>CM044889.1:36486271-37686271 GCA_024500025.1 Syzygium aromaticum | reverse complement strand
AGAACAGGGCTCTCTTGCATCGGCCATACCTCCTCCTATCAGACGAGAGAACGCATGGCAAAGTCCGAGAGAAGTCGACATCAATGCTGGGCAGTCACTGTGCGGTGGAAATCATGGGGTTATCTGTAATCATCGTCGTACTGTGCGAAAGATCGATGGAAAGCTTCCGTCTCAGCCGCCCAGAGGCAATCATGGCCGTCCAACTTTTCCACGGCCAGAGACAAAACACCGTATCAACGTCACCAGGGACAGAACACCATCTGGAACGTGACCACAGTGTTGCCCCGTTCACACCAGTATTTCAACGAAAGGACGACAAGTCTCGAGAAATTTTAATATGCAATTGCTACGACTCGACACGAACATCAATCAAGCACGAGCTCAATCTAGTAATTTGTTTTTAATGATCATTTAAGCAAATCAGTTTTCAAGATAACGTTGGTATATCCATCTATTAATGAATTGAATTATGAATTTTGATGAATTCTCGTAAGAGTTTTAATAATGCAGGGATATACCCTTCATTCAAGAAAAACGAAAGTTAATATCAAGATTGTAAATCGGTGCGAACGCCTTTTATGAAGCTTAAGATCGTGAATGTCGATCACCCCTCTTTGCCGTTCTCGCCGTAAAAAAAGTAGACTCACTTTGATACACGAGAGTATCAATTCGAAGGATGTAACCAAAATCATTTCTTCTTCCAAGTTAAGAAAAAATTGAAATGAGATAGAGAGAAGCGCCTAGTCTCACCGTTGGCGGGATGGAGTTTTCTATCTGAGCATTTTTTGAGCTGATAATTTATGTTATGAATGTTGTAAATTATAAATGACTTCGAATCAAAAGAACAATTAAGTCGGACTTTGAAGCGTGATATCACTTTCCTTAAGGATTTATTTGCCCCACAATATTGCTAATGGTCACCAGCAAAAATCTTCCATGATACAACAAAGTCTCAAAATGAAAATACTAAATAGTAATTCTAGTATTTCTCCAGAATCTTTCTAGGAAACAATTGAAAATGATGACTATAGTTTTTGAAAGAAGACTTGAAAAATTGATGTCATTTTACTTGTTGCGGAAAAAACTGACATTTATAGAAATCGGTCTTAAAGAACATAAGCAACTCTTCACGAAAGGTTGCAAAGCTAACAAAAATGTTCCTTCGGAAGAAGTTGCAAACTGAACAAATGTAACCCTTCGAGAAAGATTGAAAGCTGAACAAGTACAATCTCCAAAAGTTGTCTTGAAAAGATACATGTAAAATTCGGAATAAAATAAAATAAAATATATATAAATAAAATTCCGAATTTTCATGATTTTGAAAATTATTTAATAAACAAAAAATAATTTTTCAACTAATAAAGATTAATGTGTTAACCTTACGAAATAAAATAAAAAAAAAATTAAAGGGATTAGTGCTAATTAAACCGCGGCCACGCAAGTGTGCAAAGTGCTAAGTGCACCTAATAATCGAGCACCCGCACGCGGGTATTGTGTGGACTAGCATACACCCAATTATCTTCATTTTAAGGAGCAAGAAGATATTCATAGTTATAAAATTGCTCACTTTCTCAAAACTTTCCTATGTGAGACAAAAAAAAGAGCATTATTTTATTTGTTTTATAGACAAACATCCAACAATCTCCCACTTTATTTGTAAAACAAAGATTTCATGAATAAAAACTTTTTTTAAATAAAAATAAAAATAAAAACCATACAGCCAAGATTTCTGTGAGATTAACATACATGCATAAAGGTCACTTTCGAGTTAAACATTTACTTAGTGCAAGTATCTCAAAACTCTATCAAAGGGACAAGTAGCTCGACTTTAAACTTGTACTTTTAAATAATAGAATTGGACATACCACACATATACTAACTTCTTGTTTCAGCGAAAAGTTCTCTATTATTCCGCACTATTTTGGCCTTGTGCTTGATCCTCTTTAATGAGTTCTCTAGAAAGCAACCCAAACTTTCGTAAGAAACGGCATCACTTCTAAGCTCATATAGGTGAAGTATCTACCATGTGTTTCTGTTACTATTAATACATTACAAGTTTGTACTATACTTCATTAAGAATTCAATTCATCCTCTAAAACGTAACAGACGATACTAACTCTCATATCAGGGCTAGCGTTAGTATCAAACAATCACATTCAGTAACTTGTTCTTACTCATTAAACCTTGTAACTAGTGATGTTCTAGAAAAAAGTTGAGTTACAATTATAGGTAATTTTAATTAAAAGCCCCATTTCTTTCGAGGTCGTAGTTACCATCTGTCTTGATAAAATCTTTGTAAAAGGATCAGCTAAATTATTACTTGACCTCACGTAGATAGTTGTTATGGTACCATCTTGAATTAATTGTCTCACGTACTCGTGTCTTAGACTAATATGTCTAGACTTACCATTATAAGTGCTATTATAAGCTCTTGCCAAAGTAGCTTGACTATCACAATGAATAGAGATATGAGGCATAGGACTAGGCCATAATTTGATATCCAACAACAAATTCCTAATCCATTCAGCCTCTTTTCCAGTTGCTGCTAACGCAATGAATTCGGATTCCATCGTTGAGTGAGTTATACATATTTGTTTCTTGTTCGCCCAAGAAACAGCACCTCTGCCAAGTGTGAAAATCCACCCAGAAGTGGAATGTTTATCACGCACACTTGTAATCCAACTAGCATCAGTGTATCTTTCTAATACTGCCGGATAATTATTATAGAACAAACCTAAATTTTTAATTCTCTTAAGATAACCAAAAATTCTAGTAATGGCCCTCCAATGTTCTATACTTTGATTACTAGTATACCTACTCAACTTGCACACAGAATGAGCAATATTAGGTCTAGTACAATGCATCGCATACATTAAAGACCCTATAGCACTTGCATATTTAAGTTGTGCTACCGCTCTACTAATATTATAATTTAACTTAATACTTGAATAAAATGGAGTACTTATTTTCTTGAAACCAAGATACCGAAATTTATTTAGCATTTTTTCAACATAATCACATTGGCTCAAAGAATAAACCCCACCATGCTTTTTAACTTTAGTACCTAAGATAGTATCTACTTCACCTAAATCCTTCATTTTAAACATGGAGGTTAGATACTTCTTAGTCCCACCTATTCCAGTCATATTCATTCCAAAGATAAGCATATCATCAACATACAAGCACACTAAGACACCATAGTCTTTAGTGAATTTAGAGTATATACACTTATCAGCACTATTGTGGATGAAACTATTAGACAATATGACTGAATCAAATTTTTCATACCACTGTTTAGGAGCTTGCTTAAGCCCATAAAGAGATTTCGTCAATTTACATACTTTTCTTTCATTTCCAGGAAGAACGACACCCTCTGGTTGTTCCATGTAAATTCCTCATTTAAGTCTCTATTTAAGAAAGCAGTCTTGACATCCATTTGATGAACACAAAGATCATAAATGGAAGCTATAGCAAAAAGAATTCGAATAGAAATTATATGTGCAACAAAAGCATACGTATCAAAATAATATATTCCTTCCTTCTGTCTATACCCCTTTGCCACTAGTCTAGCCTTAAAAGCTTAGATAGAACTATCAAAATGATATTTTCTTTTAAAAACCCATTTGCAACCAATGGGCTTGGATCCTTTTAGTAAGTCTATTAATACCCAAATATTAGTGGACATAATTGAGTCTATTTCATCATTTACAACTTCTTTCCAAAAAGAAGCATCTCTAAAAGACATAACATCAATAAAGCTTTTAGGATCGTCTTCTAAATTTAATACTAAAGGGTATTTATTTACCACGTTATTATCTCTGTCTCCTTCAATAAGGAAAATGTGAGTAATATAATCTGGACCTAAATCCTTAGATTTTCTTGCTTTAGTGCTTCTCCTCAATTCAATCATGTCTCTATAATCATTTGTTCCTTTCTCATGAGAATCTGCTTGGGTTTCTATGGGTTTTGAATTATTTTCAATAATTTCAGAACCCATAAAACATTTACTCCCAAAGAATTCAACAACTCTTGATTCCACAATGACGTTGAACTCTAAATCAAGAAGTCTATAGGCTTTACTATTTTCAACATATCCAATGAAAACACTCTTGATTGCTCTAGGATCAAGTTTCATCCTCTTGGGGTCTGGTACTCGATAATATGCCAAGCACCCCTACACTTTAAGGTACGACATATTTGGTTTTCTACCTTTCTATAATTCATAAGGGCTCATGTTATTTCTCTTAGATGGTATTCTATTATGAATATAACATGCAGTAAGTAATGCTTCTCCTCAAAGATTAATTGGTAGCTTTGAATTCGAAAGCATACAATTAACCATTTCTCCGAGAGATCGATTTTTCCTTTCAGCCATATTATTTTGTTGTGGAGTGTACGGTGCGGAAACTTGATGAATAATACCATGCTCTTTGCAAAATGAAGAAAACTTATTTAAAAAATATTCTCCACCTCTATCTGAACGTAGAACTTTGATTTTCCTTTCCAATTGATTTTCTACTTCAGCTTTATATTTCTTGAATATGGTAAAAGCTTCATCCTTCGACCTCATGAGATAAACATAACAATGTCTACTACAATCATCCACAAAGGTAATGAAATACCTTTTATCACCACGAGTTAACATGCCATTGAATTCGCATATATCATTATGCACCAAATCCAACAAATTTGAATTTCTATTAACACTAGGGAATGGTTTCTTTACGAGTTTAGACTTAGCACATATTTCACATTTGTCTAATTCGCCATTAAAATTAATCAAATCTAACTTTTTTTTTTTTTGGTAAGGGTCAAATCTAACTTTTTCATATTTGTTAAATAGCGAAAATTTATATGTGCTAATCTACTATGCCATAAAGAAGCAAACTCAATAGTATAAGCAAAAGATACGAAAATATTATTGATACTTAGTTGATACACACCGTTATTGGCATAACCCTTCCTCACAAACATCCCATTCTTCGATAGGATAACCTTATCAACTTCAAACAAAATTCAAAAACCCCTCTTACAAAGTAAATCAATTGAAACTAGGATTTTCCTAATTTCGGGTACATAAAAAAACATTAAGAAAAGTAATCTTCTTTCCAGAAATAAGGTCAAGTTCCACAGTGCCTTTGCCAGCAACCTTTGCAAGAGCATTATTCGCCATCAGGACCTCTTGATCATTTGCGTCGACAGTCTCTTCAAATTGCTTGAACATGTATTTGTCCTTGCACACATGGACTGTCGCTCCAGAATCTAACTACCAACCGGATTGGACAATAGTAGAATTGATCTCAGAAACCATAGCCATTGAATCATTGATTTCGGCAATGTTCATATTTGAAAAATGGTTGAAATCATGGCCACATAGTTCTCTTCAACCATATTTGCATCTGCCTTCACCGTTGGAATGTTCTTGTCCTTTGATATGCTCTTGCGGTGAATGTAGTCCTTGGCATAGTGTCCCTGTTTGCCACAAACAAAACAACAACCCTTCTTCTTCTTTAAAGTTATGGCCAGTTTTTCTTTTTCTCTCCACAGCATTTACCTTGGAATCATACAAAACAGAATTGTCACGTATACGTGACTCTTCCTCAATATGAAGATGTTTTTGTATTTGCTCCAAGGTGAAGTCCTCCGACTTATGCATCAGCTTTTTTCCGTAGTCTTTCCAAGTTGAAGGCAATTTTGCAATAATTGCTCCAACTTGAAAGGTTTCTAGAATTTCAATTTTGAGAGCATGAATTTTGTTGACGAGCACTTGTAATTCATGGACTTGTTCCAACAAGGGCTTAGTATCAATAAACTTAAAATCAAAATACTTTGCGATCAAATACTTATTGGTACCTTGCTCCTCTGCTTTGTACTTGAATTCCAGTGCCTTCCAAATTTCTCTGGCCGACTTCATCTTAGTGAATAAATTATACAATCTATCAGACAGTGTATTCAGAATGTGTCCACGACATAACAATTCGTCCTCCTCACGTTTCCTCTTTTCCTTGTTAATCTTGTCAACATCTTCCGCACTTGGTTGTCCTCCCTCATGGTAGGCTTCGGATCTTCAATAGGCGCCAATTTTGGATCCAGAATATAGGATATCTTTGGGGCAGTGAGTAGAAACATCATCTTGTCCCTTGAGCGAGCATAGTTGTTCCCATTGAATCGATCCAGTTTGACCATATCTTGGTTCATGATTTTGATTATCTCCGACTCTATTGTTGAACAGAAATAAATCCTTAAGATTGTTGTAAATTATAAATGGCTTCGAATCAAAAGAGCAATCAAATCAAACTTGAGGCGTGATATCACTTTCTTTAAAGATTTATTTGCCCCCACAATGTTGCTAATGATCACCGGTAAAAATCCTCCATGATATAATAAAGTTTCAAAATAAAAATACTAGATAACAATTCTAGTATTTCTCCGGGATTCTTTAGGAAACAATTGAAAATGATGGTTATAGTTTTTGAAAAAAGACTTGAAAAATTGATGTCCTTTTACTTGTTGCGGAAAAAACTGACATTTATAGAAATCAATATTAAAGAACATAGGCAACTTTTCACGAAAGATTGCAAAGCTGACGAAGATGTTCCTTCGGAAAAAGTTGCAAACTGAACAAATGCAACACTTTGGGAAAGATTGAAAACTGAACAAGTACAATCTCTAAAAGTTGTCTTGAAAAGACACATGTAAAATTCAGAATAAAATAAAATAAAATATATATAAATAAAATTCCAAATTTTCCTGATTTTGAAAATTATTTAATAAACAAAAAACAACCTTTCAACTAATAAAGATTAATGAGATAAACTTACGAAATAAAATAAAAAAAATTAAAGGGATTAGTGTTAATTAAACCGCGGTCGCGCAAGCGTGCAAAGTGCTAAGTACGCTTAATAATCGTGCACCCGCACGCGGGTATTGTATGGACTAACACACACCCCATTATCTTCACTCTAAGGAGCAAGAAGATATTCACAGTTATAAAGTTGTTCACTTTCTCAAAATTTTCCTATACGAAACAAAGAAAAGAGCATTATTTTGTTTGTTTTACAAACAAACATCCAACAATCCCCCACTTTGTTTGTAAAACAAAGATTTCATGAATAAAAACTTTTTTTAAATAAAAATAAAAACCATGCAGCCAAGATTTTGGTGAGATTAATATACATGCATAAAGGTCTCTTTCGAGTTAAACATTTACTTAGTGCAAGTATCTCAAAACTTTATCAAAGGGACAAATAGCTCAGCTTTAAACTTGTACTTTTAAATTATAGAATCGGACATACCGCATATATACTAACCTCTTGTTTTAATGAGAAATTCTATATTACTCCGCACTATTATGGCCTTGTATTTGATCCTGTTTAATGAACTCTCTAGAAAGTAATCCAAACTTTCATAAGAAGCAGATATTGTGTGGACTAGCACACACCCTATTGTCTTTACTTTATGGAGCAAGAAGATATTCACAGTTATAAAGTTACCCACTTTCTCAAAACTTTCCTATGTGAAACAAAGAAAAGAGCATTATTTTGTTTGTTTTACAAACAAACATCCAACAATGAAAAATGCAGGAACTGATTTGACTTGTTGCTTCTGTTGAATATACCATAGAATATAATCAATCGCAACATAAACTAACAAGTACTTGGCAATCACGTGCATGTTCTCAGTCATCAATATTTTACATTACCCACCAAGAGCCACACTGTTCATGCGATGAGATCTATAAGATTGGATCTGATCTTCAGGGGGGAAATTACCAAAAAAGTCTTAAACCTTTTAAAATTGTGCCATTTTAGTCACAAACCTATTTTTTTGGCCAATTCAGTCCTAAACTTTTTGTAAATTAGCCAATTTAGTCCATTTGACTGGCTGACGCTGACGTGATCGCCGGCCGGGTGACGTGGCGTTGGCTGGCGTCCACATAGCAATATTTTAATATTTTTTTAATATTTTTGAATTTTTTTTTTTCTTTTCCTTCTCCCCCCTGGCCGGACAGGCCAGGGGGAGACTCGTCGGCAAGGGCCCAGCTCCGGCAAGGCGAGCTGGGCCCTCGCCAGAGCTGGGCGAGCTCGCCCTGCCATGGCGATCTCCGCCTCGCCAAATCTAGGCGAGGGCGGAGCTTGCCATGGCTCGGCGAGCTCCGCCTCGCTAGATCTGGGCGAGGGCGGAGCTCACCCAACCATGGCGAGCTCGCCTTGGCTGAGCGAGTTCCGCCCTCGCCCAGATCTGGCGAGGTGGAGCTCACCATGGTTCCGCCCAACCATGGCGAGCTCCGCCTCACCGGAGTTGGGCCCTCGCCGGCGAGCCTCCCCCCTGGCCGGACAGGCCCGGGAGGAGAAGGAAAAGAAAAAATAAATTCGAAAATAATAAAAAAATATTAAAATATTGCTACGTGAATGTCGGCCGACGCCACGTCAGCCGGCCGGCGGCCATGTCAGCGCCGGCCGGCCAAATGGACTGAATTAGCTAGTTTGCAAAAGATTTAGGACTGAATTGACCAAAAAAATGGATTTGTGACTGAAATGGCACAATTATAAAAGGTTTATGACTTTTTTGGTAATTTTCCCAATTTTTGGAGGTTAGACTCCCATTGAAAATGGTGGGATCTGTACATAAATGTCCTGGTTCTCGACCCATTATCTCCTCCGAGTGAGCGTCCACCAGAACAATGGCCATTTCAGCTACGAGTAAAACCACCAAGGGACAAGGCTGATGCAGACGAAACAATGCATGTTCATGAAGGTTTTCAATATCATCACCAGTTTCGGCCAATCTGTACATTGCGTTCAAGCAAACCCTTTTGGTCCCAATGCTTCATAAGAGACTAGGAAAAGCTTTGCGCACATATATATTTGCTCTCTTCCCTTATTGGCCATACAACAGAAAGAAAGTCAATTACACGTAAAATATCTGTCCAACATTCAAAAGGCTCTCATGGGGAACATGAAAGATCACACTGTTCTCCCTGCATATCTTCCTAAGAAATGCGTATATGTAGTCGACGGCCATCTTTTTGTAGAACCTCGAGTCCCGCCTCGCCCTCACCACCGTGTTGCCCATTATGTGCACCACGCCTGCATCTCTACAGTTGTTCAGAAACTCCAGCTCGTCGGTTTGGCTGCTTGCCTGACCCGACGACGCCGTCATGTTGTTGGCATGCGCCGGGGACTTGACCGGCACGATCGAGTCGACCGATGAAATAGTGGTGTCGACAGAGTTGGAGGTGCCCCCGCTTTTCATTATGAGGCCTTCCCTTGATCTCTCGGTTTGCTGCCCATATAGACTGTACTCATCAGAGTCTGAACACCCTTCCATCATTGACTCGAGCCGAACGAACAAGAAGAGGTTATCGAACAGCTTCTTCTCGAAATCGTCATCCTTTTTGTGGAGGTCCTTATATCCATATCTCGCGACACACCGGAACATATGAAAACTCTTCGGGCCGATTCTTTTCACAAGGAACCTCTCTTCTTCAGGGACTGTGTACACAGGAAGATATTTCACACAGACAAACACCACCACGGAATGGATAGCAGGGAGGTTGGTGATGAAATGGGAAAATATGTGTGGGACGCCACTAGCGAGCTCGGTATAGACGAGCCCAATTCCAGGCACTCGAACCAGTCCCAGGCTTGGCCCGAGCCCAAGGATCCATGCCATGGAGACCTTACTGTGCATCTCGAACTCGTATCGCTTCACTGTTCCATAATGCCAAACATACATAATGACCAGAAAAGCTGCCGCAATCACTAGAGGGACCCATCCGCCTTGATTGACCTTGAAGAGCACGGCGGAGAAGTACGTGCACTCCACCACCAGCGACAAACCCGTGAAGATCAAGACCAGACTCCAGTGGCAATGCCATACCATAAGCATGATCAGAGTCATAAGCAAGGTGGTCGCGAGCATGACTATTACCACAGCAGTTCCTGTTAATGTTGCACGAACAATCTATCAGGATTTGATTATAGAATGAAAGATGTATGACAATTACAAGATAATCTGGTAAACTTACCGTAGGCGTTTCCAATTTGGCTTTTATTCTTAAACCCAGCAGTCACGGCGATGCAAAGAATCATCAAGATCCAGTTAATATCTGGAATATATATCTGACCCAAGAACTTCTTCGACGTATGAACTACTTTGACTCTGGGGAAACAGCCTAGTGCAAGTGCCTGCTTGATTATCGAAAAAGTGGCGGATATTGTGGCCTGACTTGCAACTATAGCCGCTAACGTTGCAATGATGAATACTGGCCAATAGATGCTATCTGTAAAATGAACAGAAAATAGCGTTAATAGGAAAAAAATTGTTGTAAAACCAGAAGAGTGTTTTTCAAATCATGAGGAGTGTGAACATCCCGAGAGACTGTGTATCCTTGAAGACAATAATAAAGGTACATTGCGCCAGTCCGAACATCCCCTTAATTGGATCTTGACTTTGCACACTAACAGGTTTCCGAGTCTTGCAGACTTCTGCTTGAAGTACTTGGAAACACTTGCTCACAACTAACAGCAGAGACGCAGAAATCTGACCAGGCAAAAGCCCTCTGAAACTGGCTATGATTTTTTTTTTTTGGTAAGGAAAAAAAAAAAAAAGATACATAAAAAGATACATACACATTTCCTGTTTTTGGGAGATTAACAAGCAAGTCCTAAAACTTGTCACAATAATACACTTGATTCCTAAAACTGTCATTCCGTACATTCAAGTTTCAAAAACTTACAGGTCTGATGCACTTGAATCATTTCGTTAACTACGTCAGTTTTAAGTGAACGAAAAGTACCATGCGGCTCTTTTATGGTATTTGTCAATCTTTTGTAGCTGTTAATATAAAAAAATATCACGTAGATTTTCCATCCACTAAAAGTGGACAATTGTGAGAAATTTTAGTAATTAAATGCACAAAATAAAAACTTTACGACTTGAATGCATCATTTTAACGATTTTTAGGATTCCAACTATAATTGTCCCCCCGTTTTTTACTTAAACAAACACAATGAGTCCCGTTGTCCATCTATAGTTGCACTGAACATTCGTCAACAGAAAGACTCGTCTAAGATTATACCTTGACAGTGTATTCACTTCTCAGGCACAATTTCATTCGTAAAAACAGGCCAGAGTGCTTGTGGCAAACCTGGAATTGAACGATAAAATGCATCACTAACATGCTCCTTGTTCTTCATCAAGTACGCTGCTTGTCCTGTGTACGCTAAAAGAAGGCAAGGAAAGACTACTACCGTAAAAGCAATCTGTATAGCTGACACTGGAAAATGGGCTAGATCTGCAAAGAGGGCTTCGGTTCCTGTCATAGGATCAAACGGTATGACGAAATATCTGGTGCAACTAGAGCATCTTAGGTCTTGGCAGACAATAAAGTGAAGAAGGAATTTTAGGTAGCTAAAGAATAATGTATAAGCTTACCTGTTATGCAAAGCATAATGCCTCCAAGCGAGGTCCAACGATCCCTTCCTCCCCTTTTAAAGTATCGGTATATGTGCACAGGGGAAAAAGCTCTCAGCACACTGCTATCGTATTTGAAGATGTTGACTATGCCAATTGCACCAATTAAAATGAACCAAAGCAGAACTACCGGGGCGAAGAGCCAACCAACTTTATCCGTACCATAATGTTGCATGCTAAAGAGAACTACTAATATTATGACAGCCACGAGAACCACGACAACTGTGTCAATAAAACCACAAACCCTTTAGAAAATTGCAAATCGATAGGCCAATTCAATGATGTAGTCCAAGAAGTGAGCTGTACCATTGCTCATGCCCGGATGATCTACCTTGATCCCACCAGCAGCTGAAAGAACTGCTTGAAAACGGTTGCATCAGAAGTGTCAAAGTAGATTTGTAGGCACTTCTTTAACATAAAAGATGTACTTGACTACAATCATGTGCTATCATTTTGAATCAGGCTCAGGCGGCCAATTTAGTTAGACAAAGCTTAAAAAGGTAAAAGAAATAATCAGACGAGGAGTGACAAGATACAACCACCTCCATATAGGACACTTCTAAACCAATGAAGGAGGGGAAAAAAAGCCCGAGCACATCTAGTTAGTAAATACAGACCTATGCCGAAACGAAATAGGAAACATTTGCTGGCCTCCTCAGATTAATCATGGCAAACCGGACAGTTCTTTTCAGAAAAAAAAAGAAACACGATACCCATTTTATTACCATTTTAATTGTCAAGTATAAGGAAGCCATGGGCTGTAAAGTACATGCACGCACTTATGCTGGATTCTTTTGAAGTTGAAACAAATGCAGCATAATGCACATGCACTTCAATAGCATGCTACAAAAAACCAGTAAATTTTCTGATGCTTTGATGCTTATACAGCATAAGGAGATCATGTCTCCACAAGCAATACTGTACTGGCGGAGTGGATCGACTTTAGTTGTTGTCCTCAAAAAGTGGACAAACAGTATTGCGCGGTATATGGTTTCTGGAACTATCATTCCTGCAGTAATAAAGATTTACCTGATATAGCTGGGGTGAAAATCCCATCGCCGATCACCATGCAAGTGCCCACAAGGACGAGCATAAGGAGCATATTCTTCCTGGACGCATGTCTTTCCAACCATCCCTTGGTCTTTGCAGCAAAGGATTTCTCATGGAATGTGGTGCGGCTATACGTCGTTAGCTCCTCATCAGTCCTATGCTGGTTTGGGATTGTTTTGATATTCGCATGTCGACAGAGCAATGAGTAAAGAGCGAATGTTCCACCTACGCAACGAGGAGGATGGTCACAATTACAGCACTGTGCATCCTTAACATGTGTCTTGGTCCATCCCTTTGTCAGTGTCAAAAACAGTGAACACTGGCTGCTAAAATGATATCCACTTACCTTGGCCATTGTCATTCGCTCTGCACACCACAAAAACATACTTGAGGAGAGGAATGAGAGTAAGAGAATATATGATCAGCGATAGAGCTCCAACCACATCTTCCGTATCGTCTATCCCCTTTGGAAATGTATTATAAAAGACATACAAAGGGGATGTGCCAAGATCCCCATAAACCACCCCAAGACTTTGGAATGCAAGCCGCAGAAGCAACAACGCCGAAAATTTCTGAAGTGCAAATCAAGTCAACTGCCAGAATTAATCGGAAAACCAGTGGATGATACACGTTTTGCATCACTTATTTACTATCAGCCTTAATTTATAGAAACTGACTGATGAGAACACATCTTGCATCCCAGATTAACAAAAGAAGAAATCATAAACTAAGCGGATGAAGATCAAATGGGAGCACAAAACTGTTGTCTATGCACACCGCAAATCAGCAAAAGGTAAATATAATATCCCAATCTTTGCAATAGAGAATATTAATTGAATCGATCTGTTGCCCATTAAAGCAGTTAGTCCTCTTCTCTTAAGCAATAAAGTACACGCTATTTGGAAAATGTTGAGAGATCCCAAAATACCTTTTCTCTGTACATGTTTCTGAGCCTACCAGCCTCCTCATCCATAGGCTGATCAAGCTTTTGATCCAAAACCCACATGCCGCCTTTGTTTTCAGCTTCATCGTCCATTTCGACCCTTGAAGCCATCTAAAACTTTCTGCAAAGGACTTTGCCCTCTTCACCCAGCAACTTATGCCACCTCCAAAGTAACCGTTTTAAATTCTACTGCTTGTGCAGCTACCCTCACTATGTTGACACCCGAAAAGACATGCACTCACAAACCCAAGGACCAAAATCTTCCCTTCGAAGAAGAAAGCTGGAATCAGTTGAATCACTTGGGATTAAGCATCAAATGAAATCTAATGGTCCAGCTGAATCAAGAATTAAAACTGCCCCCAGAAAATCTAAAGCAGGAATTAAGACCAAATAAACTAGCCAACGAACATCACGGGGTAGTAGATGGTGAATCAAACCCCATTCATCCGAACCAACAGATTTCCAGCACAAATGTTGCAACGGATTTCCAGGAAGCAATCAACCGAGCAAGAAAGTTGAGCGCAACCAATTCAAGCAAAGAAACTTGAAGCTCAAACTGACGCTAACAGCCTCGTATGAAACAAGTCAAGCAAGCATAATTCCGCAGCTTGAGGCTCCGATTCAATCACAAACAAGCTCCTCCACCAAATTCGAGCAAGGACCTGGAGAACAGCCCGGCCTGAAACACCCACCTCGAGAAAAGGAGAAATGAAACAGAGAGACGAATACTTCCCCTGTCCTTAACACAGGAAAATATCAAGTGGGGTCAGCTCAACCAAATGATTCCCAACCTCAGCCACATGATCAGGAAAATTGTCTTGAAACGCAAGTCGGCTTTCAAGAAAGAGAAAATGGAGGCTGCGACAGGAACCGATGGAGATGCGGTAAAACAGAGCAACTCCGTGGCTGCAGGGTCCCCTGAAACTTTCACTTTTTTACTTAGAGAGGAGCCACGCCACGCCACGCCCCGCCCGCCTCCCTCTCTCTGGAAGAACCAAGCAGACGAAACGTGCCGCCGCCGAGAGCGAGTGGTGAGAGAGATGAGCGTGTAAGCACGTCCGTCGCCTTTGCTGATTCCAAGCGAGCACGTTTGTGCTCTCAGCTGTGCAGTGTGAATTGCTCTCATGCGAACACGTTTTTTAGGGAGCAGTAGTATTACTTTTCTTTATTTGCCATCTTTATTTGTGCACAGGAAGCTTTTGTGGTGCTGCGCCCAACCAGAGGGGGCCCGCCCCTGACATGCAAAAATTCCATTGTGCAATAATGGCATTTATTACCCCGCAACCAGAAATGAAGCCGGTGACATATTTAACTTTTATTTATTTACCGTTAATGTTCAAAATAAAATTGAAGATGCTCTTGATAATTAATGCAATTTTAGAATTTATAAGTTACGTGTAACATTGTAGATTTTATGGAGATTTTTTTAATCTGTGAAAAAATTTGGTCGGAATAAGCAAGTACTGTCGTGATTTGAATTGTTCTTGTCATATTTCTTGCGTGCATGAGTAATCTTAGTAGCCCCAACCTTGAAGGGACTTCCTCTGTGAAATGAGGGATGGATTATGATTTTTTTTTTTTTTTTTCGGTTCGGTCTTAGATGGTCCGGGCGGACGATTCCACACCTGAAACGGGAACCTGACCGAAATTCACCAATTTCAATTTTGTGAGACCAGAAACCAGACCGGTACCTTCGAGAGCCGCCCAGAACTGGCCCGTCGAGGCTGCTTTTGATTCGAATGGTTCCTTTTGCTCACCCCTAGTATTTTATGATTCTATGAATTTACAAGACACTCGGTTTTGATTTTTTTCATTTTTCTCGAATTTTATCGCATTAACTTTCCATTTGAAGCAAAATATCTTAATTTTCCGAAGAATATTTAAATCTAAATATTAACGTGTATGATACAGTTATTTGATTATTTATCCAAACTTAAAAGTATTTTTATTTTCGGAAATTTGAGAGAAAAGTAATGACCAAAAACTGTAATTAATTTTTTCACACACGTTATTACGAACTTTTCAATTCGACAAGCCTCCATGGATGTCACGAATCGCCATTCCAGTGCATTGGTTCACTGGGATATAATCCGTAGAGTGACATGCGTGGCCCCTGTAATTATTCTAAGTACGAGACTTCGCGATTCATATAAAAAATCTACCCGATTCAAAATCAAGCGCTCGACTAATTATTCAATTTCTTAATCTATGTTGCTTTGGAAAGCTAATAACATAATACATTTATATTATATCTATAAGTCTGTCAAGCGTTAGATTAAGGGTGCGTTTGTTACCCGGAAAATGCGATTTGAAAAATATTTTCTTAAAAATGATTGCTTGTATCGCTTACAATATGAATTAATAAAAAAATCTCATCATTCACGTAAATCTTAAGCGATAAATTGGTGTCGGTAATGAAAATATTTTTCAATTGACCAACTATTTTAAGCAATACGAGCGATCATTTTTAAGAAAAAAATATTTCTAAAATTATTCGTTTTCTGTTAAATAAACGGAGCCTAAGCTCATCTTTTCAAAAGCGGGCCATCTTGTGCTGCATATCGATGGACCAAATGCGTGGATAAGAAATCACACAGATAAAAATGAAGATGAGATTGTAATTGATGGAACCACGAATTGGAATAAACTTATGAGGAGTTTAATTTGTAATGAACTTACTTGCTCATCTTTGCTTTGACGTGGAATTTCAACTTTGATAAAAAAAAAAAAATGTGGAATAATACTTGACATATTCTTATCTTCATCAATATAAACAATAAAGGGAAAAATCTACTTCTTCTCTTCCATGTGCTCTCGAGTCTTTGTCTAATTAAATCCTTATAATTACCATTCGTCTAATTACATCCTTACATTTTTACGAATTTTCTAATCAAGTCCCTCCGATACCAAACTCCAATCAAATCCAGTTAATATTCATGAATTTTTAAGCAGCAGGATTTCCCAAATACTGTTCCATAATTTCATAGGTGAAGATTGCTTTAATTTGAGGAGAGAATTAATTCTTTCAATGGGCGACCGCTTCATAAAATATTGAATTAGCAACTTTAATTAGTAAAGTTGATGTTCGCATAAGAGAAAGAAATTAACTCCAAAATTATTTGACATTTTATTCTCTCTCTTTTTAACGAGCATTTTAACTTGAGCTTTGCGTCGCGCGGATATAACGTTCAGCTTACATGTAAAGCATAATGATTCACGCTCAAAAAGTTAACAAAAAGAATGTTGAAAGTTAGCGATCGTGGTTATAAATAATAAGTATGCTCAAGAGAACATGTACTTATCATTTTCTTGACGCAAGAATATATTTCAGAATTTACCTATAAGTCGTTTCATGTGAGCAGTGATTAAACCGGTTTTGCTTTGTCCATTTTTTCAATTATGTGCAAAACCCAAATGGTCTGATTTTCTTTTCTTCTCATCAATCGATCATATAATACACATCGCCCAAAATTAACATGTAAATTTATTATATTTGTTGGAAAATATTTTAAGCGCTTCTAGAACTATATTTCATTGATAATAACGTCCTAGGTTTTCATCACCTAATGAGACTAATTGGCGCTGCTTTGTCATCATATAATCTCTTGTGCGAAATTGGACTCATTCAATGGGTTGATGGTTGAGGACATCTAAAGTTCCTGTTGATTAAACTTTTTTAATCTCAAATAATTGATATGGAATCCACTTTGATCACATCACTAATTATCTCTTAATGGTATAATAATTAAAACCAAAAGTATGCACTTTTTTTTTAATGTAATTTCCATTTGGAATTAGCAACGGGGACAGTCTGGCTTTTAAGAGGACTTGGCGAGAGCTGGGACCATTTTCCTATAGCACGTCTACCATGTGCCAATCGTATTCCTTGTACACTAATGTGTGTGTGTGGACTACTCCTCTTTCATTTTCAGCCAACCGAATATTCGTTTTAATTAAATTTTTTTTTTGGCAAGAGAAGTGCATATTCCAAAAAAAATATTTGGCAAGGGAAGTGCATGTTCACTGGCCAAAAAAAAAAGGTACACGTTCCAATTTGTAATTAATAGACAAAATCGATTCCATTGACATATCTAATTCCTTCAATTGTTGGGATGCAAATTAATTGATTTGGGCATTCGCCAAAACTCTTATTCACAGGACTATTTATCAAAAAAAAAGATTTCATTCGTTTATCAAAATAATACCTGAGAGGTACAAAAAAGGCTTTCAAGCCTTGTTCCGCAATTATTTAAGATTTACAAGACTTATTTGCAAGACTCACGATTAAGCAAAAAGATCCAAGCTTTTACGTGGACAAATTTGCAAGACTAATTTGGTGGGCATGCTAATGTTTGTAAAATAGATTGAATGGAATCTTGTATTGTGCAAGGCTTTGGTAACAATTCAAACCACAATTATTAATGCAAAACTTGTTGATAACTTAATCGGATAAAAGTTGGTAATCATTTGGTAATTTCTAAACAAAAAAGTTGGTATATTTAAAGGGTTGACGAGTAAATGTTGGTCATTTAATGTAAATGTTGGCAAGTAGAAGTTGGTAATTTGACATAAAATGTCGGTGGATTTAAAAAGAAAAACTAAATAAATGTCGATAAGCAACTTAAAGTGAAGTTTGATAAATCAATACTAGTCGATAAGATAATAGGAGAAAACTCTAGTAAATCAAACAAATAAAAGCTTGATTAATTTAATGTGTTTGTAAGAGAGACAAATAAAAGTTGGTAAATCATATGACAAATTATAAATTAAAGAAATAGCAAAAAAATGCTGGCAAGTAACTCACGTGAGAATGCGCATCCCAAAACTAAATGGTAACTTAATCTTGAAAAAAAGTTGGGGTTACCGAAATAAAGATTTATAAATGCAAATAAGGATTGATAAATATAAGGTGTTGGTAAGAAAGATAAATAAAATTATTAAATGATAAGGTTAGTTGATAATTTGTAAACTGTCAAAAAATAATTTGCATTTTCATTAAACTGTCTATAATTTACCAATAGTTTACAAAGAAATCGTATGACCGAAACGGTTTTTACCAACCGTTTTTTACCCTTACCAACTCCTTCAAAAGTCTATCAGTCGGGGAAAAAAATATCCATCTTTATGCAAAAGGAACATCAGAATCATCCAACTTACTTTGGTGAGAAAATGTAATATTATATAAACAGACCTTTGGCGTTAGATCGAAATATTTAATAAGCAAGTCTACTTTTTCTATAAAAAAAAAAACAACAAGTGTACTTCAGTGGTTGGAATAATGGTCAATCCAAACTACTAAGGAATCAAGCCACTCGGATTAAATAATTAATCATGATTAGCCTTGGTACTATTCGCGTGCGTGATGTAGTCAGACATTATTGCTTCCACGTGTGTGGGAGAGAATTTCCAAGGCGATAACAAAATGAAAATGACAAATAATGTCATTTTCTTACTTATCTATAAATGCTTTATAGATTCCGCTTTGTTTCGCGAAACACAAACGATACCGAAAACATTTTCAAAAAATTGAGAAAACGTTTTCAAAAAATTGATCCCTTGAAATAACTAGTTAATGAAAATTGTCTTCATTACCGATACCAATTTATATCTAAACATTTTTGCGTACTGTGAAAATATGTTTCGTTAATTTATTTTTATAAGCGATATAAGAGATAATTTCTTAAAAATATTTTTCAAATTATTTATTTTTCACAAAACAAACAAAATCTAAATATAAAATTTATTTGCATAATCTCCATTAACTTTAGATTAGATGAAAAGTATGATCGTTTCCAACCGGCTCGAGATTATATAGCGGGCGATGCTATTATGCTCTCCACGGGTGGTATTCAGGGCTGGCTGAGGGTTAGGAGAAGAGGTTGATATCACGAGCTCGTCGGGCCATCTCGTACAATGTACGGCGTACACATCTAGGGTTTCTAAGAAGCTACGGCTTCAATGCTTGTTGGCTCTACTTTTGGAGATAACACACTTAATTAATGCTTACAACTTACGTAGGCTTTTCATATTCATCATGATCATCATTATTGCTAATACTATAGACACACAAAGCCACGTGGCCGACAAAAAGAGGGGCACGTAACCAATTTAACCACAAATGCATCTGTGTAACCCCATCACCTTCAGTTGAATGTAACATGATCCTAAGTTCAATTATCGGGAGCCGTGATCGTGACTACAAGCCGCCGGTCCAACTGCGATTGATTTCGAATATCCATTTCCTATTCGACGAAGATTGCTTGTGATTAGGATTCATTTCAATCTTCCGCCATCTCATGATCCGAAATCATGTGGCATGGGACATGCACCTCAGCTTTATTGATTAAAGTCAATTTAATGATGCGCGACGCGTACGATTCATTATTGAGATTCAAAGAATTTGGGATTTTCTCGTGCAAGCACGACCCTCGTCCTTTCTTAGAAGGAGATTTGAACTTATCGATCACACTAAAAATCACGGAAAATACAATTTAGTTTTGGAATTCTTGGTAGAAAACAAGCCCTTTATTTGATGACTATAAAATGGTATTATTAGAAGAGAACAAACAGTGGATAAGATAGGGTCGAGGTCATGATCTCTCTACATCATAAGAGAATGATGCATCGTTCGATCTCGAACAATTCGAATTATTGCTTTGTTAAGCTAGTCACATCTAACCAAGAGACGCCTAAACTTTAAGGAAAAGGAAATCACACCCGCGGGATTCGAATGTGTGCGTTCAGGATTGGAACCATACAGAAAGATAAGGCCAAAAATTTCTGGAATGGGTGGAGATCATTATGATTTTTGCCTATTCAATTTTTAGAAAAGTCAAACACTCGACCCTTTCCGTGCGTGACTTTCTCATCGGTAAAACCAAAATAGAAATACCGTCGCCAATATAATAATAATTTATATTTTAAAACATTTGGCATTGATCTCAGAGAAAATTCAAAAAAGGGGCTCGAAGTAAAATCATTTTTTCAAATAAGGATTTGAAGTGGACTCTGTCTCAAATAAGGACATGAAATGTCATCATTTTCTCGAATAAATGTATGAAGTGAATGTTGTTTCAAATAAGGGCTTGAAGTAGCCATATTAATCTCAAAGAAGAAGCTAACCTCAATGGCCAAATGATATTTTCGTCTTTTACTTTTTTGAATTTTTTTTCTTTTTTCCTTTTTATTTTCTTTTCATTTTCCTTTCTTCCCTCCGTAGGCCTCAGGCAGAGGCTGCCCTTGCTAGCGTTGGGCGAGGACTGCCCTTGTCGGATTTGGTGAGGGTCTCCCTTGCCCGCCCTTGCCTAAGTTGCCCTTCCCGGCGTTGAGTGAGGGTCGCCTCGCCTAGACTGGGCAGGCAAGGGCGACCCTCGCCAAATCCTTGCCCTCGCCTGCCTAGCCTAGGCGAGGTCACCCTTGCCTGATGTCGGCAAGGGTGGCTCTCACCTGAGGCCGGCGAAGGTCACCGGCCAAGCACAATGACGACGGGAAGGGAAGAAGAAAAAAGAAAACGAAAAGAAAATGAAAGTAAGAAAAAATCAAAAAAATATACTTATAGTTTTTTTTTACTAAAATACCCTTTTCCAACGACGTAATAGTCACTGGCCGGCCAAATGTCCTTATTTAATATGATTTGGCTACTTTAGGCCCTTATTTGAGACGATTTAGCCACTTAAATTCTTATTTGAGACAATATCAACTTCAGGCTCTTATTTAAGAAAATGACTCAATTTCGGGTCCCTTTTTAAAATTTTTCCTTGATCTCATGAAGTTTCGTACGGTATTCGAATGCTCGAGAGCGGTACTCTCGAAATTTTTCACATCTAATTTGATTTGATAGTATACTTATGTGTTCACTCCCGTCGCATTATACCCAATATTCATTTGAATTCAATTTTTTTCCATTTTTGGTAGGAGAAATATATTTTCTATTTTATAATTAAGAGATAATATGATAACGTGGACAATATTTCATGTCAGCCGTCTATAAATCTGGAAAGAGGATTGGGTGCGAGATAAGATCGATTCCATGAACTAGTTGAACATATCTTCCTTCTAATTTTGGGTTGCAAATTAATATATAAAGGATTTAATCGCTCGAAAAGATTTGCCAAACTCAAAAAGAGTAAACTTGCAAAGCTAGAAGAAACTGCACTATGTATATAGACAAGTGAGGATTCCCTAATTAGATATAGATTAGCACAATTAATTAGTAACTTCCGATTAATGTTGTTACCAGAGATCGGTTTTTTCCGATGGCATAAGTATTAGGCTAAAACTCCTTTAACCCGATAATACATTAGGAAATTCCACATTCGATTATCGCACTTCACCTTCTTATTTTCTTTTGCATGAGGTTTTTTATTTGAATTAAGATATGTAATGTGAATAATTTGTTCCTAATCTTTTCATCAGTCATATAATGACTTTTAAACGATATACAAGATCGAAACATTTAATAAAACATGTCTACATCGGTGTTTCGAATAAGATAAAAGCACAAATAATTCTATAACTTCACCGGTTGATTAAAGAAAGATCAGATCTAAACATAAAAAAAGGCACATTATTATCGAACTTGGTCAACGTTAGGTACATGTCCGTGCGAATCCTAGGAGCTAGCATCCGACTTGGCGTCGCATTATGGTCGCAATAAATTAATAAGGAATCAGGAATCATGATTAATTAAATAATCATGATTAACATTGATAAATTAAAGTATTATTGGCACACTTGATATAGCCAAATGTCAATGCTTCCACGTGTGTGGAGAAAATTTCGATGGAGAAAACTAAATAAAAAGATAAATAATGTCAAATTGGCTTATTAATAAATGATTAAATGTACGATAGTTCGCATAATCTCCGTACATTTCAGATTAGAGGAAGTATGACTTTTGCATAATGCTTATTATTATCTTTCTTTATATAGGGCCTACCATTATTATCATTAGTTTAACATGGTCATGATTATAGCTAACAAAATGAAGGGGTACGTGATCAATTTAACCACCGTTTTATCTTAATCCTAAAGTCAATTACGGTGAGCCGTGATTGTGACTATAAGCCACCGGCCCATTTTGATCGTTTTCAAATATTCATTTTATTTTTAAGCTCACGATTAGGATTCATTTTGATTTTCTTCAGTCGCATAATCTGAACATTGTGTGGCACTGCTAACTAAACAGAAAAATTGGTAAATTTGAGAAAAAATAATAATTAAACATTGGTATCCAACTCAAATGAGAATACCTAATAGGAGAAAAGTTGGTAATCATACAAAAAGGTTGGTAATGTCTTATAATAATTGGTTTATTTAAGGCATTGCTAAGAAAAGTAACTAAAAATAGGTAAAAGATATGAGAAGTTTTTTTTTGATAGAGATAAGAGGAGTTGATAATTAAAATAAAAAAACCAAATAGATATTGGTAATTGATTCAAATAAGAGTTGATGATGCAAAATTAGTCGGTAACTTGATTAGAGAAAAGTCGTTAATCACTCTAATGAGGTCAGTAAAAGAATTGGTAAATGTAGAAAACTAATAAGCAAAGCAAATAAAAGTAATAACTCAAAAGAAAAACTAATAAATTTAAGAAAAAAAGTAATATTGGTAATCAATTCAAATGAAAGTTGGTAACCCACAATTATTTGATAATTTAAATAGAGAAAAGTTTGTAAATCACACAAATAAGGGTTACAATTTCATGCAATAGTTGATAAATTTAAGCCGTTGTTAAGAAATGTAACTAAAAGTTGATAAACCATAAGAGAATTTTCTTTTGTCAGAGATTAGAGAAGTTAGTATATATTGAAGAAAAAATCATATAATATCGGTAGCTAACTCAAAATTAGTTGATAATTTAATAAGAAAAAAGTAGCTAATCACTCTAATTGTGGCTTGTAATTTCTGAAGAGAGTTGTAAATTTAAAAAGTTCACAAGCAAGTCAAGTAAAAATGGTAACTTAATAGAAAATTTGGGAAATTAAACAAAAACAGATAAGCATTGGTAAATATCTCAAATGAGAGTCGATAACTAACAAGAGATAAGTGATAAGTCACTCACATAAAGTTTGATATTTTAATATAGTAGTTGATAAAAATTTGAGGCATTGATAAAAGAAAGGTAAATAATAGTTTGTAGTAGATAAGAAAAATTTATTCTTACCAGAGTCGAGAGATATCAAGAAAACCAAATAAACTCCGATTACCAACTGAGATAAGAGTCGACACAAAACGTTTTGGTAATTTAATCGAATAAAAGTCGATAATCACTTGGTAATTTCCAAAAATAAAAATTGGTAAATTTAACTGGATAGTAAGTAAGTCGAGTAAAAGTTGGTAATTTAATAGCAAAGTTGGCAAATTAAAAAAAAAAAGATAAATAAATCTTGACAAGCAACTCCATCAAACTTGATTAGGCAAAACTAGTAGGTAAACTAATGGAGGAAACATGGTGAATCAGACAAATAAAGGGTGATAAATTTAAAATGTTTGTAAGAGAGGCAAATATAAGTTGGTAAACAATGTAAAGAAGGTTGATAATTAAAATAAATCAAACAAACTTTGGTAAATAATTTAAATGAGAGTGGGTATCCCAAAATTATTTGGTAATTTAATCCAAAAATAATTGGTAAGTTAATGAATAGGGATTAGTAAATTCATATAAGAGTTGATAAATGTTAGTAGAAAAGACAAATAATTGAAGATAAGAAAAGTTGATAATTCATACATTATGAAAATATAATTAGCAATTTCATCAAAGTAATTGCAAGTTTCTAACGAGTTGCTAGAAAATTAGATCAACAGTACCTTTTTAACCGGCCGTTTGTTACACTAACAAACTCTTTCAAAATTTGTCCAGCTAACTTTGGTGTACCAAATGCGGGATTTATATAAACAGACCGTCGGGATAATATATTAATGCAGATTCTAATATTTCATTTCGAGGGACAAGTTTGTTAATTATTACAAGATCGATATATTGAACGAGCATGTCTACTTCAGCGGTTGAAATAATGCAAAAGCACAAAAATATTTTTATAATTCATCAATTGGAAAAGATAAAAGATCAATTTAAACTTAAAAAAAGGCACATTATAATCGAACTAAGTTGACCTTGGGCGCATGCATTAAACTACTAAGGAATCAAGGCCCCTGGATCAATGATTGACTAATTAATAAATGATTACATATAACATAATTTGCTTACCGTGTCCAATCTAGGTCAACGGATGATGGCCTAACAGTAATCAATCTCCGTGGATTTCAGATGGAGGAAGTGTTGACATTTTCAAGTGATTGAAAGTAATGGCGGGTCAGGTCGACGCTTGTCTAGGCAAGTTTGGAGATAACGAGTTAGGTTCCGCTTATTTTGCAAAAAATAAATGATTTGAAAAATGTCATTCAGAAAATGATCGCTTGAAATAATTAATTGAGAAATATTTTTATTATGAACTAAATATTTCTGTGGACGATGAAAATATTTTCAATTTATTCATTTTTGTAGGTGATAAAAATAATCATTTTTTGGAAGATATTTTCCAAATCATTTATTTTCAATGAAATAAATACAATTAATAGCATAAATGTTTATTATTTATATGGGGCTTGGCATTATTACCATTAATTTCATCGTAATCATCATTGTGGCTATGCAATAGCTATCAAGCCACGGGGCCAGCAATAAAAGCGGCGTGACCAACCTAAACACCATGGTGTCTATATAGATCCCGCACCTTCATATAAATATAAAATAAACCCTAAAGTCCACTATGGTGAGCTTTGATTGTGACTATAATCCGAATATTTATTTTATTTACATCGAAAATCGATAACGATTACAATTCATTTGAATTTCCATCATCTCGTGATCCGAAATTATGTGGCGTGCTGGGCATAAACAGTAATTTTCAATTTTGTATACCAACCTAAAAAACAGTAATCAAAAGTAATAGGGCGGCTATTGATATATTGTGAATAAACATGTTTTTTAAGACACCTATTATATAGGTTTTTGTAAAGTTGATATCCAATAACTAAGTAGGGAACATTGAAAACTTTTTACCGAGTTTTGAAAGTTAATAATGACTAAACTACATGCGCATTTATTAGGTTGCACGTTGGCTTTATTGATTAAAGTTACTCCGATGGCTTGACATGTACGATTCATTAAGATTTAAGAATCAGGATTGGTCCTAGACACATCCGTTGTAATGACACAACGCGAACGCGACCCTTTTCGTTCTTTGAAAAGAGGAATTGAATTCGTCAATCGTACTGAAAAAATGGAATCACACAAGATGCAATTTTTCATGGTATTTTTGGTATGAAACGAGCCTTTTGGTAATCACAGATTTAATGTTCTTGAAATATAGCAGAATTGTGAAATTTTATTTGTTATTGTAAAATGGTATATATGAATAGAATATACAGTTGATAATATAAGGTCGGGTTCATAATCTCTCTATACTATAAATCAAACTATCTTTCTATCTCAAACTTTGACACTAAATTTTCCAAATCAAAGCAAAAGTCTAGCGTAAGATAAGATAATAGCGACGATAGTAATTTATTAGACGAATCTATATAAATCCTACAATATCTCTTAAGCCTCCCGTAAATTGTAAGCTCAAACTAAATATTTAGGCTCCATTTGTTTTATAGAATAACAAATGATTTGTAAAAATATTTTTCTAAAATTGATTGTTAAAAATAATCTGTCAATAAAAAAAGTTTTCATTATCAATAATAATTTATCCCTAAATATTTTCATGGATGATAATAGTATTTAAATATATTCATTTTCGTAAGCGATATAAATGATAATTTTTAAAAAAAATATTTTTCGAATTATTTGGTTTTTACGATTCGATCGTTTAAGGGGTAAAGTTGTCAATATTAATTTCGTTAAATTAGTCACATCCAACCAATAGACACCACACGCAAAGTCAAGATGATGATGATTTTATTGCAATAAAAGTCAAACGCTTTACCTAGTTGCAGGATAAACATGCGCTGGGCCGCTCGAGCCGCGATTATCACGTTCGCCGGGGTCGATTCGTCCGAGTCGACACGAAACGCATTGAGATCAAAACAATAAGAATAAACAACGTTTACAAAACACTTAAAAATATTTGTGAACTCCGAAAAGTAAGCCCGATAACCCGATCAACTTGAACCCTTTTTTCAGGTTTGGGTTCTGTGCGGGTCGGATCTTGGATCGGGTCAACAACAAAAAAATGCATATATCTTTCACGGTCGGAGAGAATTGGATATAAGTGAGAACCGAATTAAGTTGATCCGTTGGCACCCTCACCAGTACCTGTTATGTAACCATTTACTAATAGGATTACATGCAAATAAACGAGAGATTCGAGATCAAAGTAAATGTCATGAAGTTCGAAGTAGTAGGAGCGTGCACCTATTGATGTGGATGATGTATAGAACGGGAAGAGTGCAAAATTTATAAGGTTGCATACTATAATCCAAGGACAAGTACTTATCTAGATGAACTGTGGTTTGACTTCCTGCGTATAGACAAGGATGTCGATTGATTCCAAACCATTACAAGAGAGATATGAAGTTGGTTAGCTGGATAGGTAATGCACAACTTGAACAAGAAGACTAAACAAAATGCAGAAATGACGCAAGAAAGATTCTCTAAAATTGCCGCTTCTGTTAGACTATTGTTTTCCTCGCATCATATCTTAGATTAATATTACCTTTAGTTAAAACATTTTTGTCCAAATTTCAATTATACCATTTAATATTTCAATCTTTTTTTTTATTGGTGGAATATGACATTATGACTGCTTTCTTTTAGCCGGCATTAGTAGTGAAATGATCAAAAGAGTGAACGCGACACTCTACCGGTTACGCGGGCTTGGTGACTAGTTAAGTAGCGAAATTAGAACCCGGTGCTAGTATTACGATATTATGGGTGCGTTTGGGAGGGCATTGGCTTTATGATTTTGCATTTGGATAAATAAATTTCGCTCCAAAGACTTCACTTATTGCAAAATAATGTTAGGTAATTAACCAATGTAAAATACGCTTTAGACAGCAATTTGTAAAATGAGAAAAGAAATAGAATATTATGAAGATGAGAGAGCAAAGGGATATGATCAACCATGGCTTTCTCTATGCAAATCTTCCTGGGCCATGGTCCTTGCCGGAGAAAAAATGTCGGGTGGCGCGACGTCGGGGCGGTGCGACCTTAAGCAACATGCCACCGCTACAAGACGTGCTGGACTCCAAGCAATGTGCCAGATCTCACAAGCGTGAGTCTACTTGGCGAGAACTTGGAAAGCGCGGCTCTTGCGGGCATCTAATCATGGAATTTAATTGGCACAACCATAGTCGGCGTCTCCATGACCCTCGGCGAAGCTTTGGCGGTGTCCTCCCAAACTTCGGCGGAGTTGCATCGACATCCCTCGACCGCCCTCCTCGAAGCTTCCCGGCCACGGCCGACCACGGCTTCCTCTCTGCCGTTGTTGTTGATCCGATACGAGAAAAGCTAACGAGCGAGGGGGCAAAATAGGAATACTAGCGAGGGCAAGGTTCGATTAAAAGAAAGAACTTCATTAAACCCTTTAAGTTGCATTCCAAAGATACGAAGGCCCAAAATAGAGAGCGCTTGTCTTGAGCTTTCAGCATTTTCGAAGCAAAACCTTCGCACCAGAATCTTCGAAATCGTGTTACCAAACGCCAAGACTCTTCGAAGGCCCCCAAAATTACTAATTTTTTTTTTTTTTTAAATTTTTGGGTCGAATCCAAAATTACTTGTAAATGGCCTTCCAAACGCACCCCATATCTGGGCAAAAACAAGAGGAGATAGAAAAGAAGGAAAGTCAAATTGTACTTTAATTTTAAGCCCACACCCGTATGAAGCCCATCGTTCCCCATTTTGGGCCGTGAAAGACCCGCCTTTCGCCCGACCCGACCCGACCGGACCCGACCCGACTTGATTTCCTTTTCGTCCCCTTGGTTTTCCCGGGAAACCCTCCGCTCTTTCCAGCTTTTCGCCGGAAAATTTCCGTGCTCCGAGGGTGCAGCGTCGCCATTAGCATGAATCTTCGTGCGCTCGCGCACGATATTCCCAATTCATCATTTCCTAGGGTTTCATGTCCCCTCTCTCTCTCTCTCTCAGGTGCGCCGCGCCCCAAGTGTTCAATCTTTGAGTGCAGGTTACGCTTCTTGCGGCTGAAATTTTCATGAATTTATCCGCTTCGCTTCGTGCAATTCACGCGAGATTAGCTGTAGCGCCTGGTCGGTTGCCGTGCTTTGCGAGCATTCGATAATGGGTAGAGGTGCCGCCGCTTCCCTCCTTCGAATTTGCCGTTCCAAGGACAATGGTGCCAAGGGCAGAGCTTCGTTGTCGTATAGGTGTTTCGGTTCGGGCTCGGGCGCGCGGTTCGGCCGCTCGGCGCCTCGGGATCGCCGGTTCGACCCGAGTTCCGATGTCCGGAGTTGCCCGTTATCTGGGAGTTTGGCGCAGCTGCTTCGGGAGAATCTGGTTTGTAGGGGTCCGTGTTTTAGGGCAACGAGCGCGGTTGATGCGAGACTGTATTCGTTGTCGGCGGAGAAAGGGAAGGATTCGGAGGACACGCATAGTTTTGGCTCTGAAGTGGTTGGTGGGGAAAACGGTGATGGTATAGAAAGCTTTGAATTTGCCGAGTGCCTCGACCGGCTGGCCGTCGCGGAGGATGGAGATGATTTGAAGGGGGAAAACACATGCGACCCCATTAGTTCCGTTGATCATGGCGGTTTGGATGAGAGTGACGAATGGCATATGGTGACAGGTGAAGAGGATGGAAACAGCGGTAGTGTTGGCGTGACTATAGATGTTCCCTACAAGAACGTGGGATTGCGTGATCCTGTGGATTTGTACAGGGAACTTCGTGATTCTGGAGAGCCTGTGAAGCTGACCCGTGATGACTGGAAGGCCCTCCAGGAGATTTTCCGTTGTTTTGAAGAGTCGCCATGGGCATCTAATCAGGCTCTTGCCATCTACATAGGCATGTCTTTTTTCCCAACTGCATCCCGCAAATTCCTACTTTTTTTCTCCAAGAAATGCCCTGCCGATATTACCATGCACTTGGTTTCACTTGGCCCGTGTCAGGATGCCGTTAAGTTCTTGTTCCCTATATTTGTCGAGTTTTGCTTGGAAGAATTTCCTGATGAGATTAAGCGGTTTCGGAGCATGATTGAGTCAGCTGACTTGACAAGGCCCCACTCCTGGTTTCCCTTTGCACGAGCTATGAAAAGGAAGATAATCTATCATTGTGGTCCAACCAACAGTGGGAAGACATACAATGCTCTGCAGCGCTTCATGGAAGCAAAGAAGGGCGTTTATTGTAGTCCGCTTAGGTTATTGGCCATGGAAGTGTTTGACAAGGTGAATGCTTTGGGAGTTTACTGTAGTCTTCACACGGGGCAGGAAAAGAAGAATGTCCCTTTCTCGAACCATGTTGCTTGTACTGTGGAGATGGTGTCAACCGATCACTTATATGACGTGGCAGTAATTGATGAGATCCAGATGATGGCAGACCCATATAGAGGCTATGCATGGACGAGAGCATTGCTAGGACTTAAGGCCGATGAGATACATGTTTGTGGGGATCCGAGTGTTCTAAATATGGTGAGGAAAATCTGTTCTGATACTGGGGATGAGTTGCATGAATGCCACTATGACAGATTCAAGCCACTGGTCGTTGAAGCCAAGACACTGCTCGGAGATCTTCGCAGTGTTCGACCCGGTGATTGTGTGGTTGCTTTTTCTCGGAGAGAAATTTTTGAGGTCAAATTGGCAATTGAGAAGCACACCAATCACCGCTGCTGTGTCATATATGGTGCCTTGCCACCTGAGACTCGAAGACAGCAAGCTAACTTGTTTAATGATCAAGACAATGAGTATGATGTCTTGGTTGCAAGTGATGCGGTGGGGATGGGTCTGAATCTTAATATCAGAAGGGTCGTGTTTTACACTCTCTCGAAGTACAATGGTGACAAGATGGTGCCAGTTCCCGCGTCGCAGGTGAAGCAGATTGCTGGAAGAGCGGGCAGAAGAGGAAGCCGATATCCTGATGGGCTTACGACCACCTTTGAACTTAATGATTTAGAGTACCTCATTGAGTGTTTGAAGCAGCCATTTGAAGAAGTTAAGAAGGTGGGTCTCTTTCCTTTCTTTGAGCAGGTTGAGCTCTTTGCTTGCCAACTTCCCAATGTTACGTTCTGCAAGCTACTTGAGAAATTTGGTGAAAATTGCCGTCTTGATGGCTCATACTTCTTGTGTCGGCACGACCATATTAAGAAGGTTGCAAACATGTTGGAGAAGGTCTCGGGGCTATCTCTTGAAGATCGCTTCAACTTTTGTTTCGCACCAGTTAATATCAGAGACCCAAAATCAATGTTTCATCTTCTGAAGTTTGCCACAGCTTATAGTCAAAACTTGCCTGTTAATATAGCAATGGGCATGCCCAAGGGCTCCGCTCGAAATGATGCCGAGCTTTTGGATCTGGAGACCAAACATCAGGTGCTGTCTATGTATCTGTGGTTGTCTCACCACTTTGAGGAGGAAACTTTCCCATATGTTAAGAAGGCAGAAGCTATGGCAACAGGCATTGCTGAGTTATTGGGTCAGTCTCTGAGAGTTGCAAACTGGAAACCAGAATCAAGGCAAGCAGGAAAACAAAAGCCCAAAGAGAAGCCTGATCAAAAGGAAGATGGCTATGAGAGACCGCAGTCACTCGCCAAACTATTTTCTTTGTAAGTTACTCTGGATTAGTTTTCTGCAAATACTTCTCATGGAGCAGGATGCGTCTCTTGCTCCTTCAGTATTCCAGTCATGGATCTTATAAGGCAGATACTTTGGTAGGCTGAAACTACTTGACAGGAGGGAAGGAGTGATCGTGAGTATACTCCGTATTGACCTTTTCTGTTTTTAGCCGCTGTACTCGAGTATGGCGAGCTTGCTGATTTAGTGGTTCCTTGACTAGATATTTCTTTGATGTGAGGGAAACTTTGTTGTTTAATATAAGGCAAACTCATTAAGTCCATCAGATGCTCTAGTGAGAAGATGTGACTGTGTGATATAGTGCATGTTAGAATGGGTAAAAATATGTGGATGGAAACTTTAAGAAAAGACCTTGGGTTTGAGAGGCTTCCGATTTAGTGGTCGGTGTTATTGTTGTCTATGTTGCTGCAATGTCTTAATTTCATTTGGCCTTAAATAGCTCGTCCCTAGATGACTTTTCTTTGTGATATGTACCGTTCCAGACCGGGAACATTGTTCATTTAAATTTTTGTTTAGCTCGCTTGTCATGAAAATGAAAAGACATGTTAAAAGGAAGGTGAGGTTTTGGTACAGTGTTTTGTCTGTTCGGAACCTTAAGACGACAACCCCTCAGTGGTAAGCCTTGAGAGTTGTAGCCTTGCAATTGTTCAAAGTTGTTGGTGAAGAGCAGGTCTCCACAAGTGCTCAATTTTTTGCATTGGTCAATGTTGGTGCTATTTCCAGTTCGTTATTATTTTCTTTGTCATCCTTCAGAAAAAAATTATTGTTTTCCTTTGTCATACAGGAGAAGACAGAATAAGATCCCGGAAATTTCACATGCTGAGAAAATGTCTACATAGTCATGTGCAGGTATTACAACCCAGCATCGTGGCCTTCTGTTATGTATATTCCTTTGCTTTTTACAAGAATCACTACTCCATTTCCTATCAAAGTGCCAGATGGAGCTCGGTGGCAACATATGCAATTTCTTTATTAGTTTTGATCTGCAAATCATGCCATAATTAGGTAAGAGAATGGTTGTTGCTTGCTGTTCATTCAGGTGATTGAGCAGAGGACCTCTGGGACATATGTGTGCCTAAGATGGCAGGATGGTCGTCATCATTGTGGCTCTGCATCTTTGTATGTTAAAGTGGTTTGTCGGATAAGCTGGTGCAGCTTCTGCAGGAGATATCCTAAGATGAGGAGTTACAGATTCAAAACCTGAGTACGAAATTTCGACCCGTATGGCTGTAGCAGTTTCTGTGAGCAGGCTGGTGAAGGGTACTTTGCTTCAATGAGGTCACTGCCAAGCAGTTGACCCCCGTTTGGGCAGCAGTAGCGGATCATCCAGCTCTTCGCTGCCCTGTCAAGGAACAAAGGCAGTTCTTGTTTTTTTACGGAAAATGAGGAGAGAGAGAGAGAGCTAAAATTTTAATGAAATATTCTGACTGTCAAATTATCTCTTACCAAAATTTCTTAGTAGCTTCTGACTTGAAGCCCATGAAGAGGGTGCTTTGTACTGTAGGACAATGGGAGAGAATAATCCACCAAAATAGCGATGCTTCAGATTTGTTCCTTGCAAGGATGATAGGTTAAACTGTTGTTTCCCCATGCTTCTCTTGAGGCTATGCATATGCAGAGTATGTAAGAGGTGACTCTGGTTAGCCTTTATTGCTCAGAATGAACAAATCCATCTCTGCAACATAGGTGGCTCAGTTTTACCTTTGGATACTATGTGGATCGTCACTATTGCAGCACGGTGTTCGAGCAACAAATCAGGCTGGGCTTTGTGGATGGATAGCTCATCTTAGTGCAACAAGCAGGCTGCCTCTCATTATCTGTTTGTGCCCGACCACCAATATTCGTTGAGAGTCATTCCATCTTTCTGGCATTCTTCTATGTGCAGGAGCAAATTGAGTGGGGTGCATTCTCTTACTGAGACATCATGTTAAGTTTGGTCTGAAAATGGTTTTTGATTGGATTCTCTCTTTTAATATTATAATATTTCATTTTAAATTTCCTCTGGTTGAAGAGCAATCTTTGCAGAAAATGTACTTTGATTTTTGACTGTCTTGAAATCAAGGTTCTTATCTTGTATGGTTTTGCTTGAGGCCGTTAAATTTGATCGCATAATGAGTGGCGCTCGATGAGATGTCTACTCCTGAAACTGGGTTTGGAAGCTTGTCTGTGAGAGGACAAGGACGATGAGACGATTCCTCTTGCGCGTGCCTTTTTTGTAGGTAAATACCTCATCCCGAATAATAAGTACCTCACAGATGATTCGAATTGAGTCCAGCCGGAAGGAAAATTACTCACATCTAGACATGCTTGAGTTGATTTATCTGAAAATTACTCACATCTAGACATGCTTGAGTTGATTTATCTCGTAGATGGCGGATACTCGTTTAGAATTTCGGATGATTAAAGTGAAGTACTTATCTTTCCTTTGTTACGTTTTAGAGGAGCTTGTCCTTGAGGGTAACATCATGAAGTCACGAAGAGGAGTTGGCTTTTCTCATCATGCAGCATAAAGGACATTCTCATATTGACTATTTCACAAAGCCAAAAGAGAACTCCAAGCACTTGCATCGTTTTGTTTTTGCAGACTATTGCATCCTAAAATGCAATCGTTTTGGGACATCATCTTCAAAGACCAACTTCGGTAACTACTGGTTGATGTTATTTGGATCTTGAAATGCCGGAGCTCAGTGTGCTGAAAGAAGACAAACCAAATGCAGAAAAAAGAAGCCATTGAATCACAAGATGCTATGCCAAGCACGCAAGCCCTCAATCGGCGTAGTCAATGAGTTCATTCACACGTACGACTATATTAGAAACATTTATTGATGGAGAAGATGTAAATAATCTGATCCATCATTAAAAAACCTATCTTTGTATCCTAAAGCTAAGCTCTGATCCATCAATGTCTCCATTCGGCAGTAATACCATTACCGGCTGATAAAAATTGAAGTTTTGTACCATGCACTCTGCATAAACCATCTTAAGTAAAAACTTCTGCATTAAGGACCATGCTACCTGTCCTTTCCCAACGAACCAAAAGAACCAAGCTAGAAATTAATAACTCAACATTTTCCTCCTATATGTCTACACATGAACTTATACATGCCCATCTGCATATGTTAAAGAGTCAGTCGAAACCCTGTTGGTTCCGCATTTTAGCGAGGCAGTGCAGAAGTGAATGCAGAAATGAGATCCCTAACAGCTTTCACTTCCCACTCATATTTTGGAAAAGAAATTCCTAGCTATGCATATTTTGTTCTGTGCATGTATTAAATACTCCGAGTGCTGGCCTGAGAGGTCTTCCTATGACTCGGCCCTTGCTGATCAGATACTCTTCTCAAATGAATTTCAACAAGAATAGCAAAATACTTCCCTCTATGCAGGGAAAAGTACATCACTTGACACCGGCGTAAAGATTTTGCATCTAGACTTGTTACTCTGGTTTAAAGTCCATCAAGGATCATGCAACACCTTCGTATTGAACATCTAACGATGCGGGCAAAGACAACTTCCGACACCTGCTAGCGAAATAACCAAGAAAAACATGGCAAAACCCAAAGAATAACCAGAACAAATAAAAGCTAATCCATGTCTGAATTCCACAACGTAGGGGAATGTACAGTTACCACAAAATCCTGAAATTTAAAAGCTACTCACAGAAGCTCTCGAACACCCATTAATAACTGTATGTATGGAGTAACGTTATTCGGAGTCACGTGGCAGATAACAATAACTGATCTCACCAATTCACAAGTTGCTTGGGCAGCAGAAAAGGTAAGATTTGTTACATAAAACATAACAGAGAACAGACTCCGAACACCATATCAAATTAACAGACACCACAGGGAAGTACATAAAACCGACATATACTATGCATTTTCTGTTAACTACTAACATCGTGGTATACATGTTTTCATCCATAAGACAACTGACATTCTCTAATTGAACCTACCACTAACCTACTAAAACACGAAAGAAACCAAGACCAAGTGGTAGCTGGTATGGAAACCAGGACTTTCCGTGATTATTACCATTATTGGATAACACAAGACAACCGCTTACAGCCCACTAAATAATGTTACATCCATTCCGAATGCACCCAAAAGGAAAAGAAGAAACTTACAAATCCATCCGGCATCGCCAATCAAATCATATGTCCTCCATCTGAATGCTGCTCTTGAGCGGCACATACTCGCCGAGATACCCACCGAGATGATCATGAAGAACCGTCTTATCAATCCCCTGGTGATGATAACTCTTGCAGACGTAGTAAAACACACTCTGCACCAACAACCCGACCAGGTTGACAATCACCAACACCCCAACCAAGAACCCGCCCGCCACGATCCTCCCGAAAACCCCGTGGCTGTCCCCGCCGTGCACCACCACCACACTGAAGATCACATTAATCACGAAGCACATGGCCAAATACCCGAAAACCAATATCACCGCCATCAGGGTCCTCCCCTTCAGCAACTCGTAGCTCTTCCTCATCGCCGCGAACCCGAAGAGCGGCTCGAGCACCGACACCACGCTCGCCATGTGCCACAGCGCGGTGATATAGACATGGACCACGAGGAACAGCACGACGATCACGACGAACGACAACAGCAGCAGGGCCACGTTCTGGGTGTCGATGGCGAACAGGAGGAGCACGAAGAAGGCGAGGAGCACGACGTTGTAGCCGACCATCAGGAGGGTGACCCAGAGGAAGGTGACGAGGAGGCGCTTGAAGACCCTGGGGATGGCGGCGAGGGTGGAGGGGAAGGAGACGGGCTTGCCGGCGTAGAGGGAGGCGACGGTGAAGACGGCGGCGGCGGTGGCGAGGAGGGAGAAGGCGAAGAGGAAGAGGAGGTAGCAGAACTGGAAGGTGAGGAGGAGGGCCCACTCGCGGCGGGTCTGGGCCGGGTCGGAGGACGGGTACTGGAGGCGGGTGGCGATGGGGTGGGTGAAGAGGGAGTGGGCCAGGATGGCGAAGGAGAGCGGGAAGACGAGGGTCAGCGTCACGAGGTAGAAGGTCTTCGGGGACCGCCGTGGGATGGCCACCGACTCCCGGAGGACGTCGGCGATGGTCAGGAACTGCAGCTCTTCCGGAGCGAGATCCATTTCCCTTTTCCCCGGGTTGGCCGGAGATTGGGATCAAGATCCGAGCTTTTCGGGGCGGCGGATTCTTCGGGGAGGGGGGGAGGCCGCGGCGATCGAGGAGACGGCGGCGATTGGGGGTTGGGGCGGAGGTGGCCGGAGAAGGTTTTGCAGAGCCGCCTTGCTCCGGCGATCAGCTCCAGCGCAAAGCTCGAAGCTGAGATTCTCTCTCTTCCAGAATTAGCAAAGGGGGGAGAACGCGGAGAGGAGAGAGAGAGAGAGAGAAGAGTTGGGATTAGATGGGATTCTTGTCAAACGTGGGCTCGATGCTTCTATCGGGCCTTGCTCGTTACCGTTCGGGCCGGTCGAGAGAACCGGACCGACCGGATCGAATGGACCGGTTCAGCCGACAGTCGTATCTCCAGGACACGCATGATAACCATTTTGAATATTCTTTTTTTGGTTCCCGGGAATAGATTTGTAACGGAAATCCATTTGGTTCGATTAGGTCATTTATCTTTGTCTGGTTTGGTTAGGTCCAATATGCCCAACTCATACTTGTGGATTTGGTTCGATCTCGAGTAGCTCGGGGTTAGCTAGTGCGGCGCGGTTTCGTGCCGAAATTTACAACAGACAGGCGGTCGTTGATCGATGGCAAGTGTCGCCTTATATGGTCGTGATTTCGCTTATGTGGAACTTTGACCTATTTATAACAATTCCTAAGACGAAGCATGATACATAGATACGAAAGGAATAAGTTTTAAGGCTTTAAATATCATAATAAATGAAAAATGCCATTGCTCGTCGTATTCTAGGTGTTTCGGTAACCGATGCCCAATATTTCATTTTGCTAATGAAAGTAGCGCTTCCACTAATTCCATGTCTACACAACGCTCAGCTTTTAGCAGGAAAAGTATCAAAAAAGCCATAAACTTATTTCAATTATGTCAATTCATTTTTAAACTTTTTAATTGTACAACTTTAGTTTTAAACCTTTTCACATTTTGCCAATTCAGTCCATTCGGCTAATTTTGATTGGGAATTGCTGACTTGGATGCTAGTCAGTCTACGTGGCATAATTGGTATTGACGTGGATATTTTAACATATATATTTTACATTTTTTCATTTCATTTTGGCTGCACGAGGGCCGCCTCGCCCAAAGCTGGTAGGCTTGAGAAGTCCCTAGGCGAGGGTCTAGGTGAGGGCTGTGACCGTTGCCAGCGGCCAAAATGAAAGGAAAAAAAATAAAAGAAAAAAAATTCAATTTTTTTAAAAAATTATCTACGTTAGTGTTGACCATACCACGTAGGACGGCCGACTTCTACATCAATGATTTTCTACTAAAATTGGTAAGAATGACTCAATTGGTATATTGTGAAAAAGTTTGATTAAATTGATACAATTGAAAGGTTTATGACTGAATTGACACAATCACAATAAGTTTAAGACTTTTTTGGTACTTTTTCCTCCGGAAACACATTCCCATGGAAACCCTTTATTAAACAATATTTTGATTTTTGGTTCATCAATTATATCTAATTATAATATTTACTTTTCTTGGAGAATGTTCATAGCTAGTCTATGTACACAATGGAACATAATCTTATGATACGTACTAAGAAACCTAGGGAAAAGTATCATAAAAGTCCTTAACCTTTGTCATTGATGCTAATTTAATCATAAACTTTTTTTTTTAGTGTCAATTCAGTCCTAAATCTTTTGCATTGGTGTCAATTTAGTTCTAAACTTTTTTTTATGCCAATTCAGTTTTAAACCTTTTTCATTGGTGTCAATTTAGCATTGGTGCCAATTTAATCCCAAACCTTTCATCTTTGTGCTAATTCAGTCCTTCCGATCAATTTTAACCGGATTTTGCTAACGTGGACGCTGGCTGGCTAGTTATTGGTGTTGATGTGGACAACTTTCAATAATATTTTAAAATTTTTTGAATATTTATTTATTTATTTTTTTCCCCTCCCCTCCCCTCCCCTCCCCTCCCTCCTTCCTTTAGCCTGTTGCTGGATTGGCCAGAGGCTGGTGAGGCTCGCCCTCGCTAGTGACAGCGAAGGGGAGCCTCGCCAAATCTAGTGAGGTTGTGCCTCGCCCAACCGCCGGCGAGGCTTGACCTCGCTAGATCTGACGAGGTTGGGCCTCGCCCAGTCGCCTTGCCCGCTCAGTGCAAGGTCGTCCTCGGGGCCATCCGACGAGGGCCAGCCTCGCTGGCCTCTAGCCTCTGGCTGGTCGTTGGTCTAGTGACTGGCTAGATGAAGGAGGGAGGGAAGGAAAAAAAAAAAGAAAAAAAATAAATAAAAATTCAAAAATTTAAAATATTATTAAAAGTTGTCTACGTTCGCGTCGGTAGTCGGTCAGTGTCTACGTTAACAAAATCTGATCAAAATTGGCTGAAAGGATTGAATTGACACAAAAACAAAATGTTTAAGACTAAATTGACATCAATGCCAAAGATTTATGATTAAATTGACAAAAAAAATGTTTTAGGACTAAATTGGAATCAATACAAAAGTTTTAGGACTGAATTAACATAAAAAAAATGTTTAGGACTAAATTGACACTAATACAAAATGTTTAAAACTTTTTTGACACTTTTCCCAAGAAACCTAGGTAGTTAGGTCACACAATCCTTAAATTCTTTCACAGACGTTGGACCTAACCACTAATAAAAGCTCACATGCTTCGTATTTGCTCATGCTTGCCTGCTCTCCAATGAGAAACAGTGTTTCGTGATCTGGTAGATATGCAAAAGAAGAAGACTTCATCGATTTTGTGGGGAGAGGATGATGTTGAAGTTGACGTGAAACTGCCCTTCCGTTTTCAGACGACAGCACAAATTCTCTTGGTTTCTTGCTTTGACTGAAAGTTCTGCACTCGGTCATGATTGTCTCTGCAGACTCCATGCAGCTTCTTCATGTGCACACAGGCTCGAGGAAAGCTGTTGTTTGCCACTCTGCAACAGACCGGCCAAGTCATTGTAAACCCACGAGATTAACAACATTATGAGCTGCTTTCAGAGAGAAAAAAACAAGAGATATGAAGGACAAGGCACGTTGTTTCGATCTAACTTTGGCGAGATTGATGATTATTTTAGCGACAATGGTTGCTGATTTCATGCGCATATTGAATGCAGTCAGTCTCAAGATCTCTCTGGAATGAAGCTAGATCAAAAACAATATTACGAAACCAAAGGCAGAAATTAGCTGGGCGAGAGTGATGACGGCAAAGTATGCTTTAAGTCGGGTTTGTTTTCCAGCTCAATGACATTCCCATGTCTCATAGTTATGTGGAATTGGTAATGGGAGAGCTTCCATATCTTCTTATAGACTATGATCAAGTTTCTTATGTTTCGCAGGTTGCATTATCCTTCGAGTAAAAGGGGCAAAAGAGTGTTTCTTTGCCTTAAAATCACTCAACATAACACAAGTTCAATTCCGAGTGAGGTAAAAAATTTGTCTCAAGACCATACCCCTATATACCTCCAATTTGTGGGTATAGGTCACCTTCAAAAAAGTGTTAAACTTATTACACATATGCCAATTCAGTTCTAAACCTTTTTATATTTTGTCAATTTAATCCTAAATCTTTTCACGTTTTTCCAATTGAGTGCGTCCGACTAAATTTGACAAAAAATTGCCGACATTGACATTTTTAATAATATTCTAATAATATTTTGATTTTTTAATAATTTTTTGGTTTCTTTTTCTTTCTCTATTGTCTTTTTGGACCAAGGGCCGGCAAGGGTTGTCAGCTCACCCTTCCCAGATCTAGATGAGGGCCGCAACGCCCTTGTCGGATTTGGGCATTGTGGCCCTCAACTAATCTAGGCAAGCGGCCAAACACCCTTCCCTTGCTTTGCTTTGGTTGGTGAGGGCATTAGGTGAGAGTTGCCACACCCTTGTTGGCCACAATGAGTGCCCGTGAGCCCTCACCCAGTGGCCGATAAGGACTGTGACGCCCTTGCTTAATGCAGGTGAGGGTCACTGGCCCTCAGTCAAAAGAAAAGAAAAGAAAACCAAAAAAATTATTAAAAAATTCAAAAAATTATTTAAAAATGTCAATGTCAGTGCCGGCCATGCCACGTTGGACGGTGGGTGTCAACGTTAGCAATTTATGATCAAAATTGGTCGGATGGACTAAATTAATAAAACGTGAAACACTACAAAAAAACATCTTTTTTCCGATGAAATTACCAACGAAAAATTTGGAAAAATTCGTTGGAAAAACGAAAAAAAATTCACTGGTAATTCGTTGTCGGAAATTTTTCCAACGAAAAATTTCAATTTTCGTTGGAAATTTGCGACGAAATTTTTTTCGTTGGAAAATTTGTGGCTAAATTCGTTGGAAAAACTACAAAAATTTTTTTTTTGGTCGAAAAATCGTGGCAATATTAGTTGGTGATTTTTTTCTTTTTATCAATTTTTTTTTGCCGGCGAGCTCGCCGGCACTGGTGAGGGCCAGCCTTGCCACCGGCGAGCTCGACCCTCGCCATGGCCGGCAAGGGCCAGCCTCGTCGTCGGTGAGCTCGAGGTCGCCCAAAACTCGCCCAGATTTGGGCAACCTTGAGCTTGCCGGCCATGGCGAGCTCAGCCCTCGCTATGGCCGGTGAGCTCTAGGTCGCCCAGATTTGGCCGAGTTCTGGGCGACCTCAAGCTTGCCGGCCATGGCGAGCTCGGCCCTTGCCATGGCCGGCAAGGTCGTCCAGATCTGGGCACGATTTCTAGGTGACCACGAATTTCAATTTTCGGCCCTCGCCATGGCGGGCGAGCTCTAGCTCTCCCAGATCTGGATGAGTTCTAGGCGACCTCAAGCTCGCCGGCCACGGGAGCTCGGCCCTCGCCATGGCCGGCGAGGGCCAGCCTCGTCGCCGGCGAGCTCGAGGTCGCCCAGAACTCGCCCAGATCTGGGCGAGCTTGAGCTCGCCCGCCATGGCGAGGGCCTGGGTCACGCTTAGCCTCGCCGCCGCGAACGCGACGGACACTACCCCCTTCATCGGCCAGATGCTCGATGGCGGCGGGGGGAGCTTGGGCCCGACGGTGGAGTAGTGCCTCAGCAAGTGCGTCGACCAGTACGTGTGACGCGGTGGAGCAGGTGTAGGCGTCGATCATGGAGAGAGAGAGAGAGAGAGAGAGAGAGAGAGAGAGAGAGAGAGAGAGAGAGAGAGAATGTGTAAATGTGTAATGAGCGCGAAAATGTTGAAAAAGGAAGGAGGAGCGCGAAAATGTTGAATAAGGAAGGAGTAGGGTTTTCGTTGCAAAATTCGTGGAAAATTTCCCACGAATTTTGCAACAAAAATTGTATACTTTAAAATAATTGCCCGGAAAATTGAAATTCGTGGGAAAATTTATTGGAAATTTCCAACGAATTTTCCCATGAATTTAAAAAATGCCGAACAAAACCGGGTTTTTGTGAATTTGTGGGAAAATTCGTTGGAAATTTCAAACGAATTTTCCCACGAATTTAAAAAATGCCAAACAATATCGGGTTTTTTTTGAATTTGTGGGAAAATTCGTTGAAAATTTCCAACAAATTTAAAAAATGCCGAACAATACCGGGTTTTCCAACGAATTTTCCCACGAATTTAAAAAATGCTGAACAATACCGGGTTTGTTTGAATTCGTGGGAAAATTCGTTGGAAATTTTCAACAAATTTTCCCATGAATTTAGAAAAGCCGAACAATACCGGGTTTGTTTGAATACATTGCAAAATTCGTTGGAAATTTCCAACGAATTTTCCCATGAATTTAGAAAAACCGAACAATACCGGGTTTTTTTGAATTCATTGCAAAATTCGTTGGAAAGTTCCAACGAATTTTGCAACGAAAATAGTACACATCGCAATAATTGCCCTGAAAATTGAAATTCGTGGAAAAAAATCGTTGGAAATTTCCAACGAATTTTGTGACGAAAAATTTTTCGTTGCTAATTTCCAACGAATTTTACGACGAAAATTTTTTTGTTGCTAATTTCCAACGAATTTTAAAATTTGGGACGAAAAATTTTTCGTCGCTAATTTCCAACGAATTTTAGTTTTCGTTGGAAAATTTGTCGCAAATTTGCAACGAAAATTTTTTCGTCGCAAATTTTCGTGGCAAAAATTCAGTTTTTTTGTAGTGAAAATGTTTATGACTAAATGGGAATAAGTGCAATAAATTTATGGCTTTTTTGGTTATTGTCCCTTCAAGAAAACAATGACTACATGATTGGGTTCGACGTATTTAACGTTCTTTACCCTCACTTGTGCGAACTCACAAATTTTATTACACTTGATTTGTTGTCGTATGAGCTTTGAATTCACGAGAAAATTGGAGGGCATCTGGAACGAAATGGACACTGTAAAAACTACAGCTTCCAATTCTAGGCAGGCAAAGTGTTGCTTGTGATGATTCGTAATTTATTTGCTGGGGTTAATACTTGATCACAACTTCACGAGGCAGTATATACAACTTGCTCTAGCTAGGGTTTGCTCACCGAAAAGCTATGGCTAGTGTGATGAGCATTTCATGCTCTTTTTCCTGAATAACTCCAAAGCAGGAGCTAATACGAATTTTCATAGCAGACTTTCTTCCTCGCACATCTAAATAGAATAAAGATTAAAATTCTCAGTAGAGCTTTTAATTGCACGCTTGCAGAAGGTGGCAAAGATTGTTTGCACTGTCGCAACAACACCACCTCGAATTCGGGAAGTGGGATTCGATCATTCATCGTGGAAGACCAAGCATTTTCAGAGAGTAACCTATTGTCTCTAACCTCTCACAGTGAAATATCAGATTTCGAGAGTCTTTTTCGATTATGATTCCGTGCTTTGGACTCTCTTTAATGCTTTGATCATCCTCCAGGGGTGACTTTCCTGTGGAAAATGAACTTCAAACAGCTTGCCATTGCGATCCATTTATGGGAAGCGAAACTCAAGTATGGTAATCCAAGTGTTTCTTGCTCTCTCAAGAGACAAATTTCAGATTTTCCTTGCATGTCACTGCTCCAAAACTCGTGTCTTGCTTGGCCATGAGGAGTCACGGATAGGTAGGCATCCACTCTTATGTCGTGACCTTTGTAAGTGAGGTATTCTTCCGTATGAGAAGGGAAAATTACCAAAAAAATCTTAAACTTGTTGTATTTGTGCAAATTCAGCAATAAATCTTTTAATTGTGCCAATTTAGTTTTAAACTTTTTGATCAATTTTGACCGGGAAACGTTGACGTGGCGGTCCAGTCAGCGCTGACCACGCCACATAGGACGGTCGGTGTTGATGTGGATAATTCTTAAATTTTTTTCTTTTTTCTTTCTTTTTCTTTTTTTTCCCTTTTTTTTTTCTTTCTGTTTTGCCGGTGGTTGGTCTCAGGTGATGGTGGAAGAGGGCTAGGCAAGGGTTGACCTCGCTCGATCTGGCGAGGGATGACCTCGCTTGCGTGAGGGTTGCCCTCACCAAATCTGGACAAGGGTCGCCTTGCTCGCAGCTGACAAGGGCATCGGCGAGGGCTGCGACCTGTCACCATTGTCCGGTGAGGGCTTGTAGGTCCTCACCTAGTGGTCAGCGAGGCTCACTTGGCCCTTGCTAGCCCTTGCTAACTACTATAATAAAAAAACAGAAAAGAGAAAAAAAGAAAAGAATAAAATTTAAAAAAATATCCACGTTAGTGCCGGTGTTGTGTCATAGGACGGCCGGCGTCTATGTTAGCAATTTCCGGTTAAAATTGATCGGATGGACCATATTGGCAAATTGTGAAAAGGTTTAGGCTTATTTGGCTCCGTTCGTTTGACGGAAAATATTGTGTTTTTGGAAAATGTTTTCCCAGAAGTCATTTTCCTGGAAAATGTTTTTCCGGAATATAATTTTTTGGTGTTCGGCAATCAATATAAAAAAGTTTCGGAAAATATTTTTTGCTGGCGGTGGTGGCGGCGACCGGTGGCGGCGGATGAGCGGCGGGCGATGACCGACGAGTGGCGGCCAGCGGTGGCGGCGACCAACGAGCGGCGGCAGCGGCGGCCGTGGCGACTGGCGACCACGGCCAGTGACTGGCGGCCAACGACCGTGGCCGGCGGCGACAGCGACCGACGAGCGGCGGCGGCGACCGACGAGCGGCGACCGGCGGTCAGCGACCGGAGGGGGGAATGAGGAGTTTGGCGGAAAATGATTTCCGCTTTTCAGAAGCGGAAATCATTTTCCTTAAAACAATAAGGGATTTGAGGGTAGGGAAGGAAAATGTTTTCCGTGGGAAAACATTTTCCTCCCTCGAACACCGGAAAACACGGAAAATATTTTCCGGAAAAATATTTTTCCTAAAATGAACGGAGCTGTTAAAAAGATTTAGGACTGAATTGGCACAAATGCAATAGGTACTTTTTTGATAATTTTCTCATATTTTCTAGGGACTTTTCAAATTATACATTTCACAGCGAGTTATCTTCTGATTTCGTGAATTGATCGACTTACTTCTTTCAAATAAAATTGATAATTAAAATAATTGGTAATGATTTCACAAAATCTCATATGATATTAGAGTAGGAGGTTGCGAGTTCAAATATTTCCAGATCCCTTGTTTGTCTCCTTTATTAAATGCAATTTCAGGTTAAAATTACTATAATGGACGGTCACTAATTGATGGTGATAGTCACCTTAAATGGTCATGATTTCATGTGAGTGAAATCTCAAGCCATCTATATCGATTCACAAAACGAAATGTGATCCATGGACACGAATGTAATATCAAGCTTTTAGACTTTAAATATAATAAAACATGAAAAAATGCCATTATTTATCATATTTTAAGTGTTTCATTAAATGGGTACCCAGTCATTTATTTGGACAATGAAAGTAGTGCTTCCACTTTTATCTCATACGCAACTTCCAACCACATTCCGATGCAAACTTCTTAATTGATAATGTTTGGATCTTTGGTTGATCATTTATACATAATTATATATATTTTTTTTGGAGAACATTCATAGCTAGTCTGTATCTAGGCTATGTATATGTTTAGGAATTCACAAAATTTCATGATCTGGAAGATGAGTGCAAAAGAAGACTATCGAATTGTGGCAGAAGAAAGATAGTGATATTCTCCATATTAAATTTAATAACAGCCCAGTTAACACTAGGCCAAAACAAAATTAATATCATACCTCCCAAAATCAACACCCTCTCTCTCTCTCTCTCTCTACCATGAAATTAGCTCAATTTTTGAATGGTGCAATGCATGCCTGTAAAGGCCATGGAAAGAGGATGATGTTGAAGTCGACGCGAAACTCCCTTTCATTTTTAGACAAAAGCACAATTTCTCTTGTTGCTTGCTTTCACCGTACGTTCCCATTCAGTCATGACGTTGGCATTCTCTTCAACTTCATGCAGCTTCATGTCCACACAGGCTCGAGAAAGCTACCGTTTGAAAATTTGCAATAGACTGGCCAAGGGCAGAAACTAGCTGGGTGAGAGTGATGATGGCAAAAGGAGCCGTGGGGGGACCAATCTAGACAATCAAACTTTGTACTTCCAAATATAGATGTTCCTAACAAGTGTTCCCTAACTAGGGTTTGTTTTCCAGCTCAGTGACATTCAATATCTCATAATCTTGTGGAATTGCTAATGGAAAAGCTTCAATGTCTTATAAACTGCGATTAACTTCTTTTTATGCTTCTGGGTTGCATTGTATGTACATGTACATCCTTGGTGTGAAATGGGAAAAATAGTGATTCTTTGCCTTAAGACCATTGGGCACCACCCTACTTCTGAATGAGGTAACAGCTTTGTCTCAAGAACATACCCCTATAAACCTCGAATTTGTGGGTATAGGTCCCGCATCAAGAAACTACATAATTTGGTTCAACATCTTTAACATTTTTTACCCCTGCTCGAGCGAGTGCACACACATCTAGTACATTTACTTTGTTGTTAAATGACGTTAGGAAGCAGCTGAATTTGCAAGAAAGTTGGAGGCCATCCAGAATGAAATGGACGCAATAAAACTACAGCTTTTAGTTCTAGGCAGACAAAGGGTTGCTTATAATGATTCGTAATGTGTTTCCTAGGTGTAATACTTGATCAAAACTTCATGAGATAGTATATACAGCTAGCTCTAGGAAGGGTATACTCACCGACAAGTTATAGCTAGTGTGATGAGCTTTATGCTCTTTTTGCTGCATCACTTGACAGCAGGAACTCATAAACGTTCATATAAAACCCATCTACATAGAATGAAATTCAACATCCTTAGTCACACTTACCGAAGGTGGCATATGGTGTTTGCATTGTCACAACAATAACAACTCGAGGAAGTCGAATTGGATCATACATCGTGAAAAATCGACTCTATATCATGCATTTTCAGAGATAACCAAATTGTTTTTTTTTTGGTAAGGAAAAAAAAAACAATTTGGTTATCTCTTGCTGTGAAATATCAAATTTTGAGTCCTTTTCGATTACAATCATGTGCTCTGGACTCTCTTTAATGCTCTGGTCATCCTCCAAAGGGGACTTTGATGTGGAAGATGAATTTCAAACAATATGCCGTTGCGATCCATTTAAGGTTAGAAGAAACGAAAATGTTGATAACCTAAGTGTTCTTGTTTCCCATTCAAGAGATTAATTGCAGGTTTGCCTTGTATTTCACTGCTCCATAACCGTGTGTTGGCTGGCCATGAGGAGTGACATGTGTGGGCATCCACTCTCACGTTCTGACCTTTTTAAGTCATATATTCTCTCGTATATATGTGCTAGGGGCTTTTCGGATGATACACTTATTAATGGGTATCTTCTAAAACTGTGAAGGAATTGAATAGCTTCCTTTAGATAAAATTGATAATTTTTCATTGAAAGTAATGATATCAAGATAATTTGGATCAAAATTATCACGTTACCATGGAAATGGGCAGTTTTACCACGGAATCTACTACGCTACCATGGAAATGCCTACCATGCAACCAACATAATTGGACTTGTTATTAATTTTGGTTAGAATCTCCAGTTCCAACATGAAAACCGAGGACCTAACCGGTCTTTACCCATTCCAACTTTTCTAAGTCAAGAACCGAGCCGATTCCCATGTGAACCAATAAGGCTGGTCTTTGTCAATTCTAGTGTCTACCCAGAATCCATGCTTACCGTAAAGCTTTGTCTTTATCACAAGTCCTCTTCTAACATCCAAATATTCTCTCGATTTGCTTCCAACATCCTAATATTGACCACAGAAGAATATTACAACAAACGCCCGCCTTGTTTTCCTTTTTTGAACAAAGTCAAGTGCTAAGAAACTTCTCAAGTCTTTCTGTTTGAACTTGCTTGGAAGTTTGTCCAGCGTACACAACGCGGAGAAACAAATTGAGTAGTTTCTCCTCGGTCAAATCTACGTGCTTATGAGATGGCGTGTTGTTACCACTCACTCCAATTCAAACACGCACACACTGTCCTAATGACACTGCATGTTTCCGTCACCATAAGCATGTACATTTGATGGATGTTCATGGAGTTTGCAATGATGCTTAATCAATAAGCGAGCCAAGGAACTGACTCTGAAGCTTGACAGGCGCTACCCCCATCAGATTCACGCACTTTGCCGTTTCGAAAAATGGAAAACTTGGTAGCTGTGATTTCCATTTATGGCAACCTGGTCTTGTTTCTACGTTTTGAACTTGCCCTAGAATTGGCAAAACTCATAAAGCTCCACTTGGGTCGTGGACAGAGCAATGAGAGAGAGAGAGAGAGAGAGAGAGAGAGAGAGAGAGAGAGAGAGAGAGAGAGAGAGAGGTTATTAGTCACAGCATGACGTCCTCCTACCTCCTTCACTAGGAGATAGCGAAAGATTACTTAATCATGCAAGTATTTAAAATTACCACATGGTGCCATCATCACCATGCAATAATTATGCATGGTAAAAAGAACGAAATAATATCGATTACTCCCCCACTATTTGGGGTCTTTTTCTTTTTCCGTTCAATTGGTTTTAAGAGTTTGATAGTAACAATAACTAAAATTTTCCTCCCTCTTCTGATTTAAAATTCTATGTAGAATTAGTCAATGTTGGGTCTGGCCTAAGTCCTTCCAACAACGTATGTGCATGCAAGTTCCCCCTTTAAAACTTAAATCCTGTGGCTACGATATTTATATAAACTTGTGATGAAGCCAATTCACAGGGTATCAAAAGGAATGTGAGTTAAGGGTTTGATATACATGAATGATACGAATATAAAGATTGATTTAGAAATGAGATGTCCCGTGTTTCCTTGGACAACATGTTCTCTAAACTTTTTATATGTTGAAGCATGTTTACTACTGAAACGCATCAATCAAGTTTTCGAGTTAATCTCTTGTCATAACTAGCTAAACTAGTCTCCTAATTCCATTTATTTCAAGGCCATATATCTAATGTTCTCCTTTGAAAGGGTATAATTGCAAGAGCTTGTCTGTAAATTAAAAGCCAGGATAATAGAAAAGGGAGTCGGTGTTATGTATATGAGATGGAAACAACCTATTTTTCTTTTTTTTTTTTTGCCACCAACCACATGCATGTTATGACACTCTTATCATCATTGCTTTTTACTTCTCTATTGCATATGAATTAATTGGCAAAAAACATAAAATTTCAAATCCACGATCAGAGTCTCACATGTGAACCTTTAGACCCTTTGCATGATTTTGGGGCTAAGCCATAAAGGCTCTTTGGTAAATAGTAAACTAAGGTTGGTCTAGTTATAGAGAGCTGCTCAGCTCAATAACTTCATAAGACAAGCTTTCAGGCTCATCTTCCAATCCCACAAGCAAGCGAAGGAGAAGAAGAAGGTAATACCAATCTCTCTGTCTCTGTCTCTCTGTCTCTCTCTCTGTCTGTCTCTCTTTCTGTCTCTGCTTGTTTTGTGCATAGGTATATGCAAGTATAAGCAAACTAGGGTTTTTTGGAAGCTATGAGTTTCCACTTCTGATGACAGTCCTCAATTTGTCTCTTCAACTCCATCATTTAATCTTGTTTGCGTATCAAAAAGAGGAGATGCACTTTTAAATCTGAGCTGAAGAAGTAGTGCATTATGTTCATGCTTAATTTGCTGAATTTGCTCTTTTATATACTCCTAATCTTCGGCTTTTCTTCTTGCAACAATATATAATCCTAGAGACTCGGGGGAGCTAAAAACGGGTAAAGATCTCTCTTTTTTCAGCTTCAAACCTACAGCAAGACAAAGCAAGAAAACAAGAGGGAAATCCTCCCACCAAAAATGGGCCGAGGAAAGATAGAAATCCGAAGGATTGAGAACAAGACCACGAGGCAAGTGACGTTCGCGAAACGCCGCGCGGGGCTGTTGAAGAAGACCCACGAGTTGGCCATCCTCTGCGATGCGCAGATCGGGCTCATCGTCTTCTCCAGCTCGGGAAAGCTTTTCGAATACTGCAGTCAGTCCACGAGGTGAATTTGTTTTTTTTTTTCATGGCCTAGCTTAAAATTCCTAGTTTGGTCACTTTAATTTCCATACTTTTCAGATCATTGTTGTTTAATAAAAACCCTTTGGCCTTAACTGCAATTGATACTTGCAATATAGATGTATCTATATATATATATGTATATATACCTGGTTTTTGTTTTCTTTTCCCAGGTTCTTTTTTGGTTTTTTCTTTTCTTTTCCCAGAATGTTCTTCAAATTCTTAGTTTTTCTTTTGTTTTTGGTTTTTCATCCATTTTATTGCGGAGAGAATTGGGGTTTTTGGGGGAAGGGCCTTTATCAAGTATGTGATGATTACTCTCTCTCTCCCTGCGCTTTGTCTGTGTTTATTTAGTGTTTGCATAAAACCCAGCTGTTGAAGCTCTCTCTTCGGGAGGCCATAGCTAGGGTTTCTTCGTCGGACACCTCTCTTCAATTTCATCCTTAATATTCACTATATGTATCTATTTTAGCTTGAATTATGTATATATATGTGCTTCTTCAGTTCGAGCTACTCACATTTAAATGGACAGTTTATTCAGAAATTGATTAGTTTTAACTGGAGATTCACTAAATTCGATATTATTCTGCTTACATTGATTTATTAATAAAAGTGCTTCACAATAAGCAAATATTTAGTAGGTATCAAAGTGTTTTCACTGCTAGGAGATTCATAACTTGAGTTAGCACACCTAGTTGTTTAGTAATTTATTGTGAATTCTCTAGATGATATTTGTCACGAAATTTGAGCGATGACAATAATCTTTTGTTTAATTTCTTTTTTATGATTGTTAGTTTGATATAATTTCCATTTCAAGTTTATGTAAACAATTTATTTTAATTAGAGCAGGGATGGATGCTCATCTTATTCAACAAACTTACTCAGAAATTGGCCATATATATTGGTGAATGATCGATTTTTCTTACATTATTCGGTTATCTGAACCTGCAGCATGCAAGAAATCATAAGCAAGTATCACGGCCATAAGGGGACTCAAATTGTGGAGCACAATGAGCAGGTATATTTCCATGGGAATAGCTTGCTCTCCCTAAAGAGAATTGTGGAAAAGACAATGGTTAATCATCTACGTACATCATCAAATGATGTTTTGCAGGAACAGCTTCAGAGTGAGCTGAGGAGGATGCGAAGAGAAACACGTAACCTTCAACTGAGCATGCAGCGATACACAGCCAGTGATCTGACCAACATGCGACTTGAGGACTTCGATCAGATGGAGCAGCAACTTGAGTGCTCCATCAACAAAGTCCGCGCAAGGAAGGTAAATGATGCTTCGTAATGACGAATATCCCTGGTTGATTTTTCTAATGTAACCACTATTTTTGTAAGTTGGAAGAAATAGCACACGCCGAGCATTTCATAACGCCTTTCGCATTAATTATGCTGTTCGGAAGACACGTTGGCAATTAACATCTAGACGAAGAACATCACGGTTAAACTTTGAAAGATCTCAGCACTCAATGCCAAAAGGGTAGCATAATAACTGACAACTACATGTAATTGTCTGCTTTTGCATTTAGATTTGCTCGTTATTCCAAGGGCACAGTTTTTCCATTTTGTCAAGGCGCACACAACACTTTCATGAATGAATTTGCATTCTCTTCTATTTTCATTCAATTAGCACAAGCTAATCACTTGACGGGTTATAAGTGCTTACTGATGAAGTGCTATTAACTTAATCAGTCCATGCGATCCACTTACGATGTTGTACAAATTGTTGATCCATGTGTGTATACATGCTAATCAAACTGTGTCCCTGATTTCCGGGTATTATTCAGTTTGAGCTGATGCAACAGCAAATAGACAATCTGCGGAGAAAGGTATGACTGTCCTCTCTCTTCCCAAGTAAATTTAAGTTTACATGCATTTCCTTTTTGTTTTGTATCCAGAAGGAATCAAAGTTTCATACATTTGTGACCATGGTTACAATGTCCAGGAGAAAATGCTGCAGGATGAAAACGATCAAATATATCATCTGGTGAGTTAAAATGCCACTAGCAAAATACTTGCATAGCTGCTATGCAATAGAACTAAAGCAAAAGATGTTTGGTTCAGTTAATTAACTTCCAAAAACTCTTATTAAATGTCATAAAAGCAACATCAAAATATGTATTGAGCCGAAACCCTAGCTAGTTTGCCCTCTTCCCATTCCTAGTTACAAGGAAAAAAAAAGCAAAAAAATGTTCTGGAAAATGTTTCAAACCAATTTTAGCTTGTATATTGGAGTGTTCCAGATATTGTTATGAGTTGTTTTTCCTTTTGGACAGTAATCTTGTCATGAAAAACTGAAAACGTATCGAATCATGTTTCTCATTGCAATTTAATAAGACTGACAATGGTCAATGTCGGCACCGATGCGGACGATAGATTAAGCAGCAACAGATGGCGATGGAGCATCAACAGGTGGGGGGAGCAGTGCCGAAGCCGGAGGAGGCACAGCACGTGCTGGAGCAATTCCCCTTTTATGGAGAAGAACAGCCGAGCAGCATCCTTCAGCTCGCGATCCTCCCTTCGCAGTTCCAGCCGTACCGCCTCCAACCGACCCAGCCAAATCTGCAGGACTTTCTCCAGCCCTCGAACTATGGCGGTAATCAGCAAAACGTTTCGGCTATGTTTTATATTAATTGCGCGAAATAATTGCCACTGATTTGTTGATCCAGAGTGACCCTTTTGCTGGCTTTCTTGTGGCCATTGCAGAGTAGGAAGATGGAAGGAGAGAGCAGTGTTTGGGGATACCATGCTTCGAGAAAGGATACTATATGTTGCTGGATGCTAGCTTTTGATTGTGTTTTTTCTTGCTAGATACTTGAAAACAAGCAACGGGCTTATAATTAGTTTATGTTTATGTCCTGGTTTGTTTACTTACTGCAAATGGTTTAATCACAGTATATGTCCAGCTTAATTATCTGCTTCCGGGTATATGCATGGAGTTTATGGAACAAACTGCTGCACAGATGGTCAATTTTATGGTGTGTAATCACATGATGTTTGTCTGGGTTTTCCTTGCTGCATCTCTTTACTGCTACAGATTATTTTTGCTATTTCTGGACCATGCACCCAAATCTTTGACCTCTTTAAGAGGGCCCTTACTGCATGCTGCTCAAAAGCAGAGAAAATTAGAAGAATCAAAATTGTGAACGTTTGCTAGTAGTTAAGAATAAGCGGAAAAAAGAATTGGAGAATTTTTGTATATTTCTCTATACATATTACTGATGATACATGAGCCTATTTATAGGCTATTCTAGATGATTATCTAAAACAATAAAATATTACAATTTCAAATATAATCAATTAGAATCAATCTAGGAATATAATAATATCTCTAGAAGATAACAAATCAATTTATGATGATAACAATATCTCTGAAAGATAACAATATCTCTAACACTAATGATGCTATCAACTGAACTCTAATTACTAATGAGTTCGGTCTTCACAAGTGTCACGCCTTGGACCCTGTCAAGCCCGTGACATCCTGCCATCGATTGAATTGAACGCAACGTCCCAGGACGCATCGCCTACCCAAACAAACAACGCAAGCGGAAGCGAAATAAAACAACCTAGACAATAAAGTATAACCAAGGGATAGCACAAACGCAATTTAATACACACATAACAATAACTTGAATTCACATATTCATACATTAGGTCGCTAGGGTTAAATTTAACTTCGTCATAAAAAAAAAAGAACAGGTGGCTAGGTAGACTATTAACTGCACAAAACGGGACTCTACCAAAAAGGTTTCCTGACCTTGCTCATAAACATTCCTACGGTGCCTAATCCGGATCGGACCCTGAGGAGTCTGTCTCTGAGTCTGAGTCGATCTCGATCGGGTTCTCCTCCTTATCTCCCTGCTCGACTGCCATGGGTTCCTCTTCGCCCTCGGGCTCGGGTGCTAGCTTGGGTTCAAGCTCGGGGACAGGTGCCAGTACTAGACCGGGGTTCACCGGTGGACTATCGAGATCTGACACCTCGCCGTCAGGAAGGAACTTGTCCCAGGGCTCCCAATTGACCGCATTCTCATTTGCGTGCTGTAATCCTTCAAAACCTCGGATTGGCCCAGAGTTTACCAACCCGACCCTATGGGTTCAAGCCAAGTAGTCATGGCGCTCCAGCTCATCTCACCATACATCTATCCAAACATAAGTACGATGTCTAATGTACGCCTCACCCGGATTTAGTCCCGGGTACTCGTTATCCTCATGCACCATATGCATGGGGACTCCAAAATGCCTAGGTGGCGCCATGCTCAAGGGTGGGGATTTGAAAACGGTTATATAATAACCGTGAGAACGAGTCTCAATAAGCAATACCCTAAGCCCTACGAAGGCCAATGTGTACCCAGACAAGCAGTACTTATAATCTAACTTCCAAATTTAACGAAATCACCTCCTAGGGCTTACCTGGCCATAAAACGCATACCCGCTCTGCACGTCAGTTGCACATAGCAATAATAATAATAACGATAATTATTCAAGAACAGGACATAATGGTTCACACCCCCGCCATAATAGCATTCAATCAATTCCAACAATTCGGTCGATCAAACAATCAGTCAATTCAATCAATTCAGTCACACTCAAGTCGCATGCGTGGTCGAGCAGCTTTCCATGACCTCCCAGGTCCTTTCACTCAGCCCGCGCTACTGCATCTCAGGCTCAGTCCTCAGATCAAGCCAGGCTCGGTCCCGCGTAACTATGTCTCAGGACATTTTTCCTTTCCAATGACTCGCGTAACCTACGCCTCAAGTCTAATTTTGCCTTATTTGTCACACCCGCGTAACCTATGTCTCAGGTTGGCAGTCTTTCGATTGATCCGGGCTTTTTCACATGCACATGCACCATTACACGATTCATCATTCTTACAATCGCACCAATCAAATTCAAGGCACATCTGCAACACCTCAATTTGCCAAATCAATGCATCATATCAATTCCAGTCAAAGCCAATCTCGGTCATATCACACGTTTGACACATCAATCCGCATACCCGGCATTCAAGGCAGTCACACCCGAATTTCAATTTTTTTCTACCCACACGCGCCACCACAATTCGATCAATTAACACACGACAAATATCCACGTGATCACCATAATTCACTCTATTAATCTCCACATAACTCTTGCACTAATCGCGTTCCTCCGACCTATCAAATTCCTAATTTAATCACTAACCTAAACTAAATAAACCCCTAAACAAGTATAATAGTACTCATTATACTAAATAGGGGTTAGAATATCACTTACTAGATTTTGGCCTAGTGAAAATCGGCTCGGGTCTAAAATGACCCGAGTGAACAGTGTTGACTATGCGCGGGCAAGGGTGTGATGGGCGCGGGGCTCGGCCATAGCGCTCGGCCACGGGCACAGCCCTTGGCCACGGGCACAAGGCCTGGCCACAAGCTCGGCCACGGCACAAGGCTCGGCCACGGGCTCGGCTACAGCCCAAGTGCGGGCACGGGAGCGGGCACGGCAGGGCAGGCGGCCGGCTGGTCGGTTGGGGGGTAGCGTGCGGCAGTAGCAGCGAACAGGGCGGCTCTCCGGCGATGGTGGCAGTAAGTAGCGGCGGTCGGGTGCGGCGGCGAGCTGAAAGGGGAAAGAAGTGAGCTGGGGGTGAGGGTGAGGGAGAGAGAGATCGGGGCTGAGGGAGAGGGGCGAATCGGCGGCAACGGAGCGGCATGGTGCGGTGACGGCGACGCTCAGGCGTTAGGGTGATGCTGGGGAGCTGGCTGGACGACGGGGCAGTGGTTGGGACTCGCGAGCACAGCGGCAAGCGGCGGTGAGCCGAGCTCGTGCGCTCGGGGTGAAGAAGCGGAAAGCCGAGAGAAGGGGACGTTGGGCAACCGTGATGGTGGCGGTGGCAAGCTCTTGGAGGCTCAGACAGCCGAGTTCGCGGCGGCGACGGTCCGAGCAGTGTTGGACGGAGGCTGGGGAAGCAGCCGAGAGGGAGAAGGAGGAGGGTAAAGGGAGGGGTGGCGGTTGCTGAGGGGCGTTCAGCGGCGGCGACGGCGACACTCGGCCGTTGAGGCGGTGCTGGGGAGTTGACTGGATGGCTGGGTAGCGGCTGGGCAACGCCGAACTGCGGCGACGACAGGCTTCTGCGCGCGAAATGGAGAAGAAAAACAGTTCAGCCGGAGGGGGAGGGAAATGGCCAGACGGTCCGTGACGGTTGGGCGCAACCAGATGGTCGGACAATGACGCGGTGGTTCGGTGAACGGCGGCGGCGACGCGGCGGAGCAGTCCGGTCAATGAGTCGCAGAAGAGGAGCAATGAGCGTGCACGCAGGGGAGGGAGCAGAAGAGAAGGAAGGATGAGAAGAGAAAAGAAAAGAAGGAAGAGAGAAGAGAGAGAGAGAGGGGTACGGTTGCATGGGGGGAAGGTATGGGCGGATGGGATTGCTGCATGGGGAAGACGTGTGCACGGCAGAGAGAGAGAGAGAGAGAGAGAGAGAGAGAGAGAGAGAGAGAGAGAGAGAGAGAGAGAGAGAGAGAGAGAGAGAGAGAGAGAGAGAGAGAGAGAGTCAATGCGCACTCGAGTGCGATTCAACGGTCAGATTTCAAATCTGAAAACGATCTTACGGTCCAAATAATTCCTAGAATATAATAAGAGATAATGGCCACGAAAATTAGAGCAAACTAATCCGAGGGAGGTCTACTAGTCCAAATTCGTACTCAGTCTAAATTTCACTCTTCCGCTATTCCTGACAATCTTGATGTTGGCTACGATAATATCGACACCGTTCGATTTATTTTATCCCGGAACTCAAGAATTTCGACACTGAAGTTTGGGCTCTAAATAACGGCCAAATTAGATCGAGTGCGATTTTAGCTAAATCTCAATTTTTGAAAACGATAACCGGGAGTGATCAGTTCCCGGCGAAATTTTACTATAAGCATACTGATGAATTACACGTTTTATAAATCCCAAAATTAGGTCAAAATCCGGGATGTCACATCACACATCAACCCTTTCTTTCATTTACAAATATTTACTCCAATTTTTCGCCTCATACTTGTATTTTTCTTGTCTTCATTTCTTTTCTTATTCATTAACTTGATTTACACGGTTGCTCGACCGTTAGCCCAATATGCAAATTCATATTCCATTTATTTGTTGTCTATCGTCTCTCCATAGTTTGCTCAACATTAACATGAATATTTTCTCGAGTAAAATTCTAAGGCCATACAAATTATTTTCATCTCATTTTCTAAAGAAAACTCTCTTTTAGTATTACATGAGAAGAAATTATACGGTACGGGATATGGAGAGGTATATATCACCATTCACCTTAAAAGAATGTGAAATATGTTTGACATTAATTGTTAAAAAGAAAGCCTAAAAAGGATGTTATCACGGGTTGTACATCAATTGTACTATAAAATGAATGAATTGAAAAAAATAACTATGTCAATTACAATAGATTACAAAAATATGGTATATGAAAATTGATTTTGATAGTGTCTCGTGCTATCTAACGATAAATCAAAAGAATAATCTATTTACTCCCGTGACTGTAATATGATAAATCATATCTTTGGTATTTAAATATTAATCGATGTGTTATATCATTAATTGGCTAATGAAAAGATATAATTAATATAAGCACATCGAAAGTCGAAATATTATTTCACTAGTATAATATGGTAAGTGTTTTATACAAGTATAATTTGTCTAGTTCCAAAAGGCCAAAGTATAATTCCATGAGTTAGGAAAAGTGCTAGAGACAAAAGTTTCATCAAGAATCACACAGGTACGTGCATCCTATGCTAAAATATCAACATTTTACTAATTGGGACAAAGCAAAATTACCCATTTTCTTTGAAAAGATAGCTCTTGCCAAAGGTTTTCCTTCAACATTAAGTTTTCTTCGGGAAACTAATGACCCAGGAGACTCTTTCACGAAATCGGTGTACTAAATAACGTGTTGGATCATTATTGATCGTTGAATATGACTTACTTGTTTCTATTTGTTCAGGTATTCCACACTAATTTTACGAAGGATTTAGCATGCTCGTCAAGCATCACCATAAAGAAAGTTTGCCGTTTTCAAAGCACTATCTTTCTCGTGTTATGTATAATCGGTGCATTTGTAATGAAAACATCTCTTTATAGGTATACCAGTCAAACCAACGTGAGTCGGGTCGAAAATGATCTAACTCAAATCGACTAATCTTCATGCAATATAAATCTCGAGACTCATACTTGACCTTAATTCATATTGCTAAAGCACTTCCATATTTAATCTAATATAAGAAAACTCATATCCAAATAGAAGTGAGAGGGCGAATCGAGTAAGCGTGAGAGACAGATGTGAAGGCGGATTAGGCCTAAGTAAGCCGTGAACTCATTTAATATCCATATTATTTTGGACATTACCATTTGAATTCACGACCCAATTATTGAATACAATTGACCTATATATAAAAAAAAAAAAAAACTCAGCCATCAAATAAGAGATAAGAAACGGGTCAATAACCCACCTCGGCAGGTTTTACTTATCGGATCGTGTGCCTCGAGCCGGGCACTCGAGACGTGCTCGTTAACCACACCGTTTCTATAAACGATTTACGAACGGGCCAGAAAAGCCCACGATACAAATGGGCCGTAGCGGAAGGGCATGTCCAGGCCCATCAAGCGATCTCGACTCCCTCACTGCACGAGAGAGACACACTCTCCGAAATGCACATAAAATCGGTTCGTCCTCCGCCCCACCGAAGGAGCAATCTCGCTCGGTTCACCGGAATTCCTCCGCGCTTCTCCTCGATCGAATCCCATCGCGCCGCCGTCGCGGGACGAGCAGGTACGCACCTTCGACTCTGCTCCCCTCAGATCTTCGTCGATCCCGTCGCGCGAATTCCCGTCGCCGCCTTGGGGCCTTCGTCCCTCGCTCGGATCTCTAGGGGGCGCGGGGGGTGTTGTTCGCCGCAGGAGCAAAAGACCCGTCAGTTGCGATCGCATTGGAAGCTCTGCCGAGCGGGGGTGTTGTTCGTCGTCAGATCTGACGTTTGCTTAGCTTGCTTTGTTTTCTGGGCGATTGCATCTCGTGCGGTTGATCCGGGAACGTGTTTGATCCCATTTGCGTTGGATGTTTTGGTGGGGGGGGTGGTTTTGGATTGGATTGGGTCGTGCGTGATCGGTTGAATCTGGGGCGTGATACAGCATTGGGATCGACTGTCCGTGGTTCTCGATTGACAGGTCTCCTGTTTTTTTTGTTTCCTTGTGTCGTGTGTAGGTACGGCCTGTTTTAAGCTGTGTTCAGCGGCAAAGTGGTTGCTTGTCGGAAGGCCAAGATGGTGAGGTTTTCAGTTTCTTTTATCCTCGGCGCTTCTTGTTCCGCAATTACGTGCTTTTAGGTTCTATGGTCTTTGATCTGGTCTCTTCGTTTCGCATCAGAAGTCCGCGTGCTGGTGAGATCAGGCTGATTTGCTGTTGCGTCCGAATCCACTACACTGAAAGCAACTTTCAATAACTCGCGTGCACTTGTTTCAATGGAACTGTGATGAATGAAACATTGATCATGTTGGAGTTGAACCGATTGTCGGCTGTTTAATGATGCCCTGGTTCATGTCCTTGTTAAAAGAACACGCGGGGTAGCATTTTTGCATTTCAGATTAATCACAAAGAGATTCCTCACTGTTGAAGTCATATGTTTGATGACTTAAATGTTAGATCTGTGTTTGAGGTTTTAGCAATTGGAATTTTCATAACCTACTAATGATTTATCGGACTAGGACTAGGACTAGGCTATGGCATGAGGTTTAATGCCTCCATTTAGGAATATGTGGCTTGAGGCGTAAGAGAACTTGCGTCCTGTTTCTTTCTATTTTATACAGTCTAAAACTTACGATTGCTTGTTATTAGGGAAGTGTAATCTCTATAGGCATGTGCAGAGTTGATTACAATGTTTGCTTAGATACTGTTTTTGAGTGTTTTCATGTACTGTGTTTGTGTCTGTACAGGTGGTTCTTGCAGCTTCTATAGTGAGCAAGTCTGGGAAAGGTGAGTCATTCGGTTTCGATATTATTATCTTTGAAGAAAATGATTGACTGGATTGTTTCTTTGATTATTTTTATCTCATCCTTTATATGGTTATATAGAAGAGGAAAGCAATAAATCCATTTTGCTCGGTGCCTCGGATCGATTTCATTTTCTTCATGTTTTGATGTCCTCATTCTCCTGAGATAATCATTTGATGTTTCTAAATTCTTTTGCAGTGCTTGTTTCCCGGCAGTTTGTTGACATGTCTCGAATTAGAATTGAGGGTCTTCTTGCTGCTTTCCCGAAATTAGTTGGTACTGGAAAGCAGCACACATATGTCGAAACCGAGAATGTTCGCTATGTTTACCAGCCAATAGAAGCTCTGTACTTGCTTCTCGTAACCAACAAGCAAAGCAACATTCTTGAAGATCTGGAAACCCTTAGGCTTCTCTCCAAGCTTGTATCCTTCTTGGTGGATTGTCTAAGATTATCTTTATCGTCTTTTTTCTTTCCCTTTCCTCTCTCGACTTTTCTGGATCTGTGGTTCCTGAATGCCGAAAATCGAGTTAATTGTTTTCAAAATTTTATTATTTGAGCTTGTCATGATGACAAGGAATATTGTAACTCTTTTTTTGAGACCGTCAACCTAATATATGAGTATTCAAACTGGTTAATTCCTTAAAAATTCTTAGGTACCTGAGAATTCTTTATCTCTTGATGAAGAGGGGATAGGCAAAACAGCCTTTGAGCTGATTTTTGCCTTTGATGAAGTTATATCTCTCGGGCACAAGGAAAATGTCACCGTTGCACAAGTCAAGCAATACTGTGAGATGGAGAGTCATGAAGAAAAGTTGCACAAGCTAGTTAGGCAAAGTAAGATTAATGAAACCAAGGATGTTATGAAGCGTAAAGCTAGTGAGATTGACAAAAGTAAGGTACGTTTTTGGGACCGTAGAAGACTCATGCTTTTTCCTTCCATGGCTGTCCCGTGTTATGAACTGCTTTCAAGACAAATGTTTCCATTTTTTGCAGATCGAGAAGTCTAGAGGTGACAAAGGAGGGTTTAAGGGTCTACAAGGAATGGGGTCTGGAAGACTTGAGAGTGGCTTTAGTGAGATGAGCATTTCTAGCAGTGGAAGTGGCTTTGGAAGTGGGTCTGGATTTGGATTGAGCACTGATGTTGATTCCTTTTCTACTAAGCCTAAAGGTTAGTGGCTCCTCACATTCGCTTAGGCAGTAATCATCATTTGGTTATGTCTTATGGGTTGCTACTCCTTTGAATCAATGTTAGCTTCTCTTAAGCTTTCAAGTGGAAAGTGTATCTGTTGATAACTTTGATTATGACTTGGGGCAGTCAAATTTCAGTTGCTCCAAAAAGTTCTCCACTTTATTTAGTGTTTTCCGGTTCTTTTTCAAAATGTTCAGAGATTTCTGGCCTAAAGATGTTTATAAATCTAGAGAGTGTTAATTATGAGAAGAAGAAACCGTTTTTGAATGTTTTATGGTCTAATTGCCATGCAATCTGTAGTCTGATTTATGTGTTTGATCGAATCCTGGTCGGAAATATTTCCGGACAATAATGTCAATCATAGCTCACTCGGAAGTCTTAACCTACTTTAAGTGTCATTATTCAAGCAAAATATATTGGATTGCATGGTTCTTTAACCTTTTACAATTATGGAAAGTTTGAAAAGATATAATAGAAGTACATGATATATGGGGCCAAAGCAATTTGAAAATCAATCAACCTTTAGTTCCTAGAGGGAAAAATTGTTGTTGATGCGATTTCATTTCGCGGAAGGAGCCAGCAAGTTTAATTGTCAATCTCTAGACTCAATTTTCTAAATGTACATCCATCCAACACGTTTTTCATTGGATTTTCCTCAATTAGAAATTTGTCATGTTCACATCGATGCTTGAATTAATTCCAATATTTCTGGCTATGATAAGATGAAGGTAGTGTCCTACGCGACCCTAACTTTGTTCTGACTATTGTTTTACAGGTCGTCCACCTTCATCTGCGACTGCTCCTCCCAAAGGTCTGGGTATGCAGCTTGGTAAGAGCCAACGGACAAATCAGTTCTTAGAAAGCTTGAAGGCAGAAGGTGAAGTAATTCTGGAAGATGTCCAGCCAAAAGCTGCTGCATCTAAATTGGCTGCTGCTCCACTAACTGATCCCATCACTTTGACTGTTGAGGAGAAAATCAACGTGACACTCAAACGTGATGGTGGAATGAGCAGTTTTGATGTCCAGGGAACATTGTCACTTCAAATTCTAAACCAAGAGGATGGGCTTATCCAGGTTCAGGTACTCTCCCCTTCCCTTGTCTTTTCCATACCTGTATAAGCAGAAGCTTATATTCCGTGAGAAGCAATTTCCAAGTACAGCTAGGTCATTCATTTAAATAACGCTGCCAAATTTGGTAAAGTCACCAGCCATTCATTTTCTGGATTGAGTGGAAGCATTTCACTGTGGGAGGTTTGTCTTAGAATGTACCCCTGTGTATGTCACAAGTCAGGTGACTTGACCAATCTACTTATAATTGCACATAATTAAAGGTGGCATTCACTTTATAATTATCTTGCAACATTTTGTTGTACTTAAACTGGTATCTTTGATGAGTCCCAACTCATGGTGAACTGGCTAAAGAATAGGTGTCTTTTGATTTTCGTCATCGTTGATGAATAGCAGCCTGCATCTTTTAGGTTGAACAGACTCTAGAAATACAGTCTTGTTCAGAAAGAAGGAAAGTAAAGTTTCATCGCTCAAGCTGCATGTAATGGCTCTGTTTAATACAAATAAACCCAAGTGTGCACGACCGGTGGCTGTGAGATAATGTCAAGCTTTGAACATCTTTTTTCTTCCGTGGACTTTCTGTTTATAGAGTGCATTGGGCATTTAAGGTCTGATGTTCATATGTGTGAAAGTTTCGCAAAATGCTATTTAACATGTGATGTACACTGTTCCAGGTGTTTTATGGCCTCTTTGCATATTATGAGTTTTTCATCCTTTTCAGATTGAAACCAGGGGTAATCCCAACATCTTTTTCAAGACACATCCTAACATCAACAAAGAGTTATTCAACAGTGAGAGTATTCTAAGCCTAAAAGATCCAAACCGGCCTTTTCCAACTGGTCAAGCTGGTGATGCCGCAGGTGTAGGTCTTCTGAAGTGGAGAATGCAAACTACTGATGAGTCTATGGTGCCTCTGTCAAGTATGTTTATATCCCTGGTGTTTATAAATATCAAATCTGTGGTTCTGTTGCTAACATGCAATTATCATTGCAGTAAATTGCTGGCCTTCTGTTTCTGGAAATGAAACTTATGTAAGCATTGAATATGAGGCTTCGTCAATGTTTGATCTGAGAAATGTTGTGATTTCCGTACCACTTCCAGCTCTAGAAGTCCCGAATGTGAGGCAGATTGATGGCGAGTGGAGGTGATTTTCTGGACTATTTGCGTTCTTTTTTAATATCCTCGCATAGCATAGATAATAGTTCAGAAGAAAGAACAAGGATTTTGGGGGAACCCTTACTTATTTTAGTCTGTAATCTTTTAAAAAATGAAGTGTCACTCCCTTCATTTTGTACTATATTCATACTTGACCTTTGTTCTGTTCTTTTAGTAGTTACAGAGGCGTTTTTAATATCTTGCAGATATGACTCTAGAAATTCCATCTTGGAGTGGTCCATCGTTCTTATTGACAATTCAAACCGCAGGTCCGGCCTAATTTTCTGCTCTATTGCTTTCTTCTATTTCTGTGCTCAAGCATTGCCATTCTTGTCAATCGTTTGACCTTTCACTAAACACTCTTGAACTGTCTGCAGTGGCTCAATGGAGTTTGTTGTTCCCCCGGTAGATTCTTCTGTATTTTTCCCCATATCTGTGCAGTTCTCAGCTACTAGCACATTCAGTGACTTAAAGGTTTGTCGTAATAGTTCTGTTTCTTCTGAAAATATTCTTCAGTTGGTTCCTTTTTTTCTCTTGCTTTTTGTTCATTTACTTCTCATGAACTGATTTGAACGTAATATATTCTTATTTCCTCAGGTTGTGAATATCTTGCCTCTGCGAGGTGGATCACCTCCAAAGTTTTCTCAGAGAACGCAATTGATCACCGAGAACTACCAAGTTGTCTGAATGATAGATAATTCGGTCACCTGAACGTCTGCTTCTGCACACTTTTTGTTTCTGTGAATTCCTGTGCTGTTCACATTTATCTGTATTCGAGTTTTGTTAAGATCTTTGATTGATAGTTTAATGCTGCCTCTGACCAATGTCTTGCAACCTGTGGCGGAACCTTGAATTCTTTCATGAGAATTTATCGACTCTCGAGTTTAGATGTCATAGAAATATCCTTTTACGTCTGTCTTGAGCATTTCCGGGACATATAAATGAATGATATACATGGTAGTTTGTGTTGTTGCATGGAATAATGCGTAGATCAATGTATTTTTTTCCACCTGGACTTGTCCTCTATGTCTATCGTATCTGATTTTTATTAAAAGCTGCTTAGAATTAGTTTGGGACCATTGCAACCAAGTTATTCCTCAGGGTCCGATGTGCATTTTGTAGGTAGATATGGCACTTCTCATCTCGAAATGGTATCGAAGTTCTTGACTCTAACGTTTAGCCGGTTAAAAATTTTCCACGTACAAGAGATGTCTTACTTCAATTCAACGAGCAGGAACTTAATTATCTGCCTCCACATACAAGATATGTCTTATTTCGATTCAACGAGCAGGAACATAATTAGCTGCCCATAGAGCAGATGAATCTGAGGCGATTCTGGTGATTTTCCAAATCTTTTACAAGCGATCCTGTAACGCATTAGATTTCTAAAGAAACATCAATGGTAACTCATCATGTAACGAAGGAAAAAGACTTATGAAATGAGGGATTACAGCTCACGATACATCCAGAAGAGCCTGCAAAGTTGTACTCGAGAACTAATAGTATATCCTCAAACTTCATTCCAGGTTCGAAACCTTTGAATCTTGGAGAGGGGTGGAGGGACGAGAGAAGAGCAGAGAAAAGGAATCCCTTAGGTACCACTAGAAGCTATGCTCCTTCAGAGGTTTCAGTGTGTCAGCGACTCCACAACCTGTTTGGATTAATGTCAGATAAAGTGCGAACAATCCGGCCACCGTCGAGATCCCAACCACCCAGTTGCTGAAGTAGTAATGAACAAGGCGAGCTCTGAGCTTTGCGCGTGTGCTCTTGAAGTAGACGTCAATGTCATCGCACACCACTTTGTGCAGATATGACTCTTCTCCATCCCAGTCCACTTCTTTACACAGCTTGTTCACCAACTTCGCTGCCTCCTTGTTACTTCCAAGGGAGTGGTGGGCTATGCCCTTGTAATGGAGAATCTCCACATCGTTGGCCGAGTTCACGAGCCCATTGAAGAAGAACAGATATGCTGTTGCATCGGGTTTGCAATTCTTGTGGCATTGCTCGAAGGCCACCATGTTGCGGAACATCGTGCCTCTGTGATCGTCTATGTGGAGTGGTGGGATCGTCAGGACCTTCCCCTTGGATCGTACATCTAATGCCCTGTCAGACTCTGATTTCTTGAGGATCACACCGGCTTCTTTCAACTCAGTTATAGATTGGATCATGTGCGCTTGCCTTTTCCGGTCCTGATCCTGTATCTCCGGGAGAATGATGGATCGGAAAAGATCAAGAAAGTGACAGGTCCTAATTTCTTCCTTCAGAGTATTCGTCTTCGTGGTGGCACCGGCAGCATTCATGTTTGAGTCCCTCTGCAATAATGGCTTGAAGAACTTTAAAGCGAGGTCCTGTAGGGAAAGAGTCGAATACTCACATTGAGAACTGTCATTGATCAAATCGAACAATTTGTATAGAACTAACATCGGGAGCTGGTTTTCAAGCTTGATCAAATCACAAGGCGAAGGGTTGGCAACATCCACCTTTGAACGAGGGATGAAGAAGAACAACAGCCGCTGACCTCCCTCATGAGCTGCAGGACGAAGCAGCCTTCAATGATCATCATCTCAACAAACTCGTCTCTGCTCAGCTTAACATCGTCTGCATAACAACTCCTAGCCTTTGGTTCTAGTTCCTCCATTTCTGAAATCACTCTCTCTACTTCAACTTCATGTTTTTGTTTTGACTTGAAAACTCAGTGGAAGAATTTTAGCTTTAGCTCCTCCATTTCTTTCAAGTGCTGATCTCCGTGATGATAAGGGCCGATCGATACAATGCTCGGATCATACGCCTTTGCCTCTACTTGACGCAATTTCGCAGGGACTCGGTAGATGCAGACATTGTCACTCTCTTCAGGAATCTTGGCATTCAATTTCTTCAGCAGGGACACCTTGCAATTCTCATGCACTTGTGATGAGGTTGAGGCACATCTCCTGAAAATAGCTTCAAAGTTTCTTCTTTTTGCATGGCAGATGCAGATAAAGCTGCTTCAACCCCCAAATGTTTCTGCCTGCCATCTGCAAAATTTGAGTTCTTGGGTTTGAAGGGAGGTGGGAAGGACTCTTAAGCACTGGGAAGTCAACAAGTCAATTCATTTTTCCTAGGAGAGAAATTGTTTGTTACTTCCTGCAGTAGACTTCTCGAGTCAATGAGAGCATTTTTTTAAAACACGAAAGACCAGAGTCTAGTTCCGGGATTCCTTAGTTACTAAATTAATCCCATTAATGCCACACCTAACTCACTTTTGGCTTGTACCATGAAGTTTCTTCGTCATATCGTTCGCTGCTGTCTCTTTTCTTTATGGTTCTTGCTTCGGTCCCAGTTTAATTCAATTAATACGATACCCGAATTTCATCACGTGCTTCGCGTGTGGGCTGAATCCTATTGCCAGAACCATTCGGGAGTGTCATGTCAAGGTTGACCAGCAAAAGGCCACAAAAATGGAATGGTTGCTAGGATTTTCGGTACTTTGAAAGTTCTTTTGTTGGGAAAAGGGCTAAAGAGACTAACATTGGCAAGCCTGTGCTAGTCTCGGATTTCCAGGAGTTGAATTTGTTGTATGGCAATCATAAAAAAACACTCTTTCTAGAAAAGGGAAAACTATAGTTGGTAAATTGCCTGTGAAATTTCCCCTAGTTTTTGCCCAATTGTGGGGAGCTTTCTTGAACTTTCGATGTTGAAATCTAGCCTTTGTCCATAAGTGTGGCATAACGAAATGGAAATGTGTCAGATCAGGAGACAAGAAATCAAAGAATGCAATAACGCGGAAAGAGCTCTATGTTGATTTTGGGCCAGAATTGAGATCCGGGTTAAAGTTTGTGCTTTTTAAAGCAGTTAGGTGGACCTGAAAAATAAAAATCACATTACAATTTTTGGCAAATTGTCGAATGGGGCTAAGAACTTTATGCAATTTTTGGCCCATCACATCATACCGTAGTGTGAATCTAAGAACTATATACAATTTTTGGCATGTCTGTTTGCTCAAGTGGGGTAACCGCGCTTTCGGAAGCTTCCTAGTTGCATGGAAAATTGCCACCATCCCATTGACCTTGTTTCAGCGACCAAACAAGTCTTTATGATCTTCGTCTTCTTTCTTGATGAATATACCAGTTAGCAGAAAAAGAAGAGACGATAATTTGTGACTTCACCGAGCAATGGATCAGCAAAACAAGGTGATGCAGAGAGCTCTTTCCATTTCATCCTGCTTCCCAGAGAGATTTTCCAGTGTTTCACCAAGATATGAGCATGGGCACGAGCATGACAATGAGCCTGAGAAGCAACAACACCATCACCAGTGGCCCATGAAAAGAAATGCTCTTCATGCCCTTCCTCAGCCCCCAGTACCATTCAAAGCTCCAGTTGATAAGCATCTCATCGTGGATGAGAAGAAACTTCAACCCCACCATGCACAACTCTCATCATCTTCTGCTTCTCCTCCTCATCACAATGTGCCGCCGTCTAGCAGCGGGTCGAATGGAGCAGCTGTGCCCAACAAACCTGATCATCAAACTGTTTCGATTCCTCTTCCGCCAATTCCTTCGATTCCCTGCTCTGGTAACTACAGTTAGTCATAATTTCTCTGATACTCACGTGTTTGAATTGATGAAAAAGGAGGGAGAGGACAGGATATAAGATTGCAAAAATCTCTCTTACTTAGACCATCGCTAAAGTCTGTCCCTTTTTCTTTCTAGCACTAGATTAATGTTGCAATTGAATGAGAGGGTTCGAGCATTTTTGAGTCTTGTCCATCCTGGCCTTACTCTGCTCTTAGTCCTCCTGCCTGAGTTAGCTGTTTTTGACACTTTTTAAGTGGTCTAGTTGTCTTATGGAGCTATGCCACTGATTATCCGATGTTGCAATGCCTTCTGTTATTAATTGGAAGACTGATGTGAGACTAGTGTGAATGGTTTCTCGAAACGTGGAATACTTCAGGGATCAGAGAACCCCACTCAAACCTTGTTTGGATTGATGGTAGCATCATTTGACACATTCATTTCAGTCTCGGGAAAATTTCTGTCTCTCTGCTCTTTAGAGCTTGCAGAAATCATCTCTTAACATCTGAAGTGCTTAATGACAGGGAAAAATATCACAATGAGAACAAGTTTATACACGCCATTGTATAATGCTGCAATGAAAGGCCATTGGGAAAGTGCAGAGAAGTTCTTAAGATCACATCCAGGCGCTATAAATGTCAGGATCAGAAAGGAAATGGACACAGTTCTCCACATTGCTGCCGGGGCCAAACACACCAAGTTCGTGGAGGAAGTGGTCAAGATGATGAGTCCTGCAGATTTAGCATTGCGGAACAAGAGCAATAATACGGCTCTTTGTTATGCTGCCGCATCTGGTGTTGTCAAAATTGCAGAGACAATGGTGAATAAGAATAGGGACTTACCGGGAATGAGGGGCAATAAGGGAATGACACCTCTTTATATTGCTGCATTGTTTGGACACAGGAACATGGTTTCCTATCTGTTCAGAGTGACAGATGGTGAGCATCTAACTGAAGAGGACCACGTCAATCTACTCCATGCCACAATCAATACAGATTTGTTTGGTGAGAAACATTCAATTTAATTCACGCTCGAGAATTGCTTGGATATCACTTTTTTGAATAACATCTGTCCTATTAATACTCACAGACCTAGCTCTTACCATACTCCGGAGAAAACCAGAGTTAGCTACGCTTCGAGATCATGATGGAAGGACCGCACTGCATATTTTAGCTCAGAAGCCTTTGGCATTTGCCAGCACAAGTTCATTAGAATCCTGGCAGAGGATACTTTATGCATGTAGGCATATCTCATTACGTTGAAATATTCATATATAATATTCTCCTACCTTTATATACAAATTTTATGTGTGTATGCCCGATATTTGCATATTTGTTTAGCAGATGGCCGTACTTTTATGAACTTCGCTTTTTTCACCTCCCTCAAATGATCTTGCTCGAATATCCTTTCAGTGATTTGCGTAAAAGAAGAATATAAGGTGGGATTCCCTTCAGGACTCGTCATGAGTGACATTAGCCAAACAAAAAAAGGTTTTTCTCCACCTTCACTTTTAGACATGCTAATTCGCAAGAGTAACTTATGATACCTAGCCAAATATCTACTGAGAGGCAGCAGGTTCAGGCGAGGTCATGACAAGTCTATTTCTTTGTGAAACTTGTGCAGTGTCCCTCTACTTACTCGAGAAGCTTTGGCGCGCAGTAGAGTTAATAGGTAGGTGGCACAAAAAAATGTTTTCTGTCTTTCCTGAAATACCGCACTTCTTTTACTGAATTTGATCTATAGTGCCAGGAATCAAGGCTGTTCATGAGAAAAAGACAATGCAGTTGCAAGTGCTGCAATTGGTGAAACTGTTGTGCGAGCAGGTTTCGTCACTGGAGGACTCCAATATTGAGGATCTTTTAACGCATCCCTCGCAGCCATTGCTCATAGCAGCAGGGTTCGGCATAGTTGAGCTTGTGACTGAGCTTGTTCGGTCTCATCCTGATTTGATATGGAAAGTTGATGAGCAAAGCCGTAACATTTTTCACATTGCAGTTATGTACCGCCGAGAAAAGATATTTGGCCTCATTCATGATCTTGGGGCGCATAAAGATATGATCACTACTTACAAAGACCCCGACAACAATCACAACTTGTTGCATTTGGCAGGAAAGCTGGCACCTCTGGACCAACTTAACAGAGTGTCTGGGGCAGCTCTTCAGATGCAGCGGGAACTTCTATGGTTCAAGGTATCTTCACACTCTTTATCTCAGTTCTTAGCTATTTTATTGAGAGATTGTCATCTCTAGGATTCAGATTGTTTCATGTCGTCTTGTTGCAGCCATGCTGTCCTGTTCTAAACCTGTCTGGTATTTGTTTCTATTAGATCTTTGTCGTGATTGCTCCAACATTTCCTTTTACATTAGTATTGGTTGGTTTCATATTATAATATTGAAAAAGGAGCCATCCAATCTAATCTACGAACAGGAACATAACATGGGAGCAATTCTTAACTGGGTATGTGATGGTTTTTTCTTCTGTGCCTCCATTCTAGGAAGTGGAGAAAACTGTACACCCTTTATCAAAGCAGATGAGGGACAAAAATGGCCGGACACCGAGGATGTTGTTCACGGAAGAGCATAGGGCTCTGGTCAAAGAAGGAGAGGACTGGATGAAAAGCACCGCTTCATCCTGCATGCTTGTTGCCACTCTAATCACCACTGTGATGTTCGCAGCGATCTTCACAGTTCCGGGAGGAACAGACAATGATAAGGGTGTTCCTATTTTATTGAAATCAAATGCCTTCGTAACCTTTGCCATATCAGATGCATTTGCACTGTTCTCTTCGGTCACATCCATACTCATGTTCTTGTCCATCCTCACCTCACGCTATGCCGAGGAAGATTTTCTCGAATCCTTACCAAAAAGACTAATCATCGGCCTTACGACTCTGTTTCTTTCTATAGCCTCCATGCTTATTGCATTTAGTGCCACCCTTTTCATAGTACTTGGATGCCGATTGGCTTGGATTCTTGTACCGATTGCCTTAGCTTCATGCATACCGATCACCTTATTTGCCTTTCTTCATTTTCCCCTTCTGACCGATATGCTTAGTTCGTCTTATGGAACTGGCATTTTCACAAGAGAATCCACAATCACCCTTTGTTCATAAAGCTTGCATCGAACTGCAAATAGCTGTATCAAATGGAAGCATGAACGATCCGTCTAGAGATCAAGTTGATTCAAGCCTTTATTGATGAAAGGTCAGTCATGGGTTTTGCTGCCCCCATCTCTCTGAACTCTCCACCTTCAACTTCAACCAGCACATGGCCAAGAAAAAACTACAACCTTCCCACTGCCACCTCTAATCACTGTGACAACCACTGACCCTGGAACCACCTCTCTTGTCAGGGCCCAGCACGTTTGGTCACACAACCCAGGTGAGATCTGTTGGTTATGTCTTAAGGACCATTCTCGGTCATTTTTTGTTCTGGTCTGTTAGCTGGTTGTTTTGTTTTACTTAGTCAACAAGATAGTAGGAGTTTATTGTTTTTCAATTCCTATTTTGTTGCTAGTCAGTGGTGTAGTGGTCTTTGTCAGTTACTAAGTTAGTGCAATTCAGTTTTTGTTGTTTTAAAAGAGCTATGTACTCCTCTCGTAATTTTTAGAGTGTGATAAGTGCATTTCCAGATCAATCTTCTCTTGTTATTCTACATTTTTAGAGCACATTCTTTGTAACAACAAAGAGCACATTCTGTGCAATAAAAGCATTCTCTGTAAAAACAGAGAGCACATTCTGTGCAACAAAAGTGGTATCAGAGCAAGACTTGTTGTCAAAGGCTATGCGCAAGTATGGGGGGTAGACTACTCTGAAACCTTTGCTCCGGTGGCAAGGTTGGATACCATAAAGATGCTGCTAGTAGTTGCTGCACAAAAGGGTTGGCAAATATTTTAGCTGGATGTGAAGTCAGCCTTCCTGAATGGAGAGCTAGTGGAGGAGATATATGTTGAGCAGCCTGATGGCTTTGTAGTTAGAGGCAAGGAAGATTACGTGTACAAGTTGAGGAAAGCCTTGTATGGCTTGAAGCAGGCTCCAAGAGCCTGGTATAGTAAAATTGATAAGCATTTGCAAGAACTTGGGTTTAAAAAAAGTTTGAGTGAAGAGACTCTATATGTAAAGAAAGGTGTGGAAGGTGTAACTATTGTCTCTCTTTATGTTGATGATCTTTTGGTTACTGGTGATTGTGAAGAGCAGATTGCAGAACTAAAGAGAGGGCTGATGAAGCAGTTTGAAATGACTGATCTTGGACTAATGTCCTTCTTTTTGGGAATGGAGGTGCAGTAGAGGAAAGGCGAGGTATTCATCTGTCAAAGAAGATACCTAAGAGAGATCTTAAAGAGGTTTGAGATGGAGGAATGTAGAAGTGTGAACACTCCTATGAATCTAAAGGAGAAGCTGCAGAAGACTGAAGGAGCTGAGCCTGCTGATGAAGGTTTTTACAGAAGTTTAGTCGGTTGCTTGATGTATCTAACTGCAACAAGACCAGATATCCTGTATGCAGTAGGTGTGCTTTCAAGATTCCTAAGTTGTGCTGGTGAAGAACACTTGGTAGCTGCAAAAAGAGTGATTAGATACTTGAAAGGCACTTAGTCATTTGGTATCAAGTTTACTAAAGTGGACAAGTGCAAGTTGCAAGGTTTTGCTGACAGTGATTGGGCTGGTTCAGTCGAGAATATGAGGAGTACAAGTGGTTTTTGTTTTACTTTGGGATTTGGATGTTTCACCTGGAGCTCAAAGAAACATGAAGTGGTTGCTCAGTCCACTGCAGAAGCTGAGTTTCTAGCAGCTACTGCAGCAGCCAATCATGCAATATGGCTGAGAAAGCTGATACAGGATCTGGAAATGGAAGTTAAAGGACCAACCGAGATATTTGTGGACAACCAAGCTGCACTAGCCACATCTCAAAACCCTGTCTTTCATGGGAGAACCAAGCATTTCAAGATCAAGTTCTACTATCTGGGGGAAGTGCAACAAGAAGGTGAAGTGAAGCTACTCTATTGCAAGACAGAAGATCAGGTGGCCGATGTGTTTACTAAGCCACTGCAAGCAAGCAGACTTGAGTTACTGAAGAAGAAGGCTGGAATGTGTTCTGCTCCTTAAGCCGAAGAGGAGTATGTTGGTTATGTCTTAAGGACCATTCTCGGTCATTTTTTGTTCTGGTCTGTTAGCTGATTGTTTTGTTTTACTTAGTCAACAAGATAGTAGGAGTTTGTTGTTTTTCAATTCCTATTTTGTTGCTAGTCAGTGGTGTAGTGGTCTTTGTCAGTTACTAAGTTAGTGCAATTAAGTTTTTGTTGTTTTAAAAGAGTTATGTACTCCTCTCGTAATTTTTAAAGTGTGATAAGTGCATTTCCAGATCAATCTTCTCTTGTTATTCTACATTTTTAGAGCACATTCTTTGTAACAACAAAGAGCACATTCTGTGCAATAAAAGCATTCTCTGTAAAAACAGAGAGCACATTCTGTGCAACAAGATCCAGCCTCACCTGGTGGGGAGGGTGGGGGGAATGGGTGAATCTATGGTCAACAGTGCCATATACTGGCAGTTCCTTCGGTGGAATGCGCTGTTCCTATTGTAAAATAACTTGCTGAACACACTCTTTTACCAGTTACCAAGTTCATTACATTTGCTTTGATCAGTAAACCAATGCTATTTTCCTGTTGAATCTGTCAGAAAGCGATAGCAGCAGGAGCATAATGAATTTGTAGATTAGACAAAATGCTGCTTTTCTAATTTTTTGGTCCAATGCTGTTGAGGGTCAAGATTGTAGAGTAAAGACGCTAGCTGATTGTATTTCTTTTTCGTTCCTATGGCCGTTGTCTGAACTTGTTAAATCTAGGCTGGCCATCAGCATCATCTTATGTGGGGTGTCCTATAAATTGCTTGAATCATCTTTGGTCTGGCAGAATTCTTTGTTCAGGATTCTCGCCACTGCTTGGATGCAACCTTCCAGTGTAAGTGCTCTAGACAGGTACCCTGAAAAAGGTACATTACCTCGATCGGATTGCATATCTTACGTTGGGTAGCTATTACTGGTGTCGTGTAGAAAGACGTGCAGGCTGAAGGATCGGCCAAAGGACTGTCTGATGGATCACCCTTGAAAGGCTGATAGATCTAAAGGCAAATGGATCGGCCGAAGGACTGCTTACTCTTCCTATGAATACTAGTCACACCGGTTGAATTACATAAATTTTTTGGTGTACTTTCTATTTCAAATATGAAAAAGGATATTACAAGTGGCATAACTTTTACATGACTTAGTGCCAATTTTTTTTTTTATTATTTGAGTGCCACTTTTGTTGAAAATCGATCACTTTAGTGCGACGATTTGCATGGCTAGCGAAGATGTCATTTAGAATTATTTGCAATTCCTGAAGCTGACTCATGACAGATTTTGAATTCACCATCTTCAAGTCCCGAAATTTGGCAACCACGAATTTCTTGGTGCCCACGTCCTATGTCTTGTAATTCTTTTCTAAAGACTTCCATATTGGTAGTTCCAATGTTTCAATAAATATTATATGTGGAATTTACTAAATAGTTAAGGACATAATTTAAGCATAAGAAGTCCCTGTGCTTTCAAGCCTCCAATGCCTCGAGTGTCGTGCCATCTTGCTTATATGGACTAATTATCGGGCACATCTCTAATAAGTACTTGACCAGATTAAGCGTGGTTAGATAGAAGAAAATCTTTTGATTCACTGCTTAAAGCCCACATTAGTGAATTTCTCCGGTTTCTCATTTGGTGTAACTAGAGGTGGTACCATCAAAATAGGAAACGTCTTTCAGACCATCTCTTCATAAACGGAATCATATGCCATTTGGCCTGCACTGTTATGAAAACCAGTCTTTGGTATATTAGCCACGTGACTTATACCTGTACCGCCGTAGATCGTCTCGGCCCGCCACAAAACCAGGCCCGAAGGTTTGAACCTCTCCAACAGCAGTGATCGAATCGACCATAGGAACTTCTCTAGAAATGTCCTAGACATTATTGGGTACTTATCAACCATCTCGATTTTCTGATCAACCCAACAAACAGTAAGAAAATAATTACGTTAAGATTATTATCTCTATAATACAATATTGTTTGTTGTATAGTAAAATTAAACTGAAATAATAACTTTGAGAAAGCAATAACAAATTTAATAATGACCAAGTCAATGAATAAATATAATAAGTAAAGAGGACAAAATTATAAACAAAAAAAGTACTTGCGCAATTGTGTAATAGAATTAAATAGGAGGTGAGGTACGGATTAGCGAATCTCCTTAAGACTGTTACTTTCTGCCATTGGTGCTTCTCAGATTTATAAACTATGCCTCTCAAAATATAACACCTTAATCGAACTAATTAAAGAAAAATTGAAGTGAAGAGACTCATTGATTTTTTTCCTTTTTCTTCTTAAGCTTCGTTCGTTTCACGGAAAACATTCCAAGTTTTCCGGTGTTCAGGGGGCGGAAAACATTTTCCTTTACTCTCTCACAAAATAGCTTAAGTCTATGAAAAATAATTTTCGTTTTTGAAAAGCGGAAATCATTTTCCGTCAAACTCCTCCTTCTACCCTTCGGTTGCCGGCCGCCGCCACCGCCGGTCGCCTGCCGCCGCTGCCGGTCGCCGGCCGCCGCCGCCGGTCTCCGCTGCCGCCGCCGGCAAAAAATATTTTCCGAAACTTTTTCATATTGATTGTCGAACGCCGGAAAATTATGTTCCGAGAAAATATTTTCCAGAAAAATGACTTTCGGGAAAATATTTTTCAAAAATACAATATTTTCCACCAAGTGAACAGAGCCTTATGATGAATAGTTCAATTCAATTTATAGAGTTTGAAAGTTCATGTACAGAAGAGATGCATTAACTAAAGTTGATACATGAACTCAAGAGACATGTGAACTGAAAAGACATGCGAACTGAAGTGACATGTGTCAGTTTTGCTCACTTTTATTGATCTATTAACCCATAATTACAACATAGAGTAGATGAAATTGAGGCGTTTCGGGTGATTTTCCAAATCTTTTACAAGCGATCCTCTAATGCATTAGAATTCTAAAGAAAGATCATTGGTAACTCATCATGAAACAAAGGAATTAAGACTTAAAGAAATGTGGGATCACCGCCCACGGTACATCCAGAAAAGGCTGCAAATTTGTTCTCAATAACTAACTGCATATCCTCGAACTTCATCCGTGTTCGGATCCTTTTGATCGAGTGGCGTGGAGGGGTGTGAGTAGAGCGGAGAAAAGGATACACTTAGGTATGACCAGAAGCTTTTCTCCTGCGGAGCTTTTAGTGTATCGGCGACACTACAGCCTGTTTGGATTAGCGTCAGATAAAGCACAAACAATCCTGCAACGGTCGAAATCCCGACCGCCCAGTTGCTGAAATAGTAATGAACAAGGCACGCTCTGAGCTTCGCGCGCAAGTTTATGAAGTAGACACCAATGTCTTCACACACCACTTCGTGCAGATATGACTCTTCTCCATCTCAGTCCACTTCTTTACACAGCCTGTTCACCAAATTCGTCGCCTCCTTTTAACTTCCGAGGGAGTGGTGGACTATGCCTTTGTAATGGAGAATCTCCACATCGTCGGCCGAGTTCACGAACCTGTTGAAGAAGAACAGATATGCTGTTACAATAGGTTTGCATTTCTTGTGGCATTGCTCGAAGGCCATCATGTTGCGGAACAACGTGCCTCTGTGATCGTCTATGTGGAGTGGTGGGATCTTCAGGACCCTCACCTTCGATCTTTTGTCTAATGCCTTGTCAGACTGTGATTTTTTGAGGATCACTCCGGCTTCTTTCAACTCGGTTGTATATTGGATCATGAACGCTTGCCTTTTCCGGTTCTGATCCTGTATCTCCGGGAGAATGCTGGATCGAAAACGATCATGAAAGTGACAGGTCCTAATTTCTTCCTTCAGGGTATTCATCATTGTGGTGGCGCCAGCACAATTCATATTTAAATCCCTCTTCAATAATGGCTTAACGAACTTTAAAGCGAGGTCCTGGAGGGAAAGAGGCGCATATTCACATTGAGAACTGTCATTGATCAAATCGAACAATTTGTGTACAACTGACATTGGGAGCCGGTTTTTGAGCTTGATCGAATCATGGCGCAGCGTCGGCAACATCCACCTTTGAATGAGGGATGAAGAAGAACGATGGCTGCCGACCTCCGTGAGGAGCTGCAGGATGAAGCAACCATCCATGGTCATCATCTAAATGAACTCATCTCTGCTCAGCTTAACATCGTCTGCATAACAACTCCTAGCCTTTGGTTCTAGTTCCGTAGAGAGTTTAAAACGTAACACTTCAAAAGTGAAAGCCTTGATCTTGTCGATAACTATTGTCAACAAGATCTCGAAGGTGAATGACTTGTCGATAACTATTGTCGACAACTCTAGAAGAAAAACACACAAGGAGAGGAGAGAAATAAACTATTTTATTATGACTTGATTCACCTTACTAATACTTCAACTAAACTTGCCTTTATATAGGCATAGTACAAGACTCTTGATATAACTCATAAATGACTATACATGTATTTGATATTAACTAGATATCGAAACACGAAAGGTCAAGACCAAATACAAACAACCACATTAATTAGATATTGAAATACGAAAGGTCAAAACGAATCACGAAAGGTCTAGAGAGATAAGGCGGTGATATCTTCAATACTCCCCTTCACCGACTACTCTCTCTAAGAATAGTTCTTGCGACCATACCAAGCTGAGCTCGAAATTCTTCAAACTTTGCAACTCCAAGACCTTTAGTGAAGATATCAGCAACTTGATCACCTGTCTTGGTGTACTCTATCTTGATCTCGCCCTCCAACACTTTCTTTCGCAGAAAGTGATAGTGGACTTCCACATGCTTAGTCCTAGCATGAAAAACTGGATTTTCTGGCAAGCTTATAGCGGATAAATTATCACAATACAATATTGTCGAATAATCTATCGACTGATGAAGATCATCCAATAATTGCACTGGCCACATGTTCTCTTGAGCTGCCATTGTTGCTGCTCTGTATTCAGCTTCTGTTGTAGACAAAGACACAGTCGGCTGTCTTTTACTGCACCAGGATACTACTGCTGATCCAAGATGAAATGAGTATCCAGTAGTTGATCGCCGTGTGTGTTGATCTCCAGCATAGTCGGCATCACAATGACCGACCAACTCACCCGATGATTCTTTTTTATACAAAAGCCCAAAATTAAAAGTCTTCTTAACATACCTTAGGATACGTTTGGCTGCATCCAAGTGAGGTTTCCTTGGCTTCTCCATGAATCGACTCACTACTCCCACTGCAAAAGAGATGTCAGGCCGAGTTATGGTAAGGTAGATTAGACTACCTACCAGTTGCCTATACATAGACGAATCTTCTAGCTCTTGACCTTCTTCGGCGCATAGCTTTGCGTTCCCATCCAACGGAGTAGATATAGGTTTGCAATTGAACATCCCGAATTTTTTCAAGAGATCTCATGCATACTTCTGTTGACATAGGAATAATTCTTCTTTTGTCTTATCAACCTCGAGCCCCAGAAAGTGTTTTAGCTCTCTGAGCTCCTTCATTTAGAACCGCACAGAGAGGTTGGCTTTAATTTGGCATATCTCATCTTCATCATCTCCAGTAATGATGAGATCATCTACATAAACCAGCACAGCTGCAACCTTTCCATCTTCTGCCTTCACGAACAGGCTCGAGTCTGCTAGAGCTACATTATAACCGTTCTTCAACAAGAATTCTGCAATCTTTCCATACCACACTCTCGAGGCTTGCTTTAAACCATACAACGCTTTCTTTAGCTTGCAAACATATTCTGGATAAGTTTTGCTCTTGAAACCATTCGGCTGCTCTATGTATATCTCTCGCTCAAGTTCTCCATGTAGGAAAGCATTCTTCACATCCATCTGCCACATATTCCATGACTTGTTTGCTGCAAGTGCTAATAGAACTCGAACTGTGGTAACCTTTGCTACTGGACTAAAGGTCTCTTTATAATCAATCCCATATTTTTGCGAAAAACCTCGAGCCACTAGACGTACTTTATATCTCTCAATCGACCCATCTGATTGAGTTTTAAGTTTATAAACCCATTTGCAGGAAATAGGACATATCTTTTCAGGTTTCGGTACCAAGTCCCACGTCTCATTCTTCTTTAGTGCGAGGATTTCTTCTTCCATGGCCTTCCTCCATTCTGTACCCTTTGAGGCTTCTTCATATGTCAAAGGCTCAATCATGCCAACATCTACAGTCAATGCCGCATTGGCATACTTGGGGTTTGGCTTTCTTTGCCTCGTCGATCTCCGAAGTTGAGGCTCCTCCTCTTCAAGTTCTTCGACCTGACTTGGTCGAAGTTCTTCTGTCGACTTTGGGTGCTCATCAAATGAACTTGTCGATCCTGATGACTGTGTGTCGACATCTTTTTCAACAGGCTGATTCTCATCGAATTCTTTTAGCCTTTCTTCGATCTCTTCGTCGAAATGTTGTGAATTTGGCAATTCAACAGCTTGAGGTGACCACCAAGATGACAATTCATTGAACACCACATTCCTTGAAGTATAATACCTCCCTGTTGTAGGGTCGCAGCACTTCCACCCCTTTCGTTGATCATCATATCCCACGAATATGCAACGAACCGCCTTCTTGTCGAATTTGCTGCGAAGATGATCAGGCACAAATGCATAACATACGCACCCGAAAACTCTAAAGTGACTTACCACAGGCTTGCGATTCCATAGCTTCTCATATGGTGACATAAAAACGAACCTTGCTTGTGGCAGCCTGTTAATCACGTGAGCCGTTGTCTTCATACATTCGGCCCAAACCTTGGTAGAACATTCTTTGCGTGTAACATGCTCCTGCATGTCTCAGCTAGATGCCGATTCTTTCTTTCGGCAACACCGTTCTGCTGCAGCGTATACGGACAAGTATACTGTCGACGTATCTTGCACTCTTGCAAATATTTCGTGAATTCGTAGGAAGTGTATTCTCCCCCATTATCGGTGCGTAGGCAACGGATTTTTCTACCTACTTCACTTTCAACCTTCTCCTTAAACTCCTTAAATTTAATAAGCGCCTCGGATTTTTCCTTCATGAAAACAACCCAGACATACCTGGAGAAGTCGTCGATGAAAGTGATCATATACTTGAATCCACTAACAGACGGCTGCTAGACCAAACACATCCGAGTGAATGAGCTCGAGAGGCATCCGAGTTTTGAACGATGATTCCTCATATGGAACTTGATGCGCCTTCCCATATTGGCACTTGGCACAAATCACATCTTCTTGCACTTCCAACCGGGGAAGACCCCTCAGCATGTTCTTTTGCATCATCACTTTCAACTTGTGATAACTTACGTGCCCAAGCCGCGCATGCCATAAATCTGGTGTATCATTCCTTCGGGTTTTGTTTACATATGCCGTTTGAGCAGACATCACGTAAACGGACTCCAGCCGACGTCCCTCCATGATTGGTCGACCAATGGGCTTTATACTTCGGTTCACCTTGACATCTTGTGGACCGAACACCACATAATTACCCAAGTCTATGAGCTGGGATACAGACAATAAATTCTTCTTCAGTCCCGGCACGTGATACACACTTTTCAATTCAACTGGTTGTGAATGGAATCGAGGATTTATCATCGTCTTGCCAATATGAGTAATCGGCAGCCTCGAGCCATCTGCAGTAATAACAACACGTCCTCCGGTATATTCATGCATGTTTGACAGCTTGCCTTGATCACCAGTCATATGACTCGAACACCCTGAACCAACAATCCAGTCGAAATCATAATTAATCGACTTTTCACTTACAGAGATTAATGCCATCGCATCGTTTGACTTGTCTGTGGAAGAAATAGGGAGCTCGTCTGATACCACCATTGCAACAGACGTTTGGAAGTCCCATTCCTTATCTTCATCGAAATCATTCTTCTTCGATGATACTGCGACATTTCCTTCAACTTTCTTTGTTCGACAATCTCTGGCAAAGTGGCACTCTTTGCCGCAAACATAACATCGTCCACTACGTCTTTTGCCATCGCCTCGCCAAGCTCCCCTTGGTCGAAGACTCGTCTCTCCTAGACGCTTTTGCCATTCTTCACGAGCTGGTTGCTTTTGCCATTCGACATAGCTTTTCCTCGACTTGCCATCTTTATTGTCAGTACTGGTTCGCCTTTGACCCTTGAACCCTCTCTTATCACTGAAGAAGGCACTTTCTTCTCTCTTAATCGAAACCTTAGACATTTGACTATCTAAAGTCTCTTGGTTAGCCAGAATACTCTCCAGATTGGTCAACGTTGGTTGAGTTGCCCATCCACGAGTAGCCGTAATAATACCATTATACTCCGGCTTTAACTCGTGAATAATAATTCTTCTCATTCTTGTTTCTGAGATGGCATTAGTAGGATCCAATTTTGAAATTTCGTCACAAATAGACTTAACTTTGGAGAAATATTGACTCACCGTCATATTTTGTTGTGATATCGACAGCAACTCGTTTTCCAGCCTTTGTAGCTTGGCATCATTTGACCTTGCGAATAGCGCTGCCAAGTTATCCCATGCCTCTTTTGGAGTCCTCGCGCTCTTTATGTGCTGCATTAATTCATCTTCTACAGTCACAGAAAAAACATAAAGAGCTTTACCCGCTTTGATGTTCCATCTCCTTAACTCGCCATCATTCGTCGGTGGTGTGATGTTGCCCCCGCCAATGATATCCCACAAATCTTATCCTAGCAAGTAAAATTGCATTCGGGAACTCCAATTATTATAATTGGAATTGTTGAGCTTCTCGACCTCGTTCATCGAACTTGAAATATCCGCCATCAAACTTGGATATAACACCTGGCACTACACCAATTCAGCTTGGTCCAAGACCAATGAATCACAGTTTCTGTCTTTGCAATAACAGAATTTCGGCGTTCTCCGGTCCCTGACCAGTTGCTCACGTACAATGGTCCTCGGCTCTTGGGCTTTGATACCACTTGTAAAGAGTTTAAGACGTAACACTTCAAAAGTGAAAGCCTTGATCTTGTTGATAACTATTGTCAACAAGATCTCGAAAGTGAATGACTTGTCGATAACTATTGTCGACAACTCTCGAAGAAAACCACACAAGGAGAGGAGAGAAATAAACTATTTTATTATGACTTGATTCACCTTACTATTACTTCAACTAAACTTACCTTTATACAGGCATAGTACAAGACTCTTGATATGACTCATAAATGACTATACATGTATTTGATATTAACTCGATATCGAAACACGAAAGGTCAAGACCAAATACAAATAACCACATTAATTAGATATTGAAATACGAAAGGTTAAGACAAATCACGAAAGGTCTAGAGAGATAAGGCGGTGATATCTTCAATAAGTTCCTCCATCGTCGAAATCACTCTCTCGAGTTCAACTTCACGTTCTTGTTTTGACCTGAAAACCTGTGGAAGAATTTTAGCTTTAGCTCCTCCATTTTTTTCAAATGTCGATCTCCGCGATGATATGGACCGATTGATACAATGCTTAGATCATACGCCTTTTCCTCTACCTGACACACTTTCGCGGGGACTCAGTAGATGCAGACGTTGTCACTCTCTTCAGGAATCTTGGCATTCAATTTGTCTAGCAGGGATGTTTTGCAATTCTCATGCACTTGTGATGAGGTTGAGGCAAATCTCCTGAAGATAGCCTCAAAGTTTCTTCCTTTGCATGGCATCTGCAGATACAACTGCTTCAACCTCCAACTGTTTCTACTTGCCATCTGCAACAATGGGTGCTTGGGATTGGAGGGAGGTGGAAAGGACTACTAAGCAACAGGTCAATCCTTTCTGTTCTTTTTATTTCTGGTGCCCGAGAGAAATGCAGGATATCAATTGTTCGTTACTTCCGGCGCTAGACTTCCCAAAGTCAATGAGAGCATGATTTTAAACAAGAAGCCCAGAATCTAGATCCGGGATTCACAAATTACTAAATTAATCCCATACCTAACTCATTTTTGGCTTGAAGCATGAAGTTTCTTCATCATGTTTTGCTCTCTTCTCTTTTCTAGTTCTTGCTTCAGTCCCATTTTAATTCAATGAATGTGACACCCTAGATTTAACTTACTCGAAATATTGTCCACTTTGGCCCGTTTTATATAGAGATTTAAGGTTTTGTCTTTTGGTGTATAGATAGGCACTTTTCCGGAAAGTTACCCATGTTGTCATGTCAAAGGATGTCTCTTGTGAGTTAAATTCCTATTCCAAGTATATAAACAATCAATGCTGTCCCCTTGTTCGGTGTGCATTTCAATTTTGTTACCCCCTTTACCATTCTAGAAATTTGTTTGGAGGCACTCCTTGTTTGTGATGTTGCTAGCAGGGATCACCTAGAGGGGGGTGAATAGGTGATCTTAAACAATTTTTATGAAATTAAGCGGAAATGAAAAATCACAGTTGAGTCTGAATAAAATTCAGATTCAAAACAGAATATATAGATAATGCTCCTAATGTGTAGTGTGAAAAGTAATAGAAAAGGAATAGAAAAACTGCACACAAGTTTATAGTGGTTCGGTTTTAGATAAGCCTACGTTCACTCTCCTACGCTGACAGCCTACTGGCTGGATTTCACTATGTAATCAAGAGGAAATACAGATTCTGAGTGACAGCACTCTTGTGTATGATAGGACTTTCTATCTCACACAATCATTCTTACAAAATGTTCCTCAAGATCTTAATATTTGGCATAAGAAAGACAAGAGAAATGATCAAAATATGCTCAGACTTTGGACTTGTTGATTATCGATTTCGTTCTTTATCTTCTGCTCCTCATTGAACTCCTTTTATACTCCTCCACTACTAAACTAGTCGTTAGACAGTTTTTAAAGGATCATCTTCCAATATTCACCCTTTGACAGATTTGTATAAAATTGATTGACTAGTTATTGGTTAACAAAATCTGAATCCTGCTGATTCTGGTTGCCCATACAATCAGAATCTTGATTTCCATAAGTAGAGTTTTATCCGTTGTAATGCATTCTTGTTATAGTATTTGATTGTTAATCAATTATAGTCTTAGATTGAAACAATCAAAACTTTCATTCTGTGAAATCCATACCAGATCACTAGCTGTTATGTTTCGTTTTGAATAAGTTTTGCTTCTACGTCTGAAAAACTTCAGCGTCTGCTTCTGCATAACTTCAGCGTCTGCGTATGCATAATTTATGCGTTCGCGTTTGCATAACTTTTGTGTCTGTGTTTGCATAACTTCTGTGTCTGTGTCGGCATAACTTCTGACAGTTTGTAAAGTCCGAAATACTTCCTTCTGAGCTTCTAGAATGTATATGTATACCTGGAGTAAAATGATTCAGAATAAGTATCAAATAATAATTGTTGACACCTAAATTTTAGCACATCATTTAGTGGTTAATTGCATAGAAAATTAGGGATTAAATTTTAACCCCTGAACAAAAATATTAAAATTGCATAACACATAGTTTATGTTCATTTAGATTAATTGCATTCCGCATCGGATCGGCGGTGACAAGCGAGCTTAAAATTCATCACGTGTATCAAGCTCGGGCATCGAATGAGACTCGGTTCACTCGGAAAGCATGGGCCGAAAATCATACGCAAAAAGGGCTTGGTTGTTTTAATTTGAGCTTCTGCTTAATTAAAGAAAAGCCTAAATTAATTCAGCCCACTTAGAATTAAATTAAAGCCTAAACCTAAGCCCGTTAGGACTAAAAGCCCGGCTAATTGACCTAGGTTTTCATTATAAATACATGCTTATGGGGGTTCTTGGAATTCTGAGCACACAATTCTTACACACGGCCATAGAGAAGAAAGCGTGGGTGAGAGCATAGAAAGTCAGAAAGCAAGAGACAGAAAGAAAAAAGAGAGGTCGTGAGTGTTAGAGAAGGATTAGAGAAGAAGATCAAGAAAAGACAAAAGAGGGGATCTCTTTTTCTTCTCGGTCAATTCTACATCTTCAAGAGAGAGAACACACTTTTACCACAAAAAGAAAGAGTCCAAAAGATTTTCCTGGCAAGACCATCGAGTCCTACCGCCTTGGCGTGAAGTCCATATCAGTCCAAAAAAAATTCACCCGTCGTATGGTGATTACCTAGCCAGCCTTCACGAAGCCTCGTTATCACGCTCAACAGCCATCCACGGTTCAGACCAGCTGCAGTGAAGCAACGCTCAACGTCAACGGAGCTTTTTGTTGTTTTATTTATTCCCTTTGTAGACGTTGCTACCGTCCACCTCTATCGACGACGGTGTTGTTGCTGCTGTTGACTAGCCTCTGCACTGACGCCCGAGACGTTGTTCCGTTCCTGTTGCGGTGTCACGAATTCACACGCGGAGAAGGGGACGCTCTTGAGGGAGCGCACTGCTTCTTCACGAGCAAATATTTCCCATTCTTCACCATGAGAAAAAGGCAAAGAGAGTGAAGGAGGTCCACAGTATACAAGAAAAAATCAAGGCAGAGAGAGGACTACTCTCACACCACTGGTGTCGCCATACACACGCTGCCACAGTTGCACGCCTTCTCGACGCTTGTTGCTACCCGACACTGCTTCTCAAGCACACCAACCTCCTAACGTCCGACAGCAATTAGTCCATCAGAGGCAACAGTGATAACCGCACTTCAAACCAGACCATTGCTGCTGATTCGTCCACCGCCGAATCGCGTCATCATCGGTATTTTTGTCGCGCCTAAAGTCTCTACCGGATCACGCTTCCTTCTTTGCAGGTTTCCAGGCGTCTCTAAAGTCTTGACGAGCTTCAACGATTGCTATTCGTCACTCTTCCAATCATGGTTATCACCTGCCGAGCACTATTGTCGTACATTGCCATTCGCGGTTGAGAATCACCGCGAACCAAGTTGCTCCTCGACAGCACCACCGCGAGCGCTATCGCCGTCAAGCGACGCACCACCGGTCACCTTCCCAATCCACTGCAAATTCGAATTAGGAAAAAAATCTGCAAATCAAGTAATTATCATATTCCAATTTGATTTGAATATTTGGTTGCCTATTTTGTGCTTATTGATATCTAATTTTGTATATTTAGATAATAGGCATTATTCCAATTAGGATTTTATTTCTTTTTTTAAAAAAAATCTTGGATATCTATTACTTTTCAAACTTGGATAGAATTTAGAATTTTCAAAATCTTTTGAATATATCCAAGATATTTAAGATATCGATAATTTTTTAAGATGTGATCGATTAGGAAAATTTCCTAATCCGCAACCACACACGTGGAAATAAATTTATCTATCAAGCTTTAGATAGAGTTATTTCCATAGCGGGTATTTTGAATTTTAGGATCGATCTGTCAGGCTTCAGATCGAAACTTAATTCGAAAGATTTAGCGGTTATATTTTTTTTTTACTTGATTTTAATTTCGAATTTTGATTTTAAAAAATACCAAAAGATCACTTTAGAATAGGTTAATTTCTTTAGTTTAAAATTGCATGTTTAGATAATTGGCATTTTTAATTCCGAATTTCATTTAAAAAAATAAAAAAAAAATAATATGCCCGTCATTAGAAATAGGTCACGTCGTCGTATGACATATAATTTGCATGTTAGGTTGCATTAATCGCACGTCAATTTTTGCACGTCATTACATATATGTTAGCTTTCATTTAAATAAGTGAAAATAAAAAATTCTGCACCTTTAAACTCTAAGTCGGGATTTATCAAAATTGCCAAATTGGGTATTTTTCTTGAAATTGGTACCGAAAGGGCGTTAGGGAATCTAGCGTAACCAAGTCCCCGAATTCATAATTTCTGGTTCGTAGAAATAAAATAGTACTCCCGCTATTTTATTTAGGTTTCTAATCAACCTACCTTAAATGATTAGTGGCGACTCCCATTGAAAATATTTGCATGCTCATAATTGGACCTAAGTTGCGATTTGGTAGAGTTTGGGAGAACTCGAGCTAGGTTAGTTAATTTAATTGATCTAGTAATCCATTAGCCTAAGATCGAAAACACGATTTTTTTTAGGTCGCGACAGCTTGGCGACTCCACTGGGGACTAACTTGAATTTTTTTGAAAATTTATGGAGGACTTAGGCCAAAAAAGAATTTTCAAACAAAAATCACTCGATTTGGCAAAATTTAATTGAATTCTCATTTTTAAGTGTTAAATGTTTTTGCAGGATGGGAGTTATAAGGGGAGTAGTGATTGGCTAACCCTTTGTTTTGCAGATTTGGTGGAGTGAAATTTAATTTAATTTTCGTACTATTGAAGTGTTGGTTGCATATAATTGTTGTGCATGATTTACAGTATTTGCACTACATCACACACAACCTGTGATCGGACCTGGGTCACACCCATAGTTTTAAGATGGTATTTAGGTGGTTCTTTAACCTTGGCGGTAAGGCTTCGCTAAAGGTTATCCCATTTGAATCCCGAAAATTTTTCCAAAAAATGGCTCAAGGGTTGTCCTCATGCACGTGAGGCTACAATGCATGGGGTTGCCCTTGTCGACCGAACCAAGCCGAAGTGATTGGACTCGACTAGTCATGACTATTGTATGCGAGGCTGCGACTAGTCATGGCGATTGTACGCGAGGCTGCGACGCGTCGTTTCGTTCATCATTTCACTTTGCAAAAGCCATTAGGATAGATAGATTAAGATTTAAACTCACGATTCATGTGCATGTCTATGTTATTGACATTTTCTCCCCAAAGACGGTAATTTCTCGAGCTTTATCTTTGGTTTTCTTCATCTTATTTTGAGTCGGTCCATGATTTAGGTTGAGTCATTTGGCACGTGATTTATATAAGAATGGGTCGCCTTGATATCCGTTTCGTGCCTACTCCGAAGCTGGAGCTCAAGAAGCTATGGAGCCAGTTGAAGCCAGATGGTCAGCAGTACGTTTTCAAACGCATTGGATTCATGCTGCCAATCCTAGACATAGATGTTCAGAGCGGGATCATGCAGGCATTCGCTCATTTTTGGTGCCCCGAGACAACCACATTTGTGTTGGGAGGTAAGTTTGAGCTCACACCGACTCTGGAAGAATACAGTATTGCCATTGGAAAATCGATTGAGTTGGATATAGTCGAACCACCCATTAAGGTAGATCCTGTGGTAGTGCTTGCTGAATTTTTGAATTTGACTAAAAAGGAAATTGAAAAAGTGCTAAGGGGTAATTGTCAAGCATGCCCATTATCTTTTCTTATCGAATGTTTTGAAAATAACTCTGTCCTCATGAGATCTAAAATTTTTATCTTAGCTTTTTTTGGACTCATCATTTTTCCATTCCGTCAAAATGCTATTGATCCTGTCATAGCTTGGACGGTAAAACTAATATGTGGTGGAGTTAGTTTTATAAACACAATTCTAGCAGAGACTTTCATATCTCTGACACGATTCAAGAAAGGAAAAGATAGAACTTTTCGAGCCCCGATTGAGCTTTTACAAATCTGGCTTTTCTCACACCTTTCTCAATTTGGGGAAGATATGACTGTATTTGAAATGGGCATGACTAATAACCCTATTTTAAGGTTCAAACAAATACAAGATCAAACTAAGAGTTTGCACTATACGCAATGGGTCCATCTGTTCAAAGATCCAAACTCTAAGATTTTCCTTTGGCAAGCTGTGTGGTTTCGGGAGGTCGAGGCTCGACTATACCATGGCGATCAGAAGCCCATACCTTTGATGGGCATTTATGGGGCAACTTGCTATCAGCCCCTTCGGGTTACACGTCAATTTCGAGTTCTGCAGGATATCCCACCTCCACTCAGGCCCAATGAATTTCAAGTCCAGTTCGAGAAAGGCGAGTCATACAGAGTCGAGCTTAGGCGTCATTCTGAGGCTTGGCAGAATTGTTCCACACAGAAGCTGATTTGGCCCGCAGATAAGCCCACTGGAAGAATGAAGCGTCACTTTGCCACGGACCGGTATGTTCAGTATCATACCATCCCTGCTGAGATACTCCCGAAGATCCCGGTCGTGACAGTACGGCATACCCTTCAGACTCAAATCAAAATCAGTGAAGAAAAGGCGATGAAGGCCCAGGATAAGGCAGATGCTCTGGCTGAAGAGAATGCACGATTACGGCGTGCCTTGAAGGCCCATTCGTCTATAGATCATGTAGCCTCTAAAAAGAGGAAAACCATTTGATTTATTGTTTGGTTTATGGAGTTTTTCTTTTTTTTAGGAGGAAATGTTAGCTTGCTATTAACGTTTTCTGGTAATAGATGTCAAGACATTTTCCATTCTGAGCAATTCAATGAAAAACGTTAAGTTATAATTTGTAAATTTTGGAATTAGTCCAAGTTTTTATTAAATGAAGCAATTTGGAATTTCGGGATTTACCGGACGAATTGGTCTTTTGAAAGAAATTTCATCTTAAGGATGTCATGGACCGACTCGTTATTCTTACTTGTTGTATTCATTCAATCGTTACTTTTGCAGGTAATTTGCCACGGATCCCCCTCATCCTCATAATACTCGATCGGTGACCAAAAGAATGATGGCCAATCAAGCTGAGATTGCAGCCATGATTGACGAAAAGCTGAAAGAACACATGAATACAATCAATGAGCAGATCACGGCTGCTATGTCCAAAATGATGAGTGATCTCATGGCAAAGCAACATCAGATCAATGCTATCTCTCAATCGGAGATTCCGCCTCCAACTCGTCAAGGTCTCCGCCTCGACAAAGCTCCTGCAGTGAATACTAATCCAACCTTTCAACTGGACGATGTCATTTTGACTGACACTAGTGCGTCTCCGGCGGCTGATGTTCTTCATCCACCCCCCAATGATGAAAATGCTAAATTGCTGGCTAAGCTCGACCAGAGATTACGTGAAGTAGAGGGAACTCAAAGTTTTCCGCCTGTTGATTTGTCTGTTTTTACTCGGGTCCAAGTGCCCGATAAATTCAAAATGCCAGCCTTCGAGAAGTATGATGGCACCTCGAACCCAATTCAGCACATCGAGATGTACCAGGGGCTCATGAACAGATATGTTTCTAATTGACCTTTAATGATTCAAACCTTTCAAGCAAGCTTGAAGGATGCTGCAATGAGGTGGTATACCAACCACCAGATCAACCGGAAAGACTCGTGGGAAGAAGTGGCAAATCTTTTCGTCAAACACTTCAAGTTCAATCTCGATGTCACTATTACAAGAGAAGACCTGGAAAGAGTTGAGCAGAAAAAGGGCGAAACTCTAAAGGAGTATGCCACTCGCTGGAGGAACATGGCGGGACAGATCATGCCTGAACCTTCAGAACGTGATTTAATGAAGTTGTTCGTGTTCACTCTACCACAGCCGGTTCGTTCACGAATGTTAGTGACGGCCGTCCAATCTTTTAGCCAGCTGATAGCCATGGGTGAGGAGATTGAATCTGGGCTCAAGAAAGGATGGTACAGTGAGTCGGGTTTATCAGGCAAGAGATTTATTAGTAAGAAAGACAAAGAGCATGCCCCTGAAGTCAACATGACTTATGTACAGAAGACGCCAGCTCAGGCCCCGAAACTACAATTTACCACCAAGCAGCCGACCTCTTATGTGCAGCAAGGCCGGCAAGACCCACGCCCACAGCGCAAAGCTCGCCAATTTACTCCACTTCTTGGAACGTTATCTCAGGTACTAGCAGTGCTAAGGAAGAAAAATTTGCTGAGTTCGGAGCCACAAAGATCTAACGCTGCCGGCTTTGCACGATACGATCCATCGAAGAAATGCGATTACCATAGAGGTGAGGTGGGATATTCGACAGACGACTGCCAAGTACTCAAACATCGAGTATAGGATCTACTTGAGACTAGAGCGTTTGCACTACAGCCAGCCGGTAAGCCCAATGTGCAGAACAATCCACTTTCTGATCATTCGAGCAGTGCAAATGTTGTCCTTGGCCCGGCGATTGAGCGAGTTCAAGACTTTAGGGTCCCTTTTGAAGATATGTTCGACGCTTTAGTCCGAGCTGGTTATGTTTCGACCGGTGAAATGGTATCATTCGGTGAAATAGAAAAGAAGGTGGATGAGTTGGTAAGAGAGGGAAAGATTGGGATGGCTGATGAATTCGCGGTAGTGGCTACTATATCTCAGGTCATCATTGACTGGAATGAAGAACTCGCAATGCTAACCGATGAACAAGTTAAGTTGGATCCTGAGCTAATTGACATGCCCCCTCTTGAGGATGCCTCTGATGATAACCTCGGGATCGTTATACCTTATGCTTCTGAAGTATCGGTGTTGGCATCACCTCAGCCCTACGCTTATGAAAGTGACAAGATGGTTCCATGGTCATACAATGTTGATCTGATAACAAGATCGGGGCGAACTTATACTGATAATCCACCTGTTAAGCCAGTGGTCGAGAAAGAAGCGAAGGAATTCTTAGCTATGATCAAGGCTAGCGAATATAGCGTGGTTGATCAGTTGAGAAAGTTGCCTGCACAAATCTCATTGTTGGAACTTCTTCAGACATCAGAGAAGCATCGGGGTGCTCTTATGAAAGTTTTGAGTGAGGTTCATGTGCCCGAAAATATTGAAGAAGATAAGCTAGAGGGGTTTGTCGGGACGATCCTCCTCAAGGATCAAGTAGCATTTTCTGATGAGGAAATCCCAGTTGAAGGACGTGGTCATAATAAAGCGCTTCATATATCAGTGAAGTATAAGGAGACTCACATGGCTAGGGTGCTTGTTGATAACGGGTCAGTTTTGAATTTATGCCCGTTGGCTACTTTAAAAAAGCTAGGCATTAAGCCATCTACCATGCAAGCAGCCAAGACTTCTGTTCGAGCTTTTGATGGAGCAAAGAAGGATGTGATAGGCCAGATTAACTTAGAGCTGCAAATCGGACCTTCGGTGTTCGATATTCTTTTTCAAGTGCTGGATATCCCTTCTGCTTTCAATTTTTTGTTAGGGCGGCCATGGATCCACAATGCAGGTGCAGTGCCCTCCAGTTTGCATCAGAAGATCAAGTTTGTCGCTGAGGCAAAGTTGGTTACAATTTATGGAGAAGAAGATCACCGAATCTTCAACGCGACATCGGTCCCATACATGGAGCCCGATCATGTTGAGGAGGATAGCTATCATTCATTTGAGATAGTTCAAGTTGTTCAAGCTTCCTCTGATATGCCGTTGCCGGCTCCAGAAGTTTCTAATGCAGCTATCATGGTGGCCAAGGTCATGGTCGGTAATGGTTTTAAGCCAGGTCAAGGTCTTAGGAAGGAATGTCAAGGCATTCGTGCCCCGATTGAGACAAATGGACAATCCCACAAAACTGGTTTAGGATATCATGGGTCGGGAAGCCGCGAACAAGACCTCGGTTGTTGCAGAGGCCAAAGAGGAGTAGGTCAAAGTCCCTTACCACCTCCTATTGACCACATCTTTCGCTCAACTGGAGTAGTAGGGGGATATGAGCATTTAAAGCCGAGCCCTACTGAGGATGATCTTGGGCTTATCTTTCCTAAGTCGCCACCAGCCCTAACTGACTCTCCTAAGAAGCATGGTAAAACGATTTTGGTCAGTTTGTCTGATGATTCTGAAGATGATCAGCCACTTTGTATTTTCAAGAAGTCGGAGTCGAGGGTGGTCGACTTTGACTTTAATGATGGTATACCCTACCTCACTGGTTGGTTTGCTGAGACCTCCATTGGTGTAACCACTGAAGGACCACTTGAAGGGATGGGCGCTGGCCCTCAAGAGTAATTATTTCCAGTTTTCGTATCTCCCCTGCGTGGGAATCTTTATTGTTTTCGATTTTCATTCCAATTCATGTTGCACTTAGGTTTTTCAATCCAATAAGATGTAATTCATTGATTCGATATCAATAAAATTACAGAAGTTTTTATTATTTTGAATCTTGTTGAAGTACCCCAAACCAACCCGATGACGATAACCAACGATTGGAAAATTTGTCATCTACGGTAAGAACTGAGGGTTGGGCTTCTCAAGAATTCTTGTCTCGAGATCTTCAAAAGCAAAATGAATTTCAAAAAGCAATGATCAATTTTCGAAAATTGCATGTGGTTAAGCCCTGTCTTGTCTTTTTGATCCATTTCCTTTATGTTTCAGGATTAATCTCGAGGCATGCGAAGGGACGGGAATCATGGATCCTCATATATGTGATGCAAATCAATTTGATGACTTAGACGATTCTGATCCGAATGATGAAGAAATACAACGGAACTTGGAAATCCATGAGAAATCCAAGCCTCTAACTGTTGAAGAAACCGTGGTGATCAATCTTGGCGACACGGAGAATCCTAGAGAAGTGAAGATTGGGGCATGTCTTCCTAAAGATGTGGCTAAACGCTTGATTCAATTGTTGAAGGATTATCAAGACATCTTTGCCTGGTCTTATACTGACATGCTGGGTCTTGATCGATCAATCGTCGAACATTATCTACCGACTGATCCTTCGGTTGAGCCCGTGAAGCAAAGGCCGCGAAGAGCTAAGCCAGAACTAGCAAAGAAGATCAAGGAAGAGGTCATGAAGCTTCTTGACGTGGGATTTATTGAGACTACCCAATATTCAGAATGGGTCGCTAATATAGTCCCAGTGTTGAAGAAAGATGGACGGGTTCGAGTTTGTGTTGACTACCGAGATCTGAACAAAGCTAGCCCTAAAGATGATTTTCCACTCCCACACATTGATGTGCTTGTGGACAGCACAGCCGGGTTCGAATTATTTTCCTTCATGGATGGTTTCTCAGGTTATAATCAGATCTTGATGAACGAGGATGATAAGTTGAAGACAGCATTTACCACTCCATGGGGGACATTTCACTACAAGGTGATGCCTTTTGGTCTCAAAAATGCTGGAGCAACTTACCAACGGGCAATGATCACGTTGTTCCACGACATGATGCATAATGAGATTGAGATCTACGTTGATGACATGATTGCAAAAACTCGGCGTGGAGAAGATCACATAGAAACCTTAATGAAATTATTCAACAGGCTTCGCAAGTTCAAATTGCGCCTTAATCCGGAAAAATGCGTGTTCGGGGCAGCCTCTGGCAAACTACTCGGCTTCATTGTCAGTAACAAAGGGATTGAGATTGACCCGTCAAAAGTGAAGGCCATTTGTGAAATAAAATCTCCCTCTTCGGTGAAGGAAGTTCGTAGCTTAATGGGTAGGCTAAACTATATAGCCAGATTTATTTCTCAACTATCTAAGACAGCAAAGCCTTTCTTTAAACTTCTCAAGAAGAATGCGCTGGTTAGATGGGATGAAGAATGTGAACAGGCATTTGACAAGCTTAAGCACTACTTGATGAATTCGCCGGTGCTTGTTCCGCCGACACCGGGGCAACCTCTGACACTGTACCTTACAATCCACAGTGAATCCTTAGGCGCTATGCTTGCTCAAAAAAGTGAAGAGGATGGAAAAGAGCGTGCAATTTATTATTTGAGTAAGAAGTTTACCGCCTCTGAGATGAACTATTCTGAAATAGAAAGAACGTGCGCCACACTGGTTTGGGTGCTACACAGGTTGAGGCAATACACTTTGCATTATCAGATATTGCTTGTAACAGAATGTGATCCCATCAAATATTTGCTCAATCAACCCGCTTTGGTTGGAAAACTGGCAAAATGGCAGATTCTCATATCAGAATTCAATGTTCAATTCTTGTTTCAAAAATCAGTCAAAGGACGAGTAATTGCTGATGTCCTGGCCGAAAATCTTGGGAAAAATGAGGATCTGGGTCCGTTAGAGGATAGAGTCATGCCAATTGATGAGTATGTATGGACCATGTATTTTGATGGGGCCGTAAACTTATCAGGATCAGGTATCGGGGCCGTTTTAATATCCCCAGGCGGTCAACATTATCCAGTGGCTGCAAAATTGATATTTCCTTGCACGAACAATATCGCTGAATATGAAGCATGCATCATCGGGTTACAAGCCGCTATCGAAATGGGAGTAGCTCGACTTAAGGTGTTTGGGGATTCAACCCTCATTATTCTTCAGACCGTTGGTAAGTGGCAAACTAGAAATGCTAAGTTGCAGCCCTATCACGCCTATTTAGAGGAGTTAGTGGAAGAGTTTGAAGACATTTCGCTCGAATACTTGTCGAGGACTCAAAATCATTTTGCCGATGCTTTGGCTACTTTATCGGCAATGCTACGAGTGACAAGTGGGTTAGAAGTTGAACCTTTAAAGATAGAGGTTTTACAGAAACCAGCTTATTGCATGGCCACGACAAAAGAGTGTGACGGCAAGCCGTGGTATCATGATATCAAGGCATATCTTCAAACACAGGAATTTCCTGACAAAAGTACCGTATCTGACCAGAAGTATATCAGGAAAATGGCTTCGAAGTTCTTCTTGAGCGAAGAATGTCTATACAAGCGGTCCTATGATTCGGTCTTATTAAGGTGTGTTGATTCAACTGAGGCTGTTCATTTGATGCTAGAAGTACATGAGGGAGTATGCGGTCCGCACATGAATGGTCATATGCTAGCAAGGAAGATAATGAGGATGGGTTATTACTGGCTCACCTTAGAGAGTGATTGCATTCAACATGTCCGAAGTTGTCATAAATGCCAGATCCATGGTGACAAGATTAATACTCCCCCGAATGAATTGCATCAAATGTCTGAACCATGGCCATTCTCTATGTGGGGCATTGATGTGATTGGCCCAATCAATCCTAAAGCGTCAAACGGACATCGGTTTATCCTGGTCGCTATCGATTATTTTTCGAAGTGGATTGAAGCTATGTCCTATACGTCAGTGACGGCACGGAATGTGGTGAAGTTCATTCGTCGAGACATCATTGCTCGATATGGTGCACCTGAGACCATAATTACTGACAATGGGTCGAATCTGAATAATAAATTGGTGGATGATCTGTTCAAGGAGTTCAAGATCAAACATCTGAATTCCTCTCCATATCGTCCGCAGATGAACGGAGCGGTCGAAGCAGCCAACAAGAATATCAAGAAAATTTTGGCTAAAACAGCTGAGAATTATCGTGATTGGCATGAGAGATTACCATTTGCACTTATGGCATATCGAACTTCTATCCGGACATCTACAGGGGCAACTCCATATTCTCTTGTGTACGGTATGGAAGCAGTTTTACCTGTTGAGGTTGAAATTCCTTCGTTACGTATTTTTTCACAGGTACAATTGTCAGAAGCAGATTGGATCCAGCAGAGATTAAACCAGTTGAACCTGATTGATGAGACAAGGCTTAGAGCTATATGTCATGGCCAGTGCTACCAACAACGAGTTGCTAAATCTTTCAACAAGAAAGTCAAGCCTCGACATTTTCAGGTAGACGACCTTGTCCTGCGGAAATTATTGCCGATAGTTCCTCTTGCAGAAGGAAAATTTGCTCCAAATTATGGCAGCCCGTACATTGTGAAGAAAGTCCTTCCAGGAGGTGCTTTGATTTTGGCCGAGATGGATGGTCGTGTTTTTTCCAGTCCAGTTAATTCTGATTCTGTGAAGAAGTATTATACTTGATTTGTACTCATTCTGACTTTGTCTCAGATAGAATTTCATGAATCAATTGATTTTCTTGTTATGTTACTAAGCTTCGTTTGAGGAAGGCTTTCGATCTGGCAATCTATTTCTGTCCTAATGAGGCGATCATATTGTATGAGAGACTTCAAGATGACGAAAGGCAAGCCATTTCCATACATGTCCTGAATAATAATCCCCAGTGCGAGTTGAGTGAAAATTCCATGCTGACAAGGTAAAGGATTATCTCACGAAAAGTATGACGACCAAAATGATGAGAAGCATTCATTTCCTCTATCTAAACACTACAGGTTATCATCTGCTTAACCCTTTGAACGGAGTTTCATTTGTTACCCCTGTTAGGAATAACCCCATATTGGGGCGATTTCTTAGAAAGTTCAAAATGGTTAGAATTTTCTTGCTTTCACTTGCATCAATCTTCAAGTATATTTACTGCATGCAAATTCTGTGTTAGCTTGAGTGCCTTAGATATGACGAAGAGCATTTCTTTCGCTATCCTACACACTTTATCTATTGCTTAGCCCACTTGAGCCTGCAATTTCGTTTCATAAGAACCTAATTGGTGATCATCCCTTACACTGGGGCAAGGTAAAAGCCATCGCTATCCATGCAGCATATCCGGAGCGCCAATAGAAGACAAAGACCCTGAGAGTCCAGATGTTAGTCATTCAGTCAAAACAAGCCAAAGTGTGGTTGGCAAATGTATGTATTGTAGACGGTGTATGTCTAAAAAAAAAAAAAAAAGAGAGAAAGAAAGGCTTTGGTGAAAACTGAGTCAATATGCAAGATCATTCTTCAAGGAAAAGACCATTTGAAGGTTCATTTGTGGAGCAATTGCTAGAGATAGATCAATGGTACCAGTAGCATGATTGGATGATCACCAATTTCCATGTTCATAATACCCCATTTGATGGAAATAGGCCATTCATTTCAAGCCTACCCGAATCTATGTTATAACCCTTACCGAAGTCTCTTCAGAATAGGGCACTTGAGTTAACGTAGAATTTCAAATGCTTATAAATGTTGCTCGAAGAAGTGCGAGCAAGATTTTTCTATCTCATTTTTTGCAGCATTCCTGACTTGTAAACCCGGAGCAGCTGGTGATATCATTTCTTTCAAAGCCATTACTCTCGAAGAATCCCTTTTGCTAAGCCATTGACCAGGCCTTCATTTCAGTCCTTATAATGACCTCTCAGATTGGCCAAGTTATACTGATTTTGAGAATATCCGAACCCTTGTCAAGCACGATGAAGAGAGTTTGAGTGATTCTTATACCCGCATCAAAGGTCATGTCAAAAGCCTTTTTATTGAAAGCGAGTAAAAAGTTCTTTCTGATTAAAGATCTCTCATTTAATGTGATCAAATTGTCAAAAGGACGAAATTATTGTTCTTATTGATAAATTCCCCAGTGAAACTTGATAATGCAAGCAGATTCATGAATTATGTTTTCTCTACCCCTGCGCATGTGTTGTTTTAACCTTTTCTCAGGTAAAAACGGGTGCAATGCAATTGGCGTTGCCATTTTTATAACACAAGAAGAAATCAGGTACGTTTACTAATTATTCTTCATTGTTTCTCTCTCCGAAATAGGAGAAATTATCTCTTTTATATGTTTACCAAGTGGAATAGGTGACATATCTCTGGGTGTTGCTAAGTGGAGTACGAAGCACACCCCATCTCTTGGTGTTGCCAAGTGGAGTACACGGCACACCCCATTTTATGTTGCCAAGTGCAGTACGCGGTAGCATAACACCCCATTTGATGTTGCCAAGTGGAGAACAGGCACCATAGTTACTCATTTTGTGTTGTTCAGTGAAATAGACAACATACCCCATTTAAATGTTTGCCCAATAGAACAGGCAGCATAGTTTTTCATTTCGTGTACACCCAGTGGAATAGGTGGCACAACTAATCTCATGCTCACCCAATGGAAGAGGTGACGTGATCCTTTTCGTGATTGCCCAGTGGTATAGGCAACACGTCCCTTTTAATCATGCGCTATTTTGCATCTGTAGGAAATTACAGGTAACAGATAGGCAATCCTATACCTGGAGAACCTTACTTCCAGTAGACTAGAAGTTTGGAGATCAAGGGAGCTCACAGCATTATAAAGCATCTCCTCACTTGGACGCTTTTTGTGCGATCCGTATGTAAAGCTTTTTCACCTCTCATCATGAAGTGAGAACCTTAGCATACTTTTCTTATTGTTTGCATATCACACATCATTGCATTCAAAAAAAGAAAAAAAAATCATTCATTTTGCATAGTTTAAATTTAGGTCTCAGTCTTTGAGCGAAACCTCTGCGAGCCTCCACTCAAAGAGGGGCAGCTGTTGACACCTAAATTTTAGCACATCATTTAGTGGTTAATTGCATAGAAAATTAGGGATTAAATTTTAACTCCTGAACAAAAATATTAAAATTGCATAACACATAGTTTATGTTCATTTAGATTAATTGCATTCCGCATCGGATCGGCGGTGACAAGCGAGCTTAAAATTCATCACGTGAATCAAGCTCGGGCATCGAATGAGACTCGGTTCACTCGGAAAGCATGGGCCGAAAATCATACTCAAAAAGGGCTTGGTTGTTTTAATTTGAGCTTATGCTTAATTAAAGAAAAGCCCAAATTAATTCAGCCCACTTATAATTAAATTAAAGCCTAAACCTAAGCCCGTTAGGACTAAAAGCCCGGCTAATTGACCTAGGTTTTCATTATAAATACATGCTTATGGGGGTTCTTGGAATTCTGAGCACACAATTCTTACACACGGCCATAGAGAAGAAAGCGTGGGTGAGAGCATAGAAAGTCAGAAAGCAAGAGACAGAAAGAAAAAAGAGAGGTCGTGAGTGTTAGAGAAGGATTAGAGAAGAAGATCAAGAAAAGACAAAAGAGGGGATCTCTTTTTCTTCTCGGTCAATTCTACGTCTTCAAGAGAGAGAACACACTTTCACCACAAAAAGAAAGAGTCCAAAAGATTTTCCTGGCAAGACCATCGAGTCCTACCGCCTTGGCGTGAAGTCCATATCAGTCCAAAAAAAATTCACCCGTCGTATGGTGATTACCTAGCCAGCCTTCACGAAGCCTCGTTATCGCGCTCAACAGCCATCCACGGTTCAGACCAGCTGCAGTGAAGCAACGCTCAACGTCAACGGAGCTTTTTGTTGTTTTATTTATTCCCTTTGCAGATGTTGCTACCGTCCACCTCTATCGACGACGGTGTTGTTGCTGCTGTTGACTAGCCTCTGCACTGACGCCCGAGACGTTGTTCCGTTCCTGTTGCGGTGTCACGAATTCACACGCGGAGAAGGGGACGCTCTTGAGGGAGCGCACTGCTTCTTCACGAGCAAATATTTCCCATTCTTCACCATGAGAAAAAGGCAAAGAGAGTGAAGGAGGTCCACAGTATACAAGAAAAAATCAAGGCAGAGAGAGGACTACTCTCACACCACTGGTGTCGCCATACACACGCTGCCATAGTTGCACGCCTTCTCGACGCTTGTTGCTACCCGACACTGCTTCTCAAGCACACCAACCTCCTGACGTCCGACAGCAATTAGTCCATCAGAGGCAACAGTGATAACCGCACTTCAAACCAGACCATTGCTGCTGATTCGTCCACCGCCGAATCGCGTCATCATCGGTATTTTTGTCACGCCTAAAGTCTCTACCGGATCACGCTTCCTTCTTTGCAGGTTTCCAGGCGTCTCTAAAGTCTTGACGAGCTTCAACGATTGCTATTCGTCACTCTTCCAATCATGGTTATCACCTGCCGAGCACTATTGTCGTACATTGCCATTCGCGGTTGAGAATCACCGCGAACCAAGTTGCTCCTCGACAGCACCACCGCGAGCGCTATCGCCGTCAAGCGACGCACCACCGGTCACCTTCCCAATCCACTGCAAATTCGAATTAGGAAAAAAATCTGCAAATCAGGTAATTATCATATTCCAATTTGATTTGAATATTTGGTTGTCTATTTTGTGCTTATTGATATCTAATTTTGTATATTTAGATAATAGGCATTATTCCAATTAGGATTTTATTTCTTTTTTTTTTTTAAATCTTGGATATCTATTACTTTTCAAACTTGGATAGAATTTAAAATTTTCAAAATCTTTTGAATATATCCAAGATATTTAAGATATCGATAATTTTTTAAGATGTGATCGATTAGGAAAATTTCCTAATCCGCAACCACACACGTGGAAATAAATCTATCTATCAGGCTTTAGATAGAGTTATTTCCATAGCGGGTATTTTGAATTTTGGGATCGATCTGTCAGGCTTCAGATCGAAACTTAATTCGAAAGATTTAGCGGTTATATTTTTTTTTACTTGATTTTAATTTCGAATTTTGATTTTAAAAAATACCAAAAGATCACTTTAGAATAGGTTAATTTCTTTAGTTTAAAATTGCATGTTTAGATAATTGGTATTTTTAATTCCGAATTTCATTTAAAAAAATAAAAAAAAAATAATATGCCCGTCATTAGAAATAGGTCACGTCGTCGTATGACATATAATTTGCATGTTAGGTTGCATTAATCGCATGTCAATTTTTGCACGTCATTACATATAGGTTAGCTTTCATTTAAATAAGTGAAAATAAAAAATTCTGCACCTTTAAACTCTAAGTCGGGATTTATCAAAATTGCCAAATTGGGTATTTTTCTTGAAATTGGTACCGAAAGGGCGTTAGGGAATCTAGCGTAACCAAGTCCCCGAATTCATAATTTCTGGTTCGTAGAAATAAAATAGTACTCCCGCTATTTTATTTAGGTTTCTAATCAACCTACCTTAAATGATTAGTGGCGACTCCCATTGAAAATATTTGCATGCTCATAATTGGACCTAAGTTGCGATTTGGTAGAGTTTGGGAGAACTCGAGCTAGGTTAGTTAATTTAATTGATCTAGTAATCCATTAGCCTAAGATCGAAAACACGATTTTTTTTAGGTCGCGACAATAATATGGAAAGTTTTGTCAACTTCAAAATTATTAAGAGTTTTCCTCAACAGTTTGGGCCCCGTTGCCTAGACGATCAATTGTGTCATTTATCCTTTGGTGTACAGGTAAGCAGTTTTCTCAGGAGTCACCTATTTGAGTACGCTTAACATTGTAGTTCCAATGCTAAACCTTGGCATTACGTTAAAAGATAACTCTTTGTGAATTAATTCTAGTTTTATATATAATCCATGAACGTTCTGCAATTTAGTTTATTCCTTCTTCCTTCGTCAATTTAAAAGCTTACCTTGAGTCACTTTTTATCCGGACCTTCTTGCATGGCAATCACTTTCCACCCTCCTTGGACTTTGTGGTTACGATTAATAAGATACCCGAACTTCACTGTGTGCTTCGCGTATAAGCCAAATCCCATTGCTAGGACCCCTCGGGAGGGTCATGTTAAGGTTGACCAACAAAAGGTAACAAAACTGAAATGATTGCAGGGATTTTCAGTACTTTCGAAAGGTCCTCTTTTGTTGGTAAAAGGGCTAAGAAACTAACATTGACAAGGCCTGTACTTGTTCTCGGATTTCGAAGAGTTGAATTTGTTGTGTGACAATCATAAAAAAACTTTATTTTCTAGAAAAGAAGAAACTATAATTGGTAAAATTGCGTCTGAAAATTCCCCTAGTTTTTGCTCAATTGCAGGGAGCTTCTTGAACTTTTGATGTTGTAACCAAGCCTTTGTCCATAAGTATGGCATAACAAAATTGAAATGCGTCAGATCAAGAGACGAGAAATCACGGCATACAGTAGCGAAAAGAGCTCTGTATTGATTTTTGGTCAAAACTGGAGCCCGAGCTAAGTTCGATTTTTTTTAAGGGAATCAGGCGTATTACAAACAGAAAAGTTACATTGACCTTAACAATTTTTGGCAAATTAGCGGGGCTAAGAACTTTATACAATTTTTGGCGCGCCACATCATACAGCAGTGTGAACCTAAGAACTGTATACAATTCTTGGCATATTTGTTTGCTTAGGTGAGCCAGTTTTAACCGCGCTTTCAGAAGCTTCCTTGTTGCATGGCAAATCGCCACCATCCCATTGACCTTGTTTCAGCAACCAAAGAAGTCTTCTTCTGTCCTTCTCAATTGTACTCTTTCTCTTGTCTCTCTCTGCCAAAAGTGCCACATACTGGCAGTGCCATATACTGGCCAACAGTGGGTGAATCCATGGTCAACAGTGCCATATACTGGCAGTTCCTTCAGTGGAATGCGCAGTTCCTATTGTAAAGTAACTTGCTGAACACACTCTTTTACCAGTTACCAAGTTCATTATATTTGCTAAACCAATGCTATTTTCGTGTTGAACCTGTCAGAAAGTGATAGCAGCAGGAGTAAAATGACTATGTGGAATAGATAGAATGCTGGTTTTCTAATTTTTTGGTCCAATGCTGTTGAGGGTCAAGATTGTAGAGTAAAGATGCTAGCTGATTGTATTTCTTTTTTTCGTTCCCATGGCCCGTTGTCTGAGCTTCTTAAATCCAGTCTGGCCATCCCCATTATCTTACGTGGGTTGTCCTATAAATTGCTTGAATCATCTTTGGTCTGTTGGGATTCTTCGTTCAGGATCCTTGCCACTGCTTGGATGCAACCTTCCAGTGTAAGTGCTCTAGACAAGTACCCAAACCTTCTAGCGCGCACGACATCCTCCTTGAGAGTTTCACCCGCACTGATTCCAACTCCATTTCTAAGTCTCTGGTTGCCCGAATTCCCAATCTTGGAACCCGAGTTCTCTAGATCCTTTGCCTCACAGCCAACCACTCGATTTCTTGGAGGCACATAACATTCACTCTTTCCACCTGACTAAACATCGACCACTTCGACCGATGTTCCAGGTCTAAGTCACTTCTGAGTAATCTGTCATTCACAAGCAGAGAAAACCAACCCCCATCTTCGTAAGACTCACCAGTCTCCAGTGTCGTCCAGCTTCTCACAAGCAGGTAATTTTTCTTCATTTATAAAGAAAAATAAAGGAAAAAAAATCATCAATAACTTGCGACAAAAGTTTTGCTGCCAATCAAAGTTTCTCTGAATATGCAACTACGAGCAGTTTGTACAGTGCAAAGCAGGGCTGCAAGTTTTGAAACGGAGAGAGGATTTCGATCTCTACCTAGCATTATTCATTCCTAGTACGGTTTATTCTAGGACGTCCATTTTTTTTAGAATTCTATCGTATGGAACAAAATCAACCAAATCACACACTAAGCATAACAACTATATGAAATCGTCGATCAAATTTTTATTTAAACCTATAGAATTGCTTATTTTTCTATTAGGAGGAACAACATGAAAAGAAAAGTTTGTCGTTTTTTTTTTCTGTTTTATTTATTTTATCAGTGGATATAGTGTAAAGAGAGAAGATAAGGAAAGTATTCTTATTTCCCCACGTATCCAAATTTTGATGCCAATTACTCAATAGATCGTTGAGACTCCATAGGGCCAATTGTCAGTTTTAGCTCGAATGATTTGCAGAGGAACCGTTCCTTCTTTGGTCCATTCGACATGTGCAATTTCTTTTTCGTCGAGGCGACATGTAATATGCCTTCATATTCCTTTTGTATCTTTGATTCAATAGCCATTTCCGCTGCTTTTCGAAATGAGACTCGATTCTTTAATTGTCCACGACAATATCAAGGTTTTCTTGTAATAGCAATACGGAGTTTTCGGTTCCTGCAAAATAAGTTCTTTTTGTACATTTATGCGTAATTCCTAAACATTTCGTGTCCCGCCTTCTATTAATAACTTTGGAAATCCCATACTATGACTTGAATCGGGTCAATTCTGTTTCGAAATACTATGCGTGCAAGTCCTTCCAAACCAGAGGATATTGTGATATTTGCTTGTATATAATTCTTGATACAATATCTATGTTTTGTATTGTATCCTAGACTAGCTTGTATGATGAAAGAAACAATGTTTGTACGGGCTCTTCGATGCGGTCGTGTGAACAGATCAACCGAATTCATTTGTAGCTTTATACTATTAGACAGAATTTTTGGTTGTGGGTAAAGAACAAAGGCACCGTCGTACTAATGAGCCATCAATTTTTGTTTGTGTACTTGGGCAGTTTCTCATGAATTTCCCTTTCGAGGCATACGAGTCAAAACGACAACATTGCTTGGAGGGTTTTTCTTGTTCGTTTTGATTTCAACATTGTGCCAATTTGATGCTAATCGTACTTTAAATGTCGGCGCCTATCTTCACGTCTTCAAACTGGTAAGAACTTTGTGCGCCTTCAGGACATTCAGCTGATAAGGGAAAGGTTGGTAGTTCTTTCACAATACGAGTGTTTTGATTCGAAGGGCAGCTTCTGGTTCTCCTTTTTCTTCGTTAAATCAAGTCTCCGTCAGTTACATGGATTTTCTTTCTGTGAAAATCTAGTTGAACCACTGTGGAACTTCATCTTTCTGATCCTGCCGTCCATACCTCGTGGCCTGGAACAGGAACTCGTGGAGAGCTTGACCTGCAAATGTATTAGAATTCAAACCCTTTCCTAATCGAGAATGTCGCAGGAACACGAACCAAGATCCACTTTGGCGCAGGTTTGTGAAGAGAACAAACCCTTTCCTCAAATGTTTCTAAAATCGGACCGATCAAAGATACCGTCCTGCATTAGGGTGAAGGTTGAATTAGTTCACATACATCATACAGTTCCTATAGTCCAAACTAATATTATTCTGGTCCCAATATTATGATTAATTATATCAACCCACCTAATTAATGGTGGAAATTTTTGTTGTCTTTCAGCGTATGGATTTAGACCTTGACACTTGGACTCCCGCGCCTGCTAATTATGCAAGTGTTGCTTCTTTTTAATGTCGTAAAAAGGCTAAGCCCCGGGCTCGTGAAATTTGTTGTCCAAGAAATTGGTAACTCGTGTCAGTGAGTGAATTCCACTTACGGAAGTTTTAAACATTGTAGACTTCAGAGAACATCATCAGAGGCGACATTTCTCCCCGCCCATCCATGAGCAGCCTCTCCTTCGAAGCATGTTTCCCTGCGCCGGAAGCTTCCATAGAATCATTTTTCTCTGCACTGCAGGTTTCCGTAGGCCAACCATTCCCCCGCGGTATCTGAAAAATATGAAGCGCCGTCCTGGTCACTCAGTCCTCTGACCTCCTCTCCTTCTGATCCTGAATTCTGTATAAATGACAGGGTACATTCCATTGCTTGATGCAACGCTGAGAGGCGACTGGAAAGCAGGAATCGAATTTATATCTCACAATCCATCAGCAGAAATTGCCAGGATCACGAGGAAAATGGAGACTGCTCTCCATATTGCGGCAGGCATGGGACACAGGGAATTCGTTGAGGAGCTGGTGAAGATGATGACGCCTGACGACTTGGCAATGCAGAACAAGGATGGGAACACCGCCCTCTGCTTTGCTGCTGCATCCGGAGTTAGAGAGATTGCCAAGGTGATGGTCGATAAGAATCCACAGCTTCCACTGATTAAAGGCAGCAACGAGGCAACGCCCCTGTACATTGCAGCCCTGTTAGGGAAACAAGACATGGTGAGGTATCTATTGTCAGTCACGGATGACACATGTTTAACTGAGTTGGATCTCATGGACATCCTTGTCGCCACCATCAGTTCCAATCTCTTTGGTTAGTGCATCCACTCTAGTTCTGATATGAATGTACCCTGGATACAGCTTTTATTGTCAGCTCAAATCCAGACCAAAATATATACTCTTTCCAAAACCAAACAATCTGTTTTCTGTTCTCTTTTCTGCGCACCCCCGAGAGAATCTGGTTGTTAGTTTACTTGAGGGCAAACTTTTTTTCCATTATTACTGTTAATTGTTTTTCTCCTTTTGCCAGATGTGGCTTTGCAACTGATTGGTCGACATCCCAAGTTAGCTTTGGCTCGGATGGGAAATGGTGAGACGGCTCTCCATGTGCTAGCGCGGATGCCGTCGGCATTCTGGTGTAGGAGTCAGCTAGCGATTCAGCTGAGGCGCTTCTTTTCATGTAGGTATCACTATCGTAGCCATTTTCCTTTAACAATGGTTGTTGGGGTTATCAGCTTGCTCCCTATGTTGATGTTGTCTTCATTTCTTGCTTATGGATTTACTTTAAGATGCAGTTGACATCCGTTTAGGAATGTTGTGGAGGAAACTTTAATATTTTAAGTTGTAGTCAGTCCGGACCGAAGTTTGTCCACAGCTCCTTCAAAAGTTGGGCTGACAGAAAATACAGTTGCAGGTACGCAGGAAATGCTTGATCCGAAACGGGCGCTTATGCCGGCAGTTAAGCTGTTGGAGCTTATATGGAGAGAGGTTTCTTTGCTCGATGATGGAGGCATCGGGAAACTTCTCAGGGAACCATCACGGCTGTTGTTTACTGCTGCAGAGTTAGGAAACTATGGCTTCTTAACTGTGCTGATCCGTCTCCATCCTGAACTTCTGTGGAAAGTCGATGATCAGAAGCGAAGCATATTTCATGTTGCAGTTGCACATCGTCACGAGAAGATCTTTAGACTAATTTATGACATTGGTGCTCATAAAGACATGATTGCAGCTTACAAAGACGAAAATGACAATAACATGTTGCATTTGGCTGGAAACCTGGCTCCTTCAAGTCGACTCAAAATCGACTCTGGGGCTGCTCTACAAATGCGGCGAGAGCTACTGTGGTTCAAGGTTAGTTTTTATTTTTTATTTTTTCATACTAGACAATTTGAATTATACGGTTTAACAGCATTGGAGTTACCCTCCACATCTTTTGAGCTTGAAAGCGTAAGTCTGTTCAATGTCATTTTAATGGACCATTTTCTGAATGATAATATCTGTTTTCTGGTATAGGAGGTAGAAAAGATTGTCCAGCCTTCTTATCGAGAAATGAAAAATTCCGAGGGGAAAACTCCGTGTCTTCTTTTCATTGAGAAGCACAAGGAGCTCAGACAAGAAGCAGAAAAGTGGATGAGGGACACTGCATCTTCATGCATGGTCGTTGCGACACTCATTGCCACCGTGATGTTTGCTGCTACCTTTACTGTTCCAGGCGGCAATAACAATGACACGGGGAAGCCTATATTCCTACATCACAGGTCATTTATTATTTTTGCCTTAGCAACTGCATTGGCTATCTTTTCCTCCGCGACATCAATCTTGATGTTCCTTTCCATTTTGACGTCACGCTATTCGGAGGAAGATTTTCTGCATTCGTTGCCAAACAGGCTGGTGTTAGGACTTGGAAGCCTCTTTGTCTCCATAGCTACCATGATGGTGGCCTTTGGGGCCACCCTTATTATCCTCCTTGGTCACAGTTACGCTCTAGTCACTGTTCCAATTGCTGCTTTTGTTTCTGGGACAGTGACCTTGTTTGCTTTGCTACAATTCCCCCTTTTGTCTGATATGATCAGACACATATGCAGCAAGGGTTTACTCTCTCATCCAGAAGACCGCCCGTTGTTCTGATCATTAGCGACCAGTACATGAATGATAAAACAACGTGATGTGATTGTCATTAGTCACATATCATGATTGGTAGTTTCTTGTTGTATCTTGAATGATATCGAGATTTGCTGGAATTTTACATCGCATCCGCATAAACCATTCCACAAGGTGGGAATGGATGATTGAGATGAAATTTTTGTTTGCGTTATGCATCGAAACAAATGGAGCAAGCTTATTTTATTGTACCTTACAATCTAAATGCTGGTGCATTTCAAGTTGCAACTTGGAGCACATTTCCATGGGAGGCTTCACAGTGAAAATGCTGATTCCCCTGAATCATCAGTTTAGAAAGAGAGGAAAAAATCCAGATTCCATTTTGTACCATCAAATGTAATCGAATATTTTTTCGGTGAATTACAAACCATCGACAGCATTTCACTACCATAAAACAAACATCAAACAGCAAGGCTAGCACAAGTGAAGGGTTATAACATTGTAGTACTGACTTTCTTGTACTCTGCTCGCATACCTCAAGACAAAATGAATAGTACCCTGGAGGCTGGTCACTGCTAAACTCAATGAAGGAGAGGATGGTACATAAACTAACCAACAGCCATGAAGCCGATTGCACGAGCAGAACTAATCTTGGTGATACTTGTACCACGTAGCCCGCTCCAAAATCTCAACCACAACAACTACATTAATAGGTGATGTAGCTAACAAGGATCACTCGTCACCTAGAGAGGAGTAAATAGACGATTTAAAACTTTTGATTAATTTTTTAAAGTGAAAACAAATGATCAAGATTAAAGTCTGAAAGATATTTAGGTTCTAAGTAGACTTTGTAACAAATGTGCTAGTGTGCAGTATGTAATATAGAATAAGAGTTTAGAGATAGAAAAACTACACACAAGAAATTATAATGATTCGGCTTAAATCAAACCTACGTCTACTCTCTCACACTGACAGCTAACTGGCTGGATTCCACTATCTGATCAAAAGAGATTACAAGCTGTGAGTGGTATTACTCTGTGAATGATAGAACTCTCTATTTCACAAAATCAACCTTACAAAATGTCTTTTAAGATCTCAATATTTGGTTCAAGAAAGACAAATAGTAGAATCGGAGTATTCTCAAACTTTGGATTTGTTGATTCTAAACTTCGTTTTGTATCTTCTGCTCCTCGTTAATCTTTTTTTATACTCCTCAACTTTCAAACTAGCCGTTGGATAGTTTTCAAAGGATCATCTTCCAATCTACAACTTGGATAGATTTGTATAAAATCGATTTAGTAACTGTTGATAGACAAAATCTGAATCTTACTTAATCTAGTTACTCATACAATCAGAATGTTGGTTTTCATAAGTAAAGCTTTATCCGTTATGATATATACTTGCTTTCATGTTTGATTGTCAATCAATTATAGCTTTTTAATATTGAGTCAATCAAAACTTTGATTGTCAATCAATTATAACTTTTTAAGATTGAGTCAATCAAAACTTTCTTTCTGTGACATACACGCAAAATCACTAGCCGTTATGTTCGTTCTGAGTAGTTTCAGAGTCTAGATATCTTCTAGTTCTTGCTTCACATCCAGAATTTAAGTCAGCGTGGGTCTTCAGTAAGGTTTGAGGCATTCAAAAGTAAAGTCTGAAGCTTTTCAACTACTTAATATAAAGTCTGAGTGACTTTTGCAGTAAAGTTTGAACCCTTCCTTCTGGTCCTTGTAAAGTCTGAGTTACTAGAAAGTCTAATTCTCTCAAAGTAATGGAATTGCCATTTCCATAATATATCTTCCTGGATCAAAATATTTCAGAACATATATCAGACTTACAAAATTCACATGGATAGTTTTTGTAACATCCTCAATTTTAGTTTCTGGGAAATGGTTATGGGTTAAGTTTGGAGGTTTTCCTCATTCGGAACTAATTTTACCCTTGTTCTGGAAACAAATTTGGATCTTCGGTATCCCTTCGTTTTGTATTTTTGTGGAGACTTTTGTGTTTCGAATTTCCAAACACTTCCTTCTTAAAAGTTTCTCCAAACATCTTAAAGTTTTACATACTTTAATTTCAGAATTTTTGAACTTGATATGATTAGTACAATAGCCTAATTTTGGACCGTGTAAAACTGCCCAAAATGGATATTTTTGTAATGTTCACACTTTCTCGATTTTCTACAAACTTTTCTGAGCCAATTTTGAACAAACTTCCTTCACAAAATTTGTTGAGAACTTCTTTCTCTATAATATATAAAAATTTGGGAATTTTTTAAGATGATTTGGATTCTAGAAAGAGCTTACTTTGAAGAAGCAAGAATTCTATTTCAGCGAATTGTTTTTAGTCTGTCTTTGAGCTATTAAAAGTTTTGTTTACTGAAAGATTCAGATTTCGTATTTTTCATGGAAAATGTTTTTTTACGGTCTTCTTTATGATATATTAAAATTTGGGAATTTTCTGAGTTCATTTACTATGTTTTTAAGCCCGATTTCTAGAACGGTACAAAAATTATTGGTTTTGTCAGATTTTAAAGATTCATCGTTTTCTATATGAGAACGTTTGAATCTGGATTTGATTTCTTTTGGTGATTTAATGTGCTCGTTCTGAGCTTTCAAATGAGCTATTCTAAGTTTTGATTGGAGGTTACATGAAGGGGGAAACCGAAAGGAAGCAGAGAGACAAAAAGAAGAGTTCTAGAAAGTCAAAACTTGGTGAACAAGTTGGCAAAACTTGGTGAGCAAGTGGTCAAAGCTTGGGGAGAAAGAACTTGGGCAATAAGTTGGCTTGCCTACAAATAGGCTTGGTTCCCTCCTTTAGCTTCCATACCTCACCTATTCTCCTCTCATCTCTCACTCTCACGCCTCTCTCTCTCCCTCACCACAACAGCAATCAATCTCCCTCTCTCGCCGTTGGCCTCCGCCAACCACCGTAGACGTTTTATTGTCTTGAGCTTATAGGTGAGTGAATTCCCTAACACTTGGATAGGGTGGTGTGTTACGTGGTTGGAACGCGACATGTAAGTGGATTCCCCAATTTCGGGATAAGAAGTTATGATACGTTGTTGGCTTGAGTTCTCACCCGACTCTTTATTGAGACTTGCGTGTTGTTGTTTGTCTCGATGTTGCACACATTGATTGTTACCATGCTTAATGTTCTTATCCATGCTTGTTGTAAGAGGATAGGATGTGGTGCTACGAATTTGGCTCGAGTAGTGACTGTATCTGTGATGCTCGATGTTTGATGTTTGTATGAATGCCTTTTGTTTTGCTTCATAATCATAAGTTAAGGCACATACAAGTCACGAAACGGGGTGTCGTATGGTCTCGTACTCATATTGTGGCGTCATGGGACTAGTTCAGCTTGGTGCAGGTTTACATTGGGATTTGTAGATCCAGGCCAAGTTCGGGTCCGAGCCGGCCCTCGACATGGCGAACCAAACCACGTGCCCTCAACCGCGACGCGCATATCAGGCGAATGTTCTAGAGATCATGATTACACAAGCACGACACGCCTTTAAGCTTGATTGCATGGACTAATGAAATTAAGATAATAAACTGGTTTGTGTGATCCATAATGTGTGATCACTAAATGAAAAAAGAAGGCCGTCATCACATAACGTTGGCGGCAATACCTCGTTAAACTAGCGTCGGGATGCCCTAGTTGAGCTAGGATGCTTGGGTTGAGCCTAGATGCCTCAGTAAATTAGTGTCAGGATACCCTAGTTGAGTTAGGATGTCTTGGTTGAGCTCGGATGCCTCGGGTGAGCTAGCCTCGGAATGCCTCGGTTGAACCGGAATGCCCTGGTTGAGCCAGAATGCCTAGCATAAAACTGGACGCCCTGGTTGAGCTAGGATGATGATACATGAATCTTATACATATGCCGGTATGTGTGTTTATTGATAAGCCGCAATTATGTGACCGGATAAAGGTGAATTTTCATGTGAACATAACAAGGGCAAGGTCAAAGTCTTTGCTATTGATTTGCTATTGACATAAGGTAGAGAAAGTATCTGTATGCGTTAGTACAACGGCGAGACATCATCCTGCACGAGTATTACTGAATTTACTCATTGAATTTCCTCGACTCATTCCCCATTGTTTTTCATTTTCAGGTTTGTAAAATAGAGGATGACATAGATGAGTTAAGATTAATCTCGGCCTTCGCTTGTGATATGATTTGTACGTAGGAGCGGTTCGTGGAAAAATGGCTTGTAAAATATGTTTAAGTAAAATGGCAATATTGTGTCTTGCCAATTATGTTTTCCCTGGTTTCCGAGGGTAAAATAAGGATGTTACATATTAATATAAGATTTGTTTATGATGCTTGTCATAACCCCGTTGTTTATTCTGATTGTGATTGTCCCGAATTAATTGCTTCTGCTTGTGCTTAGTCAAAGATAATAACGAACGAGATGTCGCACTAATAACCTCGAGGTAAGGACGTTATAGCTTTGCCAACTTCAAAATCTATTAGGAAATTTCCTTAACAATAGGAGCATCTGGTTACGGTTATACCCGCTTGCGGAAGATGTAGGACATCAATGAATCTAGTGACACCGCACCTCCAACCAAACATGAAAAGTTCAAGAAGTGGAAAGTCAAAGCCGGAAAAGCTACGTATGTCGGTGGTAACAATCGAGGATGAGCTAGGGGATCTAACAGAGGATGCAAAAGGACCGAAGGACGCATGGGACACTCGCATCCCCTTCGCAAACATTGGTACGAAGCTCCAAAGATAGACGAATGGGATTATGATAATGACCGCAAGTTACAATTTTGCAAAGGTAAAATATCTTTGCAGAAAAATTACAAGCCTAAATCCTCCGGTTCTTCCACATTTTCAGTGAAGTCATTTCCTCGTGGAGCAGACATTTCGATAGTAAGATGAACACCTCACAGTGGAGAAATACTAGCCTCGGTAATACTAGATACCTGCTTTGGATTCTTGGCGCCGAAACTTCTGACCGGTGGCTGCCTTGCCTGTCTGGGTATATATACCTGGTAGGCTGATATGACCGTTTTCCTTATTTCAATGTGCCGGTTCCGCACGTTCAGCTTCCTTATGTTTCACCTGGTTATTTTTCTTCCCCACCTGGAGGGAATATCGCTTAAAGGGATGTAAGCCCAAGGGAGAAACCTTCGAGATTGAGTTTTTTAAGGACCTGTTCGGGTTCAGATTCAAGGGAAGTCTAGGAGCTTTAGAAAATTGCAAGTTTTTCTATTCCATGGCCCATCCTCCAGTCACAGTACGAAGACCATTATATTCTGGTCTTGACCCATGAACTGTAATCCTCTCAACTTGTGTTTTTATAGGATTTCAAAGATCTAGTGTTGTAATTGCATCGAACTTCTTTTTTTTTTACCGCTTTGCGAAATACCAATCACCGTCGTATCTCGTTGAGGCACTGATAAGAGTTCATCTTCTAACCTCTAGGACTTTGCATGAATTGCGTTTGCAATGAGCCAACTATTTCATGCATCGTTATGTACTTTTGCATCTTGATGTTGACGCAATATCTCATTGTAAAAATTGTCGGCTTTATCTTTCCTTCTTTGAGATCATTTAAACTCCATAGCGATGATATCTAAATTTTCCTAGACGGATTAAGATAGAAAATTCGAGATTCGAGATCCCAAATCACAGCGAAAATTGTTTCTTGAAAAAAAATCCAGCTAAGCTAAGCGTCCTTATTATGTCAATTGCTCGTAGAAACGAGGAGTATTGTATTGCTTCAGTAATTAGGCGTCATTTTTTCAATAAATTAAGAGTTCACGTTTTCGGTTGACTTTAACTTCTAGATCAAAAGTGACAAAAAAAAAACATAAAAAAAGAAATCACGTACACGTGTCAATTCAGCATAGGCGTGCAGGATTATGCATTTCGGTTTCAAATTTTCATAAAAACGGTTGACTTTTTGGCCAAATGCTTTGATGGATAGATTAGAATTTCATTAGTCTTTAATTTTTTTTTCAGATACTTGATTAAGAGACTGTAAAATTTAGACACCCGGTAAAAGAAATTCTAACCCATGGAGCGATCAACCATTTAGAGCAGCATACTTAGCACGGTAGAATTTGGGTTTACTTTTAATCTCACGCCCCTCAAGATCGCGCCACTTGGCGCGACAACATAAAACCCTGAAAGGTAAAAAATTGCAAAAAAGAGTGACAACAATATGATTTACTTTTAATCCCAAATTGCTCTGTTTTAGTTTGAGAAGCATGGGAAAGTCTCTCGAGTAAAAAAGCGCTCGAACGAGGATCGAACGATGACTAAGGAGCTGCCAACAATGGAGGATGCGTGTGGATGTTGTTGTGAGTATGTGGACTGAAATGGGTGCCTCGCCGATGCTTCTGTGCAGTGTGTTCTGACCTGGCCACCGGGTGTTTGTACAAATGCCTGCATGCGAGACTGCGTTCGCGTTTCGAGAAATGTCTTCCCGAATCAACACGCTCTGTTTTTCCGCTGCACTTTCGAATCGTCATGTGCACCCTCGATTTCATCCGTCTTGCCTCTATTTTTCGACGGTTCGCGTCTCTAACCCCTCCTCTCTCTTTGTTCTGTGCTGCGCGCATCGTTGCGGTCGTCAATGGCTGTTTTCGGAGAACGAATGGATTCGGATATCTGGAATTTGGGTGGCGTTGATTCGCGTCGGTTTGCTTCTGTCTGTTTCCATTGCTGGTGCGCTGTGAGCGTTTGGAATGTTGGTTGTAACCGATGATTCGAGGTGGTGGCCAACGGTGGCGTAGCCCGCTGACTGGAGGCAAACGGCGGCGGTGATTATAGTGATGAATATGTGTGGATTAATGGTGGAGTATATAAAGTTCATACTTTAATGTTGGTTTCTGGGCATCTGGGGAAGACCATAAAAAATGATGAAAAGGAAGGAGGAGGATGATATTATGTTGGTGGAAAATGGGCCCAGTATTGGCTACATTTGAAAATGGTTTAGAGTGGTTTTAGTGTAGTGGACTTTGGTTGAATTGGGCTTATTTAGGCTTGGTGAACTTTGGGCTTGAATAGGTTTAGTGAATTTGGGTTTTAATTGGTTTGATGAGTCTGGGATTGCTTTAGCTCTAGGGGATTCAGACTTGCTTGGTCTAGGTTTGTTTGGGCCAGATTTGTTTTAGATGAAGTTGGTCTTAATTCGATTTAATTAGATTGGGTTTCCTTTAGCTTTGTTTTGAATAGGCTTGTGATAAGAGCCCAACCTGGGTCCAGACCCATATGGCGTTAGCGTGACCCATATTCGGACTGGCCTCAGCAGCCCAGCCCATGTCCGGTTTCTGGAATATAAAAAAAAAATAAAAAATAAAAAATATTTTTTTATTATTAGCGCTAGATGTAGTTTAGTTTTATTTAGTTAGCATACCTTTAGTTTAGGGGTTTTAGTGGTTACCTTTGATATAGCTTAGGTTTAGATAAATCAATCTTTTAGAAAAGAAATTGAGCTCAGCTTGAAGTTAGCTCATGGGAGTTGCTGTCTTGGGGTTTAATAACGAGGCCATGTGTATCATTTGCTTGAAACGTAATTGGGTTTACTGTCTTGCACTTTACTTTTATTGTTTTGTTTGTGATTGTCTACTTTTCCTTGATTGCGCACTCATGCATGGACATCATTTAGTGGCTTGGGTTAATAAAATGGTCAAAGATTGCTTGAATCATTTAGATAGCAAATCAATCTAGTTAGGATACCCAAAGGGCACTAGTTAGACAATTAGTATAATCAAGTCTCCGACCCTACAAATCTGGTTGCAAAGGAAGTGAAGTATGCTTTGCTTTGCTCTCGTACTTAACTTGGTTTCTAGCGGACCTTTGATAGGCTAATGGCGGCTCCTGGTTAAGTTGAATTTCATAGATAAATTTATTCTTCAGGTGTGGTTTAGGAGAACTCATGCTGATTGAGGACCCTTGGTCCCCAACTCGATATTGCCTTTAAAACCGTCATTCCCCGACATGCACGTCGGGAGGGTTGTGACACATAGGAACAATAAGCAATCTTAGCTTGAATGGTTTGTAGAGGAACCTTACCTTCTCTAATCCATTCAACACGTGCAATTTCTTTTCTGTCGACATGACCTGCAGCGTGCATTTGAATCCCTTTTCGTATCTATATGTTCCGTTAATTCAAGTCCCTTTTTTCCATCACTTTTGAAATGAGACTATTCTTGAATTGTCCGGCTATGGATGCTGCAAGAACATCAAGGTGTCCACAAGTGTTTGTGATTCTTGTAATCGGAATATGGAGTTTTTTATTCACACAAACAAGTTCTTTTTGTACATCTATGTGTAATTCCTCGAAACTTCACATCTTGCCTTCTGTTAATAACTTGGGAAATCCCATAGATTATTACTTGAATCTGGTCTATTATTTTTTGAAAAACTATGTGTGCAAGTCCATCCAAACCAGATTATATTGTGATATTTATTTGTATATAACTCTTGATACAGCATCTATGTTTTCATTGTATCCTAGACTAGCATTGTATGATGAAAGAAAACAAAGCTTGTACAGTTTCTCCGGTGCTGTTGTGTGGATAAATCAAACGAGTTCATGAGTAATTTTGGACTATTAGACTAAGAATTTTTTGGTTGGGGTAAAGAACAAAAGCACCGTTGTACTAATGAGCCATTGATTTTTGTTTGTGTACTTGGCCAGTTTCTCATGAATTTCCCTTTCGAGGCATACAAGTCAATGCAACAACATTGCTTGGAGGGTTTGTCTTGTCCATTTTGATTTTAACATTTTGCCAATTTAATGCTAATCGTACTATAAATGTCGGCACCTATCATCATGTCTTTCAACATGGTAAGAACTTTGTGCGCCTGCGGGACATTCTGCTGATCAGGGAAAGTTTGGTAGTTCACAATGTGAGTGTTTTGATTCAAAGGGCAGCTTCTCGTTCTCTTTTTCTTCGTTAAAATCAAGTCTCCATTAGTTATATGCATTTTCTTCCTGTGAAAATGTAGTTCTCTTTTTTTGGTCGAGTTGTGAAAATCTAGTTGAACCACTGTGGAACCTCATCTTTCTGATTCTGTTGTTCATACCTTGTGGCCCAAAACCAGAACTCGTTGGAGAGCTCGACCCGCAAATGTATTAGAATTCAAACACTTTCCAAATCGAGAATGTCGTAGGAGCACGAGCCAAGATCCACTTTGGCACAGGTTTGTGAAGAGACCAACCCCTTTCCTCAAATGTTTTTAAAATCGGACTGATCAAAGAAACTGTCCCGCATTACGGTGAAGGTTGAATTAGTTCACATACATCATGCAGTACCTACAGTCTAAACTAACACTATTCCCATTCCAATATGATTGATAATTATATTACCCCTGCTAATGAATGATGGAATTTTGTAATTGTTCAGTTCAGTGATTTGGACTTTGACACTTAGACTTCCGTCCCTACTAATTATGCAAGTGTTGCTTCTTCTTACTGTTGAGGAAATGCCAAGTCCTGGGCTCATGAAAATTGTCGTAAAATACATTGCATGACTATTGTTAATGTGTGAATTCTACTTACAAAAGTTTTGAACATTGTAGTCTTCAGAGAACATAATGAGAGGTGAGATTTCTCCTCGTCCGTCCATGAGCACCCTCTCCTTCGAAGCATGTTTCCCTGCACCGGTGCTTTCTGTGGAAACATATCAAGCATGTTTCTGTGCACCGGAGGCTTCCATAGACAAACAGTTCCCACACGGTATCTGAAAAATATGAAGCGTTGTCCTGGTCACTTAGTCCTCTGTCCTCCTCTCTTGCTGAGCTTCAATTGTATATAATTGACAGGGTGCATTGCATTGCTTGATGCGGTATTGAGAGGCAACTGGAAAGCAGGAAAGGAATTTCTATATGGCAATCCATCAGCTGTACGTGCCAGGATCACGAGAAATATGGAGACCGCTCTCCATATTGCTGCAGGCGAGGGACACAGGGAATTTGTTGAGGAACTGGTGAAGATGATGTTGCCCGAGGACTTGGAATTGCAGAACAAGGATGGGGACACCGCCCTCTACTTTGCCGCTGCATCCGGAGATAGAGAGATAGCCAAGGCGCTGGTCGATAAGAATCCTCGTCTTCCGCTGATTCGCGGCAACAATGAGGCAATGCCCTTGCACATTGCAGCTCTGTTAGGGAAACAAGACATGGTGCAGTATCTGTTGTCAGTCACAGATGACAGATATCTAACTAACTTGGATCACATCGACATCCTTGGTACCACCATCAGTTCCAATCTCTTTGGTTAGTGCAACCACTCTAGTTCTAATATGAATGTACCATGGATACTACTACTATTGTCAGCTCAAGTCCAGACCAACAATATGTACATATATATATTTCCCAAAACAAAACTATCTGTTTTCTGTTCTGTTTTCTGTGCATCTCAGAAAGAATCCGTAGCTAGTTTATTTCTGGACAAAGTGTTTTCATTATTATTGTTAATTGTCATTCCCTTTTGCCAGATGTGGCTTTGAAACTGATTGGTCAACATCCCAATTTAGCTTTGGCTCGGATGCGAAACGGAGAAACGGCTCTCCATGTGCTAGCGCGGATGCCCTTGGCATTCTCGAGTGGGAGTCAGCTAGCGATTCGGCTGAGGTACCTCTTTTCATGTAAGTATCACTCTCGTAGCCATTTTCTTTTGGCAATGGTTGTTGAGGTTCTCAGCTTGCTCAGTATGTTGATATTATCTTCATTTCTTGTTTATGGATTTACCTTAAGATGCAGTTGACATCCGTTCTGGAATGTTATGGAGGAAACTTTAACATTTTAAGTTGTAGTTAGTCCGAACCGAAGTTCATCCACAGCTCCTTCACAAGTTGGCCTGACAGTGAAGTAGCTAGCAGGAATCACCTAAAGAGGAGTGAATAAGTGATCTAAAACAGTTTTTGTGAATTTAAGCGAAAATGAAAGAGTACAGTTGAGTCTGAATAAAATTCAGATTTAAAGCAGTTTATATAAACAGTGCTCCTGATGTGCAGTATGCAAAGTAATAGAATAGAGATAGAAAAACTGCACACAAGTTTATAGTAGTTCAGTTTTTTATAAGCCTACGTTCACTTTCCCACGCTACAACTTACTGGCTGGATTTCACTATTCAAATCAATGAGAAGTTACAGCAAGTTATGCCGCTTAAACTCAAGCACTTCTTCCCGAAACTGGTGCTGTTTATACTAAGCTGATAGATCATACTATCTCACACCTAAGCATACTTATAACATTGTTTACACTTTTCAAATGAATACACGTTTTAAGCTCACGAAAGACAAGAGATTGAATTGGAGTATGCTCAGACTTTGGACTTGTTGATTCTGAATTCTGTTCTTCCTTCTGCTGCTCGTTGATCTCCTTAAATACTCCTCTATTTCCACACTAGCCGTTGAACAGCTATTAGAGGATCATCTTCCAATCTTCACTTTGGACAGATTTGTAAAATAAGGATTGAGTAGCCGTTGGATGACAGATTTTGAATCCTAATGATTTTGGTTGCTCATACAATTAGAATCTTGGTTTCCATAAGTAGATCTTTGTCCGTTGAAATGCATGCTTGTCGTAATTTTTGATTGTCAATCAATTTGATTTAAATTGATATCAAAACTTTCCTTTTGTGAAATCCATACTAGATCACTAGCTGTTATGTTTGGTTCTGTATTCTGTGTCTGCATCTCAAAAACTTTTGCATCTGCATCTAAAAAAATTTTGCGTTTGCATTTGAAAAACTTTTGCGTCTGCATCTGAAGAATTTCTGCATCTGCTTCTGAAAAACTTCTGCGTCTGCAAAACTTTTGCGTCAAAATAATTTCTACGTCTGAAAAATTTCTTTGAGCTTCCAGAATATACATACCTGGAATAAATTAGTTCAAAAAAAGTATCAGACTTATAATAAATTGGAAGATTTTGTCAACTTCAAAATTAAAAGGAGTTTTCCTCAACAGACAGAAAATGTAGTTGCAGGTACGCAAGAGATGCGCGATCTGAAATGGGCGCATATGCCAGCGGTTAGGCTGTTAGAGCTGATATGGAGAGAGGTTTCTTTGCTCGATGATGGCGGTATCAGAGAACTTCTCAGGGAACCATCGTGACTGTTGTTAACTGCTGCAAAATTAGGAAACTATGTGATGTAGAACAGTTAGCCTGTAATTATCTTAAAGAATATGATCGCAGTAATGGCCGGAAATCTCGGCAATTTTTCTGATTTTGGAGAAAACAACCATTCATGCAGTTTCCTATATCACCGTTCAGGCAGTTTCCTATATTACCAGTCAGGCAGTTTCCTATATTACCGTTCAGGCAATTTCCTATATTACCATTTAAGCAGTTGCCTATATTAGTTTATTATATGTTATCTTTAATTATTCAGTTTCCATTAATATTAGGAGTCCTGTCTCTATATATATTATGTCTGTCTTGTAATAAAAAAACATAGTATCATTGAATAAAAATTTCGAGTTCTTTGGAGTTGTTCCAAATTTACGCTTCTCTCTGCGTCATTTGGTATCAGAGCATGTTTCTCCTGTGATGATGGTGAATAACGTGAATGTCAATCTCCCCGCAGCTGAGGGCCGTGAGAACGAGCCTATTACGCGGGCTGAGTTCAATCAGTTCGTAGCTCAAACCGATCGGAGGTTTCAAGAGATCCTTGATGCCATCCAGCGTTTGTCCACAAACCATGCGCCTGGCGTTCTTCCAGCCGAGCGAATTCCTGTCGTTCGTGATCCCGAAGATGCTATGGGGTGTGGAGGAATTCCCCGACATAGGCGTCAAGACTATGTCGAGGATACGGAAGACGAAGCCGAAGATTTCCAAGAGATGCAGATTCGTGGTAATCGCCGATACAGGGGATTCCAGGAGGAGCATGTTCGTGGGAATCGACGGCATGGGGGCTACCGACGAGATCCTGAACAGTATCAACTAAAGGTAGATCTCCCTACTTTCAATGGAAATTTGGATATTGAAGATTTCCTAGACTGGCTTTGGGAGGTCGAGAAATTCTTCGACGCTATGGATATTGATGAGGATCGCCAAGTGAAACTTGTGGCGTACAAGTTGAAAGGTGGCGCTTCAGCTTGGTGGGAACAAACTCAATTAACACGACGTCGACAAGGCAAGGCTCCTATTCAATCATGGAGTCAGATGAAACAGAAGTTGAAGAAGAGGTTCCTCCCAACGGACTATAAGCAGCTGTTATTTCAGCAATTCCAGAATTACCGACAATTGAATAGATCGGTCCAAGCTTATACGGAAGAGTTTCTTCAACTCTCCGCTCGCAATAACCTGGATGAGTCCGAGGCACAACAAACTGCTAGGTACATTAATGGTTTGCGACTTAATATCCAGGATCGGGTTTCTTTGCATCGACTATTCTCTATCGAAGACGCCCAGGATATGGCGCGAAAAATTGAGATACAATTGGAGAGGACTAACCCTAGTACTCGTGGTAACAACTATTCGTATCGTGGGTCATTCGGAAAAGGAAGACAGCTTGATGTTTCAAGTTCTTCTAGTCAACAAACTCCTGATTCGAGCCAAGTTCCAGGGAGTACTACGGGGACGCCTAAGGAAGCAGTTGCAGCAAGCAATCGTACTCCCAATCAAAATATCAAGAATCCATATGCCAAACCCCAACCGATCAAGTGCTACAAGTGTAACGAGTTAGGCCATCGTTCCAGCGATTGTCCTCGTCGTAGAATGGCCAATATCGTTGAACATGACGAAGATGTGTATGAAGATGATTGGGAAAAGGAAGAAGAAGTGGCAGTGGAAGATGAAGTGGACGAGCAAGTTAATTGTGTTGTGCGTCGTCTATTGTTTACTCCGCGGATAGAAGATACCCAGAGGAATCAGCTTTTCCGCGCTCGCTGTACTGTCAACGGCAAAGTATGCAATATCATTATTGACAGCGGAAGTTGCGAGAATATAGTGTCAAAGGTCTTGGTGGATCACTTGCAACTAAAGACGGAGCCGCATCCCGCGCCCTACACGATCGGATGGATTCGCAAAGGAGCAGAACTTAAGGTAAACCAATTATGCCGTTTACCTATTTCGATCGGAAAATCATATCAAGATACAATTATCTGTGATGTTGTGGAGATGGATGCGTGTCATGTTTTACTGGGTCGGCCGTGGCAATATGATGTTGATGCTACACACCGAGTTAGGGAGAATACGTATTCTTTTGTGTGGAAAAGGACTAAAATTACTTTGAGACCACAGAGTAATGCCCCTCAGATTGTAAAGAAGTTGGCGACCAGAATTAATGAAGTCCAAGCTGCTAGTCAATTGGCTGCTTCTAATTCAAAGTATAAGATGGATGCTGACAAACGGCGACGTTCGAAAATTTTTGAAGTAGGTGATGAGGTAATAGTTTTCCTGCGAAAGGAACGTTTTCCTGTAGGTACCTATAGTAAACTGAAGCACAAGAAGATTGGTCCTTGCCGCATCCTGAAGAAGATCAACGATAATGCCTATGTAGTTGACCTTCCTGGTGATCTCAACATTTCTCCTACATTTAATGTGGCAGATTTATTTGAATATCATGCTTCGGATACACCCCTTTATCCTGATCATAACTCGAGGGCGAGTTTTTCCGAAGAGGGAGGGAATGATGTAGAACAGTTAGCCTGTAATTATCTTAAAGAATATGATCGCCGTAATGGCCGGAAATCTCGGCAATTTTTCTGATTTTGGAGAAAACAACCATTCAGGCAGTTTCCTATATCACCGTTCAGGCAGTTTCTTATATTACCAGTTAGGCAGTTTCCTATATTACCGTTCAGGCAATTTCCTATATTACCATTTAAGCAGTTGCCTATATTAGTTTATTAGATGTTATCTTTAATTATTCAGTTTCCATTAATATTAGAAGTCATGTCTCTATATATATTATGTCTGTCTTGTAATAAAAAACATAGTATCATTGAATAAAAATTTCGAGTTCTTTGGAGTTGTTCCAAATTTACACTTCTCTCTGCGTCACTATGGCTTCTTAATTGTGCTGATCCGTCTCCACCCTGAACTTCTTTGGAAATTTGATGATCGGAAGCAGAGCATATTTCATGTTGCAGTTGCACATCGTCACGAGAAGATCTTTAGACTAATATATGATATTGGTGCTCATAAAGATATGATTGCAGCTTACAAAGATGAAAATGACAATAACATATTGCATTTGGCTGGAAGGGGTCCTCCAAGTCTACTCAAAATCAACTCCCGGGAAGATCTACTAATGCGGCGAGAGCTATTGATGTTCAAGGTTAGTTAGATCTTAAATTTTTGCATGCTACACAACTTGGATTCTACGGTTTAAAGTTTGCTAGCAGCATTCCTGGGCCATTGCACGACTTTTATCTACATGCTTAATCTCCAACTGTTTTGCAGATTGGGGTCTCACTAGTTTTACCATCACCAACGTGTAGACATGTCTAGCTTGTCCGAGTTGAAGTTTTCTTTTTATCTTTCATGTTTTTTCCGCGAAATAGCTGTAGTAATATTATATGGACTAAAAAGAAATAAATGAGAATCATCAGGAATGAACCATGCATGTCGCATCCTGGTCTGTCCAAGAAAGAAGGAGATGTAGAAAATTCCATCCCAATCATGACACGAGTCAATGACTGGCACTGGTAAGACTTAAATAAGTCAATTTAGTGTACCGTTTTCAGAATGGTAATATCTGTTTAATGATATAGGAGGTAGAAAAGGTTGTGCAGCCTTCTTATCGAGAAATGAAAAATTCCGGGGAAAAACACCTTATCTGCTTTTCACCGAGGAGCACAAAGAACTCAGACAAGAAGAAGAAAAATGGCTGAAGGACACGGCGTGTACTTGCATGGTTGTTGCGACACTCATTGCAACCGTGATGTTTACTGCCATCTTTACTGTTCTCGGTGGCAATAATAATGACACGGGGAAGCCTATTTTCCTACATCACAAGTCGTTCATGGTTTTTGCCTTATCAACTGCGTTGGGTATCTTTTCCTCTGCAACTTCAATCTTGATGTTCCTTTCCATCTTGACATCACGCTTTGCGGAGGAAGATTTTCTGCATTCCTTGCCAAACAGGCTGGTGTTAGGACGTGGAAGCCTCTTTGTCTCCTTAGCCACCACGGCAGCGGTCTTTGGGGCCACCCTTTCTATCCGTCTTGGTGACGATTATGCTTGAATCACTATTCCAATTGGTGCTTTTGCTTCGGTGACCGTGACCTTGTTTGCTTTGCTCCAATTTCCCTTTTATCTGATATGATCGAACACTTATACAGCCACAGTTTGCTTTCTCATTCAGAAGACTGCCCGTTGTTCTGATCATTAACGACCAGCACATGAGATTTGCTGGAAGTTTGCATTGCATCAACACAAACCATTCTGCAAGCTGGAACAGATGATTGAGCTGAATTTTTGTTTGCATTGTGCATTGAATCTAATGGAGCCAGTTTATATGATTGTACCTTACACTTTTAACTGCTAGTAAAGTGCAAATTTTTGTCTAGTCAAGCAAATAGCTCAAGTTACAACTTGGTGACCTTTCCAACTTGGAAAGAGAAGTGTTATGTTGAAGAAATGCTTGTGTTCGCGCAGTTCTCATTGCCCAGTGTTGTAAGGATTGAATGGCAAAATAGTACGGATTCCTTTTTCTACTATCCCGTGTAATGAGTAATATTGCTGCGAAACACAAAGCATTGACAGCATTTACTACCATAAAACAAACATCAAACACCAAGGTCGGCAAAAGTGAAGAGTTATAACGCTATGGTGCTGACTTTCTGCATAAATATTACAAACATAAATCCTCAAAATCCTTAGATTCTTCCACAATTTCGGTGAAGTAATTTGCTTATGGAGCAGCCATTTTGAAGGAAAGATGAGCATCTCAGTGTAGAAATACTAGCACTAGAGAGCGATTTAAGGGTAGTCTAGGAGCTTCAGTAAATTGCAAGTTTTTCTTTTTCCCGTGGCCCATCCTCCTATAACAGTAATAAAGACCGTTGCATTCTGGACTTGGGCTATGAACAATAATCCTCTCAACTAGTGCTTTTGTAGGATGTGGAGGATCTACTTTGGTAATTTCAAAGTACGGTTTATTTTAGGCTTTGCAAAGACTCACCATCATATCCAGCTGGGGGATGGATAAGAGCACATCTTGTAACCTCTGGAACTCTGCATCATTCGCATGTGCAATGAGCCAATGAGATCTTGAGGGTGTTCCATGCATCGTTCTGTACTTTTGCAGCCTTAATGCGATGCACGAACTCATTCTCAAAATTTGTCCGCTTTAACTTTCCACTTCTCAAAACTCAATGTCATTAGCTTGAGGTGTAGTGCTACTACCGCCGATGATGTCCCCCAGAGTAAGTGTAAGTGCAACACTCTGCTCCCATTGTTATAGTTGCTGTGGTTGAGCTTTTCGACATCATTATCTGCCATAGTGACTCGACGACGCTTTATCCTTTTTCAACCAAGTTTGGTCCCTGACCAACTGTTGGGAAAATATTGTACGGGGAAGAAATGGAATCGAAATTTAATCGGACTTTGAGGCGTGTAATCACTCTCTTTTAGGATCAATTTGCCCCACAAAGTTGCTACAGGCTTCTGGCAAATTCCCTTCAGGATACAACAAAGTCACGTGAGATTTTTTGGATAGCAATTCCAGAAAATCTCCTTAAACTCTCAAAAGAAACAATTAGAGAGAAGGCTGTGTTTTTTCTTGAAGAAAACCGATAAATGGAAAAAATGCTCTCTAAAATATATATATACGACAAGTGAACCACACCTTTTGGTGTCTAACATGTCGAATCGGACACACCTGTTCATGTCCGAAAATTGAACTTCGAACATGACTCTTCGTTTGTGATAACCGTCGTTCTAACATGACCATTCACGTTCGGAACTTGCAATTCGGACACACCTTTTCGTGTCCTAAAACAGACGGTTTTTTTTTTTCTTTTCGAACAGTCACAAATGAAAATTATGTCCGACCAGTCACAAGCTAAAATGAGTAAAAATAAATAAATTAAAAAATAATTTCGAAAATGAAAATAATAATTGAATTGTTGATTAAGGCTAATTTTGGTCCACGGTGCGCGCCCGCACAAAGTGCTAAACGCGTCAAAAACGCGCAATTACTCGCGCACCCGCACGCGGGTATAGTGGGGTCTAGCCCACTAAACCATTTTCTTATTTCAAAATAGTATAATCCACTTTTCACTGATAAAGTGACCAAAACATTTCTTTCTTTCCTATGTGGGACAAGGAAAGTGCCTTAAATATTTGTTTTACAAACAAACATATCCAACACCAACCGCCTTCATGGTCTTAGACTGTGTATTGACGGATTCTCCTCAATTCGTCCATTTAGACTCAATACCACTTGCAGAGTGCTTCGCAGTTTTGACAGTAATGTACGAGGAAGGGAAAGCAAAGCAGAGGGCAAGGAGGCTACAAGAGTGAGGAAAAATGTAGCTTTAGAAAGAGGCGATGTGTGGCCAATCCTAACAGAATTCAAAAATAAGTAATAGAGGAAGAATTCAAATTGGAGCAGTGGCACAACAGTGGAAGAACAGAGGAGAAGAATTGGGAGAGGAGAAGATATGTGACTTGATCTCTCGGGATGATCTCGTGCGCGATGCTGGGCTCTCACACGTGAACCCACTTCGAAATCTCAAGTGAATGCAAGCAAATTTCATCTGATCTGCATTCGATCCAACTGTCATCAACAGCACACTCCTAACGACCAGTAGAAAACTAGCAACCTGACAGACACTTCCCTTCTGGAGCTTTGGATTTTGAGTTTATCAGTTTGTGATGATGACATTGTTTGGTCTTGTGAGGCTCTGAAATCAATCCGGATAGCGATGGCGGATGGTTTCAGCATGAGCGGAGACAGACAGAGACAGCAAGTGCTCGGCGTTTCTTGAGCTGACTTCTTCTCCTTCTTGAGAGATGAATATTTGCAAAGAACACAACTTAGGAGTGGACTATGATGCTTTCTGGGTCATGGTTTTGTAGGAACGAAGGATGTCCCTTGGCTAACGATGGATTCTCCTGTTTTGTTTTGGCATGAGGAACAAAAATGGGGAAAAGGAGACAATCAATGAGGCATGAAGAAGAGAGAATGGCATTGACTGCATTTGCCACTGAACTTTCAGAGTCATCAACCTATGTGGTTTCCTTTGCCATAGTCTACTCCACATGATTTCGCACTTGATTAACTTTTCAAAAAAATTCTTGACCAAAAAAAAAAAGTTTTCAAACAATTAGTAAATCTTATTGAAGTGTTACAAATTAGTTAACTACTCAAATTGGCAAATAACTTCTCTACATGGAAAGTAACTTTTCACGCAATATAAGTTAGTGATATGTTAATTATTTTATTACTGAAGTTAGTAACTTTTTATATACAAAACAAATTTATCTATTTCAATTCGTATTGATTTCCCAATGTCATTAGCAATATATTAACTAGATGAATAAAAAAAATTTTAAGGATGGCTAGTGAGTAATGGTATCGATATCCGATTATTGAGTTCGTTGGTCATCGGATAGTGATTTTCTAATTATACAATTTGAATTCAGCTACGTCACTAATTGACGTAAATAAATCAACTCCGAGAAAAAAAAAACACAACAATATAACATTCAAAAAAAGATCAAAATGCCGTATTTTATTTGCACAAATGAAAGAGAGAAAAGCGCTCAATCTACCTTCCCATAATTCCCAATGAATGTTCTTCCAAACGTATATAAGGACAGACACAAAACGCCGATGACACTGCCATCTGCTTCTTCCTCGTATGGTGGTGGTGTATGTGACTGTCCGTCCGTCCGTCCGTCTCTGCAATTCAGCAGCTGAGCCGATGAGCGAGCGATCCGCGAAATCGAGAAAACCCAGACCCGCTTCGCCTCCGGCCAATGCGATCCCACCTCAACCATCCTCCCTCTTGATCCCCATGGCCCGCAAGTCGCCCCTCCTCAAGCAAGCCCTGATCTTCGTCCTCCTCCTCCTCGCCCTCTACGCCTTCTTCACCTCCTTCCTCAACAACCCAGATCCCAAAACCGACCCCTCCTTCCGAAGTCAACGCCTTTCCGGGGAAACCCCATCGGATTCCACCGGAAAGTCGCCGCCTTTGCCTGCCAAGGTCTTCTTGTACGAGCTCCCGGAGAGGTTCACCTATGGGGTCATCCGGGAGCACTCGACCGCCCGCGGCGGTGCCCCCGCCGCCGACGTGTCGGCCCTCAAGTACCCGGGTCACCAGCACATGGCGGAGTGGTACCTCTTCGCGGACCTGAGGCGGCCCGAGCCGGAGAGGGCTCGGGCCGGCTCGCCGATCGCCCGGGTGACCGATCCCGAGGAGGCCGATCTCTTCTACCTGCCCGTGTTCTCCTCGTTGAGCTTGATTGTGAATCAGGGCCGGCCCTCGGGGACGGATCCGGCGTACAGCGACGAGGAGATGCAGGAGGAGCTGGTGAAGTGGTTGGAGGGTCAGGCGTATTGGAAGAGGAACAATGGGCGGGATCATGTCATCATTGCTCAGGACCCGAATGCGCTGTACCGAGTTGTGGATCGCATTAAGAATGCGATTCTGTTGGTGTCGGATTTTGGGCGGTTGAAGCCGGACCAGGCCTCACTGGTGAAGGATGTGATATTGCCGTATTCGCATCGGATCAACACTTACAATGGTGATATTGGGATTGAGAAACGCAAGACTTTGTTGTTCTTTATGGGAAACCGTTTCCGGAAAGAGGTAAATTTGAAGTTTTGTCGATCAGTTTTGCAATTGAATGGATTGTTTAGTTGTGAAAATTAGATTGTCCATTCAGGAATTGGAAATCTGCACATTCTCTTTGGGAATTTTACTCAAGTAGAATCTGTTGGTGCTGATGTTGTTGTATGTGTTAGCAAAGCTAGCTAAGAACATGTTAAAGATTTGTTAGCAAATTCGATACAGGGAATTTTAGTATTCAGTTAATTATCAAATGTTGGGGCTATCGGTTGAATGTTAAGTGTTAGTTTAGCTTCTGTATCAGTGAGCATTGCAGTACTTAAATTAACTGGGTCCAATTCGCTGTGAACATCTTGCCAAACCTTCTGCTGTGCGTGTTTTTGTAGTTTTAAACATCTGTGCTCATTTTGCATCTCTCATGTTTGAATGCTGCAATGTCTTAAATCACTGTAAGGTTGCATCACTCTCCTCTTGACAAGAATTGATTATCGTGTAACACGAATGATGGGCAGTTTTTCAAATCTCTGGATTGTTTCAGTCTTTAATTTAGATTTCCAAACAAAATTCATGTGCATCAGGTTTCCTTCTGCCTTCCCTCATTATTGTTCCAATCGCTAAATGGAATAAGAGTTGGTTTTTGTTGCAACACTTCCTTAAATGTGATTATATAGATAAACACAAAGGCTGCCTTGTTTTGAATCTCAGATGTCGATTGATCTGATGAATGTTTCTATTCTTAGTTTCTCAGATAGGACATTTCTTGAGTCTAGGGTCTAGGCTCTTTCACCTTCACATCAAATTGGTAGTTTTGTGGGATTTACATGTTGAAGGATTCTTTTAGAGAGGCTTCTGATTCCTTCCCAATGGTTAGATCAATTGTCTCTTCTTAAAACCGCTCTGATCAACCTTATCTCTTGTAATAGTTTACCTCCTCACGAGGATCCTAGTTCACGACTGCTGCATAATTTCTTAGTAATCCTTGATCCCCTCTAAGAGAAACTCGATGAGAGTTTGAGAGTGCTGCCTTCAAAAGAGGTGCTTCAGCTTCCGTACAGCATTGGCAAGCATCTTAGAGCAACTCAAAATACAAGCACCCTATGGCAGCCTTTGGAAAGCTACCATGACCTGCTTTTGGAGCTCGATCTCTGAGACACATTTTTTGTGGCTCTACAACAATGAACAATCCGTAAACACATGCTACCGAATTCATTTAGGATCCAAGTCTAGAACACGAAGCACATACTTAACCTACAAAACCCTAGCAACATCCACAAAGTCTAGTTAATTTGGTGGTTTTCATCTTATCACTCAGATATTGAGATTCGTCCTGATGACAATCAATTTGAATCATTAAAATGAACTCAACCTTTTCCCACTAATTGGGATCAGCTTAGTATGTTCTTTTCATCTTTTAAATCTTTGGACCCTTTGTTGATTTCTTTATGATTTATAGGGAGGAAAAATTCGTGATTTGCTGTTTCAACTACTTGACGATGAAGAGGATGTCGTAATGAAACATGGTGCACAATCTAGAGAGAGTCGACGTGCAGCATCACAAGGGATGCATACATCCAAGTTCTGTCTCAACCCTGCTGGTGATACCCCATCGGCCTGCCGTCTGTTTGATGCTATAGTTAGCTTGTGTGTACCTGTTATCGTCAGTGACAGCATTGAGTTGCCATTTGAAGATGTCATAGACTATCGGAAAATTGCAATATTTGTAGATACTGCCTCTTCACTGAAGCGAGGGTTTTTGGTGAAACTTCTGAGACAAGTACCGACAGAAAGGATTCTGGAATATCAGAAAGAGATAAAAGAGGTAAGCTCCTCTTGCACAATCTCATAACTCTTCATGATTCTTCTGTTGTAGCTATGCCTAACTTCCTTGACAATGCTATATGGTGAATTTGTTATTTTATTCATTGTTGAACAGGACAGATTATGCCTCATCCTCAGCAGTGACTTTTGGCATCATTTTTGTTAGATTTGGTTATGCTGCTGTATCAATGTGCTTTGTTGCTAATTTCCCTCACTTCAATTTGCATTTAGAAAAATTTAGTGGTGTAGCACATGTTCTATCTATGTGCTGTGGTCGCATTGATGATTGAACTTGTGACCGATCATTAAATGCTTAAAGCTGAGAAAAGTTGGATTACCCTGATTTTCTTCCTATTTGTTTCATATTTAACCAGGTGAAGCGATTTTTCGAATATGGTGATCCACACGGAACAGTCAATGAAATTTGGCGGCAAATTTCGCAGAAGCTACCCCTTATTAAATTGATGATTAACCGTGACAAGAGGATTGTCAAGAGGGACATGAGTGAACTGGACTGTTCCTGTATGTGTACGAACCAGACTGAGGTCATTTCTACTCTATGACGTGAGCACTATTTGTAACTTTGATCTCCGATATGCCTGCTTGGGTGCTGGCCAGTTGGTGTTGGAATTGCTCGTGTTGGATTCAGCAACTATACCATGATCTGTAGGACACCCTTCGAGGCTGAGCTTAGAAATATTCATGAGCGTCGGTGCATTTAATTCATCCTCATTTCTTGCTAGAACACCAATTGACACTCCCCCTTTATACCACGCCCTTGGCAGAGGATTTTTCAGGGTTTGTTAGGCAAGGTAGGGGGTAGATCATTAAAGATTCTGGTACTTGCGATGATGTTGAATAGGGAAATTGAGTTATTGATTACTGCCTGTAATTGGTTTCACTTAATGTACATTGTACAGAAGATCTGAGAGTATACCTTATTGTTTTTCATATGTTGGATGCTTAAAGTCGACATCTTTCTAGGCTGCTTCTTACAAAAATTAGCTAAGTTCTGTACGTTTTTTTCTGTTCTTTCAGATGTATCAGGAGTGTGTCTACCGTCTAATTTTTCCTTCCTTTGTTTGGAGATCATACTTTCCCGTGGTTATTATGCTTCACCTAATCATTCGATAATGATTTGATGGGATTTAAATAGGATTGGCAATGATTAACACGACCGCATTGCACGAATGAACCCGACAATGAAGTAAAACACGAATTACAGAGACCCCAAATCTGTCATGACATGTTAACTTTATAGGTTGACACGATTTGACAAAAATTTACATGTTTTAACCGTAATTAAATAATTTTCCATATAGAATTAAAGTCAAGATGTTTTAGTCCCACTCAAATTGATTATGACACGCTAATATGAATTACCAACCCTAGATTTAAACCCAAAAGAAAGGATTTTGTCTACGTTCTAGTTTTGCGTGGGCTTTCATCTCTCCTTTCCTATCCACCATAGTTTCAGCAATTCTTTTAGTGGCACAATCAGCTGATGTTTATGTGCCTTTTGTTAAGCTGATACAACTAAAGCTTAACACGAGCCAGATGGTCATATACACAAAAACGAGGAGATTGTAATACTGTCAATCTTTTCATAGCATCTACAAGCCACATGTTGCTCAGATGGACATAAACATGACGACATTCAGATACGGTTCTGGCAACAATTTTTTTGATCCAAGGAAAACCTTGAAAGCATAGTTACATGATGAGTGAGTGAAAAAAGAACAGAATCATCGTGAGAATACATCTCAATAGGCCACAAAATGGTGATGATATATAGGGCGTAGTTCAACTTCAACCAGGAGGCCACTTCATTTGTCTACCGCCCAGGACATGTAGGTGAAGATGATAAACAGATTGACCTGAAGAGAGAGAGAGAGAGAGAGGGTTTACATGCTTTCTTAAGTAACTTAAGGTTGCGCAGATAATCAACATAAGATGAAAACATTTTATCCAGCAGAAAAGGGAATGACGAAAAACTTACAGGCACTTGGTCCACTGTTGATGACAACACGAAATCCATCGAGAATGCCTTCTTTTTCAGCCACCACTTTGGCAGCATAGAGAAGTTGACCCAGTATCTCAGAATGCTTTTCTTCAGCCTGCAGAGAAGCAATGGAAAATCAAAACCTCATAATGTACTAAAAAAAAGAAACAAACTAAACTAAGTAGGATGTATCGTGCAGCTAGCAGGTTGCACCATTGGAATTTGGAATGTATTAATTGGCCTTTTACATGCATAAATCGGTTATAGAGGACAGAAAGGAGAAATAAAGCCTCTCAACATGAAATTTGATGATTCTTCGAGGAGAAAATCTCAAACTTAAATCTTTGATGTTCTTGAAGGTACCGTATGAGTGAGTAGACCAATTGTTCACTTCATAAGAAAATCAGAGGGAATATGTGAGAGATTCTCATTGAGTCAGGTAACTTCATCAGCTATAAAACTTTCGCTTAGATTTATGTTAAACTCACAGCCCCATGCTACCTAGCAGTATTGCGAGTAATTAAGCCATGATTGAACTGGTTCTGTTTCTGTGTCTATTCACCTTCTATAGGATCTATACCAACAGAATCAATCTCCGCAGCAGGCTGCCTCATCTATCCTATGTTGAAAGATCACTAGGCTGGCAACGTGAATAAACTGATGCAGATTAACAATATTTATAAGAACCAATGATAAAAGAATAATTAACATTCAGCACAATAATTGAAACATGCGGAGAGACCCGTAGACATGCCTTTGATATGAATCATGATTCATCTCAAGAATAGCCCTAACATCTCAAATGATATAAAGTGCCTTCTAGCATCTCGCTCTCCCTCTCCCTCTCTAGACTGGGACTTTTGGTGATCTTACTATTAGAATGCCTTGAGACAGAATCTACTTCATAACACTGGGTGAAATCCCAAGATGGCAAAAGTTCCTATTGATGCGATTGCCGGACATCTTATGTTGGATACTGTAAGTCCATGTAAGCTAAGTAAGCACACGTCCCAATATGCACAGATAACATCAGAGATAGCCATAGGCAAACAACAGAAACATAGCTAACCTTTCCGAGCTGCGTAAGGCCATCTCTGCGTTTTGGAATAACAAGAACATGAACTGGAGCCTGAGGGCTAACGTCTTGAAAAGCTAGGACTTTTTCATCCTCATACACAATGGTTGACGGAATCTCCTTAGCTATGATCTTGTCGAATCTAAAAAAGAAAGTTAGGGGCAAACTCAGGATCGGCTCCCAAATTAAGCACGAAAAAGTTATCATAAATATCAAAATGAACCAGTTTGAATCAGTCAGCACAGAACACATCATACATGGTCGGAGCTCCTGTGTCAGCAACCGCAGCAGCTGCTTTGGCAGCATCTTCTTCACTGCTTGTCGCTTTGACGCAAAAAGATCTAGGAATACAACCCATTTGAGAGGGTCAGCAAGGGTATTTCCATCAGTAGCAAGAAACAAATTTTCCAACACCCAGGAAAAGCAAGAGACTGCAATCTACAGCTTGAGCAAAGACAGGATTCCCACGAGATAAAATCCTATCGACACGCAATGGGAAAAATCTTCTCGGCAAATTGAAATGGAAAAGCCAAACAACATAGATTTCTTGAAGTCTCAGCTCAGGACAGAGCAACATGCTTCTTCAGAAAAGCCCAACAGGCACGACAAGACCATCTCTTTTTTTTTCCTCTCGAGTCCTCTTGCCGGACCGAATTATCATAACAATACGAGAAACAACCCAATTAAAAGAATTTCTAAGGACGATCATGCCTCTACCCCTAACTTTTCAAAAAGCAGCCATCTTTGCCGCTTCCCACACACAGCCAAGAACCGAGAAACAAGGGGAGAAACGGCAGAAATTTCGCGGCACCCAATACCAAGAACGACGAGAGTACCTGCGACGGGGCTGAAACCGAAGCGGAGGAACGAACTTGACGGAAGCGAGAGCTCGTGAGGAGCTCCCGGGAATCGCAAACGCCCTGACACCGCCAGCTCCACAGCTCCTGAAACGGAAAAAGTTGCAGAGAAACCATCGCATTCAGAAGCAGAGAACAAGAGGAGCTTCCTCATCATTGCAATGGAGATTGAAAAGGGTAGAGAGAGAGAGAGAGAGAGAGTACCGAAGCAGAGCAAAGGAGTAGAGAGCGGCGGCCATTGATGGACTGGCGTGCGAGGCCGCGGAGGTGTTTGTAACTGTAGCGGCTTCACCAGCAATGGCCGATATCGGCGTCGGTTAATTTTTTTAGGCCCCCTTGAAGTTTCATCTACTTCTTATTTTTCGCCCCCTAAAGACAATTTTGCATCACTTTAGTCCCTCAAATTTTAACTAAGGCTCAAATAGGACCTTTTTTTATCTCACACAATCCGTCCCAAGCCCATACGAAGAATGAGCGAAATCTCAAGCTTGGTTTTTCGGTAACAAGCTCGAACTCAACTCACGATAAAGGCCCTGATTTCCTTCATCTTGATTTCACCGTGGCTTGATCAGCACGACATTGAGTTTACGCCAAACTAGAAGTGCAAGTAATTTTAAACATATAAGAAGCACAACCAAAACAAATAAAATTAACAAATAGCTTAGCTCAACACAACAATAAGATCCCGATTAATGCATCGATCCCAATGCCCTCTCTTTTTGAGATGTCGAGTCGCTCGCATTGTTTTACCTTGTCGTCAAAATGTTCTAGCATGACAAAAAAGAATATATCATTCACCAAAAAATGAGTAGAAAGTGTGCATACTCAGGTGGATTTCGAAGTTATCAAATCGTGCAAAGTCCAATTTGGATTTCAGTTGATAAATGCTTATTTCATTTTGGAATCGTGTTCTCGAACCATGTCAAGAATGACTGCCTACGAGAAGATCAAACTGTCCCACAACTTTCACGTGGGCGCACGACAGTCCGCCGTGTCCATCATTGCACACGTGAGAGGACCCTTGCCCAATCCTAGTCCTCTCGTCTTTGAATGATATTTAAGTACACAGTGTTCTTCTTCGTCAGGTTCAGTTCAGTGCTGATCAGACGAGAGAAGAGCTCCAGGAGGAGAATGGCGAGCTTCATGCTGCAGCTCCCGACGACGACGACGACGGCGAGCAGATGGAGAAGCTTCTCCGCCTCCGCCTTCTCGAACGGTAAATCTGCGATCATCGCCCTTTCTCGGGTCGCCGTCTGCTTCTGCTGAGATGGATTACAGACTCTTGTGGACGAGTTTTTGATTGATTTGAGCCTGTGAATTGAACTGGGTCAGCGTGTTTTTGCTGAAAGTGTCGATTTTTCTCTTCTGGGTGTGTTGGGATTTTGAAGGGGCAGCTCCGGGTCGGAGTCAAAGCGTTGGCCAAGGGAAAGGAGGGCCGGTGATAGTGGAGCTGCCGCTGGACAAGATCAGGAGGCCGTTGATGCGAACGAGGGCGAATGATCCGGTCAAAGTGAAGGACCTCATGGACAGCATCCAAGAGATCGGCCTCCAAGTCCCTGTACGTAATGATCCGACACCGCTCGTTTTCCGTTCTTTTAAGATTTCTTGTTCTTCGGAGAATTTATGCAGCATAGACTCTGGGGTGGACAAAGATTGATCAGGGTGAAGATAGTATGGGAAATTTCATTGATCCAATGTGCGTGCGTGTGTCTACTCTGTTTTAGCATATGTGATCCTGGACCAATCAAACCGGTACAGAAGCAATCTGACGGAAGTGGAAGCTCTTGTGCCAAAGAACTAAAGAGAACTAGAAGCTCAGATTGACACGGAGTTTTCATGTGTTTGGAGAAGTAGCTGCATTAGCATATCGTCGTGCTGAATTAATCGCCAGTGATGTCGCCCCCGGCATGTTTTGCTGTTAAATGATATTTCGCACCTTCATTTACTACTTTGTGACGTTTCCGTTGAAATTTCATTGCAGATTGATGTGCTCGAAGTAGATGGAGTTTACTATGGTGCGTAGCTAATTTCATCATCCTCGCACTTTGGCATACATGAACTATAAGGGCTGTTGTTTCGGGTGGAAAGATTATTTCGCTCTCTGTATGCATCTTCGCAGGCTTCTCCGGTTGTCATCGCTACGAAGCTCATCAGCGCCTCGGCCTCCCAACAATCCGCTGTAAAGTCCGGAAAGCGACGAAAGAAACGCTAAGGTTTATTCATGTCATCCTTCATGCTGAGTCACTTCTCTGTTTGCTTCTACTGCATCTCCCTGTCACTCACAGAAGGACCTGTTTATATATTACCAGGCATCATCTTCGCTGAGTTCACGATAAAGCCATTTTCTGTGTTGGACAGATGATTTCTAAACTCAATGAGTGTGGCGTTGCAGTTAATGGATACGAGATACTGCCCTCAGACTGATTGCTGCAAGCCCCTTTGGATGTAATTAGCTTTTCGCCCTCTTGTACTACAAGCATTTGAATAATAAAGAAAGGCGTCTTGATTAAGTTTACCTTCAGAAGTTCCCTTTCATCTACCTATAACATTACAATGCTTATATTGTGATCAGTAACACGAGAACTCAATTTGAGAAAACCTACAATTAATACAGAAATGACATGACTGGGAACATAGACATAGAATGGCGCGAATAACCAACACGACCAGATGATGCTGAACTAGTAGATAGCCTATTGTGTTCTGTACTTCATCAACTGAGGATGCACCTTAAAAGAAGGCAACGGACATGCCGAATTCTCTCCCGGGACCTCTTACAACTAAATCAAGTCTTCGGCATGAACACACCAAAGATTTTTTTTTATATTTTTTTTATCAAAGATAGAATCCTTTCTTTGGTAATTTCTCGAACCCGATCAGTCATTTTATACTCGAAGTATGAAGTTAGTGACAAGCTAGTAATTCATATCAATAGTGCTCATCTGCGGCATAAGCTAATATTTTTCACTCCAATTAGCAAGACTTTCAGCATGAAGTGAATGGACTCTACCTGCTTAGCCCAAACCGAAATCCAAATTAGACCAATCAATCTCTCCAAATAGATGCGTTAAAGAAACTCAAGACAAGTTGCATTCAGATGTAAATGTCAGGAAAGAAATGAAAAGGCGTCGGATGAAAAACAAGTCACTGCGGAATTTGACATCAGTACCCTACTCGGGTCAAGAATTTGCTCAGTGCTTCGCATCCTCCTCTTCACAGAACTTGGAGTACTTGTCAGCATCCATCAGGTTGTTTAGTTGGCCTGCGTCACTTATTTCAACCTTTATGATCCATCCTTGCTCATATGGGCTCGAGTTAACCTAAAGATCAGTAAACTCGCATCAGCGAAGAGATTGAAACAGAATTCCTAATGAGAAAGGTCAGAACTTCCATGGAGTGTAAACTGATATAGAACTGGCAAGACATATAAACAGAGAGAAAGTAAATTTAGTTTAACCTTTATGTCCAACTAGCATTCCATCTTATAGAACAAGGGAGTTTTGAAACTCCAGAGTGTCACAAGTAGAGAAGAGCATTAGAAGACTCACCAAGCCAGGAGAATTGCTGAGTTCTTCATTGACTTCTACAACTTTCCCTGAAACGGGGGAGTTTATATCACTGGTGGCCTTGACACTTTCAACTGCGCCAAAACCTTCGCCTTGGGTCACAGGTGCCCCAACTTCTGGTAATTCGACGTACACGACATCACCCAAATGATCTTGAGCATGATCGGTGATGCCAACTGTCGCAGAACTGCCTTTAACTTTCACCCACTCATGGGAGTCACAATACTTCAGATCTTTCAGAACTGGTGTACAACGAAAAGGTATGAGTGACAGAACTAGGAAGCGAAGAACCACCATAAAGAATCCGGCAAAGTTGTCATTGTTGCCACAAGATGATCAAAACATGAATTGCACTTTCTCTCACTTTTGACCTTGAAAATTTTTATTTTGGGAAATTGTAAAACAAGCTGGAATAGGGCAGAAAAGAATTCAGCAAATAGGATGCCATGAAATGTTGGAGTACCAAATTTGTACAAGCACTCCCAGCATACACATAAATGATATTAAAAGTTCAGACCAAAAGCATTTGAATTGAACTTTGTCAAGGCAGGTGCACGTTAATAGTCTACCAAAAGACAAACAAAAATCTACATTCTGCAAGTTGCCAAGTCAATAGTAGTATGAAAAGCCTGCATTCCATTGCAAAAACAACTGGCATAGAAAGGGCATTTTACAAAGAGTAAAAATAACGGAATAGCCTTCCTAGTATCTTAATCAATTGAACTTAAATTACACAAAGCACTATGCCACTTCTAAAATGAATCGGTTTTTAGAACAAGCTCATCACTTAAAAAAAAATAATTTACCTTGATCCACAACTACTTTGCAGTTGTGACTAATATGTGATTATTTATCAGAGGAAACTGCTCATCAAGTAGGCTACTAGCTGATCACCACCCTTAGGATGATCCTGATCCAAACCAGGGTTATATCCCATATATTGATATCAATTAACATGTTCGCACCAACTATCACCTTTTTTTCAATTTTAACGCCCATCAGTTGGATTGATTTTGCTATACATAAAACCATAAGCATCTTCTTATGCCAATTATTGTTTGATAACTACCCTCCATTGACAATCACCTCCAGGATCCAACATTGCTCATCTTAATTAACCATTGACAATCCTTCAGGATCAAACATTGCCTATCACAATAAGTGAGAGTGCTCCTCAATACTTTTCCTTAAAAAAAGAAGATAAAATCAAAGCCCAATTAATAAACACCAAAAATTGTTATCTTCCAACATACTAAACCAAATGTCATTAGAAAGGAAACCACTTTTCGAATGTTGAGATCTGCCAATGCTTTACTTGTCCATACATCTTGCAAATAAGCATGACGTGACTGTTATGAATCTCATTCAGAGATAACTCAACAAATTTAACCCAGAATCTACAGGTCTCTGCAGTGAAAAAACCCAACAACACAGCAAATCAAATCAAGCACGACACGAGATCCTCCTCAAAATCGGTCCTTTTTCACAAAGAAAAACACAGGCAGCACCATCATCATTCTCAACATTTCAGAAAACAAGATCTTCACTGCCACGCACAATCAAAACCACCTCTTTTCGGATCTACGAATCAGCTTATGTCCAACACAGAATAACAACAGAGGATCAAAAGAAGACAGAAAGTGTCATCATCTCACCGGTAGCGAATCCCCTGTGGGAAACAGAGATCCTGAGATGAGAAGCAGCCCTGGAAGCCCACAACAACCTCGAAGCCATTACTCGCGAAACCCAACAAAGGCTGGAGCTTTACGATGCTCACGGACGTCAAAGGACACGCCTTTGCGAGTTATTTAGTGCTGTTCAAGCGCAGGGATTCAGTGGGTGACGACGAGGGTTGGTGGGTTTGTTTTCTTTTTGTTAAATACCCCCCCAACACCACGACAATTCGGGGCTTGTTGGTATTGAAAAGGAGAGAGAGAGAGAGAGAGAGAGAGAGAGAGGGTTCGAGAGAAGCGCGAGGAGGTGGTGGTGGTGGGTCAATACAGTATTTTGTCAGTGTAGAAGTTGGTGGTGGTTTGTGCTAGTCATGTCGCGTGGCCATTGGCGGCTACATTCGACAACCTATGATCGTTTTAGGAGAAAGTGGGCAGTAGGAAAGAATTTGGTCCCTTGTGTTTTCAAGGTGATGTTGATGTGTTTGTGGCTCTATGCTTGGGCTGAATTTGATCTTATATCATTCATAACCATTGATTACAATGAAAATACACATATTTCATCAATATATGATCTAATGACTGTGACCACATCGAGCATATGAACTCGATTTCCAAAGTTTAGCTAGAAGATGAGACAAAAACATTGATTTGATCTTCCATATTTGATTAAATAGGATATAAAATCTTTTAAATCAGTCGAACCAAATAATTTATATGTGCCATACTCCAAGGAATTGAGAAATAAGTATGCTCATCTTATTTAGTATTTGATGTAGTTGGTTAGGATGGCATTGGAGAACAATCATGGAGGTAGGGGGAAAACTTAAGGACCACCTTACCAACCAAAGCTTAGCTTCGAAACTTAATCGGCAATCCAAAATCCAAGCTAAGGCGTACGGGTTTAGGACTCGGATTGGCCCTCCAATGTTTAAGCGAGTGATTGGAAGAGAGGAAGAATACCAAGAATTCAAATATGGATTATAGAAAACCCGACTCCTTACATGAATGAACCATTTATCTTACATAGTTATATTTTGTCAATGCGATGTCGGGTGATAATTGATGGGTGGTGACTTCGGGTGACAATTGGCAATATACATGGGCAAATGGCTATTATTAAGGACACTTGGCACTCCAACAATGCATAGTGCTCTGTAGTGGCCTTACATTCTATAGTTGTAAAACTAAGGACCTATGTATACACGGCTTTTCAATTAGCAGTGACACTAATATGGTTGCTAATTAGAGAAGAATAAAGTGGTGTCACTCCTTAATATCTATTATATAGAAAGTAATCTCATCTTCAGTTATAAATTTGAACTTTTAATAATTTCCATTAAAGTTCATGCCAATTTAATTAAGGTGAATGTCGAGTATGTGCTGTAGTCGATGAGCAAAGATGGGGATCGATAAAATCTCCCAAAATCTAAAACATGCTATCTCATCCACGGAAAGTACAAAACGAAACCTTTAGATTTTCTTTCTCTAAATACATGCCAATGTCTAGTTAATTGCTATTCATTGAACATAGAAAGTGTGCTTTTTCTTCGAGAATAGATGAAAATAATAATAATTAGCACAATTGCTTCTAGCGTAAAATACAATCAATTTAGAAGTTACGACAACATATTTTCATTTTATTTGAACGATGCAAATTGAAAAATTAACTTACATTATATTATTACATGTCTGATAAAGTATTCATTTCATGTTATATTCTTTTATATCTTACCTTATATATAGTGCCAATACTAGTCTATTATTTATTTTTTTGTAACTTTTTAAAGATATTGTGATATATAGTGACATTATTTACACTTCTCATATGGCAATCTATATATTTAGATAAATATTCCATTATTAAAAGATATCATAAAAAATATGGATGAAGCCAACATTAATTGACTATATCAATGGAAAAGTTCTAGCCAAAAAATAACCTTTAAAATTTGTACACTTAAAATCAAGAGTCATGAAGAAAAAAAAATATAGGTTCATATGAAACATTTGAGAAGTAAAACTTACAAAATTATTAAATTGGACTCTATATTGTTTAACATAGCAAGACTAAGATACACTTTATAGGAACCTCCTCCTATAATCCTGATTGGACCGGGCAGCTCTAGAATTTTTCGGTGCACCAACTGCCGGTCACAGCTCCGTCGCCGGCCGCCGCGAGCAGCCCATCGCGTCGCTCACCGGTGATTGAAGTCCGCCGATTGCTCCCGAGCCGGCACGTTCGTGCTTTTCGCGTAAATCACTTCGCCCAATGATGATCTTTACAGTTTCGCAATTTGTCATACTTTCTTTGCTGAATTCGACATGATATTGATCGTGAAGTCTCGTTGTTATCTTTTCCTCGTCGGCTTTCTTGAACCCATTTCCTCGTACCCTTTGGTTTCGTGGGTGGTTGTCCTGTAGATGTGGACGCAGTAATGAATTTGCTGTCTGACAAGTGTTCGACGAAAGTCCCGTGAGACAATTCTTACCGGTATCATTGGTTCATAGTTGAAGGAGTTACTTTATCGCTTTCTTCGGAAAGGTTGTATCTTTCATCACTGAAATGATCACTGGAACGTGTCCCATTGGATGGTCATGTCGTTTGCATCTAGTGATTAGTAATTGAGAGTTTGTTGGTGTTATGACAAGAACTTGTTGCCTCACCCACAAGCATTGAGTGTTGTTATTTCTCTTTGTTTGTTGGTCAGTGCTGAGAAATGGCGAAAGGTCTAATATGGGCGACGGCTGAGGATCTTGCGAGGAACAGGGGACGGGTTCTCTCTCTTTATCGCCAAATCTTGCGGAGCCTGAATTCGTCGAACCTGCCTCTTACTTTAGCTGCTAGGCTATCCAAGAAGGCCGAGGCGAAAGCCATCTTCATGCTGGCTGCCGAGGAGAGATCCCTCCACAACATTGAAGACCTCATAGATGTTGCGGAGTATTCTCTCTCCCTGTTGCGAAAAGGCGAAATCCCCAAATACATACAATAGGTGAGCTACTTGTCCGGCTGCTATGATTCGATGCTCTTTCTTATCCTCGTTTCTTTTCTCAATTGATGCATTCAGGTCTTTTTTATGGGATGCACATTGTCGTCATCTTAAATTTTGCTCTTGCTCGTCTAAATCAGTGTGACGATGATAATTTGTAGTTAGCGAAGTTCCTTGCACAGGCATAAATGGGTGACTTCATATGTTCAAGGAAGTGATTATTTATGCTTGAGGAAATGTTTTGAGTGGGCGTTCGATGACTACAGACTCGTTCTATAGGTGGGTGGGCATTCAAAATGTGGAGGGGCGGAGAAATGAAGGAGTTCTGCCTTTAGAATTTCTTATGATTTAATCAGATGAGATAATGGGAGATAACAGAAGGAAAGTATCATTGTCGGCTGATACAAAGGGAGCTTTAACCTTTCTCAGAGCATTCCAACATCTCTTTCGAAACTATGCCAAAGAAGATATGCTTGATTATTATTAGTTCTTTTGCAAGACAGTCTTTTGCCCAGTTTTTGAATTTCCTTGATGCAGTTTCAAGTGATTTCTGATGCTTTGACAGATGGGGTCTGGGTTTCACACTGCTTTGATTGCTTGTACCTTGCATCTTGTGTTAGTTTATACTGCTAGAATTTCACATAGATTTTCCTCCCCATGAGCAGTCCATAGCGTTGAAGCTGTGAGTAGAACCGAAAGTATATAAAACAAAAGGACGTGCTCTGCCATTTTGGTGTCCTTGATTTAAGTTCATTTAGCTATCTTTTACTTGTCCAAACACGTTTGTCTAATATCTTTCTCCTTTCTGGCAGAAAACATGCTGCAAGTAAACCGGACAAGTACCGAATGCCCGTGACGCAACTTTCTCAAGTTGTTGTATCTGGGTGGTTAGAGGGCAATTTAGATAATAGAGAAGTTGGTTCCGCTTTCTTGAAACAGATGGAATAGGATGGTTGTATTGACGTCTTGTTACTTGCTTTTAAACATTATGATTAGCACGAAAAGAAGATTCTTCACGATCAGGTTCCTGATGCAGCTTAAATACAGAAGCCATTCTTCTTTATCTTGGTTCGGTTCATCGCCTACATAGGTAGTCAAGGAATTTTGTTTTCTTTAATATTCGGTTGGCGAATTAAAGATGATCACATGAGACTCGGGACTGTGTGGATCAGCAAACAACACGTTCCATTCGAGCGTGGCCAAATGATGAAACCGGCTTTGGTCAAGAAAATGATGAAGCAGGCTTTTTCGTGGTAGATTGGCCAAGTTCAAGAGAATCTGCTGATACGTAATTGATCGAAATGCTGATAGGGCCACCGACATAAAACAAATTAACAACTGTAAATGATTCGGGGTTCAGTGAACTTTCTTCTGTTAACAATTTTATTGGCGCAAATCTCTGTCCCCATATTTATAGTTGAAGAAACGTAGATGGTTGCGTAAACCTCAACACTTAGGCTGCAGCTTAGGAGGAAAGACTCGGCATTATCCAACTCATGTGTCTAGGGTTTTATAAGATTTCTTCCATCTCATTTTTGCAACTTCAGACGCAGCCGCTTATATAGGCGAAAAGATGTCATCATATGTGCCCATGAAATCTAATTTTGACAATGGATTGAACAGCATAACGCGAGTCCAAATCCGAGCAAAGTCATGAAACCTAGTTGTTTTTTATGAATATGACCACCGCAGCTTGTGTAAACTGTAAACTCCTAGATCAGTGGATGCTAACGAAATGAAAATGACCCAAAGAAGATTTCAGAAAATAGTCAACAAAGCAATCCGGCAAGTATCAAAGAAATCACCACAAGAGACTGGGAAGGGACATTGCAGCAATACCTGTTTTTTTATGACCGAGCGGCAGTACTTGATTCCTACTATATTTATTCCATAATCACGTATTAGTGTTAAGTATCTAAAGATAGCAAAGCAGCATCATTCATCAAATACCATTATCTTCTTCTCCTCTCCGCCTCGTCAAACCCTAGTAGCTGCTGCACGGCGGCGTGGCTGCATACTGCTGGTCAACAACCTCTATGAGCTTGCTCGCAATCGCACTCGCATACACAGTTGAACCTTCATAGATCTGGAAATTTGAACATTAGAAGGAGACAAAGATTTGTGTTACACCGGCTAAACACGGAGGAGATCCTTCAAAAGTTAACTTTTTCTTGTCAAATTGAAAATAAAAAAAAAGTAGCTTTGAGAATTTGTTCGGACAAAGGAAAGCCCCACCGACCTTGGTATTGAGCAGGAAGCTGTAGTGTTCACCAATGTGGCCACCAGCAACATGGTGGAGATCCAACTGGAGCTCATCAAGAACCCTAGACACATGCAGCAAGCAATTAATCTTCTTCCGCTGCACGAGCTTGATCGTGACCTCGTCGTCGATTATGCGGACATCCACCTCGGTCACCTTTGACTTCCTCTGGAGCCAAGAGCTCCTCAGAGTCCTGTTGCAGGACTGATCCGCTGGGTTGCCCAGGGGTCGGGTTATGGAGATCTCCCCATCAAAGCCTTCCTCATCGGCCTTCTGCCTCTTGCTTCTCTCTGTCCCCCATCTTTTCTTCTCCACAAGCAGTTTCAGCTCGTTGACAGTTCTCAAGAGCTCCTTGATGTACTCAATGGCATCTCCCACAATGGATGCCCTATCACCCTTCATGTACACAAACACAAACAATTGCACAACACAATAAATTTGCCAAAAAGGCAAGCATAAACAATTTTGCATTGGGAGTAAAACTAACTTCCATAAGCACTCTTATAGTTTAGACCTAAATAACCATGATTAACAACACTCTACACAGGATACACGACAAATTAAATAGGACATGCTAACTAAATAGGGCATAACAAGTACTAAAAATATCCCATTTAAAGAGAGGAGAAAATGATTCTGGGTACAATATGACAGCTATAAAAGGTAGCAGGTACATTTGCTGTTGGCCTGGTTTGGAATGGACTGAAGATGATAGGGTCAAAAAACTGACGAGGAGAAGAGCACGGCAAGATAGGGCCAAACCATCTTCTCCAGCAAAAGTCCAAAATCAAGAAAGAAGCATGCCCTTTTTGTCATTCCCTTCTCCCCCTTCATTAGTAAGATTTCAGTGTTAGGGTCCACCCACAGAACCGGAAACTTGAGCTAGTGAGAGAGCTCCATTCCAGTTCCATGATCAGCCATCACTTTCCCCCATTTTGACCCACAAGTTGAACTCCCAAGTTCCACAACATTTTCAGGCATAGAATGTAAGAACGACAAAGACAGCAACGACCCAATTCGATACCGTATCTATAAATGGCAATCAAACAAAGAAGCAAAGCATTCGAATGAGCACAATACCTTGGTGGGGCTTGGGATCAACTTCTTCAAGGCATCGTACTTGTGATTGATCTGGGACCTCCTGTCCCTCTCAGTGGTGTAAGGCTTGGTCACCTTCCCTCTCCTCCTCTTCCCCATCTTAACCTTGCCATGGCAACCGTCCATGTCCGCCATCATTTCGCTCCCAAACTTGAAAACCCCATTATCGTTCTCGACGAACTGATGACCCCCATCCTCATCGCAGTACATCATCGTCATCCCTAGATTGTTTCCCTCATCTCCTTCAGTCTCCCCTCTCTCAATGCCGTTGCCGCCGCCGAACAATGACGACGAGCCGGCAATCGGCAAGCTGTCGTACCCACAGGCTCCCCCGCTTGGCAGAGACTGGAACAACTCCCCCATGAACGGGGGCTGCGGCTGCAGATTGCTCAGATGGACGAGCGGATCGAGGAGAAGGGGCGGCGCAGGCGAGTTAGGGCTCGCGAAGGACAGCGACGAGCTGGGGAGCAAAGAGGACGAGGAGCATCGGGCCAAGCGTAAGAGGTTGAGGAGGTCCGGCGGCGCCACCGGAGCGAAGATGTCGGAAGGGCCGTCGTCGCCAAAGCTCAGAGGGGCTTGGCTCTGCAGGAATTGCAAGGGATCGGCGACTTGCTGGCCGATGATGCCATGGTGGCCGCCGTCATGATGGCGACTCAAACCCTCCGCTCCAGGAGCAGCGTAGTTCCAGTCCGAGGACGAATGACTCCCATCGTAAGGCAACACCTGATTCGTATTGCCATAGCCACTGTCACCCGAGCCGACCCGATGAAACACGCCGTCGCCCTCTTCGGCCGCGAACCCCATCAGCTCCTCCTGCTGCTGTTGATAATGGCCATGGAGATCGACCTCTTCCTCCGCGACGTTCTGTGGCTGAAGACGGTGGCCCGCCTGCGGAAACGCCACGCCTGCCGCCTCCACGGGTACCCCGCTCGGATCGAAGCACTGGGTCGTCTCCCCCATCATTTCCACAGGTGGGTATTCTCCGGCTGCCATGAACAGAAGCAAGAACAGCGTATAATCAAGACTAGAGCTCGCAGAGACTCATCGGGAAGCGGGAACCGCACGTGAATGCACATGCAACATGAACAGCTCAAGCCAAAGAAGGAGGAGAAGGAGAAGAGGAGGATGAGGAAGAAGAGTGGGGAGCGATGTTGGACATGGAGCTACGCGTTAGCTATGGCGATGGCGAGGGAGAGCTTACTGTGATCGTCCGATCTCTTCTTGATCAGCTGTGAGAGAGAGAGAGAGAGGAGTTGCAGTGGGAGGTTAGGAGGGACAAAAGCTGCGCAAGAAGATATGGGTGTAAGAAGAAAAAAAAAAAGAAATGATGAAGAAAGACAGACAGGGAGAGAAAAGTAGAGAAAAAAAAATTACCAGTTTTTTAAAATTCATTTTGTCATTGATATATTCACACGTATTATAACGCTGATATCTAAAATAGTAATATGAAAAATGTCGCAGTTTTTTTTTATTGGGTGCCGAATATTGATTTAATATCTTGGAAAGGCTTGTTATCACCTTGTGTTTTCCATTTTCTTCTTTTGATTTATACTAAGCCTAACTTTTTTCACTTCTTGATTTTTGATCTGCCTCTTGCAAAGTGCGGGAGTCGAATCTCGCACATGTAATATTAGCGTTCCCACCCCTTAATCATTTTATCAATAGGGCCGATAGCCTATTGGAATTTTCTTTTTCAATTTAGTAGACTAATTTCCACATATTTAAGATCATTTTCATTTATTTTTATTTTGGGTGCTCGAGAAGAAGAAGAAAATATATATATATATATATATATATATGTTATTTTTTTTGCCTATTTTTCTTGAATGAGATTGCAATTGGGGGAGAGGAGGTTGGTTGTTACTGAGGTTCCCGTCATGTGGGCCCCGCTCACAATCCCCGTATTTGGATCGAATTCCTTCTCTCTCTTCCACTTTTTTTTTTTTTCTCTGTCAAGAGAATCATTGAGGGGTAAAAAGTCTAGGAAAATCTTCTAAATTTTGTTACTCACCCTGCTGAGAAAATGCAAGAGCATACAAAATGTTCATAAAGACTGGTATGTATGATATCTCATATATATATATATATAAGTCGAATATTATTTATTAATAATATACATCGAGCGCGATAAGTGATTATATGATTTTATAAGATTTTGGGTCAAGCCTTTGTGAATACTTTGTATGCTCGACATCATTTGTTAGGCATTTAAGCGATCGATGGGGATTTGTGATTAAGTCTTAATAGTGTTACCCGACTCAATGCTTAAGTTGATAAAATCGCGAGAAATCCTCTTTTCACGTCTCAAAGTTCTCATTCTTAAAGGAACTCCTTTCACTGTATTGGACGGAATCAATTGCACGGGTCGCATTCGCCTACTCCCCGCGACCGCTCGACTCGTCTTTTGAAACCGGCGCGATGAGCTCTACACGCTCTATCTTTGTCCCTCCGTGTCTCGTCGGATTGATTAACTATACCGTCGCCTACTCGGTTCAATCTCATATTTGCCTGCAAACGTGAAGCACGTTTGTTGCGCCTAAACCAACACACGAAACCCTAGCATGCACAACGGGATACAAACAACGCTTCTCCTGAACCATCACCTCAAAAAATGAAGGCCCCTGATCGGTAGGCAGGCCGAAGAGTCCCTTACTCGAACAGCCGACGCCGACACGTAAGCCCTGATTTCTCCCGCCGTAGGAAATCCTTCCTTCCTATCCCTCGGCATAACGAAGGTACTATGCTCTTTTACTCATGTTTATTGTGGATTCCGGCACGAGAACCCTTCTTTCTACATGCGCGCAAGTCCCGAAAGAACGGCGATGGATCGGCTATATAAGGGATGGAAATAGTTATGGAAACGGAAATCGAAATGAAATTGCAAAAAAGTATATAGTAAGAATTTTTTTTATATATGTAAAAGAATGTTTAAGAAAGGGGGAGGGGGAGTGGCACAATGTGTAAAAAATTGGGGGAGGGAGCTTTGGTGAAGTCATGCGAATTGGGGCGGCCCTCCAAGAACCGCAGTTTAGGTCGTAGCTGGGAATTCCCCTTTTTAACCCTCTCCCCTCTCTCCCCCACCCTCCGTGGGCCCCACTTCACCACCGATACGCTCCCCATGCAAACCGCCCGGAGCCTCATGCAAACCCACCTTCAATTTCACGTTACCATACATTAAATTGGAAAGGTAAGAAGAGAGAAGGGAAAATGACACAAATGATCCTTGAACTTTAGTCGAATATGTAATGCGATTCCCGATCTTTCCACTCGATATGGTCCTGAACTTTATCATAATGTGCAATGCGGTCCCCGAACTTTTGAATCGTTCGATTTGGTCCCCAGACAATCTGATTCCCGAACTACATGAAAAATGTTCAGTGCTGTCCTTGAACCTGAATTAAAGGAAGGACAGTGTTGGACCTTTTTCATATAGTTCAGGGACCAAACTGAACATGTACCAAAAGTTCAGGGATCCTATCGAACAAATTAAAAGTTTAGAAACTATATTGAAAATTATGGTAAATATTAGGGACCAAATTAAATAAATTAAAATTTCATGGACTATATTGTTTATTGGGTTAAAATTTAGGGATCATTCGCGCCATTATCCCAAAGAAAAAAAATTAACAAAGTTCAGTGATGTTTTGGCACAGACCCCAAGAATTATGTTTTTTTTTTTTAACGTTAGTTTGCATGGGAAGAGATTCACAAATGTAAGAGAGGTCATGCAAAGCGAGTTGCCATCCTATTCCATCGGCAGTGTGGCCCTAGAATGATTCAATGAGCGGTTATGGATTATTTTGCAAAGGTCTTGTGATATAATCGACCAAATTTAGTATTTTATATCAAAATCGATATCTGATCGTCAATCTTTCCTTCCATCGAATTATGGGATTAGAAGTTCTCCTTCGACGATTTCAAGCTGCAAGCTCGTTAACACAAGGGCATTTACTATTTATTCGGAAAGAGGACGTAGTCCTGTGTATCTGCGAAGTTGCGATCCCGAGCGATGCAATAGAAGGAGGGAAGGGATTTGGCCGAGGTCTAAGGTTCGAATCCTGGGAAAAGCACATGGAATTAAGGGCGATCGACGAAGTTACCGAGCAAGTAAATAAATAAAAAAAGTCCACAAGAAGTAAGAATTGAGCTATGCTATTGTATTTGCCATTCCGAATATATATACCTTTGGTTTGCATTACTTAACTCAAGAGAATAATAAACCTAATTGCATTGTACTGATTCAGTCATAAACATTTCAATTAAATCAATTTAGTCATGAGCTTTTTTACATCGGTACCAATTGAGTTCAATCGGCCAATTTAGGCTAGAAATATTAAAGTGCCAGTCGTCTTACATGGCACAGCTAACATTGAGTTCAACTGTCCTGTGCCAACCCATTAAATAAAAATAAAGAGAAAAAGAAAAAAATTTCAAAAATGTATTTAGATACTAAAAAAATATCCACGTTAGTACTGGTTGTGTCAAGTAAGATGAATAGTCGGCCGGCATCCACGTCAGTAATTTTCGATTTAAAATGGTCGAATGGACTCAATTGGTACAAATGTGAAAAATGTTTATGATTAAATTGATTTAATTAAAAAGTTTAGAACTGAATTAGGTCAATCCAATAGGTTTAGTACATTTTTGATACTTTTCATTGTAGCTCTCACCTCGGAATGATTCCAGATTGAATCGGCCAGGTGATACGAAAGAAACAATATACATCTTTCTATCATTAAAACAGTCCAGTGGCACCTGTCGCATTCTTGCATTGTGACAACAACACTGGATGCTGAAATTCATGATACAGCATGCAGGCAGGATAAGTAAAAACCTGACCATATATAACTTCCATTGATAATCATTTGATGCTCCTGTCCAATCGAATGGGTATCATCCGTTCCGGTGTTAATAATGGCACCTGCATAAGGAGGTGGTCCGAAACGATCACAAAAGTTGACAGAAACAGCAAGAACGTACGGGATAAGCACAGTTTTGAAGAATGCCTGGTCTGAAATAGCAAATGCTGGCACGGCTGACAATCATGTTGTGTGCTTGCATATGTGCAGATTTTCTGCTGTTATTCTTGGAGTCGTACCTCTCTGTCCCTCTCTTTCTCTCTCTAAGGAGATGTGGTCCCTTCACTTGCTCACCTTTGACGGCTTACCAGGTCTCGAAACTGAAAAGGAGTCATCGATGCACGTACATATGGACAAAGTTCAATGGAATTTAGTATGTATATATATCTGTTTTTTTTTTTTGGGTAAAGTAGTATGTATATATATCTGTTTGTAACGACTTAGTCCAAAGAGAGCGATAAATGATCTTGAGGGCGAGACGGGCCCAAACAAGAGTGCTCTCTCATTGGGATGAGGACCTCATGGGGGCAAGGTGTTGAACGAATCAGATGAACAATACCTCGAGTGAATTGATCCACAAGTGTCACCCCATTCACGTCGAATAACATTTTTAATGGCATATTTGAACTTTGAAAAATTACTTAGGCATGTAAAAAATGTGGGTGGAACTTTAATCCCCATCTGAAAGAAACGTTCTAAATTTTTCTCCATAGTATCATTGCGTTATTTTTTAATTCATCCTATCTCTAACTCTTTTCATTCATTGACTTTTTGTTCTGCCTCTTACAGAGCATGGGACTCAAATCCCGTACCTATGATACTAGCGTCGCCACCCCCCAATCCATTTGCCAGTAGGGCCGCATGCCTATTGGCTCATTGCGTTAATTAAATGACTTGGAAAGCACACATCACGTTATCATCTCAAGAGGCATTCAAAGAAGCAATACCGAAGAACATGTCTGCATTTGAAATAAGGTGACATAATGTAGCTATATAGACTTTAATTATTTTTCCATATCTAGGTAGTGAAAATTTAAATGACTAGAAATAAAGGGACTAAAGGGGCTTCATCATTGTCTCCTCCTCCATCTCCTCCTCGAGCCCTAGTAGCTGCAGTAACTCGGTGGTGGTGTGGCAGCATAGTATTGCCTGTCCACAACCTCTATGACCTTGCTTGCGATCCCGCTCGCATACACCGTCGAACCTTCACAGATCTGAAATGCAGCAATGATCGAGTTAGTTAGGTATAGTATTGAAATCAAATAAATAGAAAGAGCTTTGAGAATTTTCTAAGAGAGAGCATCAAATCTAAGTTCACAACCTTGGAGTTGAGCAAGAAGCTGTAGTGTTCACCGATGTGGCCGCCCGAAACGTGTTGGAGGTCCAACTGAAGCTCGTCGAGGAGCCGCGTCACATGCAGCAAGCAATTGATCTTCTTCCGCTGCACGAGCTTGATCACGACCTCGTCATTGACAATGCGCACATCGACCTCGGTCGCCTTTGACTTCCTCTGGAGACAAGAGCTCCTCAGTGTCCCACTGAAGGACCGATTGGCCGGGTCGCCCGAAGGAGTGACCGCGGTTATGGAGCTCTCTCCATCTACAGCATCATCATTGTTGTCTTCATCGACGGCAACCCTTCGTCTCTTGCATTTCCTCGCTCTTCCCCATCTTTTACTCTCCAAGAGTAGGTTCAGCTCGCTCACAGTTATCAAGAGCTCCTTGATGTACTCAATGGCATCTCCCACAATGGATGCCCGATCAAACTTCACATACACAGAACAAACAATTCGTTTTCGCCACCAAGAAATAGTCAATATAAACATATATTATTAAGGTATTAAATGCCATCCTTTCCAGTACAATTGAAGATAATGTTAGGTATACTGAGATAAATCAGTTTTACTGAGAAATGCGACATACACTCTTAGTGGGTGTTGAATATGTCTTACTATGCCCATTTGTAGCTTGTCCATCACTATCTGGTGTATACCAAATGTGTAAATCAATCTAAATAAGCCTGACATTACTCAACAAGCATCATTTGCAACAAAGCATGTGTATCGCCAGTAAAAATGCTAAGTCCCATAAGCAGTGTTACATAGAATGAAGACTATGTATGTATACAGCTGATTACAACTACTAGATCCTGTTTATGAAGGACCAAAAGGAGCTAGACCTAGCATTACTCAACAATCATTTGAAACGAAGATTATGTGCCCATTAATGGGAAAGAGTAAGTCTAAGCTTCATGATCACTTGATCAGTGCTATACAGAAAGATGAGATAATATGATTCGATGACAATTACTACATGGGAAATGGATATCTTTGGTCTTAACTAATGCCAAGGAATATATATCACAAAGCTCCCATTTGTGAAGGGAGAAAAATGCAAGATATTTCTTGCAGCTATAAGTCATAAAAATGAAATGTATAAGGCTGTGTGATTTGTTCGTAAAGGTAGGGGCTAGAGAAAACAAACAATGAAACTGGTAGAAGAAAAGATCATCAACTCATCAATGAATTAAAGCTTTTGCAATGAGGGATCATCCATGAAAATCAGCAAACTTGATTAAGCTAGTGAAATGAACTTTTTTCGCCTTATATACATACACGTACATTTTAGATGGAGTTCAAATCATTAATGCAAGGTATTAGAAAGCAGATATACAATCAATATATGCGTTACCTTGGTGGGGTTGGGGATCAAGTCCCTCAAAGCCACATACTTCTCATTCAACTGAGTCCTCCTGTCCCTCTCAGTGGCAAAGTGCTTGGTCAACTTATTCCCTCCCCTTCTCTTGCCAATCTTAACCCTATTGCCACCCTCCATCATCTCCAACACCCCTTCATCCTCCCCGTACATCATCATCAACGCTGTCGTCGTCCCTCCTTCTCCGTCGACGATGATTTCGCCTCTGTCATCCTCATTGGGCAAGCCCACGCACGGGAACAATAGTTCGCCCATCGGTGGAGGTTTAGGTTGCAAGTTTCTCAGGTGGAAGAGCGGGTCATACAGCACTGACGACGTTGTGGATGCGTCAGGGTTTCCGTATGAGAGCGGTGGTTTCGGGAGCAAGGAGGACGAAGGCTGCGGCAACGAGGAGGATGAGGAGGATCTGGCCAAGTGGAATAGATGGAAGAAGCCTAGGTGATCTGGAGGCGGCATTGGGAGGACTTCGTTGTTCGAATTTTGGACGGTGATGCCATTCTGCGCTTGCGCGTGGTCGGCAACGAGTTGCTCGAACATATCTTGCAGTAGTCCAGGTTGATTACTATTCCAATTTGAAGCATGACTAGTACCGTAACAAGGCATCACCTGATTATTGTTAGTATTGCTGGGATCTCCATCAATAGCTTCTTCTATAGTCATGTGATTGTTGTTGGTGTTGCAGCTGTAGATGTTTTCGTTGGCGAAATAAGCTGGAACGTTCTCTTGCATTTGATGGTGATGATGATAATTGTGAGGATGATCCTGGGTTTGGGCAAACTCGACATCTGAACCTTCTGGTACGGCGATGGTGTTCGGGTCAAAGCGCGCAGTATCCAAGCCGATGATCATTCCTCGATCTCCGTCGGACATGATCAAGCGACGCAAAAAACAGAGAAGAGAAGCGAGATGAACGAAGTAACTATTGAGTGAAGGGCTAAAACATGCAAATTGGCACACCAGTTCCCATTTAGGAAGACATGGAGACAGGTGACTCATGTAATGTGCGTGCACATGAGACTGTACATCATGAAAAATCTATCTACCTAAGCCATGGATGATGAACTTACTGTTTCACAGAGAGAGAGAGAGAGAGAGAGAGAGAGAGAGAGAGTTTGTAGTTGGAAATTAGGAGAGAGAAAGGACGACAAAAGGTAAAATTTTGTGTAAGCTTTTTGTTTCATATACATAACTCATATATATTACATTATTATGGATACTTCGTCAATTTTACAAAAATATGACCCCAATCAGTGAGATGAAAATGGGTTTGGTGAAAAATCATATACAATCATATATGTAAATTACATATGCAGTTTCAACCATTAGTACAAATTTTTAGAAAGCAAATATACAATCTACAAGTTTAGGGTTTTAGTAACACGAAAAGAGTTTTTGGTATTTGTGTCACAGTGAGCATAATTTGAGGTTTTTTACTATATTACTAACTCTAAACCAAAATGTCCTTGTTTTGTGAAGGAATTTACACTAAAACCACACCCAACCTTAGACCCCTCCCCCTGTCTCTTCCCCTCCCTCGATCCACCTCAGTCGCGCCACCCCTACATCGTCGTCGTCAGACCCCTCACCTCCCCACAGCCGTCATACTCGCCCCTTCCACAAAGAATTACTTCACCGATATTGAACATAATTTTCCACATGAGGTGAGATTGTTTCCCAACTACAACTCACCTTACTCTACTCTCTTAGTTTCTCTCCATCTTTCTCTTTCGTCAATGAAATTCTTGAAATTCATAGAACACATACATTTTGACTAATATCTATTGGGCGCGGTTAATTTTTTTTTTTTCGTTTCGATGTCGTTTGCTCCCGAGATGGTTCTAAGAAAATGCGCAAATGCAATAAGCTTCCACAGCCTTACCAAGAATTCAACCAAAATGCAAAGATGGGAGTGGTAATTGAGGTGTAATTTAGGACAGAGTCTCATGCACTCACGCAATCTGAGGCTTCTCTTCGTGCGACTTGGGTGGTTAGATTAGGTTGGAGATGCATACTTTCTTTCTTGTAATTTGGAGGTCCCCACTCCTTCACTAAATCTCTCCATGGAAACTCCCACTCCCACTCCCACCTAACCAAGAGAAGTAATCGTGTAATAGTTGATGACATTTTAAGGAGAAAATCATTGACATCGAATTTCACTAGAAAAAAATAAGAATTTTCATGTAATATTGCCAAACTAATAAGTAGTCTAAGCCTTTTGGTCTAGGTTTTTTCATGTATTAAAAAATTGGTCTAATTTGGAAAATGGACTTAGATTTTTTTGTAAAACATGAAAGACTGACTTACAAAAATAAGAAATAGAAAAATTCAAGTTTGGAAAGTGCTAAACATTCAAGAAATTATTCTGGATTTAAAGTGCTAGAAATTCAGTTTACTTCTAAATTACAAATTTGTCTTTCGTCTGGGTGTCATATCATTATAGTTTTACTGAGAATGTTTCGAGGTCGAAGCTAGCCAAAGAAAGAGGCTAATACATGGTCTGTCACATGCATATCAAGCGGTTAACCGCTCGCTTGATGATTGAGTGCTGCACACAATTTCTTCTTGTACTTTCTAAACAATACAATCATCGGAGAATAGGAACTAAAACACACTGAAATCATTAAGAATTTCGTCTGTCTTTTAATTTATGGACTTTTATTTGATGTATCGACGCTGTAAAGAGCTCGCCATAAAAGCAGACGTGGATCCTCTGCCTTGCACACCGACGGGAACACCGTGATCCACTCCAGATGAACAGGGTTACAAGATTTTTCTTGTCATGGCATATGCTCGTAAAAGAATTTGAAGCCCTCCTTTTAAATTGAGTGGATCCAAACCCCAGGAAACTAACAATAATACGGACAATTATTGAGGTGAGCATTAATGTCAATTGAGGAAAAGGATAAGAGCAAGGCCGTTATATACCTAACCTGTTGCCTATACATGTTCTGCCTTTCATCATGAAGGGTTTGGTCTAGAATAGCTTATCAATGGCTTGGTGAAACAAGGACCCGTCAAACGGATGGATAGGGTAAAATATGGTCCAACCCAAATAGATTAGTTTCTATGCATTCCAAATCTACTAACCCATACACAATTCGATTCGTACCTCACCCGACTCATATTGTTAAAATACTTTCATATCCAACTCAATTTACGAAAACTTATATCCGAACTAAGGTGAGATTGCACGGTGAATGAACATGAGATGAAGTGAGGGCGACAGAGAATGAGAAGAGAGTCAAAGAAGTGGGTTGGATATAAGTAAATTGTAAACCCATTTACGATCCGTTTATAACCCACTTAATACCTATATTATGTTTAAACATATTTACGACACATTTATTGAATAGAACTAACTCATTTAACATTTTAGTCCATTATATATGGGTTAAGATTTTGGTATATGTCCCAATTTTGCAGGTCTAGCGAAACACAAGAATGGCGCCTTCTGTAGCATCCATGTAATGGAATAGTTTCTGCTGCTCCAAGAGTGAAACGGTGCCTTCTCTGGTGTGGTCCCTTGATGTGCACACATTCTTTTGACCCAGTCACCGGAGTTCGGTTGACTATTTGAAATGTTCGTATTTATTTAGTTTCTTTCTATCATATGTCATATAGCGATCCTTATGAGCACCAATAACAACCACCACCGAATACAAAATCAACCGGTCGAATACACTCTTTATTGGGTTTCTTTCTATCTTATGTCATATGGTTATCCTTATGAGCACCAACAACAATCACCAACGAATACAAAATCAACCGGTCGAATATACTCTTGTGGCCAAAATGCTACCCGACAATAGCTATAATAAACACAAATTTATGACGATTTCTATACAGGAGGTTGTGCGCGGAGAGCAATATAAATCTGTGGGAGATGAGCGCATCCAAAGTACATCATGGAGGAGTTAAGTTTCAAAGTGGTGCTCCTCTTTCTTTACTTTAATTTTCCCTTCTGTTTATCTTGAAACTAATCATCCAAAAGCATGCAAACCCTAAAAGCAAGAACCGGCTTCCACCAAGTCCTCCTGGTCTTCCAATCTTAGGCCATCTCCATCTGCTTAGAGAGCCGGTTCACCGGACCCTGCACGGTCTCATGGAGAGATATGGCGACGTCTTGTTGCTCAAATTCGGCATGCGTAAAGTCCTCGTGACCTCCCTCCCATCTGCGGTCAAGGAATGTTTCACAAGGAACGACATTATTTTCGCCAACCGGCGGCGCACCCTTGCTAGGAAACACCTCAACTACAACTCCACCACCATGGGACTCGCCTCGTATGGCGATCACTGGCGCAATCTCCGGCGTCTCATGACGGTGGAAATGTTCTCCTCAGCCCGCATGGCCATGTTATCGGATGTTAGGTATGACAAGTCTTAGGCTTTTGGGACTGTAAATAAAATGAGCATCTCGCCGACTATCAAACATACAAATTTCGTTATTGTATTCAGGAAAGCTTAAGATGTGATTACCCACACAAGCTTGTAGGGGGTCATATTGTTATTTTTGCAAGGCATGAAACTATTAGATGTTTCTCTTCGAATTAATCACAAGTAGAATTGGACACATACTAAATGTTAGGGTTTTTTTGTTGGTAAATATTGAAGAGTTCAATTTATGGTGGTGCTTAACTAGTCGGCTTATCGGATATATACGGGTATTCACCATGCGTTTCACTATTGTTAGGCACAACGAAGTGAGGTTGCTACTGAAGGGGCTATTTCATGAATCGAACGAACGGTGGACAAAGATCGAAATGAGATCAAAATTCAGTGAACTTTCGTCTAACATTGTGATAAGAATGATCGCGGGAAAGAGGTACTGCGGCAAGGACGCCGTTGGTGAAGAAGCTGCGGAGTTCCGCCGTATCATCAAAGAGGTTGTGGAGCTTCACGGAACTGCAAACTTAGGCGATTACTTAACGATCTTTCAGTGGGTTGATTTTCAGGGCGTCGAGAAGAGGATGATAAGGTTGATGGGGAAAATGGATAGGTTTAGCCAGAATTTGATTGATGAGATCAGAGGAATGAGGAAGGAGTTGACCTGGAAAGGAAGGAAGATGATGACATTGATCGATGTTATGTTATCCTTGCATGTTGGTAACAACCGCGGAAAAAACAAATACAGAACACAAGGATTTACGTGGTTTGATCACAAAGTGATCTACATCCACGGGCGAGGCAAAACAAGATTTCATTATAATCAAAGAGAGTACAATTTTCAGAAATCGAAAAACGACTTAACAAAATCTTACGGCTCACTAATCTCTCACAAAACGAAAATCTCTCTATCAATAAAAAAAAAAACCTAGCTGCAGTATAAATAGTGCTTCCCAAAAAATTTCCTCGGGAGCGTAGCTCCCAAAACATTTGTTCACTTGCTCCAGCTTGGGCGGTCCACTATAGAGATTTGTTCGCTTGCTCCGAGTTGGGCCTATCGGCCCAATCTTCCGCGTGATAAACTAAATCTCCATTTTTTCTCTACTTTTGGATCGCATGAAAATATGTCGGGCGGGTGATGAACTAGACTGAGTACATAAAATTCAAGAGATATTTAACATTGCAAGAGACGGAACCAGAACCCTATACTGACCAGACCCTCAAGGGTGTCATCATGGTACTTTTGCTTGCTTTTGTCCTTACATTAAGCAGGAATTTATTAGTGTTTATCGAGGTCATCTTCATTTCATCAATGAACTAGCTCACGACACCTATCGCTTGACTTTTCTTAATTAGATAAAGCATGCTGCATATTAAATAAGACAAGCGATTACGTGTTTTTTCACTTTCAGTATAAACTGTGAAGCCGATTGATGGAATCTAATTAATGGGAAACTTGTGATTGTTCCTTTCTGCCAAGAGCCGTTTAGACATAGAATTCCATATTAAATTTTGATATATTATATTGGAAGGTGCAGGCATGCCATGATTGACTAGCATCCAACAAGCAAGCAGAGCAAATTGAATAAGTTATGACAATAGCTGAAGGGGTAAATGCCTTAGTGTAATTAGGTCGACTCAGACTAATAAAGAAGGATACGATCTTATAAAAGCCGTTTCATAGGTTTAGAATCGTGACTTGCCCATAAAACAAGCAAGAAATTCTAGGGTATTCTTGTCTTTATTTAAGATTAATCCCAATTATATCCTTTCTGATGGACAGATGAATTGCATAGGTTTCACCAGTAGATCATGACATTAATTACAACCCTCGTCAGGAATTTTGAATGATTCATTATAATACGAAGCTTTACTATCTGTGAACGTCATATCGGGTTTTATTCAACTTTAACTTTTTTCGAATTTTACATAACTACGTCCAATTGATGTTTACGTGGTAATGTAGACATTGCTTGGTGCTGGCACGAAGACTGCATCAACTACCCCAGAATGGGCAATGTCTCTTCTCGTAAACAATCCAGATACATTGAAGAAAGCTAAATTGAGATCGAGGCCAACGTCGAGCAAGACCGCCTCATCACTGAGCACGACCTACTGAACCTGAATTACCTCCAGGCAATTGTCAATGAGACATTGAGGTTGTTTCCACCAACCTCACTTTTCGTACCGCATGAGTTATCAAGTGATTGCAATGTTCTTGGGTATCAAGTGCCCAGAGGCACCATGTTATTAGTTAACTTATGGAGCATCCATAGGGACCCTAAGCTTTGGGAGGAACCAACAAAATTCATACCAGAGAGATTTGGAAACAGAGGTGCTCAAAGCGAAGAGAAGGATGATAATTTCAAGTTCCTTACTTTTGGTGCTGGAAGGAGAGCTTGTCCCGGGGCTAATCTGGGAAGAAGAGTGATTGAACTAGGGCTAGGGGCGTTGATTCAGTGATTTGAGTGGAAAAGGGATGGAGAAGAGGAGATCGATATGAATGAAGGGACGGGACTTTCGATGCCGAAATTGGAGCCTCTAGAGATTTTGTGTAAACCACGTGAATCCATGATCCACCCGCTCTCGAAAATGATGGAGACATGATCGGTCGACAAATTAATGATCTAGTGATGTTAAATATATGCATTGTAAAACATGAAATGCTGAGAATATGATTCTGTTTTTCTGTTTGATTATCCCAACATAACATTCTATCAACATCAGTCTGAAAATATATGTTGGCAGTGAAGCAAGTACAAAATCAACCGGCCGAATATACTCTTGCAGGCCAAAATGCTTTGCGACAATAGAATTTATGACAAATTTCATATAAGAGGTTGGGTTCGTAGAGCAATATAAATCTTTGGGATGAGAGTATTTCCAAAATACATCATGGAGGAGTTTAGTTTCAAAGTCGCGCTCTTCCTTTTCTTTTCTTTCATCCTTCTCTTTATCTTGAAACTAATCATTCCAAAGCATGTAAACCGTAATAGCAAGAACCATCTTCCACTAAATCCTCCTGGTCTTCCTAAATTATTAGGTCATCTCAATCTACTTAAAGAACCAGTTCACCGAACCCTACAGTCTCATGGAGAGATACGGAGACGTCTTTTTCCTTAAAATCAGCGTGCGTAAAGTCCTAGTGATCTTGAACTCATCTGCAGTCGAGGTATGTTTCAAGAGGAACGAAATTATTTTTTGCCAACCGCCCACATACCCTTGCAGGGAAGCACCTCAACTACAATTCCACCACCATGGGACATGCCTCGTATGGAGATCACTGGCACAATCTCTGGTGCCTCGTGACATTGGAATTGTTATCCTCGACACGCGTGACCATGTTATCAGATGTAAGGTATGACAAGTTATAGGCTTCTTGGAAAATAAATAGAAACAGTCAATCACCGATGTTCAGGAAAATCTCAGATGTGATTACCCCACGCAAGCTCGTGGGGAGTTACTTTGTTAATTCCATATGGCAGGAAACTACTAGATGTTGCTCTCCAAGTTAATTAAGAGAAGAATTGGATACCAACTAAGCCACATGTTACAACTCAGAACAAGTACAATGATCAAATCTAATGTCTCACTTACGCGAAAAGAGGGTGTCATTATAAGATACGGATTGAATAGATAGCACTTGCGTATGTAGAGCTTGAATAATTCAATTTATACCGGCGCTTACCTAGCCGGCCTATCCGACATGCACTATTATTCACAATATACGTTCCTTTTGTCAGGCAAGATGAAGCGCGATTGCTGCTAAAAGGACTATTTCATGAATTGAACCGAAGGTGGACAAAGATCGAAATGAGCTCAAAGCTCAGAGAACTTTCCTTTAACATTGTGATGAGAATGATCTCAGGAAAGAGGTACTGCGGTGAAGATGCTGTCGGTGAAGAAGCCGCAGAATTTTGCCGCATCATCAAAGAGCATGGGGAGCTTCACGGGATTGCAAATTTAGGTGATTATTTACCAATCTTACAATGGGTCGATTTTCAGGGCGTAGAGAAGATGGTTAGGCTGAAGAGGAAATCGGACCGATTCTGCCAGAATTTGATTGATGAAATTAACGGAAAGACGGGAAGATGATGACACTGATTCATGTTATGTTATCCCTGCAAGCGAAGGAACCGGAATCTTTTACTGACCAAACCCTCAAGGGTATCATACTGGTACTCATTCTTGCTTTCTCCTTAAATGTCTCAATATAATTAGGTCAACTTGACTAATAAACGAGGACATGAACTTATAAAAGTCTTTGTATTAGTTCGGAATGATGTATAACTCACGTAACAATTGAATGTCGAACATGCGAATTATCTTACAAGTCAAATTTTAAGAGGTTCTTTTGCCGATAAAACAAGCAAGAAACTTCTTAGCAATTTATTATTATTATTCTCAGTAACAACCTTGCTGATGCAAAGTGAACTGCATAGGTTCCACCCGAAGATCAGGACATTAATTACAACTATCATTAGGAACTTTGAATGATTCAGAATAGTTCTAAACTTATTATCTGCGAACATCATATCGTGTTTCGTTCTACGTTACATTTTTTGAGTTTTACACAACTATGTCCAATTCATGCTCACATGTCCATATAGGCATTAGTTAGTGCTGGCATGGAGGCCACAGCAACTGCCCTAGAACGGGCAATGTCTGTTCTCCTAAACAACCCAGATAAATTGAAGAAAGGTCAAGTCGAGATCGAGGCCAACATCGAGCACGACCGCCTCATCACCGAACAAGACCTACAGAACCTGGGTTACCTCCAAGAAATTGTCAGTGAGACAATGAGGCTGTTTCCACCAACCCCACATTTATTACCGCATGAATCATCAGGTGATTGCAATGTTCTTGGGTATCAAGTGCCCAGTGCTTTGAGTGGAAAAGGGATGGAGAAGAGGAGATCGACATGAATGAAGGGACGGGACTTTCGATGCCGAAAATGGAGCCTCTAGAGGTTTTATATAAATCACGTGAATCCATGATCCATCCCCTCTCGAAAATGACGGAGACATGATTGATGGACAATTAAATGATCCACTGATGTTAAAAATAAGCATTGTAGAACATGAAATGCTGAGAATATGACTCGATTTTTCTGTTTGATTATGACATGATTCTCAGCATGTTTTCATTGGTTTTTTTTATATGCTCTAATTGGACGTGGAACCAAATCCTTCGAATTGGGAGGATCCAAATCCCGGAAAAATAATTATAATACGGACAGTTTTTTAGGTGAGCATCAACGATATGCTTAATTGAGGAAAAGGATATGATACATATGCTTCCTTTCTAAGGGTTGAGAACAGCAAGACCATTTTATAATAGGAAGTGTTGAGAATCAAGGGATTGCCGATTACAATAGGTACCATCTTTTATTATTACAAGAGCAAATATACAACTGCCTACTAACTACACTCATTACTCTACGCACACGCTAACTCTTTGCTCACGCCAGTTACTACACCACACTCCATGTTTGATACAAATGGGAGAGGGTCTTGCCTATTTATATAATAGGAAAGTGTTGAGAATCAAGGGATTGCCAATTACAATAGGTACCATCTTTTATTATTACAAGAGCAAATACGTAACACCACTCACACGCTAACACCCGCTGCTTTATGATGCACACTTCATTCTATTTACAACTGCCTACTAACTACACTCATTACTCTACCCACACGCTAACTCTTTGCTCACGCCAGTAACTAAACCACACTCCATGTTTGATACAAATGGGAGAGGGTCTTGCCTTTTTATAATCATTACATTGTAACTTGTTTTGGCTGATTTTATATTTAGAGAACTCTAGAGTGGCGTAAAAGTCTTCTTAACAACTTTTTGGTTGATTTTTCTTTGGAAGAATCTACACATGGCTACTGGGAATGAGAGAGAGGATTCTGGAAGAGAGAGAAGGCGGCGCTTTCTTCAACGCTCTTCCTCACCGACTACTCTCTCTCAATGCGGATCTAGCAACCATGCCAGGATGCTTTCCGTTAGCTGCCTTGTCATCTTCTTCCTTTAATCTCTCGTACTCCTCCTTGGCTTCGCCACTTCTAGTGCCGACTGAGGAAGTGCAAGATGGGTACCCGATTTAGCACTATATGCTCTAACTTTTGATGCCTCTGTGGCTACGACTTTTGTCTGAACTTTGTGAAGCCTGGATTTGGGCAACGCCAGTCTGTCTTGTGCTTTAGTCTCCTTTTCCTTTGTCTCAGTTTCCGTACTCAAATCTCTTGTAGGAGTTCTGAGATTGCAACTCATGTGGTCAAACCTCTCGTTTGTGATTTTCATTTCGTGTTTCAACTGATTTAAGTCCATCTGAAGCACTTTGATGTAAAGACCTTGGTCCTTCCTCTCTTTGGGCTTCTTCTCCTTACTCTTCCATTTTGCATCCAATATGTTTGACGCCTCTTTAATTGCTACTTCCTGGTTTTTCTTCTTAATCTCATTCCATTGACCCTTACACTAGTGGTAATTTTTCCTCAAGCAACATTTCTTCTTCTTCTAATCATTTTTCTTGTCTCTCCGTTGCTCGAAATCTTTGAACTTTTGCAACTTCTTGAGCTCATATTGGAGCTTCTCCTTCTCTCTTTCTTTGATCTTGAGCTCGTTGTCCTTCTACCTGTCCCTCTACTTTAACATCTCTTGCACACGATTGCTTGTTGGCGTTGTTACTTGCTTCTTCGAGTTTTTCCTTGGCTTGCTCTTCTTCTGGGACGCGACAGGAGATGTCGAATAATTTGACTCAAATATACAAGCAGTTGCAAGCTCTTCTTGTTCATTCACCACAAGAGCTTGGAAGTCCAATTGTTCTTTGTTTTCAATCTCCTTCTTTAAGCAAGTTACAACATTTCCTTCTTCCCGCCTAAACTAATAAACTCTAGCAATGTGTCCTACCATGCCACATATGTAGCATCGTCTACTACACCTTTTATTGCTCTCATCTTCATCGTCGTCCTCGTCACGATCTCGCAGAGCTCCACCTGGTCGAAGGGTCTTCCCTTTTGGTCTCTTTTGCGACTCTTCTTGACTTTTCCAATTTGCCATCTTTAATGCTTGTACAATTTCTCCTCTGACCCTTGAACCCTCTTTTGTTATTAACCTTAGACATTTTTTCTGTTTAAAGCCTTTTGGTTGGTCAATATATTCTCCTACTCAGTCAGAGTAGGCTATTTTGCCCATACACAGGTGGTCATAACAATGCCATTACATTCCGACTTTAAGCCTTAAATGATAATTCTTCTCATCCATGTCTCAAAGATGGCATTTTGAGTCTAACTTTGAAATTCTTCATACATAGATTTAACTTTAGAAAAGTATTGACTCGCCGTCATATTTTGTTACGACACCGACAATAGCTCGTTTTCCAACCTTTACAACTTGGCGTCATTTGTCCTCGCGAACAGTGCCCCCAAGTTAGCCCATGCCACCTTTAGGGCCTTGGTGCTCTTGATGTGCTATAACAACTCATTTTCAACAGTCACAGCAAGAACATAAAGAGCCTTACCCATTTTGATGTTCCATTTACTTAACTCGCCATTGTTCATGGTTGGTGTGGTGTTGCTGCCGCTAGCAATATCCCACATCTTGACCCACCAAGTAAAATTGCTTGCGAATATTCCAATTATTATAATTTTAGTTGTTGAGCTTCTTGACGCCATTCACTGAACTTGAAATGTCTTTCATCTAACTTGAATATAATGTCTGACACTACACCAAGTAAGCTTGGTCCCAAAACAATCGATCACAGTTTCTAACTGCACATTGGCAGAATTTCGGCGTACTCTAGTCCTTGACCACCTACTTGCATGCAATAACCACTGTCTTTGCGTACCACGCTTCGGATCACTAGGTTCACAGTCCTCGACCACCTTGCTTTGATATGGTCTGTCACAACCCAAAAGCAACAAGAATGGGGGATGGCACAGCCATCTTTCCACCCAAAAGACTTAGTTTTAAACAAAAACCAACAACCTGTTATCAAAATATATAACAATATCCACATAGATATCTATATGATAAACCAACAGGTTGGTTATAACCTCAAATTTTTTATAATTCATAAAAAAAGAATATATACATCTCTAACTAACAAATAAACCTAGCAAACTCATCTCAGTCATCAGTCATATACAGCTTAGAAATATACAACTTACTAAGCTCCTAACCAAAAATTCCTCTATCAAATTGCCTTAGTGATAACGCAAACACTCTCATTCCATCCTAAAAAGCATTTAAGATGAATGGTATCAATAACGATAGCCTAGTGAGTTGTATAACTAACTAAGCTCCTAGCCAAAAATCCCTCAATCAAAATGCCTCAACGATAACATGAACACTCTCGTTCCAGTTGTTACTAATTGACGAACTTGACAAGCATTTAAGGTAAATGGTATATGCAATAGCAACTGAATGAGTAATACATCTCTTTTAATAGATTAAACAACCACCATGCACATATATAAAGCAATACTAGAAACTCATACTCCAAACCTAAGATATAATATATTATATTATTAGGGCTAACAATACAACCTAAAATGGGAGTTAAACAGGTTGTGTGTGGTGATACAAAAAAGTTTCATAGAATATCAAGCAATCACCACTTAAGATAGTGATAGATATAGGTTAGCATTTGTGATGCTAGTAAGTAAATGAAGTGTTGTACGAAGATCACACAGCAATATATAGTAGTTCGGCTTTATACTCAAACCTACGTCTACTTTCCAACTAACAACCCTAATAGTGGCTGGATTCCACTAGTAATTAGTAAAGCTAGTTACAATTGGCTAGTGATGTTCTTTTCACTTGATGGATCACACTATCAGGACACACTCATTGCACTTACACTTATACATTTGACTGTCAGCTATTACAGTGCTAAACAGATATAGAGAGAAATGCAGAACAATATCATAGACGACTTCTAACTTAAATTGTACAAGCAGTATTCAATGTGTCTAATCCTCTTCTTCACTTATGCTGCTCCTTGTATACTAGAGTCTACAATATATTTGTTGGAGACCTTCAAAGACACTCAACTAGCCGTTTGAGAGTCGTTGGAGACCTTTTGATAGAATCGGGACTGCTCTTGCGGTCTCTTCGTCTGATTGTCACAGGTTTCCTAAAATTGAGTCTACTGCACTATCCTAGTAGAAAAATTGTTTGATATTTTTTTTTTATTTCTTCCCTGGTTTTCCAAAGACGGAGTCCAGTCTTGCAATGGCTATTTTCTATACCATCAATAGACATCTTCTAGAGTACATCTCACCATCATCAAAGCTAATGCATAGGGATGTGCAACAGGAACCGCCTAGACCAAATTGGATCGAACCTGACCAATCAATTCTGGGCGATTTCAGAGGTTATCAATTTAGTTCCCGATTCTAAGGTGGAAATCGGATCGACAAACCAGATTGATTACAGTTTTTTTATATTTGTTTAATTTCTCAAAGAATAGCCTAAAGTAAACCATAATATGAGTAATCTATATTCTTCAAACTTCTCTTTCTTATCTCACCATGTCATCCATAGTGTTAAGCTTTTGCAATTGTTGGTGTTTACCTTTTGCATATCAGAGCTTCTCCAATCTAGATTTCTTTCACTTCGTATTGTACTTTTGTTTGGAATGAGAATGTTATAGTCATTGATTCCATCAAACTGGACAAAACCGGTCGGTCCAGTCCTCAGTTCCTAGTTTCTAGGAACTGGTTCCCGATTCTTTGGTGGAATCGGATCGGATTGGGAACCGATTGTCCCTTCCAATGCATCACCATCACGATCCAATACACATTATCACTAGTGCAAATTATGAGTGATATGGTTGACAATCTTCAATGACGGTACCAACTGAATGACACGTGATGGTATAGTCAATGATTTTTCTATCTTTATCAGTATCAAGAACCTTCAAGAACACTAACTCACTAGTCCTTCCAAGCTATCATGAGATACCACTTATTTCGTACTTATTCTCCTAAATGTCAAAACCTAGTTTTTCGTCCTTGTTGATATAAGAGGATCATTAATGATGTTCTCAAACTTAACAATCTACACCCATCATAGTAAACGTTAGTACCAAAGATAGTGTTGGGATCATCAAAATTCTATAGGGATGTTTTCCCAACATATATCAAATAAAAAATAAGTTGTTTCATTTCAACAAACTTTTATACAAATACTCATTTAATCCATCACCACAATTCAAACATCGATGGTCAAGTCTATTGATCGATCTCATCAAATCACATGTTAATCTATTAACTAATTTCAAAACACACATCAATGATCAATTCCATGCTCAATATCCAACTCAAGGCTCTAGAGGTGGTCCCCATGAAACTTACGTTATCGTGTAATACTTAGTCCTTGACCAATATATATCAATAATACAAGGTTTTAGAGGTAAATTCCATGAGAGTTGCATCACCTTGTAGCACTTAGCCTTTGACCAACACATATCAATAGTTCAAAGCCCTAAAAGTGATTCTCACAATATTTACGTTATTGTGTAGCACTTGGTCCTTGACCAACATATATCAATAATACAAGGCATTAGAGGTGGCTCTCACAAAACTTGTATCACCATATAACACTTAGCCCTTAACTAACATATTTCAATAGTACAAAGCCCCTAGAGGTGGCTCCCACAAGACTCGTATCACCGTGTAGCACTTAGTTCTTGACTAGTCCATATCACAATAGGTTTCACAAATCAAAATATATAATCTTTCGTAACTCAGTTCATTGCCAGAATCCCCTTTTGTAAAATATTTCTCAAATATTTTCAAAAATTATCTCATAAATCGAATGCACAAAATAATACACATAACCTTTTAAGAAAGGTTTATCAAACAATCTCACAATAACCAAAAACAAGTAAACGCTAGATCTAGCTTTATGCAACAAACATACTTTTCTTAAACATGGGTTTTACAAAGCCAAATAAGAGATCATCACCACTCATCTGGGATTGCCCAAAACCAATCGACATAGTTATACAAGCCGATGATCTCGTAATCCTATCAATTAAAAAAGAATCAACGTCAAAACCAAATAAAACACCACTTTAACTAATGACTCGACTAAACCACGCTATTTCATAGTCAAAATGCTCACTACGGGTCAACAAAAGACCTCAAGAACAGCCAACCGTGGCGAAAAACCGCTAATGCAAAGAATAATCACTCGCACGACAAACTTTTTCGTGTCATAACTCTCTCACCGAACTCTAAATCAAGTGTGCTTACCGTCAAAGAAAGCCCTTTCGAAGTACTAGAAAACCCATAGCTTGGCTAACCTAAAATCTAGTTGGCAACTGACAAAATTCAGCAAAAACTGCTGGTCATTTTGTCTAGCACGTGCACCCAATTTTGAAAATTTGTTTAACACAAATCATAAACTCGAATCAAGGTCTGTAAAATCCTACAGCTCCACGACTCTAAACTAGCAATCCCTCATAATTTCTCGGCCTAACAACTCCTAAATCGGACCCTACAGTTTCAATTTCGTGTAATTTTGAATTTGTCCCCTAATTCCAAAAACTATGCCAATTAAACGAATAAATCGTTTAAATTCTTACCGAGCATTGCGAATCAAAGTAAATCCGGATTGGCGAGGCGCCTGTTGCATATCCACGCGAAGCCCTCTTTTCCTTTCTTTCACTTCTTTCCATTTCCTTTATTTTCTTCTTTCTCTTTTTCTTTTTCGTTCCTATGTGCTCTCGGTCTCATAACAACCTGAGAGTTCCTCTTTCTTCTTTGTTGACTAGTCAGCATTTTTTTCTTCGTTTAGACCAGTCAAAGTATAAATATTACACCGTCCCCGATCCCTTGGGTTATCGTGCCTCTTGTTGATAATCGAGTAATTGCCAATTACAATAAATGCTATCTTTTATTATTACAAGAGCAAGTACATAACACCACTCTTAAACTTACACCCACTACTTTATAATGCAGAATTCACTCTATTCATAACTGCCTACTCATTACTTTATACGCACACCGCTCTTTGCTCACACACTTATTACACCACACTCTATACTTAATACAAATGGGAGAGTTTGTTGCCTATTTAGACTAGTGCGAGGTCCACACTCTTCTAAATATCTCCTAAAGTAATCATTACATTACAACTTGCTTTGGCTCATTTTATCTTTAGAGAACTCTAGAGTGGCGTAGAAGTATTCTTTATAACTTGTTGGTTGATTTTTCTTTGGAAAAATCTGCACATGGTTTATGGGAATGAGAGAGAGGATTTTGGAAAAGAGAGAAGGCGGTGCTTTCTTCAACATAAAGTACTTAACGTCTTACCGATATATATTATGCTGCTCCGTGATTGAAATGGTATTGAATTGCACGTGCGAGTTGTGTTAGAAAGACCCACATTGGAGAATTTGTGTGGTGTGGAGCAAAACAGATAATATATCATAGTTGGCTCATAAATTATTGGCTTAAGCTTTTAAATAAAAGTAGGTCCAACTGGATATATTGACGGGTTTGGACTTGAGCTCCCTCTTAGCGATTTCCCCATATGAAGGTATTGGGCTTCTACTGTACGCTCTTAACAAGCAATACTTTAATGGCCACCTAATTTTGGTTGAATCTTTGAAATGTTCATGTTTTATGAACACCAAAAACAAGAAGGAAACAAAAGTTAAGCACAGCATTATCCCCACATTACATCCTATCAGCATCAGTCTGTATTTACTAAAAATACAATCATTCAATTGAAGGCACCCATAATAAGGATGATATATGTTGGCAGTGAAGCAAATACAAAGACAACCGATCGGATATACTCTTGCAAGCCCAAATGTGATGCACCTAGGGGACCGGCGGACCGTTATGCGACTAGACGAACCGGCGGGCTTGAAGTCAACATATCAGATTAAGCTCAAATTTGGTGGGCTGAAGTGAAACGGCGTGCTGATCAAAACTCACTGCCATAAGCAGTGGCTACGATGGATTTTCGCGATTCAGGGCCGTTTAAATGGGTTTTTTTTTCAGTATTTTTTTACGGGTTAATTTAGTAAAGGGTAGTTTCGTAATTTTATGTTTTGATGTTTACTAATCCTAGTAGGGTTAGGTTTAGGGATATATAAGCTTGTTTTAGGGTTTCGTTTGAGTAGACTTTTGATATTTTGATTTGATAATCATATTTAGAGGACAAATTATTCTTCTGTCGAATTTTCTTGTTCAGTCAATTTTTCTATCGCATTTCGACATCAATTGGTATCAAAGCATAGGTTGCTTGAATCAATGGCTGAACAGAATCGCGATCGTGGACGACGGGCTCGTGGTGGCCGGGGGAGTGGAGGCGTTCCTGAAGCAGACGACCAACCGCGTCTAAGAGATATGTGAGACGTAGAAATTGAAGAACAGAGAAGACGAATTCAGGATTTGGAGCGACAACTTGCAGAGGCGAGGTTGGGCGTTCAATCCGAAGAAGCAGAATCTGAAGATCCATCCGATGATGAAGAGGAGGACGTAAACCCTTTTGGGGTTCTGAATCAGAGGCAGAATTGAGGAGTACGACCTGAAAATCAGCGTTCTTCTCAAAATTTCGGAATGAAGATCGAGATTCCTGAGTTTAATGGTAAGACTCATCCTGATGAGTTTATTGATTGGTTGCATACGATAGAACGGATTTTTGATCTTAAAGACTTAACTGAGGGGCAAAAAGTGAAGTTAATGGCTATTAGGCTGCAAAAAACATGCTTCGATTTGGTGGGAACACGTGAAAAAGCAACGCGCTAGAGAGGAGAAGCCGAAGGTGTATCGCTGGGAGAAGATGAAAAAGCTATTGCAAAAATTTTTTTTGCCTACCCATTATAGGCAAGAGGCGTTTATCGAATATCATAACGTCAAGCAAGATGATAAAACAGTTGAGGAAATTACAAAAGAATTTGATCGCTTGCGGATACGTTGTGATGTGGCGGAGGAAGACGAGCAGACGATTACGCGATATCTAGCAGGGCTGCGATATGAGATCTCTGATGTCGTCCAATTACAGCAGTATTGGACATATGAGGATGTGTACAGACTAGCCCTAAAGGTGGAGGGGTAGATTAAAAGAAAAAACAGTAAGTCCAAGTGGTCTAGCAGCAGTTCTAAGTGGTCAGGCAGCAATTCCAAGTGGTCAGATAAAGAGTCTTAGGGGAAAGCAGGGAGTTCTTCAGTCTCGGCAGCAGTTAAAAGCGCTGGTTCAAAATCTGCAACAAAAGGAGAGCAGAGTAGTGTTGGATCTAGCAGGGGAGGAGCTGCAGGCAAGTGATGTTTTAAGTGTCAAAGACTCGGGCATTTTGCTGCTGATTGTCCGAACCGACAGTTTGTGACACTCGTAGATAATTCAACTTTCGATGAAGACCCAACTTATGATGAATCTGATGGAGAGCAAGCAGATGCGGATCTAGATCCAGAGGACATTGTCTATGCCAATTCTGGTGAGTCTTTAGTTGTGCGTCGAGTTTTAAATATTGTTGAGGTAGATGATGAATCGTGGCTCAGGCATAATATCTTTCATACTAAGTGCACTAATGGGGGAAATGTGTGTAGTATGATCATTAACGAAGGAAGTTGTGAGAATGTGATATCTACCATTATGGTAGAAAAGTTGGGGTTGAAAACTGTCGAATATCCTCAACCATATAAGCTGTCATGGCTTAGGAAGAGGAATGAGGTAAAAGTGAGCAGGAGGTGTTTAGTGCAGTTCTCGATTGGAAAGAAATATACTGATGAAGTGTGAGGTGACGTAGTTCCAATGAATGCTTGTCATATTCTATTAAGAAGACCTTGGCAGTTTGATAGGAAAACATAGCATGACGGATTCAAACATACATACATCTTCAAGAAAGATGGCCGGACCATTACTCTGGGTCCTTCAGATTTAAGAAAAGATGGAAAAAGTGATCTGCTTTTCAAATCAGAGTTCCAGGAGGAAGCAGTGAATGCCCTAGAGCTTTTTGCTATTGCAGTTATGGAGCAGAATCTTGATAGTCCAGAAATTTCAACTCAAGTTCTGCATATACTTGAGGAGTTTGCTGATGTCGTACCAGAAGAATTGCCACTTGGATTAACACCTACGAGGGATATTCAGCATTGTATAAATCTTGTTCCAGGAGCTGCTATTCCTAATAAAGCAGCTTACAAAATGAATCCTAAGGAGCATGAGGAGATGCAGAGGCAAGTGCATGAACTATTAGAAAAAGGTGCAATTCGAGAGAGCATGAGCCCTTGTGCAGTGCCAGCTTTGTTAGCACCTAAAAAAGACGGGTTGTGGAGAATGTGTGTGGATAGTAGAGCTGTTAACAAGATCACGATTAGGTATCGCTTTCCTATCCCGAGATTTGATGATTTAATTGATCAACTGCATTGAACAACTATCTTTTCTAAGACAGACTTGAGGAGTGGATATCATCAGATTAGAGTGCGTCCTGGAGATAAATGGAAGACCACTTTTAAAACTCGAGATGGTCTGTATGAGTGGATGGTGATGCCTTTCGGGTTATCTAACGCACCGAGCACCTTTATGAGACTCATGAATCAGGTGTTTCGTCCTTTTATTGGCCAGTTTGTCGTCGTATATTTTGATGATATTTTGGTTTATAGTGCCTCGACTGATAAACACTTGCAGCATTTGAGAAGGGTGTTCGAGGCCTTGAGGGAGCAGAAATTATATGCTAATATTAAGAAGTGTCACTTTCTGACTGATCGTGTGACCTTTTTAGGGTATATTGTAACTAAAGAGGGCATTCATATGGACCCAGCTAAGGTTGAGGCTATTACAAATTGGGAAATTCCGAAAAATATTCATGAGGTACGTAGCTTTCATGGGCTTGCGTGTTTTTATCGAAGATTTATTCGAGATTTCAGTACTATTATTGCACCTCTGACGAATTATCTGAAAGGAAGTAAATTTGTGTGGACTAAGGAGGCAGAATCTGCCTTTCAATTATTAAAGAAAAAGGTGACTGAAGCACCTGTTCTCGTGCTTCCTGATTTTAATGAGGTTTTTGAGGTGCATTGTGATGCTTTAGGTGTTGGTATTGGGGGTGTCTTAAGTCAAAAATGTAAACCTGTAGCATTTTTTAGTGAGAAGTTGAACGAGGCGAAAAGGAAATATTCAACTTATGATAAAGAATTTTATGCTATTGTGAGGAGTTTGGAGCGTTGGAGGCACTATTTTATTTCGAAAGAGTTTATCTTATTTTCTGATTATGAAGCCTTGAAATACATCAATGGGCAACACAAATTGAACGCAAGGCATGCAAAGTGGGTAGAGTTTCTTCAAGTTTTCAGTTTTTCCATCAAGCATAAAGCAGGAGTGCTAAATAGTGTGGCAGATGCATTGAGCAGAAAACACTCTTTGCTGTCTACGATGCAAGTAAAAGTTCTAGGATTTGATACTTTTAAAGATTTATATGCTGATGATCCTCATTTTGGGGATATCTGGAAGAAGAGCAAAACGAAGCCTTTTCAGCAATTTCATATCGTGAAGGGTTACTTATTTAAAGGTAACAGGTTGTGCATTCCTCAATGTTCTTTGAAAGAATCTATTATTATTGAGGGACATGCAGGCGGTTTAGCTGGACACTTTGGCGTGGATAAAACGAAGACCTTATTGAGTGAACATTTTTATTGGTCTCGGATGGAGCGTGACGTGACTCGTTTTATAAAGAGGTGCAAAGTATGTCATGTGGCAAAGACCAAGAGTACTAATGCAGGTATATGCCTCTACCTGTTCCGGTTGCATCGTGGGAGGATGTCAGTCTTGACTTTGTCTTGGGTTTACCAAAAACACAACGGAGTAAGGATTCAATAATGGTGGTTGTCGATAAATTCTCAAAGATGGCCCACTTCGTCCCGTGTAACAAGTCCTATGATGCTTCACAGGTTGCTCGATTGCTTCTGCAGGAGATTGTTAAACTGCATGGAATTCCTAAGTCCATAACCTCATATCTTGATGTGAAGTTTGTGAGTCACTTCTGGCGCACGCTTTGGAGGTACATGGGTACAAGTTTAAAGTTTAGTTCAACTCATCATCCTCAGACTGATGGTCAAACAGAAGTTGTCAATCGAAGCTTAGGGAATTTGCTGCGGAGTTTGATTGGGGATAATCCGCGACAATGGGACTTGGTATTGCCTCAGGCAGAATTTGCATATAACATATCAGAGAACCGAACTACAGGTAAGACTCCTTTTGAGGTGGTTTATGGGTGTAATCTAATTACTCCTTTAAATCTCACACCGATTCCAGTTCTCAAGCAATTTAGTTCGGAAGCTAAAGAACATATAAAGCATATCAAAGAGCTGCATTCCCAGGTCCATAATCAGATCAACAGATAGAACATGAAGTATAAATAACGCGTGGATATACACAGGAAAAGAGTCGTCTTCAAGGAGGGTGATCTAGTTTGGATTCATTTTAGAAAAGAACGATTTCCAGTGGATAGGTTTGGCAAGCTTCAACCTAGAGCTGATGGACCCTTCAGAGTTTTGGAGCTAATTAATGACAATGCTTACAAGATCAAATTGCCGGGTAAGTATAATGTATCCGAAACTTTTAATGTAGTAGATTTGTCACCTTACTACCCTGAAGGAGAAGAAGATCCTGAGGAGATTGACGATGACCATGAAGCCGAAGCAGATTCGAGGACAAATCTTTCTCTAGCAGGGGAGGATGATGCACCTAGGGGACCGGCAGACCGTTATGCGACTGGACGAACCGACGGGCTTGAAGTCAACGATGTCGGATTGAGCTCAAATTTGGTGGGCTGAAGCGAAATGGCGTACTGATCAAAACTCACAACCATAGGCAGTGACTACGATGGATTTTTGCAATTCGGGGTCATTTAGATGGGTTTTTCTTTTTTTTAGTATTTTTTTTACAGGTTAATTTAGTAAAGAGTAGTTTCGTAATTTTTATGTTTTGATGTTTACTAATCCTAGTAGGATTAGGTTTTGGGATATATAAGCTTATTTTAGGGTTTCGTTTGAGTAGACTTTGGATATTTTGATTTGGTAATCATATTTGAAGGACGAATTGTTCTTCTGTCGAATTTTCTTATTCAGTCAATTTTTCTATCGCATTTCGGCATCAAAATGCTTTGCGACTAACGAAGATATGACAAATTTCTTATAAGAGGTTGTGTTCAGAGAGCAATATAAATCTTTGGGACCAGAGCATTTCCAAAATACATCATGGAGGAGTAATTTCAAATTCGTGTTCTTCTTTTTCTTTTCTTTCATCCTTCTATTTTATCTTGAAATAATTATTCAAAAGCATGTAAGCCGTAAAAGCAAGAACCACCTTCCATTAAGTCCTCCTGGTCTTCCTATTTTAGGTCATCTCCATCTACTTAAAGAGCCGGTTGACCGTTCACCAAACCCTACACAGTCTCACGGAGAGATACAGCGATGTCTTGTTCCTTGAATTCAGCATGCGTAAAGTCTTTGTGATCTCGAACCCATATACAGTCGAGGATTGAACGACATTATTTTCACCAACCGCCAGTGCACCTCTGCAGGGAAGCACCTCAACTGCAACTCCACCACCATGGAGCATGCTTCAGATGGTGATCACTGGCGCAATCTGTGGCGTCTCGTGACATTGTAATGTTTCTCCTCAGCCCGCATGGCCATGTTTTCAGATGTTAGGTATGACAAGTTTAGGCTCTTGAGAAAATAAATAGAAACAGCCTATAACCGAGTGTTCAGGAAACCACGCAAGTTTAGTCTCTGTGTTAAATGGTCATAACATACTGGTACTCATGCTTGCTTTTCTCCATAAATGTCATAATATATGAGGTCAACTTGACTAATAAACGAGGACATGAACTTTTAAAAGTCTTTTTGTTGGTTTAGAATAATGTATAACTCACGTTACCATTCAATGCCAAACACTTGATTCTATGTGCTAATTAATCGTAGTGACAGAGATTATCTTAAGTCAAATTTGAAGAGGTTCTTTTGCCAATAAAACAAGCAAGCAACTTCTTAGAAATATATCAATATTAGGGTGCGTTTGTTTAAGGGAAAGTGTTTTTCGGGAATCCATTTTCTGGACTTTCACCCATTTGATTCACAGGAAATGATTAGTCAACTGAAAACACTTTCTGATCAAGGAAAACATTTATGTATAAAATTAGAAAAGTGAATTCTCTAATCTAAGAAAGTAAAAACACTTTCCAGAATTTTTTCTCTTGACTTTTTTTTAATATTTCTTTCTTTTCTTTCTTTTTTTTCTTTTTATTTTTTATTTTTAAAAATAAAAATATTAAAAAATTCAAAATTATTTTTTTGCCTAAGATAAAATCATGGGATTGAAATCATTTTTTAAATGCGATCCAAACACCAAAAAATTTTCGATCACATATCACCAAACAAAGGAAAACGAACTATTTTCCTGAAAAATGATTTTTCGAAAAATATTTTCCAAAAACGTTATATTTTCCATAAAACAAATGCACCCTTAATCTCAGTTATAACCTTTCTAATGCAAAGTGAACTGCATAGGTTCCACCCGGAAATCAGAACATTACATACAATTATCATTAGGACTTCAAAATGATTCAGAATAGCACTAAGTTCATTATCTGTGAACATCATATCATGTTTCATTCTACCTTAAATTTTTCAAATTTTACATGACTATGTCCAATTCATGTTCACATGTTTATACAGGCATCAGTTAGTGCTGTCACGGAGGCTACAACAACTGCCCTAGAATGGGCAATGTCTGTTCTCCTAAACAACCCAGATGAATTGAAGAGGAGTGATTGAATTAGGGTTAGGGGCGATGATTCGGTGCTTTGAGCAGAAAAAAGGATGGAGAAGAGGCGATTAACATGGAGGAAGGACGCGACTTTCGATGCCGAAAATGCAGCCCTTAGAGGTTTTGTATAGACCACTCGAATCCATGATCCATCTCCTCTTGACCTGAGGAAGAGGAGAGGGGCTGAGGCGTTGGGAATTGGCTGTGAGTGGGCATCGAATTGGCATTGGACAGGCTGTCCAAGTTGGTGGAGGTGGTGACCACAGCAGGGGAAGACGACCGCTCACTTGGATTGAAAGTTTGCATGTGTAGATGGCGTGATGTTATGGCTTTTGAGTCTTTTACACAATTAGAAGTGTGTTTTTCTTTGGTCATAGGGTGGAAAAAAGATAGATGCGCAACGCCCGTTTTTCTTTGGTCATAGGGTGGAAAAAAGATAGACGCGCAATGCCCATGTTGTTAGATGCGCAATGCCCATGTTGTTATATACATCAGTGACAAACTCAATGTTACATGTCCTCTATTCTAAGAGTTGTAGGAAAAGGAACAAAAGAAAGAAACCCTGATCCTATTGGGTAGATCATGTCGGATTTTGCGGAAGCATGTGTGCAAGTGGATGTGAATTATATGTGTGTTATCACGGCAGGCAGATGAGGAATAGCAATGGATAGACAAAGTGGAGAAGAAAGGGGATCTTATGGAGTAGTTTATATACCGGAGAAGCTTTGTTCGTACGTGTGGTTGGAGTTTACAGTTTCTCCCTTCTGTTTACATGGATCATGGATGATAGAAAGATGCCTAATCATAGGCACGATCCACTGCCTATGAATTCGAAGACAAGCATGGCTGACGGACTTTGGCAAGTAGACTCCAGTTATTTTAAGTTGGTCATCTCTTTCACTACAGTACAAGCTTGCTGGATATCCTTCTTAATCAAGTTTCTGACTTCGAAATGTTTACTCACAACTTGCAGCTTTCGTTAACTTGGAAGCTTTCATTTCTCGTCTTCCCTTCACCGCCTAAGACTTTTTACGGCTGTCATTTCTTGCTTTTCACGTGAGACAAGAGAAGTCTACACAAAACTGGGTCACAGTCTTGCACCGACCAAACTTTGAGGGCTGCATTTGGTCATCTAAATTTCTAGCTAGAATAGAGATGGATAGGATATGATATGAACCTTGAGGGCTGCATTTTGTCATCTGGATTTCTAGCTAGAATAGGGATGGATAGGATATGATATGAAATAGAGATTTTGTTATACCATATCCACTATTTGATGAATTGAAGTAATTTAGCCGAATGTTTTCATATTTTTTATCATATCCATTATTTGGTATGAACGACATATCGATGTAAATGGATCCGAAAATACAAAATGGAGTTGGTAAGAATTTCTTATGATTTAGTGCTTAAGAAATTACAAATGCACAAATGGAAACAACCTCAATCAATCAATTCATAATTATTGTACAATCTACATGTTAAACATGTTCGATGATGGCAAGAAATGTAAACAGGTTATACCAACACTGACGAGGTAAATTGACCAATGAACCAAATCTAGTAAAAGAAAGAAAACATGATTATTAACCTTCGCGATTCCAAAAAGTATAGTGCTTTATCTCTCTTGTCACTTTCATGAAACTTCCACATGAACCACAAAATTAAGGAAAAGAGGCATTTCGACTCTTTTGCTGCTTTCGTGGATTTTTGACGTGAACCATAGAGCTCGAAGCAAAAGGAACTTCAACTCTCTCGTCATTTTTGTGGAATTTTTGACGTGAACAAAGAACTATGGTAATAATTTATTATTTTATATTTACTTATTGTTTAAAATTTTAATTTAAGAAATTCGTTATTCAAGATTAATAGATTTTATGTCATGGATATAAGAAATCATATTCACATTTATCCCACCTCCCCATGGGATATTTTTATCCATGCTATATCATGTTTATATCCGACTTTAGCCTATCATGGACAGGAACCTAATACGGGATAGGATAAATTATATCATATCCCAACTCTTATCTCAGCTGCCAAACATGGCCCAAGGGTATCACACCAGTACCCATGCTTGCTTTTCTCCTTAAATGTCTTAATATAATAAGGTCAACTTGACTAATAAACAAGGACATGAACTTATAAAAGTCTTTTGATTGGTTCAGAATGACGTATAGCTCACGTTACTTTTGAATGTCTATCAAGTGATTCTATATGCTAATTAATCGTCGAGATCCGAATTATCTTAGAAGTCATATTTTAAGGGTTCTTTTGCCAACAAAACAAGCAAGAAACTTGGAAGCAATTTATTAATATTAATCTCAGTTATAACTTTCAAGATGCAAAGTGAACTGCAATGGTTCCACCAGGAGACCAAGACATTAATTAGAATAATCATTAGGAACTTCGAATGATTCAATACAGTACAAACTTACTATCCCCGAACATCATATCGTATTTCATCGTACGTTAAATTTTGCGTATGAATAATGAAGTGATTGCAATGTTCCTGGGTATCATGTGGCCAAAGGCACCCCATATGGACCCTAAGCTTTGGGAGGAACCAACTAAATTCATACCAGAGCGATTTGGAAATGGAGGCAATCAAAGAGAAAAGTATAATAATAATTTCGAGTTTCTTTTGTTTGGTGTACATACTCATTCCTTACAAACAAGTATGTCAACCAAAATAATCAACGGCTGATCATTGATCTCATATCATCATCAGTGATGAGCACACGTCAAAAATTTTTTATCCAATAACTACGGTGTTTGTAGTGGCGGTACATGCCTAGGTTCAGCTTCCTCTACACTATTATCGTACGAAGGCAACCAAAACAAGTTAAATAAATACAAATCTAACTTTTGGAAGAGCAAATCATCATAGTTCAGCGAAAATCATCATAGTTTAGCAAGTCGTCAAAACTTTTGCGATCACCATTGAAACTGTAGGCAGAGAACCTGTACACGAGCAGCGCAAGAGGATATCGAATCTCCGAAAATATTATTAAACTCCCAGATTTAAATCAAGAAAACTCCTAGATCTAGAATTAAATTAGGAGAGTTCAAACTCTTATATCTAGAATTAGACTGGGAGAAGAGAGCTACCAGATTTAGATAGAGAAGAAAAATTATATAAAAAAAAAAAGCAAGAATACTCACACAAAATCAACAAGAGAGGGAGGGGAGGGTTAGACTAGCTTAAACCCTCCCCCGTGGCTGAAGCTTGAAGATGACAATGGAGAGTTTGAGGTGTGATTGAGCAATTTTCTACCACTTGAGTGCTACAACTTCTAAAAAACGTTCTTCCGAGTGTGAAAACATTTAATCGATCACTCGAGTGCCATCACTTTTTAAGAACGTTCGCCCAAGTGTTGGAAATCCAACGTGGCATGGTGCTTGTGAAAGACGTTTTTCAAAACTTATGGCATTTAAGGGAACGATTGAAAAATTATATGACACTCAAGTGATCAGAAAAAAAAAGTTATGACACTCAAGTGAGCGACATGCATAAATAACAGCACTTAAGTGATCAGAAAAAAGAATGATGATACTAAAGCAAGCATTATATGAAAATTATGACATTTGTAGTGTCCATTTTCTCTCATTTTGGCATATTCTGTGGAAAAGCTTAATTAAATGGGATACGTGAAAGAAGAGGCAAAGGGACCACATCACCGCGGTGCATGCTTAACTTCCGTCCAAGAGCAATATAAATATCAGGCTTACAGAATAATCAAGAGCAAAAGACATAATCCATGGAGGAGTCAATAAGTTTCCGAGCGTTGCTCTTCTGTTCCTTCGCTCTTCTCCTTCTCTTCGTCTTGAAGTTAGTCGCTCGAAACCATGCAAACCCTAAAAGCCGGAAGCTCCCACCGACTCCTCCTTCTCTTCCCATTTTAGGTCATCTTTACCTACTCAAAGAACCACTTCACCTCACCCTGCACAACCTCTCAGAGAAGTACGGCGCCGTCTTGCTCCTCAAATTTGGCGTGCGCAACGTCCTCCTGGTCTCAAACCCATTGGCAGCCGAAGAGTGTTTCACGAAGAACGACATCATCTTTGCCAACCGCCCTCGCACCATCGCTGCAAAACACTTGAACTACAATTGGACCACCATGGGGTTTTCCTCTTACGGCGACCACTGGCGCAACCTCCGACGTTTCGCCACAATGGAAATGTTCTCCTCGGCCCGTGTCGCCATGTTGTCCCATGTTAGGTATGATAAATTCGAGGAATTGGAGCGAGCTTTTCCAGATCATTTGGAATGCTATAAAAGGTTTCAAATTTAGATTGAATAAATTGGATACGTGGTAATTGTGATTTTGTGAAATGCAGCATGACCATTGAGCTCCAATTCACAAATCCATAATCTTTTTTTCCATCATTGAGACGAAAAAAGAAAGCCGATTTCACAACTTGAAACAAGCATTACGAACTAAATGCCATAAGCGCATGTCTCACCCCTTACATGAAATTCATGCCACAGTGCTTTTTCTTCCTTTTTTCACTCATAAGAGACGGTGAAGCAAAACACCTAACGCGGCTGTTGCCTAAAACTCCACGTCTTTCTCTTAAATACTCACACGGCCATGCAAATGCAGATATGGAGTGTATTCTTTGCCCATTTCTAGTACATGATGAGTTTATAATCTATGGTAAGTACTGATTGATTAATAGATACGGTTATTCGCGAAACTCATCTTGTCAGGCATGATGAAGTCAGCAGATTGGTGAAAGAACTATTTCAAGAGTCGAAGCAAAGGTGGACGAAGGTGGAAATGAAAACAAAATTAAGCTCATTTACCTTTAATATCATGATGAGAATGATCGCAGGAAAGAGGTACTGCGGGAAAGATGTCATCAGCGAAGAAGCCGCAGAATTTCGCCGTATCATGTCAGATTCCCTGGAGCTTCAAGGCAGCGCGAACATTGGCGACTATTTGCCAATCTTCCAATGGATAGATTTTCAGGGTTTGGAGAAGCGGGTGATCAAAGTGGCAAAGCGAATGGATCGATTTTGCCAGTATTTGGTTGACGAAGGTAGAGGAAAAATGAAAGAGTGTACCCAGAAAGACAGGAAGATGACCACATTGATTGATGTTATGTTATCCTTGCAAGAGAAGGAACCGCATATCTACACTGACCAAATATTAAAGGGTGCCATAGTGGTAATACATGCTTCCTTTCCATTGTCTGCAATTTGGTAGCATATGTTTTATAAAGGCATCTCCATTGCATAAACTAAATAATATTTAAATGGCAGATAATTAACTTCATTTTAGGTTTCTTTTTAAAGGTTCTGCTTCATTATCAGAAGCAAAACAAACTGTACTTTTTAAACAAACATCAATTGCTATTACGTTGCAACACGTATCACGAAGTCGATAGATGAGTCTAGTTAAGGTTAACTTTTGATTTTTCCTTTTCCAACCAGATGCTATAATTGAAAATCAGTGCATATGATTTGCACTTCCTAGGTGAGAAGTACATAGTGAATCCTGCCTAACCGAGGTCAGCTCAGTCTACTAAATAATATTGTGGATTAACGATGCATAAGAAGTTTTCAAAGGCCTTTTTTAGATTGTGATTCGTGCTGTTCATTTTATTGTTGAATATCGGACTTTGTGATTCTATAGAGTAATGTATCATAGAGATACAGGTCATCTTAAAGATTCAATTTCTATAAGTATGCAGGAATTGCTTGTTGCCGGCACTGAGACTTCATCGGCCACCCTTGAATGGGCAATGTCTCTTCTCGCGAATAACCCAGAAAAACTTGAAAAAGCTCAAGATGAGATTAAAGCTCACGTCCAACCAGACCACCTTATCACCGAACAAGACCTACCAAACCTTAGTTACCTCCAAAACATTCTCCATGAGACATTGCGGTTGTTTCCACCAACGCCACTTTTAGTACCCCATCTATCATCAAGTGATTGCAATGTTCTGGGGTATCACGTGCCCAAAGGCACCATGTTACTGGTGAACCTGTGGACTATTCAGAGAGACCCTAAGCTGTGGGAGGAGCCAACAATATTTATACCAGAGAGATTTGGAGGTGATCAAGGAGAAGGTTACAATGGTACGTTCAAGTTTCTTCCGTTCGGTTCCGGAAGGAGAGCCTGCCCTGGAGCTAATTTGGGAAGAAGAATGATTGAACTGGGACTGGGAGCATTGATCCAGTGCTTTGAGTGGAAGAGGATTGGGGAAGAGGAGATCAACATGGATGGAGGGACAGGGCTCTCGATGCCGAAAAAGGATCCTCTTGAGGTTCTCTGCAGATCGAGTGAATCCATGACTCATGTGCTTTCCAGAATGTACGAGAGTTGATTCTATGGATGTAAGATTCACTTAAACTTGATTCTTATATCGAAAAAAATGTACAAGGGTTAAAGCAATTAAATAAAGCGGTTGACCGTTGACATATACCTTTGAGAACATAACAAAAAGCAAGTCCTCACTTTTTACTTCTACTACTTTTTTCGCATCCTCTGTTTCTAATCACAAGTTTGCATCCTAACTTTCGATATTGGATACAAATTAAAAGAATTAGCTAACCGAAGCTTCAGCCACAAAAGTCGAAGTGGTTGCAGCCACCGTTATCATCCTCCGTCATAACAACCTGAGGTTGTACGATGTCCCCATGGAGTTTTTGGCGGGAAAATTACCAAAAAAATCCTAAACCTTTTACAATTGTACCAATTCAGTCATAAACTTTTTTTTAATCAATTCAGTTATAAACTTTTTACAATTGTGTCAATTCAATCCATCCGGCCACTTTTGGCCAGCCGGCATTGACGTGGACGCCGGCCGGCTGACGTAGCAATTTTTAATATATTTTTAATTATTTTTTGAAATTTTTGTTTCTCTTTTTTTTTTCCCTATCTTCTTCCCCGGTCGCTGATGCGGCGACCGGCGAGAGACTGAGGCCGGCGAGGTGGACCTCGCCGTCGCCGATCGAGGTCAACCTCGCCATGGCCAGGGCTAGGTCGAGCTCGCCCAGTGACCATGAGGCCTCACTAGATCCGGGCGAGGCCTTGCCATCACTGGGCGAGCCCAGCCATGGCGAGGTCGACCTCTCCTGGCGAGGGCGAGGCAGCTCAAATCTAGCTAGACCTCGTCGTCGCCTAGCGAGCTTGACCTCACCTGGCGACCTTGACCTTGCCCGGCGACGGCGAGGTCCACCTCGCCAGATCTAGGCAGCCTCGCCCTCACCGGGCGAGGCCGACCTCGCCATGACTGAGCAAGGCCACCCAGATCTGGGGAGACCTCACCTGGCGATGGCAAGGTCTCACCAAATCTAGGCGGCCTCGCCATCGCCAGGCGAGGTCGAGCTCGCCTAGTGACGGAGAGGCCTCGCCCAAATCTGGTGAGGCCTCAACGTCGTTGGGCAAGCTCGACCTCGCCTGGCTGAGGTGAGGCTGGCCCTCACCACTGCCGGTGAGGGCCAGCCTCACCTCAACCTCTCGCCAGTCGCCGAATCGGCGACCAGGGAAGAAGATAGGGGGAAAAAAAAAAAAAAAGAGAAAAAAAAATTAGAAAAATTATTAAAAATTGCCACGTCAGCTGGCCAGTGTCCACGTCAGCGTCAGCCGGCCAAAAGTAGCCGGATGGACTGAATTGACATAATTGCAAAAGGTTTAGGACTGAATTGGCAAAAAAAAAAATGTTTAGGACTGAATTGGCACAATTACAAAAGGTTTAGGACTTTTTTGGTAATTTTCCCGTTTTTGGCTCAGGGTGCAAAGCAATAGTTTTAGAAATAAGGTTTTGTTTTAGGATGTAAGTTGTTATTTCAGAATTAGCACTTTGTCTAAGGATACAAAGCGAAGAAAATTCATGGTTTTTTACCCGTTAATCAATTTTGGCTAATTTGATTGGTTTTCTTGATTGTCCTCTAAAGTTATCTCGCTTATATGTACATGAATGGCAAACAATACTAAGTTCAATGTGCTATTGGCGCCTCCAATAGGGCATCTCTCCAATCTGTCTGACCATGTTGAAGGAAATAGTTAGCTCTTCCTATACCTCCATCTAGTATTTATTCCCTTAACCAGCTAATAAGCAATTGTTTCCCACTTAACCTCTTGATTCTGCTGAGCTAAATCACAAACAGCTACATAACCAAAAAAGATATCTAAATTGAGATCCAAGAAAGTCTTAACATATAAGAACTATAATCCTAGAAAATGATAGATTATAGGGAGCAAAATCTTCAGACGCTCGAGCACAAATACAAGAAAAAGCTCAGATTGTTAGAAACCCTAGAAATTGAAAGGGATAGTCATCCGTAGAAACTGCCTCTTATTGCCTGATTTAGTTGGCGGCTTGCATATATGGAGTTTATGTTAGCTATGTTTCCGAAGAGAGCTTATATCTAGAAAATCTTGACTTTGTTGTTGAGATGCCTGGACATGGAAACCCTAATTATAATATGATAAGTTGATGGCTCTCTCTCTCTCTCTCTCTCTCTCTCTCAAACACACGCACATGCTCGCGCACAATCAAGTTAATCGACGATGGTGCTAACGGAAAAGCTAAAGCCAGTATAGAGTTTGTAAAAGCGACCAATTTGCAAGGAAACCAGCACATACTTGCCTTCATGAAATGTGTGCCTGAGTTCACGTTACCAGTCCATTTTTTACATGTCCATAATAGTCCCTTGACAATGGCACAAGAGGGTGAGATGTATGTGAATTTGTTGCTTAGAATTAGTTCGTCAAAGAACAATAGAGTGGTTCCGGTTGTTCTACAAGCGTACGATGGATTGAGTCTAACCAAGAAAAACCCAACAGGAGTGGGAGATCTCGATTTCAAGATTTACCCTACCCATAATGCAAGGTTGAGTACATGAGGATTCAAGAAGATACCATATTTTTCACTTGATCACTTTTATTCAAAGTGAGGAGCGCGTTCTTTTGACTAGATTGGGAAGATGGATTGAATACGATGAGAGAATACTGTATTAGCATATATATGTCTCACTGTACTCAAAAAAGAGAAGACTCATCAGTTGACTTCATAGTGTAAATCCCGAGGTTCTAGTATTTAATGTCTGCATGTTTATGTCATCATGATTTAGGTGGGACATAGCTAAAACATAGGATATAGTAAGAATCCAAGGGAAGAATTGAAAGTGGAGAAAGCTACAAACAAGAAAATCATCCCTTCTCTCGAAATACATCATTTACTTTCTCCTTCTCATGCTTTGTATCGTCCAGTATCAAAATTCTACCTTTATTTTTCAAGTGATCTACACTTGTTGCTTACAGCCTACGAACCTTTAAAATGATATGAACTCTTTAGATGTAAGGATATATTACATTTGAAATTTACCCTCTTAAAAAAGGGATACATCAGCACATTATAAATCTAGATGGGATTGGGCCCTTTGCAATTGAAGATGTAGATCATTACACCATAGTAGCGATTTACCCCAGCTATTAATCATTGATTTCCACCCGGATATCAGTTGAACTGCATAGGGGAACTAAGAATTCGGTAGCCGATGCATAGGTGAACTGCATAAATTAGGAAACTTCTTAGCAATTTATTAATATTAATCTCAATTATAACCTTTCTTATGCATAGGTGAAGAACATAGGTTTCACCCGGAAATCAAGACATTAATTGCAATTATCATTAGGAACTTTTGAATGATTCAGAATAATGCTAAGCTTCTTATCTAGGAACATCATATCGTGTGTTGTTTTACCTTTTATTTTTCGAAGTTTTCAAAACTATCTGATGCACCTAGGGGACCGGCGGACCTGTTATACGACTGGACGAACTGGCGGGCTTAAAGTCAAAGATGGCGCATTTAGGCAGTTTCTTATATTACCATTTAGGCAGTTTCCTATATTACCATTTAGGCAGTTTCTTATATTACCATTAAGGCAGTTTCCTATATTACTATTTAAGCAGTTTTCTATATTAGGAAATTATATGTTATCTTTAATTATTCGGTTTCCATTAGTATTAGGAGTCCTGTCTCTATATATAAGATGTCCGTCTTGTAATCAAGACACAGTATTATTGAATAAAATTTTCGAGTTCTTTGGAGTTGTTCCAAATTTACGCTTTCTCTCTGCGTCAATTGGAAAACGAATTGTTATTCCGTCGAATTTTCTTGTTCAGTCAATTTTTTTATCGCGTTTCGGCATCAATTGGTATCAGAACACAGGTTGCTTGAATCAATGGCTGAACAGAATCGCGGTCGTGGACGGCGGGCTCGTGGTGGTCGGGGGCGTGGAGGCATTCCTGAAGCAGACAACCAATCGCGTCTAAGAGATCTGCGAGACGTAGAAATTGAAGAACAGAGAAGACGAATCCAGAATTTAGAGCGACAACTTGCGGAGGCGAGGTTGGACGTTCAATCCGAATAAGGAACGAAATCTGAGGATTCATCCGATGATGAAGAAGAAGACGTAAACCCTTTCGGGGTTCTGAACCAGGGGCGAAATCGAGGAGTACGACCTGGAAATCAATGTTCTTCTCAAAATTTCGAAATGAAGATCGAGATTCCCGAGTTTAATGGTAAGGCTCATCCTGATGAGTTTATTGATTGGTTGCATACGGTAGAACGGATTTTTGATCTTAAAGACCTAACTGAGGGGCAAAAAGTGAAGTTAGTGGTTATTATGCTGCGAAAACATGCTTCAATTTGGTGGGAACACGTGAAAAAGCAACGCGCTAGAGAGAAGAAGCCGAAGGTGGATCGCTAGGAGAAGATGAAAAAGTTATTACAAAAAAATTTTTGCCTACCCATTATAGGCAAGAGGCATTTATTGAGTATCATAACGTCAAGTAAGGTGATAAAACAGTTGAAGAATTTACCGAAGAATTTGATCGTTTGCGGATGCGTTGTGATGTGGCGGAGGAAGACGAGCAGACGATTGCACGATATCTGGCAGGGCTGCGATATGAGATCTCTGATGTTGTCCAATTACAGCAATATTGGACATATGAAGATGTGTGCAGACTAGCCATAAAGATGGAGGGGCAGTTTAAAAGAAAGAGCAGTAAGTCCAAGTGGTCTAGCAGCTGTTCCAAGTGAACAGGCAGCAATTCCAAGTAGTCAGATAAAGAGTCCCGGAGGAAAGCAGGGAGTTCTTCGGCCCCGGCAGCAGTTAAGGGCGCCGGTTCAAAATCTGCAACAAAAGGAGAGCAGGGTAGTACAGAATCTAGCAGGGGAGGAGCTGCAGGCAAACGATGTTTTAAGTGTCAAGGATTCGGACATTTTGCTGCTGATTGTCCGAACCGACAGTTTGTGACACTTGTAGATAATCCAACTTTTGATGAAGACCCAACTTGTGACGAATCTAATAGCGAGCAAGCAGATGCGGATCCAGATCCAGAGGACATTGTCTATGCCGATTCTAGTGAGTCTTTAGTTGTGCATCGGGTTTTAAATATTGTTGAGGTAGATGATGAATCGTGGCTCAGGCATAATATCTTTCATACTAAGTGCACTAATGGGGGAAATGTGTGTAGTATGATCATTGACGGAGGAAGTTGTGAGAATGTGATATCTACCACTATGGTAGAAAAGTTGGGGTTGAAAACTGTTAAACATCCTCAACCATATAAGTTGTCATGGCTTAGGAAGGGGAATGAGGTAAAAGTGAGCAAGAGATGTTTAGTGCAATTCTCGATTGGGAAGAAATATGTTGATGAAGTGTGGGGTGACGTAGTTCCAATGAATGCTTGTCATATCCTATTAGGAAGACCTTGGCAGTTTGACAGGAAAACACAGCATGACGGATTCAAAAATACATACACCTTCAAGAAGGATGGCCGGACCATTACTCTGGGTCCTTCAGATTTGAGAAAAGAAGGAAAAAGTAATCTGCTTTCCAAATCAGAGTTCCGGGAGGAGGCGGTGAATGCTCTAGAGCTTTTTGCTGACGTAGTCGTGGAGCAGAATCTTGATAGTCCAGATATTTCAACTCAAGTTCTGCCTATACTTGAGGAGTTTGCTGATGTCATGCCAGAGGAATTGCCACCTAAATTGCCACCCATGAGGGACATACAGCATTGTATAGATCTCGTTCCAGGAGCTGTTATTCCTAATAAGATAGCTTACAAAATGAATCATAAGGAGCATGAGGAGATACAGAGGCAAGTGCAGGAACTATTAGAAAAAGGTGCAATTCGAGAGAACATGAGCCATTGTGCAGTGCCAGCTTTATCGGTTCCTAAGAAAGACGGGTCGTGGAAAATGTGCGTGGATAGCAGAGCTGTTAACAAGATCACGATCAGGTATCACTTTCCTATCTCGAGATTTGATGATTTAATTGATCAACTGCATAGAGCGACTATCTTTTCGAAGATAGACTTGAGGAGTGGATATCATCAGATTAGGGTGCATCCTGGAGATGAATGGAAGACCGCTTTTAAAACTCGAGATGGTCTGTATGAGTGGATGGTGATGCCTTTTGGGTTATCTAACGTACCGAGCACCTTTATAAGACTGATGAATCAGGTGTTTCGTCCTTTTATTGGCCAGTTTGTCGTCGTATATTTCGATGATTTATTGGTTTATAGTGCATCGATTGATCAACACTTGCAGCATTTGAGAAGGGTGTTCGAGACATTGAGGGAACATAAATTATATGCTAATACCAAGAAGTGTCACTTCTTGACTGATCGTGTGACCTTTTTGGGATATATAATAACTAAGGAGGGCATTCATATGGACCCAGCTAAGGTTGAGGCTATTACAAATTGGGATATTCCGAAAAATATTCACGAGGTACGTAGCTTTCATGGGCTTGCGTCTTTTTATCGGAGATTTATTCGGGATTTCAGTACTATTATTGCACCTCTGACAGATTGTCTGAAAGGAAGTAAATTTGTGTGGACTAAGGAGGCAGAAGTTGCCTTCCAACTATTTAAGAAGAAGGTGACTGAAGCACCTGTTCTCGTACTTCCTGATTTTAATGAGATTTTTTAGGTGCATTGTGATGCTTCAGGTGTTGGTATCGGGGGTGTCCTAAGTCAAAAATGTAAACCTGTGGCATTCTTTAGTGAGAAGTTGAACGAGGCGAAAATGAAATATTCAACTTATGATAAAGAATTTTATGCTATTGTGAGGAGTTTGGAGCATTGGAGACACTATCTTATTTCGAAAGAGTTTATCTTATTTTCTGATCATGAAGCCTTGAAATACATCAATAGGCAACATAAATTGAATGCAAAGCATGCAAAGTGGGTGGAGTTCCTTCAAGTTTTCAATTTTTCCATCAAGCATAAAGCAGGAGTGCTAAATAGTGTGGCGGATGCATTGAGCAGAAAACACTCTTTGCTGTCTACAATGCAGGTAAAGATTCTAGGCTTTGATACTTTTAAAGAATTATATGTTGATGATCTTTATTTTGGGGATATCTAGAGGAAGAGCAAAACGGAGCCTTTTCAGCAATTTCAGATTGTGAAAGGTTGCCTATTTAAAGGTAACAGATTGTGCATTCCTCAATGTTCTTTGAATGAATCTATTATTATTGAGGGACATGCAGGCGGTTTAGCTGGGCACTTTGGCGTGGATAAGACGAAGGCCTTGTTGAGTGAACACTTTTATTGGCCTCGGATGGAGCATGACGTGACACGTTTTATAGAGAGGTGCAGGGTATGTCATGTGGCAAAGACCAAGAGTACTAATGCATGATTGTATATGCCTCTACCTGTTCCAGTAGCACCGTGGGAGAATGTCAGTCTTGACTTTGTCTTGGGTTTGCCGAGAACGCAGCGGGGTAAGGATTCAATAATGGTGGTTGTCGATAGATTCTCGAAGATGGCCCACTTTGTCCCGTGTAGCAAATCCTATGATGCTTCACAGGTTGCTCGATTATTTCTGCAGGAAATTGTTAAGCTGCATGGAATTCCTAAGTTCATTACCTTAGATCGTGATGTGAAATTTGTGAGTCACTTCTAGCGCACTCTTTGGAGGTACATGAGTACAAGTTTGAAGTTTAATTCATCTCATCAACCTAGAGTTGATGGACTCTTCAAAGTTTTGGAGCGAATTAGTGATAATGCTTACAAAATCGAATTGCCGGGTAAGTATAATGTATCCGGAACTTTTAATGTAGCGGATTTATCACCTTACTACCCTGAAGAGGAAGAAGGTCCTAAGGAGATTGATAACGGCAATGAAGGCGAAGCAGATTCGAGGACGAATCTTTCTCTAGTAGGGGAGGATGATGCACCTAGGGGACCGGCGGACCTGTTATACAACTGAACGAACCGGCGAGCTTGAAGTCGAAGATGGCGCATTTAGATAGTTTCCTATATTACCATTTAGGCAGTTTCTTATATTACCATTAAGGCAGTTTTCTATATTACTATTTAAGCAGTTTTCTATATTAAGAAATTATATGTTATCTTTAATTATTCGGTTTCCATTAGTATTTGGAGTCCTGTCTCTATATATAAGATATCCGTCTTGTAATCAAGACACAGTATTATTGAATAAAATTTTCGAGTTCTTTGGAGTTGTTCCAAATTTATGCTTTCTCTCTGCGTCAATTGGAAAACGAATTGTTCTTCCGTCGAATTTTCTTGTTCAGTCAATTTTTCTATCGCGTTTTGGCATCACTATCTTTAAATCATTTTCACATGTTTTTGCAGGTATTATTTAATGCTAACACGGATGCCACAGTAACTGTTCTAGAATGGACAATGTCTCTTCTAATAAATTGTTAAAATATATCTCAAATTTGAGCTATTACAAAACCCGACTCAATTGGATAAGAAATAAATGCAAAAATTTCTCTTTAATGGCATATGGATATATGCATGGAGACTTTATTTTATTTGGTTGGACTCTAAGGGCTCGTTTGATAACGTGCCAAACAGTAAAAATTTCTGTTCTTTTGTTTTCAGAAATAGTTTGGAAACAGAAATGTGTTTGGTAAACTTTTTGTTCCCGGACACATTTTTGCAAAAATTTGTGCCCAAAAACAGTTTTGGAAGAGAAATAAGAAGTAAAAAAAAGTTTCTTTTTATTTCTTAGCACAATTTTAAAAATGAGTTCTTTTTCTTTTTTTCTTTTTTTTTCTTTTCTTTTTTGTGTTGTTCTTCTTTAAGCTGCGGCCGGTCGCCGGCGGCCATGAAAAAATATATTATTAATAAAAAAAATATTTTATTGGCCATGGCCAGCAATATGCAAAAAAGGGAAAAAAATATTTTAATAAAAAATGTTATTAATAAAAAAAATATTTTACCGGCCATAGCCGGTGACTAGGCCATGGGAAAAAAAGGAAAAAAATATTATTAATAAAAAAATAATTTACAGGCCATGGCCGGCGACCAGGCCATAGAAAAAAAATGAAAAAAATATTATTATAAAAAATATTATTAATAAAAAAATATTTTACCGGTCATAGCCGGTGACTAGGCCATGGGCAAAAAAAGGGAAAAAATATTTTAATAAAAAATGTTAATAAAAAAAATATTTTACCAACCATGGCTAGCGATCAGGCCATGGGAAAAAAAATGAAAAAAATATTTTTTAAAAAAATATTATTAATAAAAAAAATATTTTACCGGCCATGGCCGATGACCAAGCTATGGGAAAAAAAGGAAAAAAAATATTTTAATAAAAAATATCATTAATAAAAAAAATGTTAAAAAAATATTTTACTGGTCATGGCCGGCACCAGGCCATGGGAAAAAAAGAAAAAAATATTTTAATAAAAAATATTATTAATAAAAAAAAATTAATAAAAAAATATTTTGCCGGCCATGGCCGACGACTAGACGATGGAAAAAAAATTAAAAATATATTTCCAATAAAAATATTTTTTATTAAAATATTATATTAAAATATTTTTTATTAAAATATTATATTAAAATATAAAATATTTTACTAGCCATGGCCAAAAAAAAGAAAAATATATTATTAATAAAAAAATTTTACCTGCCATGGCCAAAAATAATAAAAAAATATTTTTGAATAAAAGTATTATTAATAAAAGAAATTTTTTACCGGCCATGGCCAAAAAAATAAAAAAGTTATTTTTAATAAAAATATTATTAATTAAAAAACATTTTACCGGCCATGGCCAAGAAGGAGGAGAAAAAAAAAGAAAATAAAGAAATATTAAAATATTATTAATAAAAAAAAAATTTATGCCGTTACCAAACGTATTTCTGTTCTTTTACTATTTCAGAAATAGAAATTTTGAGCCGTTACTAAACGCCTTCAAATGCTTAGAATCAGTTCCCGGACACAGAATCAAAAAGAATCATTTATATTTAGAAATAGTTTCCGGATATAAAATAATTGTCATGCGCAGCCTAATTGCCTAATTCTTTTAGCCGCCCAAAAAGAAAAAGAAGACAGAAGTCATCTGCCACTACAAGACAAGGAAGGGGCCACGTTTCCTGTACTTAATGTGTGGGATCAGCTAGGGTTTAAGAAGAAAGAAGAAAACAAAGTACAATATATAGGTTTTCTTTTTACTCTAGCTTAGGTTGTTCTTTTCTCCTGAAGAATGGGCGCAAGTGGACGGCCGAATGGTAGCCGCACGAAGAACAAGAAGAAAGATGATAGACGTCCGGCCCATCGAATCAGAGCCACTCGAAGAGGAGAGAAAGAACACACGAAGTTCTTGGCTTTCCAGTCACACGGACGAGAACACGTGAATTTGTGTTGTGAGTCACCAAAAGAACTAGAAGAAAGAACTCTGTTTCCCTTATAGTAAATTATTTATTATTAGCTCTTTTTTATGGATATAGGTACTGACATTCTGACAAAATCAAATAAATCTTCGGTATTCTTTAGTATTCCTCGTTCATTTCTCTAGCTCTCCCATATTGATTTAATTGAAAATCCTGTTAAATTTCCACGTTCATTTTATAACAATTGGTATCAAAGCTTATAAATAGGATTTATGGATTTTAATATGAGATTTTTGCTTATCTGATTATTATTTGAAAATTCAGTTGTTGCAATTATGTTTGCAACGAAAATAGAAATTGAGAAGTTTAACGGGATGAATAATTTTGGATCATGGAGCATTATGATAAAGGCACTATCAATAACTCAGGGTTTGCTGAAGTATTGAAGGGCAATGATAAGTTGCCCGAAATAATGAAAGATGCCGAAAAGAATGTACTAATGAGTAAGGTAAAGAGTTAATCTTATTGAACCTATCGGATGAGGTTAATAGAGGTAGTAGTGAAGAAGGATGCCACGGCGTTTGCGAAATCTCTTACAAAAGAATCACGAAAAGTTCTTAAATTTAAATATGATTTATGAAAGGTTCTATGTTTGATGAATTGAATCTTGAAAATGATATGATTTGGTTATTAAGCCTGAGTTTTAAGATGGTTTTTGGTTTTGGTTGTGGGTTATTAGAGATTGAGGTTGGTGGATTATGCTCATGTCTCTATGATTGAAACCCATTGAGGGAAAGTACGCATATTGTTATTAGGACATCCTTCTAGACCGAACTACCAGCAAATATAAATAGAGACCTAACCAAGGGTGGGAAACTTGATCGCCTTTGTCCCAAGAACTAAGCATGATCATAATTAAATGTTGAGCAATAGATTAGTCGATGAAAAAGACCATTAATATTTAATTTGATTGAGATTAATCGATGAATAGATCATCTGTGGTTGATTTGTTATTATAAGTTGATATAGTCGATTAATATTATACGTAAAAAGTCTTGTTAGAAAGATATCATCTACTTTCAATATTTCATGAATTTCGTATACTGAATTTAGGATTGATGAGTTAATATTAGTTTATAAAGGTATATATTGAATGTTCGATCTGTTTAGAAGATATATATTACTCAATGAGCTGTGGGTTGCTCATTTTATTCATGTTACTTGTTTTTCAAGTTCTTCAACTAATCGCAAGTAAGACGAGAGCATTTATGTTATCAAGAGGACATTTTAGATAAGAGAAAATGATACAAACAGTTTATAAATTTTAATCCAATGTGCAATGTGGTCCTTGAACTTTTTATTTGTTCAATATAGTCCATGAACTTTAACCCAATGTGCAAAGTGATCCCTCAACTTTTAATTTATTTAATATCATCTTTGAACTTTTGATACATGTTTAATTTAGTTTCTGAACTATATTAAAATATTTAATGTAATATTTCCATTAATTCAAGTTTGGGGACTACATTGAATATTTTCATATAATTCAGGAATTACATTGAACATTTACCAAACGTCCAGAGGTTACAGTAAATAAATTATAAGTTCATGGACCACATTGAATATTAAATTAAAGTTCAATCTCTCCTTAACCTACTCAAAGAGCTTATAAGCCCAATCTTACTGTTGCTGTCGAAACTGTTGCTATCAGGCTTCGTTTTTCAAAGATGAACCTAGTTTGATACCAACTAACGTTGTGCAAACAAGTGGCGTAAACCAAGAACGAAGCAATGACCATTTTCTTAATTTCTTTTTTTCTTCTCTTTAATTTTTCAGAAGAGGAAAATAATAAAAAAAAATCAATCATTTTCTTTAGATCTATCTTTCATCTCAACATTTAATCGTGACACGCAACTTCATACGAACCCCCTTGTTTGCTAGAGGAAAATTACCAAAAAAAAATCTCAAACATGTTATACTTATGCCAATTTAATTCTAAACATTTTAATTGTGCCAATTGAATCATAAGTCTTTTTCATATTTTACCAATTGAATACATTTTACGAATTTTGATTGAAAATAATTGACATGGACGCTGACAGTCTTATACGACACGGCCAGCGCTGTCATGGGCCTAGATCTGGAGGCACAGGCTATAATGCCTTCGCCTAATGCTGGCGAAGGCGTCCTAAGTTCAGAAACCACCCATATTATTATCCACCTTAGAAACCATAAAATTATATAAGAATTTGACCTCGCCGAAAACCTCTCGTGCGCGCATACACATACAAATATCAATGGGAGAGCAGCTCGCTCATAAAACAAGATGGCCGAAAGGAAAATGGGCTGGCTTGGGCGAGGTCCTTACACAAGAAAGCTCCGCCCCGCCGAACCTTGGCCAGAGCCCCGGCACGGCTAACTCAAACATTGCAGAGCAAATTCACCGTGCGACGTATTAGCAAGCTTGGACAACACATTAGGCCCGAACATCGGGTCTGCCGCCCGGCGATCACCTCCAACGCAAAACTCGGCCATGCTCCTTCTTCAGCTCCGCATCAGCTCGGCTCTCCGGAGAAGGGAAGCGGGCCAAGCATTGGGCCTTCCGAGCCCAATGTATGTTGGGCCTAGTGGGCCTCACGGCCCATCGGGCACCGATCCATCCAGCTTCCCTCTGCAATTTCCCTTCTTTAGCACCGTCTCACTCGTCCCCCTCCACTCCTTGCATCTCTCTCTCGCTCTTCTCTGTGCCGTCGCTCCGTCGTGGAGGGTTTTGGTTCTGCACGCCTTCCGCTCTGCGCAGCAGACTCGCTTCGCTATTCCCCTTCGCCACCCAGGTCCTCTCTCTCTCTCTCTCTCTCTCTGTGTACGCTGAGCATGTGTTGATGATTGGCGGTTCAGTTTCACCGCGCGCACTGCTTGGTGACCGATTGTCTCGTGATTGATCCAACTGGGTGCTTGTCTGATCAACGAAAAGCTTCGGGAATTCGTTGAAATCCGAGGTTCTACCGCCGCGGGTTGGCTGTGCCTTCCTGTTCTGTGTCTGTGATGGAACCTGTGCGTGACCTTTTGGCTTCTTTTCTTATTTAAAGTGGAAATTTCGTTTGCGTTAGGGTTTTTTTTTTTTTTGGGAAGAATTGGTTTAGTGCGTGGAGTGTTAAAGGTTTCTCTTTTGCCAGTCTTGCGCTTCCGGTTGAGATTAGTAACGTTTGCCCTTTGAAACCCATGTCTCCCATTCGATCATTGTCGTGTTTTACTGTATCCTTTGTTCAATTGGATCTGGATTTCTTTGGATTATGGTCTTAAGACACATGCAGGAACAACCATGTGGCCGTAATCATTAAAAAGTTTTAATTTTTTTTTTCTTTTTGCAGGTTCCTTAATGTCTTGTTGTACAATTGAGTCTGATCCTGGTGAGTTTTCCATTGAAGACCTTGCTTTAAGTTTTTTCATCGATTCGCATGCAGGTGTGATCTGCGAAAGCCTGTATTTTCCAGAATCTATTTTGTGGTTGTAAGTATATTGAGCTTGATGATGTTTTTTACCAGTTTAGATACGGTCATGTGCTTGCAGGTATTGCTGCCAATGCGTAGAGATAGCGGCTTCGCTAATGTGATTGAATCTAGTGTCCACATTCTGGTGACAATTGGATTTGGGAAACTGAAAAGAATATGCAGATGAGTGAACAGAATAAGAAGAATCAAGTTTCTAGTTTTAGTGATGGGTGTGCCACATATGCTGGGAGTTCTATCAATATCAAGAAGCATAGAAAAAGAGTGGTAAGTCTGTTAAACATGTTATAAGTTAATTTAATTCAATTATTCATTTATGTTTATATTTTGTAGGCAGATGAATTAGGGACGGAATCGGCATATACAGCTACATTTGAACGCACATTTCAAGAAAAAGATAAGACATAGACTAGCGATCGAACAAAAGTTATTAATTTATGTAAGTTTATACTTGAATGTTTATAAATTTATGGAAACTAAAATGAAAATCATGAATGTTTTTAATATTTATGGTAATTATATATATGAAGTTATTTTATTTTTATCTATATTGTTAATGTAGGAAAAATGTGATGAAGTTTTAATGAGTACTGCTGGTGGTAGTGGTGGTGATGGTGTTGCTGCGTCTGAGCCATCAGTTAACAGTATGGCATTATGGGTAGAGGCATCGGGTGGGATGAAAAGACGAAAAATATTTGGGATTAAATCCTCCGATGCGACTGTTTCAAGGATGACACAAGTTGATGAGCAAATGGCTCAAGAATTGAGCCGACTGAAACATTTAGTTGCGAAGAAGGACGAAGAAATGCAATTCATCTTGCGACACCTCAACCTTGATCACGATGAGGTTTCTCCTGTACCTCCGACTAATCCAATAGGTGATGGGCACAAAGATAAGTGACGTGATGATGACGGCGTTACTGATGATGATGATGATTTTGTCAGTCCTTGCTAGTTAAAATTTCCATTTTCATATCATTATAATATTTTTAAGCACTAAATTTTGAGCACTATGTATTTCATCATCATATCATTATGTATTTAAGCACTAAATTTTGATGTTAGTAAGTGCTTAATTAATGTTAAATATAAATTCTAAAAAATAATTTTGCTGTTAATTATATTTAAAATCGAAATTGTTCCTAAACAACATTCGTCATTGACTTCGTCTCTAAAGAATTAATAAAGATTCATTGCTAAATTCGTTCCGGAACAATATTTGCGGCAAACATAAAAAATTTTTATGGCAAATGAGCGACAAATTTTGCCTCGAATAAGTTTGTCGCAAATTACTGACTAAAAAAAAATTCGTGGCAAATTAGCAACGAATTTTGTCACAAAAAATTAGTCTTGAATTTTGTTACGAATACAGTTCGTTGCTAATTAACAACGAATTTTGTCACGAATAATTAGCGATGAATTTTGCCACGATTATATTTCGTCACAATTTAGCAATAAAAATTGAAATTTTTCGTCGCTAAATTTTGCGATGTCGAATTGGCAACGAAATTTTTTTCGTTGCAAATTTGCTTAGCGACGAATTTTTTTATTTTTTTCTTGGTAAAATTCGTCGCTAAAATCTACTTTTTTTGTAGTGATCTCTACTTTTAATCGTGACACAATTCCACTGTGCACGCAACTTCATATGAACCCCCGAGTTTGCTAAAGGAAAATTACAAAATAAAAAGCCTCAAATCTGTTATATTTGTGCTAATTTAGTTCTAAATCTTTTAAATTGTACCAATTAAGTCATAAATCTTTTCAAATTTTACTAATTGAATACATTCAATCAATTTTGATTAAAAATCCATGACGTGGACTCTGATAATCCTACGTGACACGATTAGCGCTGATATGGGCCTAGACCTGGCAAGGATGTCGCAACCTGTGCCCTATTTGGGCGAGGCTACGATGCCTTCGCTCAGTGTTGGCGAGGGCGTCCTAAGTTCAGAAACCACTCATATTATTATCCAACTTAAAAACTGTAAAATTATATAAGAGTTTGACCTGGCCGAAACCCTCCCGTGCGCATAAACACACAAATATCAACGGGAAAGCAGCTCACTCATAAAACGAGATGGCCGGAAGGAAAATGGGCTAGCTTGGGCGAGGTCCTTATACGAGAAACCTCCGCCCCGCCAAACCTTGGCCAGGGCCCCGGCACGGCTGGCTCGAACATTGCAAAGTAAAATTCGCCGTGCGACATATTAGCAGGCTTGGACAACACATTAGGCCCGAGCATCGGGTGTGCCCCCGGCGATCACCTCCCGACACAGAACTCGGCCGTGCTCCTTCTACAGTTCCGCATCAGTTCGGCTCTCTCCGGAGGAGGGAAGCGGGCCACGTAATGGGCCTTCCGAGCCCAATGTGTGTTGGGCCTAGTGGGCCTCGCGGCCCATCTTGCACCGATCCATCCGGCTCCCCTCTGCAATTTCCCTTCTTTAACACGGACTCACTCGTTCCCCCTCCCCTCCCTGCCTCTCTCTCTCTCTCGCGCTCTTCTCTGTGCCGTCGGTCCGTCGCGGAGGGTTTTGGTTCTGCACGCCTTCCGCTCTGCGCAGCAGACTCGCTTCGCTATTCCCCTTCGCCAACCAGGTCCTCTCTCTCTTTCTCTCTCTCTGTGTACGCTGAGCATGTGTTGATGATTGGCGGTTCAGTTTCACCGCGCGCACTGCTTGGTGACCGATTGTCTCGTGATTGATCCAACTGGGTGCTTGTCTGATCAACGAAAAGCTTCGGGTATTCGTTGAAATCCGAGGTTCTACCGCCGCGGGCTGGCTGTGCCTTCCTGTTCTCCCTGTGTGCGATGGAACCTGTGCATCACCTTTTGGCTTCTTTTGCTTATTTGAAGTGGAAATTTCGTTTGCGTCGCGGGTTTTTTTTTCGTGGAAGAATTGGTTTAGTGCGTGGAGTGTTAAAGGTTTCTCTTTTGTAAGTCTTGTGCTTCCGGTTGAGATTAGTAACGTTTTCCCGTATTGCGCTTTGAAACCCATGCCTCGCATTCGATCATCTGTTTCCTTTGTTGCAATCGGATCTGAATTTTATTCGGATTATGGTTTTCAAACACATGCTGGGACAACCATATGGCCGTAACCATTAAAAAGTTTTAATTTTTCTTTTCTTGCAGGTTCCATAATGTCTTGGTGTACGATTGAGTCTGACCCTGGTGAGTTTTCCATTTAAGACCTCGCTTTAAGTATTTTTATTGATTCGCATGCATGGTGCGAACTGGGAAAACCTTTATTTTGCAGAATCTATTTTGTGGTTGTAAGTATATTGAGCTTGATGATGTTTTTTATTAGTTTAGATATCAGTCATGTGTTTGCAGGTATTGGTGCCAATGCGTAGAGATAGCAGCTTTGCTAATGTGATTGAATCTTGTGTCCACATTCTGCTTTGTCTGTTTGAACCCTTTTGAGTTAAAAGTTGAAACGTTATTCTCTCTCTTTGGAAGATTATAATCACAATATAGGAATTCAGACTCAGAAATTTGGGGGGTGGGGGGTTGGACAAGAAGAGCTCTTGAGGCTATATCTAATGAGTTGGAAACTTGAGCAAGTTGTGCAAATGATTACGTTGTATTTATGTGCTGTGCCATTTCCTCAGATTGTGTCTGCCCACTATAGATAGTGAATTATTTTGTTCTGCGAGCATAACTTTAATAATGTACATGACCCTTTGAGAGGTTTGATAGGTTGCATCCTGTAAGTTGAAGTGATTCTGCTTTTGATTTGTTAGATTAGAATGTCAATGCATCTTCAAAAATGCTCAAGTAAGGCAGGACCATGAGAGATTTTGCAACTGTCTTAGTGTTTTGCTTTGATATTATAATTTGCTCATCAGAATATGTTGGTCTATTTATGAAATAACCAGTCCTAAAGCATCATGCAAAATGGTTGCGCCAATATGAATGATTATTTAGGTAATAAGATTTCATCTTATGTCCTTGACTTAAGTCTAATCTTGAACGAACCTGATCATTAATTAGGCAATAAGATAAAACCGTGAATGGTGCAAGAGGAACAGGGGGCTTTGTTTTCAATTGCACGCTTGAGTAACTTGCAGTCTTCAGTGTTTTGATGACTTGATTGGGATGCTTGTAATTTTAGATGTCATTAATTGTTGCTAGAAAGGTGAGGGGCTGTTGAGCATGAGCCTTGAGAATTCTGTCATTCTACTCATCGCCAGAACTCTAATTTTGAGATGCTTGTGCATCTGCATATTTATGCACAATATATGTGCTTTCTGCATTTTAAATACAAGCCTAATGTCTTCTTGCTTTCCAGGTGTGTTTACAGAACTTATACAGCAGATGCAGGTAAAAGGGGTCCAGGTAATTGTCTTGGATCACGATCAATCGCACTATATGATTTTGTGTTCAGTTCTTGTGGCTTTATGCTTGAGTGAGATGGTGTCGAGAAAGTTGTGCCATCTGTCCTTTTGATGTTTGCTTGGATGTTCTTGGTTTTCTCAACATTTCTGTTTATCACTAGGTGTTCTAGACTGCAGTGCCACAGCAATAGTTGATTATATTTGCATATAACCATCTGTGGAACTTCATTATGTGGGTAAAATATCGACAGATGAACAAATGTGGTCGAAAATTTAGGGTGGTTGTTCTGGGGCTCAGAATGGAGTAGGTCGGCAGCATAGATAATTCTCTTTGAAATTTTCATAGGTGCCACTTAGCAAAGTACAAGGTTTAAGTGGTCATTTGACTGGAAGTTCTGAATCTTGCTTTACAAAAAGAGCTATAAACCAGGCAAAACATAAACACCTTCTGCTTAACTCTTACAATTGCACCACACAGAAGGGTGTCTAAAATTTTGGACAATAAGAGTAAATGCTTTGCTGTTTTCCCCTCAGAGTGGAAGTGCTTAAAGTATCTATCCTTACCAAGAAGGTGTAGGCCATTATTTACAAAGTATGAAGTGTCACGCTCTTATCAATTTGTCTTACAAGGAAAAAGATAACACCATGAAGTTTTTTGCAGAAAACAAAATCTAATTAGCTAAAATCAGGGGAATGGTAGAATAAATCTGGTAGTGTACAAACTATAAGTTCTAATGAAATTGCAAGAACTTAAATGGGTTAGCCTAAAGCAGACCTCTTTAAATGCTCAATGTGGGATTCATGTATAATACGAAATGTTATCTGTCAATGTATAACCTATAAATTTGAGGAGTGAGAGTGTAAGAACTTAAATGGGTTAGCCAAACAGTGCATAGGTATTGTCTCATCCACTTTAAGTCCGAAGTCATTCATTTTGGCCCACTTGCTTGGTTTTCAGTGTTACTACTTTACCCTAAAAGTTGCTCTTTTGGTTATAGGCATGATTCAAGTTCGGTTCGTCTCTTTTTTATGTCAACTCAGGACGAGTCTTCTAGGTCATCTGTAGTTGTAGTTTGAGAAATGAAGTGTGTGCACAGCTATTAGATCTTTTTTAGCACCCTTCCAACAACATCTCCAGCATATAGAAAACAAGAATGTGTGATATGTGTCTTGTTATGATTATGCAGGTTGAGGAGTTGTATTCCTTGGACCTTGACTCATTGAACAATCTCAGGTTCATGTTCTTCGATACTTCAGTTCTATATTATTATCTACCTGTTTTAGAAGCAACTCATAGGCTCATCCATTAATATCTGGTGCAGTTCTTAAGCAATTTGTGTTCTTCTACATGATAGGCCTGTATATGGATTGATTTTCCTTTTCAAATGGCGCCCTGGGGAAAAGGATGATCGTGTTGTCATAAAGGATCCAAACCCTAATTTATTTTTCGCCAGTCAGGTGATTTTTAGTGGTTAATTCATTCTGCTAGACATTGATGGTTTTTTAGCTTCATACTTCTTCTCATTCTCTCCAACATTAATGATGATTTCTATAGGTTATTAACAATGCATGTGCAACCCAAGCAATACTGTCCATCCTGATGAATTGTCCGGACATAGATATTGGTCCTGAATTGTCAAAGCTGAAAGAATTCACGAGAAATTTTCCACCTGAGCTGAAAGGTCTGGCGATAAATAACAGTGAAGCTATCCGTACTGCTCATAACAGTTTTGCAAGGCCTGAGCCTTTTGTTCCGGAGGAACAGAAGAATGCCACTAAAGATGATGATGTGTACCATTTCATAAGTTATTTGCCTGTCGATGGTGTATTATATGAGCTTGATGGATTAAAGGAGGGACCCATCAGCCTTGGTCAATGTCCTGGTGGGCCTGGTGACATGGATTGGCTTCGGATGGTGCAACCAGTGATCCAGGAACGGATTGAGAGGTATTCGAGAAGTGAAATAAGGTTCAACCTGCTGGCGGTTATCAAGAATAGGAGAGAACTATATACTGCTGAAGTTAAGGAGTTGCAGAAGAAGAGGGAGCGTATATTGCAGCAGATAACTGCTTTGCAGGCGGAGAGGCTGGTGGATAATAGCAACTATGAAGCACTCAATGAATCACTGTCAGAGACAAACGCTTCGATCGAGGCTGCCACTGAGAAGATTTTGATGGAGGAGGAGAAGTTCAAGAAGTGGAGAACCGAGAATATCCGTAGAAAACACAATTACATTCCTTTCCTGTTCAACTTCCTCAAGCTTCTTGCTGAGAAGAAGCAGCTAAAGCCACTCATCGACAAGGCCAAGCACAAGTCAAGCAACTCTAGGTGATGGGTGCTCGCTAAGATAACAAGTAGCTCCAGGCAATCTGATGCAAAGCGCTCTTTCAAGGTGGGAATTTTTTTTCTGTCCTTCATGTCTTTCGGGGCATTTACATTCGGGGAGATTTTGGTTAAGTAATTTAATGTCTGACCCTAAGTCCTGATTCTACTCGACATGCTGAGATTTCTGTCAGCAAGAGAAAAAGCTTATAGGTCTTTCTCTTTTTCGACTCCGTGGCAGATTTCTGGAGGATTGATGATGCTTGGATTTTATGTATAGGAACAGTAGTAAATGCACTGAGGCTGGGATGGCCCACCAACTGCATCGAAAGAAACATACCTGATTGCGAAGTCATTGTCCCTCTTTCATGACCAAACTGATGGTGATGATGATGTTCAAGTGTCTTTCGTGTTTCGGAATGACTCTCTGCTAGTGGTGGCAATCGACTTGCATGATGCAATGAGTGCGCGACAATGGACTTCGGAAAATATCTTCTGAAAACAGTCATGCGTATCAATTGAAATTATTAGTCAATGAAAATATTTTCATAATCGACAACTGTTCATGCTTGAACGTTTTCATGGGCGATGAAAATATTATGTGTTTATTATTTCGGGTAAAGTGAAAATATTATGTGTTCATTCGTCTTTTTTAGAGAAACGAGCTATCGTATATAGGAAAATATTTTTCAAATCATTCAGTTTTTTTCTAGTAAATGGTCAAATGGAATTTTATTTTTTCGGACTGTTTGCCATTGGCACAATTGCGGAATTTGCTCTTAAAAGTTGGTGTATTGAAGTACATTTGGGTACGTGAAGGACGAATAAGCTATCGGTCCAAATCCAAGACTTCACTTTGTGCAAAATCCAATGGCTCTTCCTTAACCTCCAATGCACGCTAGCCTCTTGTACTAAGAAAAGGGCAACGCATAATTTTTCTTTGGAAACTGTCAAAACATCATATAATTATCTAATTTCTCGACGATACCATACATTCCTCGAAAGGCACCGAAAAATTTCTCTAAGAGAAAGTGGCGAATTATGATTTCGTTATTCCTCCATACATAGAGACCAAAACTTTGTAAAAAGGAATTAATTGACACAATAATGCAACGTACTCTGTCGGATATTTAAAATAGCCAATTTATGAAAATCGAGTTATTTTTAGCTCGTTACTTTAAAAATTCATTTCATAAACCAATCCTAGAACCTCTTGGAAAGTGGCCTGAATTTACAAATTACCACCTAAGCCCGCATTTCCTCCTTTTTTTTTTATATATTTTAGCCCCTTATATTATTGTTTCAACAGAAAAACACCCTTTTTTCTTGTTGGCTTGGCATCAACAGAAAACGCCCTGCCCCACATCAGATCAGTCCAAAATATTACATAACTTTTTCAAATCAATCTCCAAGTTCTAGGGGCCTCTCTCAAAAGTCCCAAATTATCAAAAAGAACTCATTACCGAAATCTCAAATTAATTAGGAAAAAAATTAATTTAAGGTGGGGCCATCAGATGTGATGCCAGTCAAACCGAATTGAGAGGAGGTCCGGAAGCTGAAAAGTCTTAAGGCAGTTAGTGGAGAAAAGCAAGCACGCGAAGCGGGAGGAGGAGAAGACGACGACGACGACGAACCGGCAATTTCGATCGAAACCCGAAGCTGTTCGCGTCAAGATCGGAGCTTTCGAGAAACCCGAGAAACCCTTTGGGCTAGGGTTCGCGGGAGAGCCCCCGGAGCTCCGATGGAGCAGCTGCTTCAGGTACCGGCGGCCAAGCACGGCGGCGGCGGCGGCAACAGCAGCAGCATCCCCGCCGGCGGCGGCCAGACCGGGAAGGAGCAGCAGGCCGCCGGCGTCGGTATCCTCCTCCAGATCATGATGCTCGTCCTCTCCTTCGTGCTCGGCCACGTGCTCCGCCGCCACAAGTTCTATTATCTCCCCGAGGCCAGCGCTTCTCTTCTGATAGGTGCGTTTCGATGCTCCGATTCGCGCTTTCCTCGTGATTTTTGGTCGGTCGGTCGGTCGTCCTTTTGTTTGGGGCTTGGCGCTTGGCGCAATTTTGGTGATGAGGCCGTCGTGAATTTCGCAGGTCTGATCGTTGGTGGACTTGCTAATGTTTCGGACACTGAGACCAGCATCAGGTTTCTTACGCGACCGTTGCTTGTTTGGTACCTTGTGTCTTGCAGTTTCTGGGTTTTCTTTCTGACTCTTTTGGGTGTTGTTGCAGGACATGGTTCAACTTCCACGAGGAATTTTTCTTTCTGTTTTTGCTGCCTCCGATAATATTATATCCTTGAAATTATTTTTATTTTTCTGCCCCGTAATTGTCAATTTTTCTGCTTGCTTTCTCGTTTCTAGCCGCCCAATAACGGGCATCTGGTTCTTCTTCTTGTTGTTTCCTTAAGAGCTTTGTGCTTACTCAGTCAGGATTTAGCTTGGCTCCCGTAAGTAATCCCTGCCTTTTCTTCTCTTATTATATACCTGTTGGAGATAGGGTCATGTGGCAGTTTATTCTCCATTCCTAACAGCTGTCATGGTGATTTTGCAGAAACCTTTTTTCTCGAATTTCGGAGCCATTGTGACATTCGCTATATTTGGCACTTTCATAGCTTCTGTTGTCACGGGAGTTCTAGTGTGAGTTGCTAACTATGGTTGCATTTAGACGGCTGCCTACTCTACGTTATAAGCAATTAAATATCCAGCCTATGCCCGTTACAGATATCTTGGTGGAGTGATGTTTCTCATGTACAGACTCCCTTTTGTTGAGTGCCTCATGTTTGGTGCTCTTATATCGGCAACCGATCCTGTCACGGTTTTGTCCATATTTCAGGTACTTGTGTTCTTCGAGTTATTCGGCTAAGGAGTATTGACATGAATGTGACCCTATATAAATCATTCTACAGTCTGTATATTGGTAATTTGACCGTTGGTAATTTGGTCAGAGGTGTCATTCGCAGTACCACTGATATATTTACAAAGTTTTCTGCAAAAAATGCGTTCAGTGAAGTATATTGATTACAAGTTGACAATTTGTTGTGTCATGCAAAAAGTTCTGCTAATTCATGGATTCTATGAGGTTGTACAATTTGACAATTTTAAGTAAAAAACATGAGTCTGTCTAATGTTTGAATTACTCCATAGTAGGTCCAGTTCCCAATTTACTTGACCTTTTTCAAATCCTTTTGATGCCCATCCTCATTATTACAAATTGCAATATTGTTGTAGGAGCTCGGAACAGACGTGAATCTATATGCCTTGGTTTTTGGAGAATCGGTGTTGAATGACGCAGTGAGTTTTAACAGCTGCATTCTAGTGCTCTTCTGAGAACATCTCTTGTTTAATAAAGTGCTGAAACATTCTTTTGGTGTGCCATGCCAAATTGCTAGATGGCCATTTCTTTGTACAGGTATCAATATTTGTAATTTTTCTGTGCATTTGACCTCTAACTGTATGGTGACTGAATCTATGGTATCTTATGATGCAGGACGATGTCTTTAGTGAGGCAAAATGCACCGTCTACGCAGAACTTCTTTATGGTGATTGTCAGGTTTCTTGAGACCTTTGTGGGTTCAATGTCAGCAGGTAATGTTTATAATCTGTTCACTATTGTGCTCATTGAAATTTGAAGGGCCATTTGTTTGTGGATCCTAACGATCTCACATCTCAGTAGTCTCCTGTTTTGTGCTTTTTCTTTCGGTTCATTATGTCTGATAAAAATGATCATGACTGTGCAGGAGTTGGAGTTGGTTTCATCTCTGCTTTGATATCCTTTCATGTCAATAATCTGTTCCTTATATGCCAATTGTCATTAATGTATTTCCTGTGACCCATAATAGTTGAGTTTATTGTGAAGCCTTAATTGCCAGTACCTCTTCAAGTATGCAGGCTTAGATATTGACAAGTATGCATTCCTCCCTAGTATTATTTTTTACATGATTTATGATGTATTCCTATCCTTCTCATCTGTCTTTTCTTATGTTCAGTCTCCAGAACCTAGAGTGCTGCCTCTTTGTTCTATTTCCGTATTTTTCGTAAGTATCTCCTGGCCGCATGCTGCATGTCTTATGAACAGCTTCAGCATACCTGACGACGCAATTCCGTTAATTAACTTAAAACCATATTATTTTAGGTACATGCTTGCAGAAGGACTTGGTCTTTCGGGAATTGTCTCGATATTGTTCACGGGCATGGTAAGTGACATGCTCCTCTATTCTATCTTCCATTTTGATAGAAAGGATAGTTTGATGGAATTGCTACTTTACTGTAGGTCATGAAGCATTACACATATTCAAACTTATCAGAAAATTCACAGCGATTTGTGTCGGCATTTTTTCATTTGATATCATCACTGGCAGAGACTTTCGTGTAAGGGACATTGACTTTTAGCATTCGAATTTCCAACTTGCTGTGTAATCGTTTTTTGAATGATGGGCCGAAACTAAGTGCTTGTGTGATTTCTAGATTCATATACATGGGCTTTGATATTGCAATGGAACAGCACAGCTGGTCTCATGTTGGGTTTATCTTCTTCTCAATTGTATCCACCCCAACTTTCATTATTTGGTTCTTTCCTACCACTTTGTTATGTGTATTGCTTGGTTCATTTTTCTAATTACCTGGTTTCCAGTTGTTTATCCTGAACTCAATCCTTTACTGCGCCAGTTATTCATTGTAGTTGCAAGGTAAACCTCATCTTATATCAATGACTTTAAGTTATCTATTTTAAAAGGGACCCATCCCATCTTTGAAGTGTATGATGACAATTTTCTTGCTTGAATGTTCCTATGTTTCACGCAACTAACCAGGTTATGCATTATTTCCTGTAGGGCAGCAAATGTCTTTTCTTGTGCCTATCTAGTCAATTTGTCTCGACCTGCAACTCGTAAAATACCTGCAAAACATCAAAAAGCACTTTGGTACAGTGGTGAGGAAATGAACTGCTAATGATTCGTATCTTTTAAATTTTTGAAATTGCTGAAGCTGTCTGCATTTATGGTTTAATTAGGTCTCCGAGGTGCCATGGCTTTTGCTCTTGCTCTACAATCAGTTCATGATCTCCCAGAAGGGCATGGACAGACTATATTCACCGCGACCACTGCGATTGTTGTCCTAACAGTAAGCTAAATGATAGTTTTCTTCACAGTCAAACAATTTCAGTGAGTTAGGATGATCTTTCCCCATTTCTTTGTTAAAAAAAGCCGCAGTTAGTATCGGCGTATATATTAGGTGTATTATGTTGATGACATAAGTAATTGAAAATTGAAATTGGGTTCTCAAAATGTTGTGTCTTCTTTTGATTGTCGCTATGAGTGGATCATGTTCCCTTGTCAGGAAGAGCTTAATCATTTTAACAGTATCATAATCATATTCTGTAGAACTTCATTGCTCAAATTTTCTGTAGGAAAAATGTACCAGATATAGGCTTGTGTGTTGTTTCTATCTAACATCATTTCATTGATTCTGCAGATTTTGTGTGTCTCCATATTTCTTATTTAACTGTAGCTTTCTAAGAGTGCCAATTAATCTAGGTCTTGAGGCAATTTTCCAAGGCAATCTCTGTTTACTGATTGCTTTAAAATTGAAATGGCGCAATTTTAGAGATACTAGCAGGTCTATTGTTTGTTATTGTACCTTAGTGAAATGATTGATTTGTCTGGACTTAGGAATATCAATCTTGAATATATAGTGGTTGGTTAAAAAACCCTTTGCGAACTTCTTTCCCCTGGAAATAGTTGTGATCTTCTGGCTTAGCTGTTAGCATTTTTCGCCTTTTCAGTAATTGAGATAAATGACATTCACAGAGTTGTGTGAAAAGGAATATGTAGACTGAGCTTTGAAATTCTTATGCTAGTGAGTTTGTTTCTTGTTTCATCCTGCTGATTGTGGATTCAGTGTTCTAGAAAAAATTAAAACTGGCACTCTTTGCTTTAGAATGTAACGATCAAGTCTTAATATTTTTTTCCTCGACATTTTACAAGTCTCTTTTTCTTGTTGTTTTCTACTTGGTACTTGACGTCGTAATTAAGTTGACATTGTTGAAATTTAGAAAAGTTGAAATTAGAATTAAGCTTGGGACATCACGTGGATTTTTTCAAGCCATTTATGTGGGGTAATTGGGTCTATACACATCCCACAGAAGATATGCTGCTTCCGATTCTGGTTTTGCATGTTTTTTCCATTTATTTTTCAGTATCTGATATGCCACACAGGTCTTACTAATTGGAGGTTCAACTGGTACAATGCTGGAAGCCCTACAAGTTGTTGGTGATACCCATGATGGCTCTTTGGGTGAAGTAAGTTCTACAAAAGTGAATGATTCCTGCCAAGTATCACCAATTTGTGGAGTGCTATAATGGCTGAACTTTGACTAGGGGCTTAGAGAAAGAACCTCTTTGAGGTTTTGTCTGGAGCTTTTGTTGCCTGTAGCACAGTGTCACATGCACTTGCACCGCAAATTTAATGTTTCACTTGGAATAATCATTTGACCCAGTATCTATATATTGATGCTACAGTGGGGAATTTACTGCTTGTTTCTCTACTGTATAGGACAATAGAGAGAATTTAATGATCGTTTCTGTATGGTTATCAATACAATACTTTTGGATGCCCTTTGATGCTTGTTATCATAGCATGGTGAGCCTGCAGCTAATTCTGATTTTATTCCAGCATAATTTCCAGAACTCAGAGGGCAACCATAGCTATGTTGCCCCTATATATGACGAGGATTCATCATCTGGGAGCAAATTCAAAATGAAGCTTAAAGAGTTTCACAGGAGGTAATAATATTGAGAAACGTGTTTTCCATCATTTCATCATAATGGGGTTTTGGTTTTGCTTGCTAGTTGGACTCATCATGGGTTCATTCTTTCTTTGCAGCGCTGCATCATTTACAGCACTGGACAAGAATTATCTCACTCCATTCTTTACTAGTCAAAATGGGGATGAAGACGATGATTTTGGTTAGTTAACTTGGCAAATTCCTCTTTGATTATTATTCTTCCTTTCCATTGTCTTGAGTAGGTGCATTGAGAATTAGTGGCATGCGAAGTCTCAAATAGATTTAGACCTCGTTGCATATTTTAAATGATAGGACTATTATTGTTGGATAAAGTAAGAGAGCTAACGAGTACCGCCTATATATATTTTAAATAATATGTTGCCTCTGCTTGGACATGGTTATCCAACTGGTTGGGTCTTCCAATTCATGCCGACACATACAGCTTGTTCTTTTGGAGTATGTATACTGCAGTCGCTTGTCGTACACGTATCGACCAGGCAACTGAAAGTATGTAGCTTTAATTGATGAATGAATGCCACCATGGTCCTGATATATAGTTTTGGTTCAAACTGGGTGCCATTTACACTTAGATGCTGAACTGACTTGTAATTTTATCGCTGTGATAATTGACAAAAACAAACTTATGTGTATGTAGCAGTGTGGTCCAGGACGATGGATCTTTCCTGGGAATCTTTCTTCCAAGTTCTGATACACTTGCAATTCTTGGTCATCTATGATTCTTACTATTCAATATCAAGATAGCTGCAAATCACCATGTTACAAATTGCTAATTTTTGGATCCTGGTGCAGATGAACCCATGCCGAGTTCCCGGAGTGGGGGCTTCCAACATTGATATAAGTTGGCCAAAGTTTGTATATGCTTTAGATTTGCAGTACCTCTCACCCTAATAGTGGCCGGAAGGATGAACGGCAGCTATACGATTATTACCGTTACCTCCGCGACTTCCTAACGTCCAGCACATGCCATTTACACGACTGCAGACGTCAAGACAAAGAAGCATCTACTGTTTATTGAGCTTCTATAGCTGATGAAGAAAAATCTTATATGTTCCCACCAAATTCATCGCACTATACATTTAGTTTATCCTAGATAGAATCTATTACTGTAGACCTTCTACAATCGATGGTATTGTTTTGTGCATATTTCAATTTCTGGCGTCGCGAACTTCCTCGATCTCAACCAAAAATTCAGAACCATGGATAAAGAGTGACCTGCTGCGTGTTTAGGTGGTAGACTTTGTTTCTCTACTTCCATTCTTGATCATTGCTGTCTTGATCTCAATCAAGCTGTGAAGATTACTGCTGTGGTATATTGATATGATTCTGAGATGTATGTGTGTTTGCTTGCACTGCCACAAGTGTAGATGCAAAGTCATTTCCCCAAAACTCTCCCAAAAGCACTCCTGTCTTGAGCCTGTATCTATTATTCAATTCATGTATTGATCTCAAGAGTGCTTATATATAATATGTATTTATTTCAAAATATTCTCACATAGTGTAATTTAAAACACAATTCATATGTATTTGTCCCTCAGAATCAACCGTATGAATTGATACTTAACGATTATTTTGCTTTCTATATAGTTAATTTGTGTTAAGCTAGTGTTTGAGTTTCCTTTATCAACTAGCAATTAAAATTCTAATTTGGAAAGACTCGTTTTCCCCTGTAGAAAAGTAAAGGGAAAGTTAACAGGTTAATTCCATTAAAAATTTCAAATTGATATATCATGACACATTTATTTAAATTGATTAATGTCTCCCACGAAATTTCATGACATTGCGATACATTTATCCAAAATTATACCTATGGCCCACATCTATCGTTTGTTAACACACATGAATTTTTCATGTCGGATTTGTCATTTTACATGTTGCATATGTTGACACGTATGCAGTTTAACGCCATTCTAGTTGGAATGTCAAATCTAAGTCGGGGTATTGGTTTGAGTGTGTAAACATGTTGTAAGGGTAGCGGTTAGAAGTTTTTAGTGAAATGAAAATTAATTTTGAATAAATATGTCACGGTGAGATTTTTTAACCGTGTTAACCAAAGTCAACCGGTAAAACCGAAAGTTAATTCCCCCTTTATCGATTAACAAGAGAGCATAGCTTTTTTCAATGAAATGTCCAGAGAACGTGCTTGCCGGATAAGAAATATTTCGATTAGAAAAAAATAATACAAATTTAGCCAAATTGAAGTTATAAAAAATAATGATGACAAATTATTACAATTACAAGCTAAAAACCAAAAATTAAAAATTAAAAAAAAATTACGTAAAAGGCTAACAATATAAATAACTCGAAAATCCGAAAGCAAAGGGCAGTCTTTCTCTCTTCTCTCTCTGCTTCTTCTTCGAAGGTCGGAGGAAGCCACAGCAATCCGAACGCATCGTCTTCGTGTTCGTCTTCTTCATCGTCTTCGTCTTGTGCTTCGGGTTTCGATCGGATCGAATCGAGCCGCAGAGCGAGGGAGTAGAGGGAAGGGGAGGGGAGGGGAGGGGAGGGGGATGGCGCTCAAGTTCTTGAACAAGAAGGGATGGCACACGGGGAGCCTGAGGAACATAGAGAACGTGTGGAAGGCGGAGCAGAAGCACGGCGCCGAGCAGAAGAAGTTGGAGGAGCTCCGCAAGCAGATCCAGGAGGAGCGCGACCGCGACGAGTTCCGCCTCCTCCAGCAGCAGGCCGGCATCCTCCCGTCCGTTCAAAACTCTCTTTTCCCTTCCCTTTCTTTTCCTTCGCCCTTTCGTGATTATTGCCTCATCGTCCTCGTCCTGTTCTAATCGATCGGATTGGCTACTGGCTCTCGTGGTTTCGATCTGTGGATGAAAGGATCGGAATTTTGCGAACTTCTCTCGTGCTTCTAGGAAGCAAGGGACGTTGAGTGCGCATTCTGCCCCAATTTTTTACATCTCTAGCGATTCCCGTTCGCGCGTGCTTAGGGTTTCGATCGGTCGATCGATGTCTGATTGTTTGTAGGAAGTGAGAAAGCTTCGAGTGAGGTTGTTCATCCATAGATTGAGTCCTTGAAATTTCGTCGCACGGTTAATTTGTGTGTAGGAGGCAAGAGAGATTGGAGTTCCTGTACGATTCTGGGTTGGCCGTTGGGAAGGGAAGCTCCGAAGGAGTCGCGTTTAAAGCCCTCGATAAACCTAATGAGGCGGCATCGTCTTTGGCTGCGTCGGCGTCGGGGTCGGGGTCGGGGTCGGCATCAGCTAATCCAGGGGCTCTTTTTGAGGAGAAGCCTTACTCGGCGAACGATACATGGAGGAAGCTGCATTCGGATCCTCTGCTTTTGATTCGGCAGCGTGAGCAGGAGGCACTCGCTAGAGTCAAGAATAACCCGGTGCAAATGGCCATGATTCGCAAATCGGTGAGTCCTGCTCTTTGCTTCTTTATGTCTTAATTGTTAGTTTTATTTTGATGCCGTCATTTTCTACATGAAGTGGAACGTATTTTAAACACTAGAGATGTTTTCGTTCTCCCAAGCGTATAGAATTTTAATGGCGATTCATGAAAAACAGATATTTGCACTATGGTGTGCAGAAGAAAGTGCATGCACCTGGAATCTGGTTTTTAATGGGTGAGGCAAGTTTTCCACTTCAGGAACGGTGGACTCCAGTTGCTTGAATGCTTGAGTTAATAAAATGTCGGGAATCAGAGCATTGCATGACGTGTTGCTGCTGATGGTTGTTGAGAGGCAATTGTGTGGGATGGAAGATGTTGGAAGAGCAACGTTACAAATCTCATTGTTGTCTGTTGAAGGATTAGTCATTCTTTGATAGAGTGCCAGTCATTTGAGTTAATTTTTCACTCATGCTTGCTCAAGTGAGGTTTCTGGAGACTGAGCTGACATGGATGCTATTATGGTATTCGAAGACGAAAATGCTGGATTAGAGAGAATTTGATATCTTGATTGTATTCTAAGGGTTTCTTGTGAAAGAAAACATCTGGGAGTTTTCTTTATGGTTGGAGCAAAATCTGAGAGAGAGTTGAAACTTTAGATGTAGTATCTGCGCTATTTTGCTCAAAAAAGAGTTTTGACTTAATATTCGGCAGTTTCTTATGTTAAAATGTTAGAGAGAGAGAGAGAGAGAGAGAGAGAGAGAGACAGACAGACAGACAGACAGACAGAGAGATGTTGTGGACAAGGAAATTCTTTTATTAGATATTACGGCTATGTCTCTACGGTTAGACATCTACATACAGAGAGAGAGAGAGAGAGATGTTGTGGACAAGGAAATTCTTTTATTAGATATTACAGCTATGTCTCTACGGTTAGACATCTACTTGTTGCTTAAATAATTGTAATAAAAGCATGGACCCTTGTAGAGAATGTTTGATTGGGTACTCTTGACGGTTATTGTATCCACTTAGTCTTGCAAATGCAGAAAGGCCCAGGTTAGCTTTTCACTAAGTCGGTTGCAATAATAGGACGAGTTAAAAGTTAAAAAGTTGTTTTAATAATGATTCTGACAGCTTCCTATGTGTGTTATAGCCTGGGGCTATGTCGTTGTAATGATAGTCAAGAATCTGTTTCTGAGAGAGATGTCTTTTGTAGATTGCATAGGTGTCGACTCTGGATTAGTGCAGGATGTCCTTTTATAGAAGATATATTAGCGTACGGAGGATGGTATGTCAACGTTAGTCTTCAGAGGAAGAGTTCTACAATTTGAAGCAGTGCCTCATGTTTGCATTCATTTCTACGTATAATTATTTATTCAAGATGAGTCTGAGCACAAGAGATTCTACTTGTTGTTTATTCATATATAGTGCTTTTGGCCTTCTCTGGAAAACTATTGACACAAGGCTGAGATTAATATTTTCCTCAAACCGTACTTCTCTATACAAATTTTCTTTTCTTGTTCCTCAGTCTCACCATCTCTTTGAAAGAAGTTTATTGTCACTAATTAAAGCACTGTGAATAAGAGTAATCTATTTAGCTGACCACAGTCTCTGTTTATGGCGTTGGTTCTCATCCTTTTGTATTCACCTTCCTTTGTAGGTTATGGAGAAGAATCCCGATAAGGATCGTGGCAAGAAGGAATCTCGGAAGAAACATCGGCACCGTAGTTCAAAACGTGAGAAACATTCATCATCATCTGAGCCAGTGGATTCCGATGATGCTTCCCATGATGACAGAAAGGCAAAGAGAAAGAGTACTAACCAAAGCTCAGACTGTGATGGGCGCCACAGAAAAGCACAATCAGATTTAGAAGATGATTTACATGGGAGAGAATCTTCGAAGAAGCATCGACTCAACAACTCTAAACATGAGCAGTCATCAGATGGCTCCAAAGGTGTAAAACGTGGGAAGGATGATACTCGCGATCCCAACAAGAACTCTCACCATGAAAATAATGATCTTCAAAGCCAATCAAATCGTGATGCTTCTAGGAGAGAAAGTAGAAGCTCTGTCGATGCAAGCCGACACTGTGGGGATACCTTCCAAGGAGAAGGTAGGAATGAATCGCAATATAAGCGGCGGAATGTTGCTCCTAAACTTTCAGAAGAAGAGAGACTTGCTAGGCTGCGAGAGATGCAAATGGATGCTGAGCTGCATGAAGAGCAGAGGTGGAAGCGCTTGAAGAGAGCTGATGCAGACGATGCACGGGAGTCTAAGCGCAATGCGCCTTCTCAGGGCAGGAACTTCTTGCATGCTGTTCAGAAAAGCGTATACGGTGCCGAAAAGGGCGGTAACTTGACCATTGAGGAAAGCGTGCGTTGCAGGACATATTACTCACAGGGCAGGTCTGAAACAGGTGAAGGAAATGCTTTCCGACGGTGAATTGACGGTCATGTTTATCAAATTTCCTATTTCTCAGCGTTTTTGTATCAAAATATGGGCTTAGTCCCCTGTGCCAATTAGACTTGCAATGTAGCTTTATTTGGCTCGTTTGATCAGCAGAGAACTGGATCATCATTATCAGATTTGTGGTTTTTTGTACCTTTGATGTATCTTTAAGTGCAATGTTTATTCTCTGAGCCACTTAATTGGATGCACCATATATACCTTATCGTCATTGTCCAGTAAGTTCAACGGCTCGTTCGGGCAGGAGTCATGAACCCAAGATCATGAACGGGGCGCATCACGCAGATGTGCACACCTTCTTTGCTTCTCTGCATAATCGGTGTAGAAGATTCAAATTAGAACTTTGTTTGGGCATTGTCTCGATCTCGAGTTTGGATGCTCCCCTTGATGCTGTCGTCCAGAATTGAATGGCCGATAAAACTGGATGTATTTACCCCCGTGGATACCTATCAACATCTTGCAACATGTCTGGGACACCACACAGAAGCTGAAACATTAACGTAGCGATGAAGGAGATACTGCTCGACTGCTTGGACGCCCTGCATCCTTTCCTTATCCATGGAATCCCAATGGAATCAGATGACGGCGATGGCGTCCTCGAATCGGAAACATCGTTGGCCAAGCCGTGGGTCACCCCTTGAATTGATGCATGAACGCAGACGGAGGCGATAAAGGCAAATTAGTTAAGCACAGTCCCTGCCGACAACTTTTTGACTTCTCAATAACATTCACGAAAGTATTCATCTCTACCGTTTTTTTTAGAGTTGGTTCTAAGCTTCTAGCTGCACGTTTAATGATTTTTGTTTCCTCTTTCCTCGAACATGCTGTATACAAGGACGTTTCATTTGTCACTGTCTCTCCTTTTTTTCGGAGGGCTCGACAAGATTTGTCTATATTTATGTCCACAATCGTATAAAGATGCATGGTAAGCAGCCATTCTCTGGTTTTGTCATGTGAAGGTGATCTCTGTGGTCCAAGAATGAGTAGAACCTTGACCACCCATTTGAATAATTTTGGATATGGCCCTGATTATTGACACGTACCTTGCTTTTGACTCTTTCCCGTCTTATTACCAATTGATTAAGCCTGCTATTATTTTCTTTTTCATTTCCTTTGCATTTTTTTCTGTTTCTGAGGCATGGTTTGAGACTCTATCTGGTGATGACACCATACCGTCTTTTAGCCAAAATCAACAACCCTGCTAGAGCTCTCAAGTCCCAATCATAGCTGTTAATAGTAGGCCCTAGTATCTTTAATCTCCTGGAAAACTAAGCTAAGCTTCTTTCCAAGCCCACTAGTGTCCTCTATTCAAGATTTGACAACTTACATTATGCAGAATCTAGTCATGATTGTGACTTAGGAGAACTTTATATTTGGTAGTATGGTTTTAGACTATCATCATGTACTTCACCTGTTTTTGTTGCCTGGTCATAACTTTCCATGAAATTAGAGCTTTACCAAGCAATATCTTTTCGTCCTTATGTTTTTGGTGGGGTAAGCACGTAGGGTTGCATGAGTGATATGAAAAACAACAGATAGCGGAATTCACCCCTTCATAATTGAGCTTAAGTACTGAGACTTTGTTTCCCTCCAATGACGGTCGAGATGTGATTGCCCGCGTGGTGATTTAGAAAAGGGAAAAAGGAAAAGAAGGAACAAACAAGAAAGAGGTGCTTGTCTGAGAACGTCACAAGAAGTGAAATTGACGTCGTCAACTTAATGGCGGTATTGGTTTGGAGTTGGAGGAATGTGATGGCATTTATAGATTCCTAATTTTAACAAGGCTCATTGGCTTGCCTTCACCTTCTTCACATTTTTGCACCTCCTTTTCGGGTAACGAAATTTGCATACTTGTGTGCTCGTTGCAGGTGCTTTGATCTTGGCTTCTTCAAAGGGTTAGAGGAAGCTCGTAGTTAATTTGGATTTATTCTGAGGAATATGAAGATGGGTTCTCTTCTGTTCTTGATTTGCCGTCTACTGCTAGCAAGAGCTGCTTCACTTGAAGATTTCAAAGGCATGTCCTTTCTATAGCGTTCCTTCTCTTTTTCTTTCACACCATTAGCTTTCGATGAAAAAGAACCTTGTACTTGTCAGAGCACCCAACTCGATCTTATATCGAACTCTTGTGCTTCGAATCCAAGGGGATCAGTAAATATCGAATAAGTTAAAACTAGTCCATTAGAATTGAATAATCTGTTCTGTCTCACTTCAAAAGTTTCTAAAGCATTATGTGCACCGAGTATGATTCTCTTGTAAAGAGTTTTTAGGACAGATTAATGACTTGAGACTATAATTTATGCACTTGATCACCAATACATTCGGCTTTTTAAGGCATATATAGACTTAGTGTGGCTTATTATGTATATACTTGATCTGGTTTTTGACATTTCTTTTACTGCAGGAGATGAGGCAGCCATTTATCTGGATCTGTACCATGTTGATGGCTCCAACTCTTCCCTCGGGAACAAATCTCCAGAGCCTTTCGTCCATGTTCTCGCTCGCGATGAAAATCGCATCAAGGCTCTCAGGTACCGAATTACTAGCACAAAGGCGCGCAAACCTAGCGTCATCTTGAACCAATCCACAGTCATGTTAGGCCCCGAATCAGTAAGCATCCCGGTGAACTCCGGCTTGTCTGTCGGGTCGGGCAATTATTACGTCAAGATAGGCCTTGGCATGCCTGCCAAGTTTTATGCCATGGTTCTCGACACCGGCAGCTCTCTTTCTTGGCTCCAGTGCCAGCCATGTGCAATATACTGCCATGCCCAAGTCGACCCTCTGTACAACCCCTCCACTTCCAGGACTTACAAATCCCTGCCGTGCTCGACCTCTCAGTGCTCGTCACTGAAGGAGGCCACTCTGAACGACCCCATGTGCGAGTATGGAACGGGCAAGTGCGTGTACACAGCAAGCTATGGCGACTCGTCCTTCTCAATTGGATACTTGAGCCAGGACTCGCTTAGCTTGTCCCCATCCGAGACTTTGCCTAGTTTCCTTTATGGGTGTGGCCAGGACAACGAAGGGCTGTTCGGGAGGGCAGCCGGTATTGTAGGCCTGGCCCGCCAAAGTCTCTCCATGATTTCTCAGTTATCTTCCAAGTACGGAAGTGCCTTCTCCTATTGTCTTCCAACGGAAACCTCCACTGCCAGCGGCTTCCTCTCTCTTGGGAGGGCTTCACTAGCGGCATCAGCCTTCAGGTTCACTCCCATGATAACCGAATCCAGAGAAAAGAGCTTATACTTCTTGCGATTGGGCGCAATTTCACTAGCGGGAAAGCCTTTAGCAGTCACGGCTACACAGTATAGAGTCCCGACCATCATCGACTCTGGAACGGTCATCTCACGCCTGCCTAGTTCTGTCTATGCTGCACTCAAACAGGCTTTTGTCAAGGTCATGTCAAGAAAGTACGCTAAGGCGCCAAGCTATTCAATATTGGACACCTGTTTCAAAGGAAGCTTGAAGACTATGTCCGTTCCACAGATGCGGCTTGTATTCCAAGGCGGCGCCGATCTTGCTCTGACACCTGCAAACATTCTCATTGATGTCGAGAAGGGCACTACTTGCTTGGCCTTTGCAAGCGGCTCTGGAGACAATGAAATCGCTGTCATTGGGAATCATCAGCAAAAGACGTTCAAGGTTGCTTACGATGTCACCAATGCCAGGATTGGGTTCGCTGCAGGTGGCTGCCAATGATTGGCAGCGCTTTTCACTTATCGAATGTCAAGAAGTACGCAATTATTCATACTAAGTATGTGATGAAATACGCCGGGTTTGGGGGCAAAATAATGTTTGTTTTCTTGAAGTAGTGAACTACGGGAAAGGAACACTGCCGGCAATATCAAACGTTTCTTCATCATGTACATATATGATTTGATTATCTGAAGCAATGTAAAGAAAGCACGTATCAGTGAAAATTTGCAGTAGCTACATCTGGATCTACGGCCTGGTTATCCCTCATTTGCTTTGATGTGATAGTATCTATATCTATGGAGATATAAAAAACAAATGCATTTGGTTATCTGTCAATCATCTGAAAGCGAATGGAAGAAGCCTCTATATGTTGACAAGTAGGATTTTGGTGAAGTACATTCGCAAGGTCTCTAGAATTGTTACCTTACAAGATCTGTTTATGTCACAGAACTTGATAAAAGAGTTTACATTTCAGTTCTTGATTAACTTTCAATTCACTGAAAATGGGTTTCGTACACAATACAAACCATGCTGTGCAAACTGTGACCATTAAACCGACCTAATTCCGTTGAATCGAATGCCCGGACAGCAAATTCTTTTCATAAACTTGCATCAAATGCAAGTCAATGATTGAAAACAGAGGCCAAACATGTAGTTCTTAGCCTCATCTACTGGCTCGTTTTAAAATCGACAACTCACAAGTAGAAAACTAAGAATCTATTATATATTATGTACAGGTAAAGTCAAAACTTAGAGAGTGTTTGCTCTTGTGTTCACCGCGTGACACTTCTCTTTATCTTTGTGCCAGTCACGCAAGATGACCATGGTATTGTATTGCCACGTGGCCCAATAACCTTATTGATTATTTACATGCCATCCTGGCACTCCTATATTTTATTTACATATATTAATAATGGATGAAGTCAAAATTTAAACATTTTCAAATGTTAATATAAAAATTTATCTTAGAGTTAAACAATGTGTAGTCGTAATTAAGTACAAATGCATCTTAAATTGTCGCGAAGTTTCGTAAGAGTGATTGACGATGTTAAGATAAAAGCCATTGTAAAAAAAACATAAATAGAGATGTCTGCTCTTTAGTGTACCACAGAAACACCCCGGCTTAGAGAGATTAAAACAATTCACAGAAGATCAGAAAGTTGAGCTTATTCTATGGTGTCTTTGAGCCAAAGAGCTAGCTATGGACATCATAGCCAGTGCAGTGACATCATGTGGATAAAGGGCCTGAGTGAACGTGCCAGCCATTGATAGGCACACAGCCTTGAGTGCTTATAGACTTTCCATATGTGAATGTGATAAACATAAAATAATTGCAGGCCCACTTAATTTTAATACAGATGTGTTTGGTTGGAAGATTTCAAAGTTTGAACTTCGATTCTTTCTTGACTGTTACATAATGAGTCAATTTTCATCTCCCACAGCCTGCATTTGACTTTTCTGCCACCCTTCGCACACAGCTGCAACACTACGTGATTTCTTTGGGATCTATCACTCTGCTAAAAGTTCTCCCTCTGGCACCTTTCGCTCGGTTGTATGCCACCATGTCCACGTCTCTGCGGTGAACTGAATGCCAAAGCCCTGATCGATCCAAAGTTGGCCACAACCGGCTCATCAGCAACCGGAGACTTTCCGCTTCGACTAACGGGTGTATGGTACGTTCGTCTGAAAGATTCATCCATCTTGCTTTTGTTCCTTCTTTCCATGCACCACCAAGTGTATTGACTTCCATGAAGATCTCTCTCCCTCTCTCTCTCTCACAGACACACTTAGCATACTGTAGAAAATGGACCTGAATGTTTCATTTGAAGAAGTTATCTGCTTCTTGTTTCCTAGGAATCTAGCTTTCTCTTTGCTGGCAAAAAGATTTGGTCTCAAGACAATCTATTTTCATATTCATGCATCACTCAGAAATCAACAAATACAACTAACTTCCCTGAGACCTTCTGCATTAATGCGTGTGAAAAATTAGGCAAGATCTGATTGTTCTCTTTCTGGTACATAAATGTCTGACAACTTCGATTAGAATTACTTCTTCTCTCCGCTCTAAGTATCAAAGTTCAATTGCATGATCTGATTCCGGTGAGGCAATGACCTCTTGACCATCAAAGTTTTAACTTGCAAGTGCACCATGAATACAAGGTCCTTGGAACCCCTAAGATTTCGCGCTTTTCAGTTTTCACTTAGCTAGAAAATTGGATGTGAACAAATTCTCTTTTTGATGAAGAATAGTAAAAGTTCTTTTGTTATTGGAGAAAAAAGAAAATCCTTTAAAAGGTTTCTCTCCTTGAAAGATACTTGCTGAACAGAAGAGACCTGGAAGTTCATTTTGAAGATGAGTTGTTCTGTCCAGTCCTTGTTTCCTGGAAAATGAGCTCCCCTTTTGCTGGTCTAGAAACTTTAGAAAGTGGAAAAGGAATGGGGCCTGTTTTCCATATTCCAATGTCATTGAGCAATGAGCAACCACCGCTATCAGCGGCAATAAAGAAATGTACTTGTTCAAGCAAAAAGCATAAAGAATACAGAAAATTCAATACGCCTGCAATGTGCTGCCAAAAAATACTAGCGACATTGGACTGACAAGATCACAACATTCGCCGCCTCGTTTTTGTATGTTATTCCATATTCAAAACCAGCTCCAATGTCCAAACAACTAAAGTTGGAACTTCATGTTGGTTTCTGCACGTTCTTACTAAGCGTTTGTCTTTCTCTAATGGTGCAGATGATTTTTTAATAGGCTGTCTGTTCAAATTCTTGAATCTAACTTACTCCATTCTGGAAATTTTATAGTAATTGTTTGTTTCCTGCCTTTTCTTTTCCCGAAACCACTTTGCTTGAATTGCTTGTTAGCTAGAAAGCTCGCGTCCATGAGACATGCACTTAAACAAATGTAATAGACAAGAAAGTGACAAGAAAAGAACAATTATTCCAGGGCGAGGCAATGCACACTTCTACTTGCTAATTAAATAATGGGTTAATGCGAATTCAAAAGTTCAAGACTTTTCCCCATTTCAAGGAATTAAACCAAAGGTCTTAACCTTTGTGCAGATGTTATGAACTGATAACAATCATCAAGAACTTGACTTCTGCAGATACTTACCTCAATCAGAATGGGCTGCATTTCCTCAAAAGTAGTATCGCGGTCAATTAGCTACAGAGAAGAGCTGAATCGGAGCTCGCAGAGTACGGGAAAATCCATAATGGCGCTGGAAGATATGTTCAGCTCTAACAAGGGAAGTGACCAATTCCTCACGCTTGTTTGTACTGCTAACACAGTAGCCAACCGGCTCCGGAGCGGAAGTATCAATTCAGAGTCGAAAGCAAGCCCCAGATCAACCAAAGCTACTTTCGAGATTGATAGAAACTGTGATTGCTCAGCAGTTTCGGAAGAAGGAACAGAAGGAAATCGCGCAAAGCCTGCAAATTCTCAGCTCATCCATGAAGATTCAGAATCCTATAGTGTTGAACCTCCTAAACGGTCCAGAAGTTGGCATTCATTTTTTGAAGAAGAAATGCCTTCAGCTAATGCTGAGAACCATGGCAAAAGTAGAGATGGATCCGAGTGGGAGTACAAAGGCTTAGGGCGGTCAAGAAGCTTTCATACGGTTGAGGAATACGATGCATTGCTGGCTAGAACTTTGTCAACAAGCTCTTCTCATGATGATAATGTTACAGAGAGCCAAGAGAAAATACCATACCCTGAATCTTCAATGCACAGCGCTCAGAACAAGTACAACATCAAGGCAGTGGATAGAACACCACAAAAAGATGTTTTGGTGGACAAGAACATTGTAAATGATGAAACTGTAAAAGATGACTTGATCACATTATTGGCTTCAGGATCAGAAACCAAAGAACTGATCCCAAGTTCACTGGAATCCTGCACAAGAGATGAGTTAATTGCCAAAGATGACGTTGCTCAAGAAGAAAGATGCATGGTAAACAGGCGATTCAAGAGAAAGGCCCTTGCACGAGGACTTGAATCACTTGCAATCCCGACCATGATTGAATTCCCAGCAGTTGCAAGCTTAAGGGAATGGCTTCCTGCCGGAGGGCAAGTCCACTCTCCTGGAGCCTACACAACTCCTAAGTTCGGCACCTATTCTTTACCGGAGTCCAAGAATCTATGCGAGGCCACCGAGGACAACATCTTCACCAAGGAATTGGTGACTGCCTTTGAGGAGCACATGCAAGAACTAGAAGCAGAAGAAGAAACTATTCTCAAACAAATTGCAGAGAAATGGGAATGGGAAGGTGCAAAGGAAAATCTAGATGAAGTTGCTGCAACCTAGGTAGGATAATCTTTTGTGTGGGTTTGGATATTGAGCAAAGTGCATGGTCCAGTCTGAGGAGAACTTCGGATTCGTCTCTCAGAAATTAGTGCCCTGGGATTGTAAGATACAATGAAGTGAGCAATATATCTGAAAATGAAAAACGGACTGTAAGCACACTCATGCTGCCGGTCAAAAGCACTGTTTCTTCGTCCAACTGCAGCTATAGTCCATGAACATGAATGTTTCACCACTCCCATCTCATTAAAAGATCCAAGAGGACACTTACAGGTACAGGTAGTTGTGCAATTAAAATCATGATTTTCTGAAAGAATGTTTCAATGATGACTACCTTGTCACTAAAGGAAGTTACTCATACTACTAGAAGAATCTGAAAATGATATTTGTCCTTCAGTAGCAGACATGGACCTGATTATCTCAACTACGCATGGAGATAGCAGTTTGCTAGGGTTATAGTCACACCATAGATCATTTTTGCAAGAATCTAAAAAGGAGTTCTACAACACTCTGTTAGAGAATCAGAAGATTCTTGAAAGGCAATATTCGAAACAAGACCCCCAATACCCAATCCGACATTCAAGTAGATCGCCAGTGTACTGAAGAGCCAAAAAGTGACAAGCACACAAACAACAATAATCAAAGCAAATAAGCACACAAACAACAATAATCAAAGCAAATATAGTTCAGCAACTACAGAGGAAAACTTCAGACACTTACTTTGGGTTTCATTCACCATAATCTAGATTCTAAAACATGCTCATTAACATTTTTTGATTGCCCGCAAGTTTTTCAGTCATCACGTAGGTTCAGTTTCCAACACGCATCTTAACATGGCAGGACCTGATCTTTAACCCATGGCATACTTCTGTGTCCATGCCCTGGCCGTTTCCTCATATCGGCTTCTCTGGTGTTTGTATATGTGAGCAATTTCAGGGACTAGAGGGTCATCGGGGTTGGGATCAGTGAGAAGAGAGCAGATGGAAAGGAGGACCTTTGAAATGGTCAATGCTGGGCTCCATTGTTCTTTGAGAATGTCAAGACATATGCTGCCATTGGAGTTAATGTTGGGGTGATAAACCTACAGTAGACAGAAGAAATAGGGACACAAGAATGTCACGATGCTAAGTCTGATGAAACTCCAGCAAAAACAAATTTAGACGACACCCCTATTCACAAATGATAAGAGTTGCTTCAAAATCAAGAAGAATAGCTTCATTGTCATATACATCACTGCCCTGCATCTCATTTCTTTGGACAAAAATCAAGACTCTCTAGCCAAGCCCCAAAAAAGATGCTACTTTGACGTGTCCATCTCTTGAGTAAAAAAGCCTATACAAGTAATCAAGACAGCGACTAGAATCAGAAGTACGAGTAAGCGGGATCTGCACCGATTGACAACAGTTTGGTAGAGCATATCGGTGCACCTTCTTAACGAAGGCATAATTTGTTTTATAACATGCACGAACATCAATCGAATAATTTTAAGCTTGTTAATACAGGAAGTCTAAGCTGAAATTCCTACAAAACAACAACAATTTATGCAATAGAAGCAAGCATGAGGACATGAAATACTGTGCTAAGGGCTGAGATGCTCTCTGACCAGCAGGATACAGCCTATCAGTTTTCCAACATATAAATGTACAATTTCCAGTTCTCCTTTATAATCACTCATACAAAGTGCCGAGTTGCAGGGACAATGACTTGGTTCTACAATTCATGCAATCAAATTCAGAAATAAGCACGACCGAACGATTTAAATAGAAGATGCACGTGAAAACAAAAACCAGCATTACAGAAAGACAACAATATAGCAGACAAAACAAACACTACATACAAGAAGAGGTCATGAAATAACCTTGGTTTGGAAGTTGACTTTGGGAGGTTTAAATGGGTAATCGGGTGGGAAATGGATCATTATGAAGAATACACCACCGGCATACGGGCTATCGTTGGGCCCCATGATGGTTGCTTGCCAGTGGAAGAGGTCTTCTCCCGCCGGCCCAGCACTGCACGAGGTTGGAGGGTCTCTCTGCAAATCCTGTAGTTCCTTCTGAATTCTCTTGCTAGCCATCAATTCGTTCTATTCCAAAACGCAAAAGACGTTAGCACTGAAAAAGGATTTGAACATATGCATATATAAAATTTCAAGAACTTCATAGCAGTTGTTGAGCTCAAATGCTTATCAAGTCCCAAGTGAAACTAAATGACATAATGATTCACCTGAGTGAAGAACGGGGAAAAGTTTTTTTTTTTGGTAAGGAGGAACACGGAAAAGTCAGAAAGCAAAAGAAGTAAAAAAGGTCCAAACTTTACAAGAGTTGAACACGCACAAATTAACGGGTGGTGTTTTTTTTTTTGAGACAATATCCGAAACCCAACTGACCCCAAGCACTGAAAGTGCCAACACCCGGGAGGAATTACCGTCTGACCCAGAAACAAAAGAAACAAGTCAACCCTAAACTGATAAATATCAACTCTATCACACACCATGTAAGCTTAAGGTAGCAACTAGCAAGAATCGGATCTGAAGCATAGAAGGCCAAGCTAAACTAACGAGAGTTAGAAACAAAACATACCAGGAATTAGAGAGGGATTCCAGGAAGAAGAAAGGAGAAGTGAAGTTGAGTCTTGACTTTGATGAAGAGAGATGTGGGAAGATGAAAGAGGTTTGTGGTCACAGAGGAGGGAGGGAGGCAGTATCTGCGTTGACTAACCATCATGATGTCAATATTAAAATGTCTTTTCCGAAAAGCATCTTTGCTTATTTCCACCGGATAAGTAGAGAGCAACTTGCCTTTTTTCAAGGAATTTCATCCAGGAACTTGAAAACTTCCTCAGCCAGTTGCCTTTAACGTTATTAAACTTATTAAACCGTGGGCAGCTGGCAATAGATGGTGAAATTCTGCTGCATGCCATTCAAGCTTTGCTAAGATGGAGTTTTGGCTTTCAAAGCTTTAGTGTGATAAGTAACAAGAGATATCACTTATCTCTAAAGGTATACACAGTACATACAGATACTTGATTACATGACAGAGGAAAATATACATTTTTAGATTTTTAAGAAATTTATACATTGTATTATGCTTTTTGAATTATCATGGTAAGATCACAAAAGTAACAAAGTTGTAGTCAAAAAAGTTGATTAAATTCTTAGTTCTCTTTTTAATCTATAAGCCATATTGTGCATCTAATTGTAACTTAAGAAATTCAATGTTACAAAAATTTTATAAATAGAAGCCCTTATAGATTTAATTATTACTTTCTGTGTTACACATAAAAATCTCATGCAAGATCTTATCATATCAAAATAGACAAAAAATCACATTACAAACCAGCATATTGCCATCGATAAGAAAGCATAAATTGAAAATAGATATTACTAAATAATTAAAACAAAGCAACTTGCAAATAAACAATATATAGTTTGAGATAAACTCTTAAATTAATATAATAAGGTTATAGTCTTACAGTCCTTACATTATCAAACAATAAATTTCAAAGAGTGGGTCTTCTTTATCTTTACAAAGCACGAGTCTTTCAACTAATGTACTGCGCGATGCATAGTTGGCAATAAATGGTGAACTGATTCCTGCTCTATAGCTTGTCCTGGAAATTCTACACTTGTAGTTATAGCCTTCACCCAATTATACTTAGGAAAAAAGCCACAAAAAATCCCAAACTAGCCTACTTTGACCCATTTACCCTAAATTCGTTTTTTTGCGACATTAAAAACCTCAAACCATACTCATTGTGACACATTTAGCCTAAACTTTTTCATAGGACATAAAAAAAAATCCAAACTTGTACCTATGTGATACATTTACCCTCCATTAAAGTTATGTTAAGTGATTTTTTAGTCAAAACATCATTTTTATTTCATTTAAGCCACGTGACGTCATGTTAATACTGTTTGCTTTCTGACGTTCATATAAGCAAATTTTTAACAGTTCCCACTAACAAAATTTTGACAAAGTGTAAATAGTACAAATCTGGGTCTTTTGGTACCACGGAAAAAATTTTGAGCAAATGTATCACAATGGACATAATTAAGGTTTTTTGTGGCATTTGCCCTCATACTTGTAACTTAGATCTTTTGAATTCCCAAATTACAGTGCATTTCGCTGCTAAAGAAAATGAATGAATGAGATACACTATTGTAGCCATAATTGTTGCCTCGAGGGCCCAAATCCAATCTCCTGTAATTTATTGAAGCCACCTCTGTCACAGTCCAAATTCTTGTTAATAAATTCGCTAAGTTAAAAAGAGTTCATACAAATAACTTTATCCTCGTCAGGTCATGGCTTATTGATTTAAAGTACATGCAAAATGTCAAACTCATACATTAACAGTGTCGCATAGCCTAAAGCAGTATCAGTACATTCCTGTGGGTAAAAAATTTATAATTCCGTTGACTACAGCATTCAATAACAAAATCAGAAGCCAGAAGCCACAACTCAAATCAAAACAAACGAAAGTCGTGTTGAAAGCGAAAGTCATCCCAAGCCAGGTTTTCTGGCTGAAGTTTAAACCATTTTCCACTGATGTAAATATACTTAGGCCAGAAACAAAAATGCCGACATCGGCCATCGGGGCTGACAATGCCCAAAATGGCATGAAATATGACTTATTACTACATAACCAAAACTGTTGATCCTGAGTCATGCTGACATGAGTTCTCCAAAATCCATTACTTCAGAGACCATTGCAATCACATGGGGTTGATCACGAGTTCCATGAGCCAAATTGATAGTCTGACTCTATTTATATCCTCATGAGACATAAGAGTATTGCTAATGAGAAGAGAGCAGTACAAAATTTCGAAGAAAGTGAAAAGAGTCAAAAACATCCACCAATTTCGACAGAGAAAGTGAATAGGGTTCTTATTGGCAATGAGAAGAGTTTGCCTCAGTCTTCACCCAAACACCACCAACCTTTACTGAATACATCTCCATTATTCTGCAAACAACAGACCACTCATCACCATAAAGCTCTCTCTCTCTTTCTCTTCTCTCTCTCAACCTTCCGATGAAGAGCCAGTGTTCTATGACCTAAAGAAAGAAGACAGTGATACACCACCAAGTAACAACATATTTGTCCTCTTACCCTACATTGCAACGAGAAATATATCACCTATCTACATGTACACCATGCGCTGAAGCCACTACAGCCATGTTGCAAGAAATTTTATATAATTGCAGGTATATAGTTAAGAAACGGTGCAGGCATCCCCTCACAACATGGAGTCGAGATATGAATAATTCCTGCAACGGTTATACTGAAGGAGACTGCCATAAGTGCGATCCCACACCCCAATGAATAGCGATTCAGTGTCGGGACTGAAAGATACACCAGAGATCTCGCCAAAAAAATCGATCTCCTGCTCCTTCTCATACCCACTCTTCACATCATAGACATGGACAAAATCAGCAGGCTCTGCCATGGCCATAAATCGCCCATCGGATGTGAATCGAATGGACCGGATGGCTCCAAGGTTGCCCTGGAGTACAGCAACAGACTTTGATAAGTTGCGAATGTCCCAAATACGGCAAGTCTTGTCTTGGTTTCCAGTGGCAAATATGTGACCATCCGGATGCCATGCAGACGCAAAAGAGAAATCCAAGTGCCCTTGTAGTGGCATAATGGTCTACAATTGCAAAAGCTTGAAGTTACACCATCTCATTGGGGAAAATCTTATCCAAAATCGTCAAGTAGCAATAGAGCATGATTAGGATTGACAGGCATTATACTCATGTTTCTTGTTTACATTTAGATTTTACTTTTTCAGGGAAGGGGGCAGAGGGAGGGACAGAAAGAGAAGGGACAGAAAGTAACTACCTTTCCTCTTTGAGAATCCACCACTATCCCCTCAGGGTTGTCACCAACAATGATCAGGAGCTTACCATCAGGACTCAGAGAAGTATGCTGTTACACAAAAACCTCAAAAGATTAGCAAGTAATCATTAGCAGGTAGACTTCAGTGACAAGAAAATGATGGACAAAGGAAGCATTAGCCGACAGAACAAGAAGCAAATTTCAACTTTCACCCAAAATCCAGCACTATATTACATGGATGATGTATGGTCTTCTATGAACACTAATGCATCATTATTTCCTTACTTGTATATCTACCACACAAAAGTTAAAGTTCAGTTATAACACAAAAGAGTCTTGCTAGATGAGCCATCCTAAGTTTTGCACAGTTGAGCAGGTCAGTGAGAAACTTCTACATGGAATTCACAGGATCTTTAGATGTTTAATTCATGGCCTCGCAGGCACTCTTTTCACTTCAATAAATGTTCTACTCCTGTTATAGAAGTAGAAAAAACTGGAAAAAAAGGGGGGGCAAACATCTTGTCCTTCTACAAACACCGAGTCTAGATGCATAACAGAGAGACTACAAGAAGTTCCGTATCCCAAAGTTCCCTTTTAAATAAATACTTAGGTAGCTTGGTCACAAGGAAATCATGGTTTTTCTAGTTCCTAAAATGCAAATTATCAGCGTTCCCACAATTTTACCATGCCATCACTTAAGGTTGATGATAAGGGCAATCCTTGCTGATAACTCAAGAGTTTACAACAACACGAGACAATAAAAACTGAAGGGCCCCTCTACAATGGCTAGGCAGCACAAGACCGATGAGTTCCAAATGCAAGCATAATGATTGCATATAATCAATTGCAACATGAGATGAATTCAAGATATTTACTTCAAGCCAGCTGAAGTAATTAGTCTATGTCCAATAAAGGTTTAGACATCCTATTTTGTGCAAGGAATCACTGAGAAATACTTACATTCACCGGCCAAGGAAAGGAAAAATGTTTGGAAAGCATAAATTTCTCCATGTCGAAGTCTCTGACTCCACAGTCATTATTTGATGCCATGAAATGTACAGCGCCACTGACAATAAAACATTGAGGAAATTTAAGGACTTGAAATGATGAATCCACCTCAACCGTGCATTATGTAAATTCAAATAAATTCAAAAGAATAGCGTGTAGAGGCACACTTGCATATCTTTGTGCACACCTGACACACACATCCACGAAGGAAATAAACTAGTAAACATATATCAAGATGAGAACAGAATGCATCCGGAAGGCAACCTGGGAGAATCGTAAATCTCAACTGCATTAGTGATAGCATTGTCATCATAAGTTGTTCTGCAACAGTAGCTAACACCAGGACGATCTAAATGCTGCACCCAGAGAAGAGGATCATCAGCAGTCACCAAAATAAAAGATGTTGGACTTGCAATAGAATAACAACGAACAATTCTGTCATGAGAACTAAATCTACAATCAAACTGCAAATAAGGAAGGAACTTGTATGAATGAATCCAACTGGGGTTGTACAAACATTTGCTCAGCCAAGAATTCAACATGAATGAGAATTACAACTGCACACTAACACAAAAGAAAACAAAAGAGTACACTGAATATAGATAAGTCAAACAAAGAAATAAAACATCGTGTTTGCAGTGGTATGTGTCAGGTTATACAAGCAAACTTAGTATCGCCCTAAATACATGTGCTCATAAACATTTGCTAATTAAATATTGACAACTGTAAAGGAAACACAAGTATTGAGATGGCCTTATCGGTGATTTGGCCCGAATATTACCTTACAAATAAGCTCCCCCTGAAAACCACCAGCAATCAGTAATTTATCCCGTACTGCAAGAGTACTGACTTGTGTCTGTGTAAAACCCTCTAAGAGACTTCCAGGGTGTTTCTACAATGAAAAGCAATAAAAATCCCAAGACCGTTTTCATTAAATAAGAACTTCCAAGAGCATAAATCACTATGTTCTGCATATAATGCAACATAATATTCCTTTACCTCACAAGGGGCTACATGTCCATAAACATCAAGCACCTCAGTCTTCTTGCAAGTCAATGATGACCAGTGAATGATCGAGAAGTGGGACATAAGGTAAACATCATGCTTTGTTGTGGACCAAACCAAGTTTCTCAACTGCAATTCCAGGTAACAGTTAAAATCAAGGTTTTAACAACGAAAATTCAGGGAAACAAGATATGTGTCAGGAATTTCTGAAATGAAAAGAGAAAGGAAATAGTTTGACAGCCATGTCCCAAATAGCAATTGGCAATGACAGCCCCAAATTGGAGGTGTACCCTAAAGCAAACACAAGTTCCACTTGCTATGTAAACTTCAAGTTTCAAGTTGGTTCCCCCCAAATAAAACAGGAGCAAAACATCATGATCAAACAACAAACAAAAACAAAGCCTAATGCCGTTGTATTCTCAATCATCTCAAAATCCAAAATATGTCCACTCAATCATGCATGAATACATTTCACCACAAAATACATTTGCCAATAATTACTATTTCAAACCTAAATTATCTCTATCCTGAAAACAACATCAATTCATCCAACCAAAACAATACCACCGAGAGAGAGAGAGAGAGAGAGAGAGAGAGAGAGAGAGAGAGAGAGAGAGAGAGAGCATTCTAACGTTCTGCTATATTACATAGATTCTACCAAATGCACCAGATTGTAAGGACAATATAAAGCCTTAACATGATGGTACATGACTAGCTATGCTTTGCGGAAAGCCACCTCAGCAAATACACATACTTGCACACAAAAAGATATGTGTCTGTTAATGAATGGCTAGCTGTTGTCCTAAATCATGTCAGATGTCAAAAACCAGCACAAGAAATTAATAAGTATTGTGCAAAGCAAATCCATATGTTCAGGGACTATACATACAGAGATATGACAGGAAGAAATGGTTCAATGCAGTGAAGAACTTCGTGCAACATTGTCAAGCTCACTCTAACTCTATTACAGTTCAAGCACCAGATGCACATAACTCTACCTATTCAAAGTTAGGACTCCAAAAAGTAGCGGCTAACAGCTTAGGGAAAGCATGAGTTCTACAGTCTTCCCATTCCTATAAGATGTATGTACATTCATAAGTTTGGTGACATGACATTAAACCTAGAATCAATTTCTCATCCAAGAATGTGTACATTCATAAGTTTCGAAAAGAAATTCCTGGTCAACCAGAGTACACCTGCTAAAGGAAACGAGGATATTCCACTACATGAAACTTGGGGAGTTACCAACAGTAATCAACTTGCAGGATTCAAAATCCTAACAACCAGAAGATAAAATCACAAGACAGAAGTACAAACATACTTGAAAATGAAGGATTGTCGACTTCACAGATCTTGTGTTTCGCCAAAATTCATAATAGTTTCCACCTTTTCTTGTGGGTTTGCATTCCTGTTCAGTAGAATAAACATAGAAAAGGACGACGTAAGTCAGCCCGGTCTCCTCTAAAGAATTACTACCCAGTACTGCAGAACTTAAAAGATGTTTACCTTTTCTGAACTTTCTCCGGATTGTGGTACGTTTTCATAGTTCTTGTACTGCTCTATTCTAGTTTTTCTGTACTTTTCACGAGTGACGCTAAGTCTTTCCCAAGGAATCCCCTGGATATCTTTACCTCTCCGAGCATCAGCAGCAGAGGTATCGGTAATCTTATTATCCTGCCATAGCCAACACAATCCGTCTCACTACAGTTGTCAATTGATATAGGTGATTTTACAATGATCCAGAAATAGCCCCAACTGATAAGCACAAGCTTTTGCAAGGAGAAATCATCATGCAGCTAGACAAAAGCAGAAAGAAAAAAAAAAAAAATGCAGAGAGCAGGAGGAAGAGGAGCAAAACTAAGAGTTAAGAATGCGAACCAGATGATCATATTCATCATCCTCATCGGTGTCTGAATCGCCCATTACTCTTTCATGGAAGTACATATCATCTTCTACTTCTCCCACATCGTAATCATCTGCTGCGTATTCCATCGGATACTCTTGGTGCTGAGACATGTAGCCCTAACAACCCTAAAACCAAAAGCAACATCGCTTCAGCTGGACTGCACCCAGATAGTCTCAGCAGCATCGAACATAATAAATCAGACATCAACCAGAAACGGATGGCAAAGAGAAGAAAACCACAAGACATGTGTAACTCAATTCACAGTGAAATGTCGACCACCGAGTATAAGCCCTCGAGCCGCTAGTCATACACCAGTTCTTGTCGTCAAACAGCTCGAAAATGCTGATCCGTGGAAACAGAATTACAATTTCAGTAAAACCATTATCACTCGCAGGCTCTTCGAGATGCCAGCATAAACCTCGAACAATTTGCAAACTCTGGAATTCTTAGCATCCTATCCCACTACACAACATCAGGGATTGCCCAAACATCAGACGACAAAAACAAAGGTTCGAATAGGCAATGAATGCACCAGAAGATACTTTCCGACGATAATCAACAATCTCCCGCGAAATCAATCAACCGAGTAACCAGAAAGACTCCAATTTCAATCAAGCAACCCAGCAACAAAATCCAATCTTGAAAACCACTAACGAGCCAAATACAGTGGGGGGGGGGGGACCCAAAATTCACAAAGCAATATCAACACGGCGAAACCCACGGCCATTTCTACACTTGAACATCAATTACGCAGCACATACGCCGGCAAGTTAACCCAATCACGCCCCAAGACATTAAAGAAGCAATTTTTCGAAAGATGAAACCACACCCACCAACAGAAAACAAGAAAGAAACCCTAAACCGCGCACCGCCGCCGCCAAAAATCCAGGCGAAACCAATCGGCGCGCGGGACGAGGAGCGCACAAGGGGGTGGGGCGGCGCGAATCGAAACCCTAACCCAATTCCCCCCAAAATCGAATCCGAGCTGAACCAGATCTCCCCGACCCAGAAACAACGACCCCCCACAAAAACCGACGAACGAAAGAATTCGGGAAAAATTTTGCGGCCGCTTACGCGAAATTGAGGAGGGGCGGCGGCGATCCGAACGAATCCGAAATCGGAGATGGCGTGCAGTGAGCGGGGGTGGGGGGGGTCGTTGGCTTTTACTTTTGTAAGGAATTCAATGATCCAGAGGATTTCGCTGCATCTCTGCACGATGATTGTCGATTGGACCCCGCCCCCCTCAAGCCCATCCCCATCACGCTCCGCTCCGTTTATCACACACACACACACACACACACACACACACACACACATATATATATATATATATATTTATTTATTTATTTATTTTTATTTTTTATTTTTATTTTTATTTTTTATTTTTTTCTTGCTCGTTTTTGGGGAGAGAAGATCAAGGCGGGCTTTTTTTTTTTTTTTTTTTTACATTTATGCCCCTGGTTCTTTCGGGATAAAGCCCGGCGCGACCCTCGGGCCGGGTCCGGCGTATTGGGCGTTTCGATACGATCGAATAGAACGCCTCGAGGGCGCCATGTTCCGGGAGCCCAAGCTATGGATTTGAGTAAAGTCATCCTCCATCTGTTGCGGGTCGAGGACTCCTTCCTGTTCCCCCTTCTTCGAGCTCCAAGTTGAGTTTTTGTTTTTACATTTATGCCAGCTGATTTTTCATGATAGGCTTGGCGCGACCTTCGGGGCGGGGTGAGGCGGGTCTAGCCGGGTCCGGCATATTGGGCCATTCGATGCAACCGAATAGGAAGCCTCAAACACCATGTTCTATGGGTCCAAACTACATGATTGAATAAGTCTTCCTTTATTTATTGCGGGTTGAGGACTCCTTCTCCATCCCCTTCTTCAAACTCAGATTCACATTTTGCTTTCGCATATATGCCCTTGATGCTTTCAAGATAAACTTGGCACGATCTTCCAGCCAAGTCGAGCCGGGTTAGGTCCGACATATTGGGGCCCTTTGATACATTTAAATAGAAAGCCCGAAGGGCACCATATTCAATGGGTTTAAACCATGTGATTGAATAGGTCATCATTTATCTATCGCGGGTCAAGGCCACCTTCTCATTGCCCTCCTTCAAACTCCAATTTGTTTGTTGTTTTTACATTTATGCCCCCGATTTTTCCGAGATAAGCTTGGCATGACCTAGAGGCCAGATTGGATTGGGTTGGGCAATCATGCCGCTCTGGTCAAGCCTCTTGCACATTCGGGCATCCGGAGCTCAATTCCTATTTTCCCTTTGATACAGATGGTCCATAAAACTTCGATTCAATATGCAATATCGTCCCCTGAACTATCAATTTATTAGTGGTCCCTAAGTTATTAGTGAATGTTGAATCTTGTTACTAGTTTTCATGAGAAATGTTCAATGTCGTCTTTTCGTTAATGCAAGTTGGCGGAATTAGGTTGTTGTGGCTTCCAATTAGGTCAAGTTTGAATAGTGAACGGAATGTCGCACGTGAATTATTCGAGTAAGATATTTATCTCAAATAAGGATGTAATAATCCACGTCATCAAATAACGATGGACTCGTTAAAGTTATAATTTTTTTTCCTTATGGACATGTTAACTCATCATTTTTAAGAGTCCGACTCAGTGCATACTAATTCACGTCATCAAGTAACGCCTAATATGTCATTTGAACAAATAGAATGACTACATAGAACATTTGGCAATAGTTTAGGGATGCATCGAGCAAATTAAAAATTCGGGAATGACATTACACGTTGAGCCGAAATTCGAGAGCCAATTTTGTCATCTTCCCTTTCTCTAATTTTGCAAAAAAGGAAAAATTGAATGGATTTACTCCTTCAAAGCTCCCATAGTTTATAGAACTGGGGGTCTCATGACAAGCTTGAAATGCACATGTCATGTGACTCGTACCTCCTTTTCAATTTTTACCCAATTTCTCCATTTCTTCTGCAAGTGCAATCATCTCTATGGCAAGAAAGTCTTGGTCTTCAACCACAAATTTGATCGACCAAAGAAGAAAAAAAAAAGGCACAAATTTAAGCGAGCGAGGTGAAACATCAACCCCGTTCTATCTATACCTTCCAAAGAGCTGATTGGAAAAAAATAAATAAATAAAGAGTCAGTTAAACGTCATGTTCTCCTCTGTTTTTTTTTTTTTTGCCTTTTTTGACAAGATGAGATGAGCTCAATTGGAGACTTTTCTACCCCTCAATTACCCCGCATCATAATTCACGACCGTCGAAACATCACCACACGGTGCGAGTTGAACGTCGGCATTCAGTGCCTGAATTATCTCGATATGATATATAACCAGCCCGCCATGGCCACGCGATGGAATGATCATGCACTCCTCGAGATGCCCAGGGGATTCGCCATTGACAATTATTTCTTCCATTTTTTTGTAACAACGAGATTAGATGGCGTGCGTTCCGGTTCCAATTGATGAATCCGAATATAATTGGTTTTGCTTTAAATTTCATAAAGGTGTGTTTTGGTATGCAGGATCTAAAGATCTACTTTTGCTCGGCTTCTCTCTTCATAAGGTCGGCCATTTCACAATAATGCGTCCGTACCACGTTTATCCTAAATTAATTTTCGCGACACATAAAAAGAAAAATCATCTCAAATCGATATACCCGGGACAAATATTACCTCCATCAGCTTCTGTCGAATATCGTGGCCGGCACCGAAACACAAGGGGCAGACAATTCAAACGGACGGCGTGCGACGTGAATTCATCATGGAAAATGCGGCGTAATTAGATCTCCTAGACAACGTCGATTTGAGAAGCCATGTTTGAAGAAAATGAATCGAGATTAGGGAATCTGCTAAGTTTCCCCCCGGGAGCTCCCTCATGCTTCCAAAATCCCTAATCTGGCCCTTATTTTGCGAGAAGGTTTTGGTAGATTGGTCAATGATGGATCAAAATGAATTTTTTTTGTGCAACGAAAATTAATTTGAGATAGATGAGCGTATCGGCTTGGGGATTTTCTACGACACAAACATCAGTGAAACTAAACGTGACAGGAGTGCATCAACTTAAGAAAATTTTTGAGATATTAATCTTTCTTTTTGTGTGTAAATAGGGTTAATGCCACAAAAAACTCAAAATTGGTATACATGTGACAATTTTATCTTGAACTTTTTTTTTTACCACAAAAAACCCCAAACTGGTACACATATGACAATTTTATCCTAAACGTATCCTAAAAAACCCCAAACTGATATACATATAACAATTTTACCTCGAACATACCCTAAAAAACCCTAAACCGGTACACTTGTGACAATTTTACCCTGAACATACCACAAAAAACCCCAAACTGGTATACCTGTGACAATTTTACCCAAAATTAATAATTTTTTAATATTATTATTTTTTTATTTTTTAGAATTTTTTTATTTTTTATTTTTTATTTTTTTCAGAAGTAGATGAAAAAGCAAGCAAGCTACTTGGGGAATTAGATCAGGGGAAAACGAGGAACTAGAGAACCCAGACATCTTCCGATTCGTGGGAAAAAATATAAAAAATGGAAGACGATCCGAGACTGGCAGCAAGAAAACGAAACGGCGAGAAACCAAATTGAACAAAAAAAAAACAAAAGAGAGAGAAAGGTAATAAATCAATCTCCTTCGACAAAAATTCAAGAGGAATGACAGAAAAAAAAAAAACAAAGAAAGGAACCACTAAATAACCAAAACCGGACAGAGTACGAGAGGATTATGATTTATATGGTGCCACGGAAATGGAGAGAGAGAGGAAAAAAGGGACATGATGAATGGACGTGAGAGAGAGGCGAGGGCGACTCTCGCCGGTGTCGGGTGAGAGACGCCTTCGCCTAGGCGGGCGAGGATAGCCCTCGCCCGACGTCGGCGAGGGCCGCCCTCGCTAGATCCAAAGAGGGTAGCCCTTGCCTGAGTCGGGTGAGGGCGGCCCTTGCCCGCGCCGGCGGGGCCGACCTTGCCGGTTTCTGCCTTTAGCCGGTTGCTGGTCCGGTGATTGGCTAGAAAGTTGAAGATAAAGAAAATAAAAAAATAAAAAATTTCAAAAAAATAATATTAAAAAAATATTAATTTGGGGTAAAATTGTTACAAGTATATAAGTTTTGGGTTTTTTGTGGTATGTTCAAGGTAAAATTGTCACAAGTGTACCAGTTTATGATTTTTTAGGATATGTTCGGGGTAAAATTGTTACATGTGTACCAGTTTAGAGTTTTTAATAGTAAAAAAAAATTGAGATAAAATTGTCACACGTATATCAGTTTGGAATTTTTTATGATAAAAAAAATCCGAGATAAATTTGTTACACATATAATAATTTAAGATTTTTGGTGGTATTAATCCTAAATAATATGACCATGACGATGATTGCAAAGACGCCATCTATCGATAGAAAGGACAAACGTAAAAGACAAAAGTTATTTTAAATTAAAATAAACGCGCATAAAAAAAAAGAGGAAATTAAAGTGGATTTTTCTAATAAAAGAATTTTTTTTTACAGACGACAAACGGAATTAGCAAACGAGAATTTTTTTTTTAAAAAACCAAAAACAACCACAACATCGACAAACACAAAGGCTATAGCTCGCTTTTCTGTCCTCGGCTTCTCTTGTCTTCTTCGAATTCTCGTTGGTCCTTGATGCGCTTGAGATTGTGGGAGGAGGAGGAAGGAGGAGGAGGAGGAGGAGGAGGAGGCGATTTGCATTTTGAAGCGAGACCCAGTGTAAGGTCGAGGGAAAATCGAGGTGGGTGTGGTGTGGTTTCTTCTCTCTGGCCGAGCTGATTCTCGCCGGCGAATCGCGGGGGAATGATCGGTTCTCGGGTCGTCCGGTGGTAGCTCGTTGGGTCTGGTGGGTTCTTGAGGGTGCGTGGGGTCGCAATGCGGCGAGGAACGTTGCCGGGTTCGTGGCGGGTGTAGGGTTCCGAGCTGCTTTCCGTTGGCTGTCGTGTTTTTTTTTGAGATCTGGGAATGGGGGGGTGGTTGGGCTGATGGGTGGTTCTTGATTTGGGTCCGGCGTCTTTCTCCAGGTTTTGACCTCGCGCGTGGCTTTTCGTCGTCGGGAGGTGTACTTGGTAGTGGGGCTGAAGGAGGAGGGAGACGTTTTTGTTTCTTGTTGGTGGTGGTGGGAGTGCTGTTGTTGTCGGAGTTTTGAATTCGTGGAAGAGAGAGGGGGTTTATTAGAAGGGGAGTTGAAGACGAAGCGGCATCATGATCGATCAGTTCATCAATTTCGTGATTCGGCCTCCCAGGTACTTTGTCATTCTTGTTGTCTCTGCCATCATTTCTGTCAATCTCATCATTACTTCGGGGACTCTAGTAGCTTGTAGCTTAGTTTTGTTGATGCAAATGGAACTATGGGTTTAACTTCCCATTGGATGTTCTTTAGCTTTCTCAAATGTTTCTAAGTGGCGGAGACATGATTCATTTGTATTGACCACTGTTACAGTCTGGCAACTGTAGTTTGAAGTCTATCCTCATTGACTTTCCTTGTTGTAAAATGGGGTTGAGTTGGGAGAAAAGGAGATCAAACAGGAAAAAAGAACATTTTTTTTTTGGCAATAGGAGAAAGGAACATTTGATCTTTCTGGAAGAGGATCACATAAATTTTCTCTCTAGGGCTTAAAGGCTATTGTGGTTTCGAAATAGCTTGTCATAGCCATTGCCTTTCTTTTGATTACTGGATTTTGCTGAAGCAGGACCTTGCTTAGTTTTGATGCTGATTACTTCGCTTATTGACCAGTACATGAAGTAAAATGAAGATGTCCGCCTGTTTTTTCCCCTCTCCAAGTATATTCTTGAATTAATTCTAGATCGTTTCATTTTGCTCTAGATTTATCTTTACATTGTATTTCACTGGGTTACTCCTCATGGAACCCCTCTCATCAAAATTTTGCAGTCCATGGTCTAAGAAACTCATTACGGTTTCCATCTATTCTTGTCTACAAGTTGAATGGAGTAGCATCTTTTGGGTTTGTCTCAATAGATAAAGCTCTTATGGCTGTTTTCCTGTTAGAATCAATAGCTTGTGTGCGCACGTTCTTTGTTAATTTGAAAAACATCTTGACGGTTAATACGCTCTCTCTGTTACTTGACATACTACTCTATATACAGGGCAGAATACAACCCTGACCAATACTTGTGGGAAAAAGATTTTACTCTAGCAGGAAGGTCATACAAAAGGCAAGATTTGGAGGCAAGTATGGACAACAATACCAACAAATTAATAATTATTTCTTTCGCTTTCTATACAATTGAATGTATGTTTTTCCCAGTGGTTTCTGATCTTTTACATCATGATGCTTCCGTTTCAGCTTACCAACAAAAGAGGGCATACTCTGAAGTGTAGTCATTATGTTCCTACACCTTTTCCGGAGGAAACACCTCTTCCTTGTGTTATTTACTGCCATGGGAACAGGTAGAAAATGTCATAAAAGTTGAATTCTTAATCTAAAGGAAGCCATGAGTATTTAGTTTGCCTCTTGAGTTGTGGAGGACTTCTTTAGATGTCTTGTGCATGCAACCTTTGTTCGCTTGCTATTAAATTGGCTCGTCTCCTGTCCCATGGCTTTTTTTTAGTAGAAATCATTAAGGGAGGTAGAGATTCATTCTTTTTCCAAGGAAATAATCTTGATGGCTGTTTGGAATAGTTGGAAATCCACATGAGCTGTTTTAGAAATAGCATGTAATATCTCATGTCTTACTCTAGTAAATATTGCAGTGGATGTAGGGCAGATGCAAATGAAGCTGTTGTTATTCTGCTTCCATCAAATATCACCGTTTTCACGCTTGATTTTTCCGGATCTGGCTTGTCTGATGGTGAATTTGTCAGCCTGGGTTGGCACGAGGTATGTATACATGGTATCACAAGATATATTCACAAAGAAAACATAAATGAAGTATCTATATTTGGCTTAACAAGGAAGACATTTTCTAAAAGTAAAGGCAGGAACTTTATGCATGTTTAAGCTTTAAGTCTCTGTTCTCCTTTGTGCCAGAAAAATGACCTTCAGGTTGTGGTATCACATTTAAGAAGCAACAAGCAAATATCAAGAATAGGTCTTTGGGGACGGTCCATGGGAGCAGTAACTAGGTACATGTTTTTGCTTTGTTGATGCCTTATCTGATCAGTGGTTTTTTCTGTTCTTTTTTTTTTATTGTGTTTAATAGGAGGAGTTATTTGCTCTGGGTATTTGGTAGAATGAGAACACAGTCATGAACTTCCTCTTTCTGGAACTTGATGCAGCATCCTTTGTGGAGCAGAAGACCCCTCAATTGCTGGAATGGTGTTGGATAGTGCCTTCTCAAATCTGTTTGATCTCATGTTGGAGCTTGCAGATGTGTACAAAATTCGTGTTCCTAAATTTACAGTAGGTGTCATTCTCCAAAACTATCAAGATAGTAATGCAACTACAAAGAAAACAGAACGACAGTTGCATATGCAGTATATTTGGTTCTGCATAAACATTCTATAACAGGATATGCATGGTTAATGGAATTCTGCAATTACACAATACCATAACATTGTCTCACCGAAATAAGACTTTAGCGGTCAAAAAGGAGTCAGATGTATACTTTTGATTCAAGCAGCCTGGGCATCATGCCAAGGTCATGCCCTACTAATAGCATTTCAAAGCAAAATGTGAACTTTTACTATCAAGTTGACATGAGTAACAAAAAGGAAGTGACTCTAAGGTTTACAAAATTACTATTCACACATAGAATATTCACCGCGTTCCAAATCTACTTTAATTTGAATTTATAGAACTCATGAAGGGGTATTGTCTTTAACTGACAATTTGTGTGCTTTGATAAATATTCTCGCCCAATTGGGTTAAAAAAAACCTAAAAGGTATTTGGTTGTGGTTTAGTTATTTGAATCCTCATTTTCTTATTCTTTGTTGGGATTGTTCTTTCATTAGGTGAAGATGGCACTTCAGTATATGAGGAGGGTGATCCAAAAGAGGGCCAAGTTTGATATCATGGATCTTAATTGTTTGCAGGTTCGACATATGTGGTTTCTGCTTTTGCAATCCATTTCTTGATCTATTATGTTGGTGACATCACGGTCTAATTTTTCATTGGAAAAGAAAGTCCCCCATAACTTTGGCAGCGTCAACACACTGCATTAGGGCTTGGGGGATTGTTATTGTTTTATAAACCTCATTCTAGGACATTGACTGCACTAACAAAACGTGTAAGTGAGGGCAGAGACAACAAATCAATTTTTCTGGTTGGTCTACCATTTTTGTTGATACATTTGTCCTCTGCCTGTCCTATGTCATGGAACTGATTTCCCGATGAGGTCTTTGCCCTGGTTCAAACTGAATTAACTAATTACTATCCGCTCGTACAATGTAAACTAATATAGCTGTCTTGCTTATCTTTTACAAGAGGATACCCATAATGAGTTGACAAAGTCGTCGATGGTCACTTCCTCGTGTTCAAATGTTGTCATTTGACAATTCCTAAATAGGCTTTTTTTAACATATTTAAATTTGCCATCATTGGTTAGCTATCATAAATTTATCAATACTTTTCATTCTTGTTCTTGTTAGTCAATTGTCATTTGACAATTCTTAAGGTTACACACCGCAGAACCACGAATATGCTCTGTCTCTAAGCAATTTGTCATTGTTGTTCTGCTTTTAACATACACATGCTCTTTAAAATGTACAGGTTGCACCTAAAACATTCATACCTGCTTTATTTGGACACGCTAGTGAGGACAAATTCATCCAATGCCACCACTCTGACCTCATTTTCAAATCCTATTCGGTATGATGCAGTCCTGAAATTTCTGCCTCTGTGTTCTTGCTTATGCGTATTGAACTCATTTCCTATTCTACCAGGGAGACAAAAACATCATAAAGTTTGACGGTGATCACAACTCTTCTCGGCCACAGTTTTATTATGATTCAGTTTCCATTTTCTTCTACAATGTACTTCATCCTCCTCAAGTTTCCCCTGCCTATACAAATAAAGCAGAGAAGTATTATGACTTGGGGAACCTGAGGCTCAGCACAGGCATGGACGAGGTAATGTTTGGATGGAATTTTTCCTTTTGAGGATGCTCTAGTGCTTTATCTAGTTTATAGGCTTAAGCTTTTGGCCTTTGTAGGATTTTGGATCAGGGGTGTATGATTGTGTAACACGAAAAGGCAACCTAAGAAAATTGACATTATTGACTTCGTTACTAAGTTTTGTTCAGCTTGCTAGCCAAACGAAAGTAGTTGAGTGAAGATCTCATATTATGTTCTTATATGCCTCATGAGATCTTTGGTGCTGTCAAAATTTGTAAGATTTATCCTGCCTGATGCAGTAATGACCTTACAAAGATTGCTATTCAAATCTAGCTGTAAGTTGCTGATGCTATGTTGTATCCTGCTTTGTTTAGAATCTTTTATACGACATCATTGCTGGTCTTCGTTCCATGGGTACTGATTCTGCGAGTTCATCATCAGTTCTTCCTAGCAATTCGGCCACAAGATCTGTCAATGAGCTTCTTTCCGAAATTTCAACAGTTAACGTGGTTGAGGTATCCACCTTACCTGGGTGTAGCTTAGTCCTTTAAATTGTGGTTTGACAGCTGGTTGTATCATATTGCAGGATTCCACTTGTCAAGGCAATGCATTTGTGAGTGACGAGCCATCCCATGTGCAGGTCTTCAATTCAAGTACTCTGAATTTAATTAAAAACACAAGGGACAAATTTGCTCTTTCGTTAAGTTAATAGACAAGGGACTATGGGGCGCCTCATTGTTACATGTTATAGGTGATTTTACATGCAAGAAGTTGTAATACAACAGCCCATCTTTTTACCTGCTGCCCCATGTTTCAAACTTTCAAAAGGCTTCTTTTTTTTATGTTTCATCATTTTGACTGGTAGCATCCTTGTTTTGCACAAGATATACCCTTGTGTTTAACGGATACTGCGGGACCCTGCAATGGTGGTATATTCTTTTCGTAATTTGGTGGACTTCTTTGAACTGTTTGCAGGACAAGGAAAATGGCCAGAATGAAGAATGTTGTTCATTTACAAGTTCAAACAGAGAGAGCTGGGGAAGATGCTCATCTCTAGGAGGCAGCGATGATGAACCTTCTGCATGCGCTAATGACAGGCACCAGGTCTCTCTCTCTCTCTCTCTCTCTCGGGTGGTTGGTCAGAAAGCAACCTCAATTTCAGCTTGTTTTGCTGGATTTATTCATGTCTGGGTGACAAAAACAGATAAATTCGCTCCCTGACCTTGTTGAAGAATAATGACCAGCTCAGCTCCTTGGGACCTTAAATAAATTTTGTCTCTTTAGAGCCAAAATGGGCATCAGAAGCCAAATGTAGCCGTGTCAATGGACCATGAACAGTTATATGCTGGATCATACCTTGCTCCTGGAGTTTAGTATAAGACCAAGTCTAAAAATGTTCCACATTTTATTACTCAACTTCACCATCATCTCTGTCCTTTGCTTGTGCAACAAATCTAAGGCAATTTCTTGTTTTATTTTTAGATGACTCTGAATGCTCTTGCAACCCCACTTAGAAGCTCGCAACGAAGATCCCCAGATAACCCAAAAGACGAAAAGAAAAAGAAGAAAAAGAAGGTGGAGCCAGCTCCAAAAAAGCCTAAGCGTGAGAAATTTGAGAAACTTGAAGCCTTAAGCCAGCGATTGCGCCTTTGCATTTTAAGAGGAGTCAACCATCATAGACACCGATCATCATGACACCCTCCATGCTGTAAAGATTATTTGGACTGTTGTTTGTAATGTAATTGTTTTCTTTCCTTAATTTTGTAACTGCAGGTTTTCAAACTCTAGCTTTTGTCCCTTTTTCCTTGTTCCTCAGTGAGTAGGTGTGCATTAATTTCTAGCAGCCATTTCAACTTAGAGCATCATGAATGAGGTCGCCTTTCTCTCCCTTTCTCCCGCTCATTTGGCACGTGCATATGTAAACAGTGCGGTAAATTTATGCCGACCAAACATTGTGTCTGATGAAAATGGATTTAACTGTGATATGTTCAAGACTCTGTTGTTGACCAAATTCATCACTCTGTTGAGTGCAAGTTGAGCCTTTCATCGGAAACAAAGACCAGTAATACTATTTTGTGCTCCCCAATAGAATAATGCTGAAGGCTTTTGGAAATGTTCCTATTGTTATTCCAATGTTCGAATCAAGTTGAAGTCCAGACATTTGAGGTGGATTTAAGGTGCGTTCGGCATAGCATTGGCCACTGCGAAACTGAAAATGTTACATTTGCCATAGATTAAAGTGCATGGTCATACATCATGACCTTGCAGGAGAAGCAATTGTTACGCTGCCAGACGAATGGATAGTTCCCTCGTCTACCCTCACATGAGAAATCTCACAACTTGAAGCATTATCTTCTGTGTAGAATAATCGAGTTGAGTCGGAACAATGATAGTGTTAAAAGAAAGTGTCTTCGATAATGTAAACTGAAGTCATTCATTGCCAAAACAATCATTAAGACAGACCCTCCAGAACTAGTCAGACAAAACAAGCTTCTAAACTTGCTATTTCAACTAAGTTCAAAGACTTCCTCTCTATAAATTACACATACAAGGCTGAAAGAAAAGGTCTAAAGACAGGCATATTCCATGCATCAAAAAAATTATAGACTACCACTGGAGACTTTCCTCAGTCGATCATCAGTTGCAATCGAAATCCCCAGCGAGGGATCAAACTGTTCCCTAGTCAGGAAAGCTGGATGCGATTGCTGGTAGGAGGAGTTCAAGCCTGAGTCAAGTATCGGATGTGGGTGAAACATCTCTTCCGTGGCATATGCCACTTCTTTTGTTAGCCTTTGCTTCTTCGCTGGCTTCTCTCTTTCAGGGCTCTCGGCAATAGATTGCACGTGGCACCCGGAATCAGGGGTCTGTGGCTCATGATGAGGAGACAACGATTCATCAATTGAGAGGCTCTTTCCCTGGGCATGGTCCTTGGAGGCCTTCTCCTGAAGCGGGCACTCAGAAGTTGGAGCAGGAGTTGCTGGGTCAGTCTTCTTATCAGATTCCAGGCAATCATCACCCAAGCCAGAACCATCTGCAAGAACCCCACTGAGGCGTTGCTGCTCTTCAATGATCTTCTTCAAGTACTTCCCCTGCGCTTCTATCCGTAACTGTAGCTGTCTTTGAACCTGTTAATCCGAGCACAGAAATTAACTGGCAAGAAATTGGCCAGCAATACTGCATATGGCTCATAGATTCAGGAGTATTAGGGTCTCATCTGAATCTTTCTATGGTTGTCTCTGGAACTTGCTAATCAGAGTTGATTCATGCTTTCCAAGAAAGATACCAATACTATACCCAAATGCAGAGAGCATAGTCCAAAGTCTCACAGGGTTGCATTGCTATTAGAAAACCTTAACCTTAACCTTTCCCCAATCCACTAAGTTGCCTTTCTTTCATCATGTGAATCTTTGATAAAAGCTTTCAGCCATAATAGTCAGGACTTCCTCAAGGAAGAATCTACTTAACTAAGGACTGTCACAATAGTTGCACGTCGTTTAATGCAAAGTTCTTCATTGAATGCACGAGAACATACAAGACTTAGCCAAACGAAAATCATTACTCTCATACAATATTAGCTATTCAGTATGAAGAGAAAACGTGCCTCTAATTGCTCATGCAGTCTCTTTTGCACCTCCATTTGAAGTTTGAGAGCTTCTGTTATTTGCATTCCACTGTAAATGGGAATATAGAAATTTCATCAGTTTCATTATAACAGAGACCTCAAATAAAAAACCATGAAACTTGAGGAACATGTGGCACTAAAAGTTCGTCTCATCCATTACTATGAATTTCTTACAAGGAGGACACACTAAGAGCCGATTAGAAAGGAAGATTGCATAACCGTGACTTCAAACTCAGAGAAGAATGAATTTTTTGGTAGGTCAGAGAAAATTGAATATTCTGAGAGAGAGAGAAAACAAAGGAAGTCTCACAGATGACTGCGCGCGTCTGCATTCTCATAAATAACATCTACTTAAGTCGTAAGTAACAGATTAGGCATATTCTACTTACGATGAACCATCTGTATTTGAAGCAATATCTGCTGAATCTTTCTTCTCAACATTGTTTCCTTCGAACAGAAATTAAGGAAACATAAAAGCCAATTAGTATCTTCTCCTCCGGTTTTATTTTCAAATAAACGCAATTACTATTTCATGTACATGAAAAGATGCAGTATGAAAACCACCTACCATCAGAAGAAGAGTCTGGTAGATATTTTGCAAGTCGATACTTCTGTATTTTGGGAAAAAGGGACCAAGCGATGTAAGCAAGAGGACATGACAGTCCATACAAAGACCAGCATCAACAGGAAAAATAAAGTTATACAAACCTGCAAGTGACTTTTGACATGGTATATTGTTAAACCTTGAACACCCATCACTCTAAGCACGCCTTTAGGAGTGGCCCCTGTAAGGAAACAAACAGAAACTTCTCAATGAATAACCCATTGGATTATATGAGATACCCAACAACACAAAGTCTGTCTAAAAAGGAAAAACAGTCACTAACTCTCGTAAACTGTAACATCCACTAAATAGCAGTTTTCAAGGACTAAAAATTTCTAGATTATAGATAGAACAGTAGGCAATCAATGGGTATTGCTGCCGTAACTCCTCATTGACGCCCCACCACTAGTTAATTAAATTTTGATTAATTAGCGGTTATGGGGACAAAACTCGTAAAATAACGGAGTGTCTCCTTCAAGGGAATAGAATGAAGTAAGAGCATTCAGCACAGCAACGTATTTGAGAGATTTATGAGGTGTCCACTGAATTTCTCAGAATGACATAGCATGACAAAAACATGTGAAAAAAACAAGCGATTTTCATTTGAAGAATGATAAATATGTGGTGGACCTTACAACATGGTTATGCACTTAACATGCATGGAGAGCCCAAGAAAATCACATTGTAACACTTGTAACCTCAATCCCTGTATACTGACTATCGCATGTTCACTGCATTTAAATCACGTTGCTGGTATATCTTCAAGAACAATACCGCATCATAAGACTCTTAATAGAGCCCAAGAAAATTTTGCGCATTAAAGGAACGTAAAGACAAAGTATGCAGTCGCATGGTATGTAATTCTTTCCACGGTGCCGATCAAGAATTAATGCTCTATAAACATCGAGCAAAATCAATGCAATTAGCATGGTATTCCATTTTTTTGTAATGACTTGGGTCTGAGCCAGTGGCTCACCAGCCCTGACATGCCCGCCTATCGCTTAGGTGGCTTTCATATCATGTTTCAACCCATCTGAAAAAGGCCATGCATGCGTGTGCTTTCATGTCCTATCTCATTCTATGCATAAGAGGTTGGTCCAAAAAATAATGTCAGCATGGAATGAACATTAAAAAACTGAACAGTTAACTATATGGAGCAAACTATTTTCCACGCGGTGAAAATTTTTGGTTAAAGAAGATTCTGAAAGAAAATAAATTTTTATGCTTACACAAAGAGGTAATACACATAAGTATTAAAAAGAAGCTTTGCAACAAAAAGAATGAGGCAACTCACTGTCAGGACCCCCGAGTTGTGCCACAGCATCAACAAAACGTTCATGAAGGTCATGAGTCCAACGAAGCCGCTGTTTTGATGCGAGATTAGGGTTGTTGCTGAGACTATTTCCTCCATTGAAAGGCACTATTTCACTGGCCCCGCAATCTAACTGCTGGCCATCAGTAAAAGAGTCGCTGCCAACTAGACTTGAGCTAGGGACACTTCTCGGTTGATACATTTACCCTTTACCTGTACCAAGAGGATAAGTTTGTCAAAAACTACCTTGAAACCAAAAATGGTATCCACATAATGCACTTTTAAGTACAGCTGCATGGTAGTTGGTAATAACTAGAAAAAAGTAGTAATGAAAATTTGTAGCTGAAAATGTCCTTTCTCTTCTCCTTTTCCTTGAATTAGCAATCTTGCCACCATGAGTAAACCATGGTTACTGGGATTGCAACACCTCCTTGCGAGGTACAATCACGGAACGACATTCCAAATCTGGGCATGCTTTGTTTCAAATGGTCAAATTGGCAATCCAAGGGGCACCCCAGCAAAAACTCACTTAATTGAAAGGTACCAAAATAAAACTAATGGTGCCAGCTCATTCTAGAAGATGATATTGTTCATTCTTTAAACAAATTCATGCTTTTGGATTCATAGAAACGAAGTTATACAAGAAGTGCTTTACTTTAACGGATCAATAAAAGTCGATGTTGCATCTCACTTCTCATTAGAAAGCAAATATAACTAAACTGTGACTTTCCCATATTAGAAAACAATCTCAACAAATTCTTCACAGCATACCATGATCCAAATTAATCGATGATAGAGACTACCCCTTATGTATCGCTTTCTTGACAAGCAACACACCCCATCCCTGATGACCATGACCAGTAACATACCATGATCTAAGTAACACTGGAAGACACCCAAAATTTGTCCTTTTCACTATGAAATTGTGCATGAAATGAAGTGTTAGCTTTTTTTGGATTGAACAGAAGAAACTATATATCAACCTCCCAATATATACAGATGTTGAGAAACTTCAACACATCAAACAGTTGGTACGACTTAATGAGACATCTACAATCTTTTCACCGTCCACGCACTACCAAAACCGATCTAGAAAATTTCCCTTCCTGGGAGGTACATGGCGGTTACAGCAGATACTAATAAGACCTTCCTAGTGTTGGCAAGTGTAAGTGAATAAAGTCACGACCTTTACACTCATAGGTGAGGGAGAAAACATTTAGACTCCCTCTCACCATTTTTTGGTCTTCATGGCAGTAAAGAAATTAGGAGAGCCATCACATCAATCATCAAATGCAAGGACAAGGGTCTTTCTTTTGCTCTTCTCTTCCCATTTGTTTCATAATGGGTGGCGTGGGATTAGGAGTGGTAGGGTTGGTATAGTTTCTTGATGCCGATTGCTCCTGCCCGAAGTATTCATGCAGTGATGTGTTGTTCATTTTCTGTATATCTATTCTTTACGCTAGCATGCTAGGTGCAGTCCATAATAGACACGTCTCTAAGGCAGGACAAAACAGCTGTTGCTGGAAATTCCAGCAAGAAAATATGCCCTTCATAGATTTAGTACTCGAGGGTAACACTGATATCGACACTATCACAAGGGCATTCAGTAGTACAAGGGAGGCTCCCAGGCCAGTGCACTGATATCTCCATTCCCGTCATGACGTCAGCATGCTCTTACTGCATATACCATATCTTGCAATCAAGCAAAAATATTCTCACCCAATCCACTCCATCAAGGACCCACTTCTCCCGGAGATTTGCGCACAACATTTGCCGACACATACCACGATATCATTCGAAATCTAACCGCTCAACTATGTCGAAAAGTAGCATGTTGGGTTTCCAAAAGTGGCAAATACTGGAATCACCAAGCAACAAACTGTGTTCAGAACATCAGCAAAAGCTACCGACTTTTGCCCCTCTTCCCGCGAAACAATTAAACCCGCGCGGAGCGCGCGATCAAGCTCACAATAACCGACAATCAATTCATAAAGCCAGTCAATCTCAACCATGGCTACTCTAGTCCCTCGCCTCCAAGCCTAAACAAAGGCGAAGACCCACAAAAGGCAACTAATTCACAGAGGCAGACGCTTCAGGACACAACTATATTCACCACCTCAAAACACAAACTTGTTCGTGGGAAATCGTGATCGACCCAATTTGGCAACGACGACAACAACATGCAAGAATGATACGTACCTGGGTGTGTCAGATCGATGGGAGAGTTTCCCGGGGAACAACGGAGAGAGACGAAGGAGATGAACTTGGTTGAAGCTCGCGAACGTCCTTTTTGGGGGAACTTTGTCTTTTAACTCGTTCTGTTCGGGCATGGAAGCCCGCAAGAACCTCTCTCTCTCTCTCCCTCTCTCCCTATGTCTATGTCTATGTCTATGTCTGGTTCTCGGAATCCAGTGACTTTGTGTCCTCTTGTCGCTTTCGTTTGATACGTCACCTCTAATTCTATCGAAATCTCATTTCACGATTTTTTTGGAAAAAAAAATGTAATTTTTTTGATTTTTGAGGGCAAATAATTTTAGGGTGTCTTCAAATGGCGGCATTTGTGTGTGTGTATATATATATTTATTTAAAGATTTTTGTGTTTCAAATTAAGAATATAACACTTCCAATGTTTAAGATTTAAAGTTAAAAGTCAAATTGGACGCCCACTTACCGAAACAAATGGCTCGAAGGAGCCAATAAAAATCCAGATCTACCTCATCGAATAAAGCAATGACGTGTATCGGGGATTCTATCTCGAATAGGAAATTAGAAGAAAGAATAGCACGGCGTTAAGGCAAAACAAAATAGACAGTAATATGGACAATAGATATAAATAGACGGGTAAAGTGGCTGTCTTCATAATTTGGAGCGTGAGGTCCCTAGAGGCTAATTTCTTTTTATTTACACATGCATGATTTTATGTAGGAATAGTGTGTTTAGAGGATACTTTTCTTCCATATTTTGCTCTTCATTTCTGAACTCAACATGAATGGCGATATATCATTCAAGCGTTGCCACTCAAGTATGATCAATGGAATCTAAAATATCAAAACATTTTTCACCCGCACTTGTATATAAATTAACACTTTTAAAGGATAATAATTTCGTGAATCATAACTATAAACCACTACGACAAAATTTAGGTGAGATCAAAATTTCGAAAATCATGAGGTAAGAAACATTATGTGCAATTATTATCACGAAATTGGTAAAATGACGTGATCTAGTATCTTAAGAAGCATTGCATTCTGTATTCAATTCTCACTCATATCGTTTTCTTTGGGGAAACATTTACCTGCTAATCTTCCGGTCTCGACATAGAATAACTTGTCTGCAACTTGAGGTAAACTCGACATATTTGCGAGAATCTACCGTGTCCGACCACACGGCAGCAGTATTAAGACAAAGCCAAAAGCAAGCATGACTACATGTGTAATCCCCAAAGCAACAATATGAACAGCGAGCATAGGCAGTTTCGAAAAAAATGACGGTAATTCATGAAGGAATTTGTCCCTGGAGACAAGAAATATTTGACCAAGTACATGCTTGCAGGGGAAGGATGGAGACAACATGGACGACCAGAACTAATGTTTGTCTTGCTAGAAGCTGTGGCCCCACTCTGGCGGGGGAATCTACGGGTCATATTCCGGCGAGCATCGAAGCGAATCCGGCAGCCATCAGAACAAAAAGATCACTTTCTTGTTCGCTAGCCTTGATAGCAATGCAATTTTGGACTTTCTGGTGTGTTGTTTTCGCATGCTTCTTGAGGGGGAAAGCATGCCGTGTTGTCCCGACCAACATCCTAGCTGTACTCCCGAAGCTACTGATAAAAAATTAGCGGACGATGCAGCAGAGCCGGCGACTTTCGGTGAATGAATTAGACTTGGTTTTTGCGACTGTAGCAGTCGGCTTTTCCGAGATTTGAAGTAGGTTGCTCTCGCTGTTTGAATTGATGTCAATACCTACTTCGCGATCTCTTTTTAATCGTCGGTTATTTCTTCATGTCTGCCTGGTCATGGGAGATTGAAGTACTGGTACTGTACATACATCGAATAGTCTAATGAGAAGCATAATACAAGAGGTTTGGACGTGTGTCGTCGAAGAACTTGCTACCATGATTAGTGCATTGCTATCAGTCGGCCAAACAAAGAACCATACCCAATTTCATTCACGAGAGAGAGAGAGAGAGAGAGAGAGAGAGAGAATGCAGTTCAATCTTGTGATGTATGATTGATGGAGCTATCAACTGTGTAAAGAGGAGTAAATTGCTTTCTCAGACTTAGCATTGCAGGAGGCAATGAATTCATCCTCCACAGTTGCCAACTTAAAACAATGCTATTGCTATAAATTTGTCCTCCTGAAAGGTTGCAAGCAACATTCTTTAAACTCCAACATGATTACATTTTCCATGTCGACTATAAATGCAAAGGCTCTTAGATTACAGTTATTTCACCAGCCACATATGCATCATTCAAGGGTCCCTCTAACACGGACTATCTCTTACGGAAATTAAATCTGCTGGCCAAGCATCTCACTGTTAACGGAGAATCACAGAAGTCTGAAAACTACAGAGTCTTGGCATTTTTGACTGTCGATAATTTACAGGTTTTTCAGGCAGTTGTTTCAACTGTTTCTGCCAATGACAGAGGACAAAAAGAGAACTGGCGATTTTTTACACTTGAAAATGCAGGGTGGGCTAGGAGCTAGGCCAATTAGCCACAGATGAATTGATTACAGAATATTCAGCCTTACATCCCAAAGCCAGTGAGTCCATGAGGGCTTACCTGGGGTACAGTGACTTCCTGGATCTTCAACTTAGCTTCACTCCAAATAAGAGGTGCGCTCGTTGAGTCAATGCCCATCGCTCGTTTCTTTCCTCCAGCTGGAGGTTCTTCAAGAGCTAAAATTCTGGGACTCTCGTGCGAGGTCAAGCAGCTTTCAGTAGAGCAATCACCCCTCTGGGAATGGAGGTTTGGTGGCACTTCGTCCTCCGTGCCATGTACTGCAGTCACCTCATGCGAGTAAAAGCCAAGTGGATCAATGGACAGGTTTCTTGGCATCTTAACCCCATATGCCTGGCATTTTTGGTTTTCAGTATCAATGATTGCACTACCGATGAATTGGTCGGCGAGCATCTTGCAAGCCCTCTCAAGCATTGCCATATATCTTCTCTCTGCATCCTGGCGTATTTGCAAGTGCTTCTCAGCCTACACAATATACCCAGGATCAGACAACTGAATAATAGATCTAGATCTCCTGTCAAGTCCCAGAATATATTATGTTGTTCTTGGCAAGCAATCCATGAGTAGTTCGGAATGTGGAACATGTGCTAACATTCCGAAGATGACCAGAAAATAAGAATAATATAACCAACGGTCCAAAACTTCTACGAGGAACTCCAGTTCCAGAGAGATCACAGACTTCTCCTTAGAATAGCCCAAAAGGAAAGAAATTACAGTATGTATTTACATAAGGGAAATCAATCACCTCAACTTGAAGATGTAATTTGCTTTGCATTTCCATTTGTGCTCTTAATGCCTCTTTGACTTCATAATTTCTGCCAAAGCCGGATATCCTTAAAAATTAAAATTTCACGACGCAAGCACATGCAAGAAGAACCATAGGGAGAAGGAAGATCGGACAAACTTGGCCTTACTCGTTCAGATCAGATGATGGTAAGCTTGGGGTAGAATTACCACTACCAGGGTTTTCTAAAAGGTAAGAACCTGACAACCCTACAACATAATGGCGAAAGCCAAATGGGTAAGATAGAAAATCTGTGAGTGGATAGAATCAACGTATTCTAAAATAGAGGAAAACATTTGACTTTTCTTCATCAGCCCATTATATTTATGTCAAGGGTAAATTAAATAATGAAAAGCAGTGTAATACCATCTTTGGGTGCATCGGCCCCATCTTTCCCTGATTGCTTGCCAAGTCTGTATTTCTGAATGGAAAAGAAACAACATAATTAGTCGTTGATTGCCAGATCACCGTCGTCAATAAGGCATTCTAGTGATATAACATGCTATAACCTGGAGGTGACTCTTCAAATGGAAGAGAGTCAACCCTTTCACGTTCATTGTCCGCATAATGGCCTTTGGGGTAGCTTCTGCAAATTGGATCCATGCCTTCATAAAATTAATGAGACAGTAATGGAGAACTCCCAACTTATGGGATACACCAAATTTAGGTGACTCACGAAACATGCAGGTAAGCACCAAAACAAAGTAAACACAACCTAAATTGAAACCAATTAAGAAGAGACAGGAGACTTTAGCTGTAGTCCTTGTCCTCAATTATTTTCACGATATATTTAAATTGTTCATCGGGCTTGAATGCCTAGGTGGAGAAACAGGGTAGGCCAAACCCAAAGCAGAACACACTGAGTCTAAATCTTTCCATGCAACATGCAACCCATAAGATCTGGCTTCACCCAAGTCAATGTTAAACATGACTATGTCAAATAACTATCAAAGTCAAGAGACAGCAAAACTAAAGCTAGGGACAATCTGTTTCGCCATCTGTTTCTCTCCTATAATTGCTATCGAGTGCTGCAAGAACACAAGAGAGCCTACAGAAAGATCCTGCAGCATTAGATGCAAATGATGACACAAGATCAGAACTCCAAGACTTTGAGAAGGATTTTATATGCGCTTCGTCAGACCATGCATCTAAATGAGACTCCACAATAGCAGCCTCAACGCTTTTTGGACCAAAACAAAAGCACCGGAGAATTATAAAGAAAAGGACAAAAGCTCACTTTCATTTGTTGATATACAAAGTGGTGACAAACAAATGGCAAATCATGTTTGGATCGTTTCTACGAGAGGTTTAGAAAGATATGGAGAACCTAGATCCTTCAGTAGACTCACGATTATATAAAGAGGAACGACGTAAAAGATTCATGTAGCCAACTCCACTGAGTGAAATAAGGCTCAATTATTGTTGTTTTTGTAGGTGGATTTTCTTTGAAAGATTTCAATTTATTTAAGGATGGAGTTACAGTTCATTACAAATAAAATGGCTTAAGATGATTTATGTAGCTGACCTAATGGGAAAAGGCTCGGTTGTCGTTATTGTTACAGGTGTGGACCAACTTCTTAGTTATACTGCTCTAGAGAGCCTGGATGATTTACTAGGCGGAAGACAAAGAGTAAATAAAGAATCTTCATATAACCTTTTCTGTTTACAAGTAAGTCGCACATTACATTCAAAGCTGGTTCTTCTAGGGAAAGCATATATTTATCCTGAAAGGATATCTGTGTAACCTAGTCAGCCACTGGAATTTGACTAAATCTCAGAAAACCAAAAGGAGAAACTCATGATTTCTATCAAGGAATCATGAAATGATACCCCATTCCTATCAGCCACAACCATTAAATACAATAAACACAACCATGTATAGAATAATCAAAAACCAGACATTTGGGCAAAGGATCTATTCCAAAACCTCTTAACTGGAAGCAACTTAGCAATGTTAGTATCAAGCACTGCTAGATGCCTCCTCTCACTATTTGTCTTATCCTGTTTTGCTATCTGATTGCACATGTAAAAAAGCCCCTACAGCTCAATTATCCTCTTTTTTCTTCAGAAACTCCCTCCACATGGGAAAGTTTTGCAGATTCACAACAATACCAAAAACATTCAGAACATAAGTTGCATTCAGAGCAATAAATGAGCACTCTAGGTTTTAGTTTTCCAAAAGTTGAGAGCCAAATGTTTTTTTAATTATTTTCAAGAATGAGGGACGCAAATGAACATCCAGAGAGAAACAATGGTGTCTTCAGTTTCATTTAAAATACGTATGCTACAAATTTCGATTAATGTACCAAGCACAATTGCGAAAAGCCGAGCATTACAAAAGAAAAAGTAAATTCTCAGGATATTTTAAATGAATACTAAAATTGGAGAACTACTCAAGCAGTCAACGGAAAGCCAGAGATTTTCTGCCACGTCTCCATTTTTTTTATTTTTTTTGGTCAGAACCATGTCAGCGTTGATCTCTCTCAGTTACAAATCAGATAAAGAGAGTGCCAACATCATGAAGCTACCACTGTAATAATGCAAGTAGCGTATCTTCTCACAATACACAAGCGCGTCCATGAATGCGAGGAAGTCATCACTCAAGTCCATGCAAAGCTAACACGCAATAAAACACGCAAGCCTCTTACACAAGTTGGCTGGGGACCTAAAAAGGGAATCCTGGTGATTTCCAAGTCTCTTCCTGCACCAGGAAGAGGGTAAGGCCTTGACATCTGGCCGTTAATTACCAATCATACGTCATCCACTTAAAAAATGAGTGGATTAGAAGCACTAATTCCCAAATTGACCCTTCAGAATTTCATTTAACAGGAAAATGACCTGGAGGCTTCCTGTCAGTCACTAAAAGTACCAGATTTCATGCCGAAGTGACTTGGAAATACTCGCGATTACTATCTTTTCTGGGATGGACACCCAAAACATTCTTTTGGCGAAAAGAAAACAGCCAACCCATTCCGGAACCTCCAAAGGGGCAAGACTACATCTATTTCTTCTATTCAACAAACAGCTTAAGATTTTCTAAGTTAGATTGACTTTCAGTTCTTACCAAAACAAGATTCCAAGACCAGCTACTTTGCAGCATAAGTCCCTACAACTCCTCTTTGCTCTGCAACCTCAGCCTGTCGACCCTATAGAACACTCCAGTATCAGGCAAGCACTAGCCTAAGTTGAGCGCCTGGAGAGAACTACTCACATCTCTCAGTTGAATGCTTTCTCAACAGTTCCGCGACCGACATTATAAGCGCCCAGTAAATTTCCTCCCACATAAGCAATTTCCAGACTTTTACAAATCCTCCCTAAATTCCTCGTTTTCTTGCAGAGGGACCTGCAGTAGTTCTCGCAGCTCGGGAAACTCTGCCGATCCATATAAAAGCCACCTCAATTCAGCCCGAAACAAAATCGCTCAGCAGAACCCAAAATTCCCCGCGTCCAATCCGACCCTAAGAAGCACCAAAGACAGCATGCATTTTCTCACCAAACTTCACACTGCGCAAGCCCCAATAGCAGCCTAAATTGAGGATCCCATGAGAACGACTAAACAAACTAAACACTCTCCGTCTCAGCCGAGCTACCAAAGCCAAACCAAACCTTTCCAGCGGAATAAAACCGAAAAAAAACCATGCACAGGTAATCCTACCAAACCAGCACCAAACCCGACACGCCTCGCGGCACGCGAACTGCGCAGCAAAAGAGAGAAAGCACATCCGAGAAATGCAGGAGGAGGAGGAGGAGGAGAAGGAGGGCTCACTGCTGGCTCCGCCGAGCTGGGTGACGGCGTCGACGAACCGCTCGTGGAGATCGGTGGTCCAGCGGAGGCGGGGCTTGGGATCGGAGGTCAGCACGAGGCACGGATCCCCGCGGTGGCCGGGATTTCCTCCTCCTCCGCCGCCGCCGACGACGCCGACGCCGACGCCGACGCCGACGAAGTCGTCGGTGCCGAGGAGCCCCTCGTGGGACTGGATCAGCCTCGGGAACATCAGGCTCCAAAACCCTAGCAAGCGAACCGACCGGGACCGGGACCGGACCGCCGCCGGAGGCTCGGGGAGGAGCTCGAACCACCGCCGGCGAATCGGCGGACCTTCGAGGGAGGAGGAGGTGGGAGCTCGGAAGAGGAGTGGTCAGTAACTAGTAAGTAAAAATGGAGCGAATGATGAGCTGCTTTTTTGGCTCGCAGCGGCGTCAAGAAAAAGCGCCTCCCTTTTTGCCCCCATTTGCGTTTACGCACCGCGTAAAAAAGAAACACAAAAAACACACAAAAAGCAAGAGAGAGAAAGATAGAGAGAGAGAGAGAGAGAGAGAGCGTAGTGTCCGTACGGAAATGGAAATGGAAATGGAAATGGAAATGGTTGGTCGCGGCGCTCACTCCTTTTTATGTTTTGTTCTTTTTTCCTTAACGAGGTTTCGGTCGCTTGCGCAGCAGGGCCGAGAGGACGACCGATTTCTCCACCCCTCCCCCCCCTCGTTTCACACGTCCCCGTCATTAGGGGGTTATCGATTCTCGGTCGCATCTCCGTTTGAATCGGGATTCGGATAGGAAGGATTGGTTCTCAAAATTGAGAATTGAGAATCGGATTAATTGGTCCTGGGATCGAAAACCGATCACTTTTTCTTCTTTTTTTTTTCCCGCTATCTGATACCATTTGGTTTCGAAACTGGAATTGTATTTTACCGTACCGTCTATACAAGATCACAAAAATAAACGTGCAATTCGAGCCAATGCGACGATGAATTTGTGTTCCCTATGCCGACTATACATAATCACAATATGTAATCGATTCGGTAACTCCTTGGAACTGGGAATCGAACCGCCCGAACACCGGTTCCACTTTTAAGAACTGGGGACCAAATCGACACTCCAAGGAGCTGAACTCAACTGGTCGGTCTGGCTCGGAGGTTCCCAATTCGAGTGGTCCATTTTGCACACCCTTATAGGGTATCTCTGGACTTTGTTGGGCCGCGTAACTCGATCCCTGAAATTCTACCCCGGTGTACAACTTGACCCATGAGCTCTTAATCTGTTTTCTGTAGTCCCTAAATTTTCGATGAATATTCAATCTAGTCTATGAATTATTATATACGTGGATTTAATTTAATCCCCGGATTATTTAGTCCATGGGCTCAATTGAACGTGCACAAAAAAATTCCGAGACAACATTAAATAAATTAAAAAATTAAGGACCACATTGCACATCGAATCAAAGTTTATGAACTGTTTGTGTCATTTTTCCCATATGTGTTATATGCAATAATGGTTAAGCAACTATTTCTTGACGTTTCCATAACCTCTCGAGATATTGTTCCTCTAGTCCTTTAACATTTATGTGGTATGATACTTGGTACATGCACGGCAAAATAGATGTAGGTACCATGGTAAATTGGTCACCCGAAAAAACCATAGAATGCTCCCTAAATGTTTTTTCAATGGAAAAGCCTCGAACTCGATTGTCGATTTGCTCATTACTGAGTTTGATATTCCAACTAAACTAAACTAAGTCCAACTAGGCTCGAAGTGCAAATTGTGCAAGTAGGGATATGAAGTTTTTGGTCCTATACTTTCACGCAATTTCTAATTACATCCGTGTAATTTAAATTAGTTTAATCGAGTTCTGCTTTTACAAATTTTCTAATCAAATCCCTCTCAACATTGAATCCGGTCAAATCTAGCTGACGTGACTACCTTATAACTCCAAAATACGAAATAAATAAAATTTAACCGGACACTAAAACTGGTCAAGTCCAACTGATGTGACGATTCTGCGTGAACGATATCGGACCACGGCGTGGGTAAAATTTATCCTGTATGAACACCCAAGTGGACGCTTACGTCGGAGAAAAAAATTATCCATATCACACTCCTCAAGGGTCGCATGAGCTGGATTTCGCCGAATTTGGTGTCCGTGGGACCCTGCCACTTGATCATAACGTTCGTAAAAGTATCAGGAACTAATCAGAAAAAATTAAAAGTACGAGGAGTAGATTAAAAAAGGCATGGAAATTACACAGATAAAAGTAAGAATTTTATCTATTTGTGGATTCTCGACACGATTGTCGCTTTCTCTTGTGGTGGGGCAGTTGGAGCTGAACCCACTTGGAGATCAATTAGGACTAAATTATTGGAAGTTGTTGCTTTTAACATTAATTTGTAAGTGCGCCGACCAAGTATGACCGAGCATGCACTTTTAAATAGACCATAGTTTAGGTTGCTCTTCAACGGGGAATTTTTTTATAGCCCAAGACATCATCCATTCTCTACCATTTGAGAACCACAAGTTGGTAAAACTCGTGAAATTTACTTAATTAGTAGGTAAAAGATGCACATACTCGCCTTTGATCGGGTAAGACTTCACCCGCATGATGGGAACAGGTTTCCCGAGCTACTATGAACGTAGCGTCGATTGCGTTTGGACAACTCTTGATTACCCAGCTACCGGGGCGAATGGGGTCCGAGGGATGTCGATCTATTAGAAGCCATTCAAATGTTGAGCTGGTAGCTCTTAGCTGGTCTCCCTTTCCATATCCTGCTTCAGCCAACCTGCTCCAGAGGAAAATCACTCTCTTTTGCTCATCTTAAGGGGGTGAAAGATCAACTCCAGCCTTCCGGAGAAGCGCGGCAGAATTTGGAACGCGGTTGTGGTGAGTAAAGATTGGGTCAGAAAAATCGACTGGCTCGTAGTGGGCCGATTGACCCGCACATTACCCCGGGAAGGACTATACTTTGCGTACACAGAGACCTTTCAGTCTCCGGAATATCCAAAGCCAACACGGACGAACCGAATCCGAGACTGTTCAAAAAAACGTCTCACACTTGGATGCATTGATAACGCGTATGTGATTCTGTATGAGCTATACCAGCACGAGTCGGGTCTGGTTCGTGAAACCAGTTTCAAGCATTACGGGCATAAGCTTCTCCTGCAGCAATGTATAGACTATCTCCATCTCTGGATGTGATCTGTCCCCAGCAAAGAAAACGTAACTCTTCCCATTTACTTCTATTTGGCTGAAGCCCGGCACTTTCCTCACGTTCTGCTCCTTCATTTTCTTCCTCACTCGTGCGAATTCGCTCCACTTGCCACTGGCAGCAAACACATTAGCCCATAGCACGTAAGGCCCCGCGGCAGCAGGCTCTAGCTCTATTAGCTTCTCCCCTAGGACGTTTGCTAGACTATCGTCTCCATGAAACCTGCAAGCGCCTAGAAGTGCGCCCAAGACGGCACCATCTTGTTCCCGCTGAGGCATTTTGCAGAAAAACTCCAAGGCTTCTTCTACTTGTCCTGCCCGACCTAGCATATCCACAAGGCAGCAGTAATGCTCTGCTTGTGGTTCTAAAGCATACGCGGCAACCATCGAGTTAAAAAGCATTCGACCTTTCTTGACCATGCCGGCATGAGCACAAGCTGATAAAACCCCTACAAATGTGATCTTGTCTGGCGTGGTTCCTGCCCTTAGCATCCGTGCAAACACATGCAATGCATGGTGACCGTATCCATGATTTGCGTAAGATAATATCATTGCGGTCCACGAGACAACGTCCTTAGACTCGAGATTCTCGAAGACTAGCCTAGCAGAGAAAAGATCCCCATTTCTTGAATACATGGTAATAAGGGCATTAGCAAGTGGCGTATCATGCTCAAACCCAAGAGGTATAACTAGTGCATGAGCTTGGATAACTTCTAACGTGCCTTCGCACGAGGTTAAGGCACTAGTGATCGTTGTCTCATTTGGCCTAAATCCAGATCGCCGCATGTGAATGAGAAGGTGTAAGGCTTCACCTTCTGGGCCATGTCTCGCGTAACCATCAATCATGGCATTCCAGGTGACTACGTTCCTTTGCGGCATTGAGCTGAAAATTTCATTAGCTTCAAGCATAAGCCCTTCATCAACGTATGCCGTGACCATAGCATTCCATGATGCAACATCTTTATTCGGCATTTTCTCGAAATATTCCCTTGCGTGTTTAGTCATTCCATTCCGTGCTAGACCAGTAACCATAGTAGTCCAAGAAACTTCATTTCTTTGAGGCATCATATTAAACATTCGAATGGCTTCAATTACCCTATTGCCATACATCAAACCTTGAATCATGACATTCCAAGAACATTTATTCTTCTGCGGCATTATCTTAAAGAGCTGCTCTGCATCATCTAAACGACCATTCTCAATGTAAGACTTGATCATCACTGTCCAAGCAACAACGTTCTTCTCAGGCATCAGATCGAAAGTTTTACGAGCTTGATCAACCAAACCATTGCAGGCATAACCTTGAACAACAATAGTCCAAGAGACCACATTCTTGTCCGACATTTGTTCGAAAAGCGCAAGACCCTTGTCAACCTGCCCGCTCCTAAAGTACCCAGAAATCAAACTAGTCCACGAGTACACATTCCGCTCCGTCATTTCATCGAACACCTTCTGGGCATCACCTATACGGCCAGCCTTCGCATACCCATCTATCATTGCCGAATCGACTACCACATTTCTCCCGGGCATTTCCCAGAAGAGCCGTTCAGCCTTGGGAAGATCATTGCTCTTGAGGTATGCCTTGATCATGGACGAATAAGAGAAAGCATCCCGCCGAGGCATATCGTCGAACACCTTCCTCGCCTTCTTGACTTCGCCCCCACTGCCCAGGATCTTGATCATCACGTTGCAGTCACGGATGTCGGGATCTTGGGTCGATGCCGGAAGTGAGCTCAGAGCTCTGGGAATCCGAATCCGATTCGTGTACCTTCTGAGGAGCCGTTTCGCCGGGGAAGAAGCCGAAGGCGAAGGCCCCGGGTTCGCGCGTGCGCAATCATTCGCGGCGAGAAGCTCGAGGAAACTCCGGCGGCGAACGGGGCAGGCTTTGACGGAACGCATGGCGATGACGGCGTTCCATGCACGCTCGAATCGTCAGCTTCGATCGCGAAATGGTGTCGATTCTCCGCGGCGAAGACGCTCTGGCCAGAGCGTGTGGCTTGTTGCAGAGCGAGTTCAATTTTAAACTGACCTCCCGGCTTTCCTGACGGATTATACATGCATATGTCCACGTGAGCCATTAGGACCATTCTGTAAATAAATGATTTATTTATTTTTTAATTGTGATTAACGAGATGCTTAATGTTATTTTTATCTATACATAATGAATTAAGGGTTAATAAGACGAAAAACCCCAAATTGGTACACTGGTGACAAATTTATCCTAAACTAATTTTTTGACTACAAAAAACTCTTAACTAGTACATTTGTGACAAATATACCCTCTGTTTGTTTATGTTAAATTGGATTAATACCACAAAAAATCACAAATAGTACACCTATGACAAATGGATAGTAAAATCTTAAACTAGTATATTTATCAACTGCCACGTGTCATCCAACTCAGCAATTAGACGGTAAAATTTGACGAAACTAATAAAGGGTAAATTTATCATAGGTGCATCGGTATAAAATTTTTTATGGTAAAAAAATTAGTTTATGATAAATTTGTTATAGATGTACCGATTTGGATTTTTCGTGGTATTAACCCATGAATCAAATAGATTATTCAAGTTTAATGTAAAATTAAATTATGAATGGAATTTTGGGAGGCAAATATAGAACCATAAAAAATTGGAGCTCCCTTTCTTTATAACAGAGGAAAATAAGCACCTCATACAGTGTAGCTTGAGGACAGAGGACGAAGAGGTCTGCACTTTTTTACATATACATGCAGAGTCTAATGCTGCCTGATATGAACATCTAAAGAGAGAGGTGCCCTCTTGATAATGTCTTCCTCCAAGAGTAATTACAAGTCGAAAGTTTCAGACGACGATCACGAAAGTTAGAGAAGAAAATCCTCTAAAATCCACCGTAAAGAACCCCAATCCAATCCGGGTTAATCCTATATCACCACCTTCTTGTCCCAAATTGATCCTCAAAACATAGCCGGGGGACGCAGAGACCTCGACTCAACATGATTAATTGATTACGTTTTCCCTACCTCTTGAGATCAACTGGAGACTTGGACAGCATCAGCAATCAACCACGAGTTTCCATTCGCTCTGAATTTCGGGAGTTGCCAACATCGAATTCCCTCACGCGACTAAGCGAGCCTCATCGGACTCGGGTATTATAATGTCAAGCCTCATCATCGGTTTGTATATCTCGGGTGTCTGTGCACCTGCCTGCATGCAGAGTTCTACGACGGCGGGAGCCTTACCGTAATATGACCTGAGCGCGCTTGTCAGAGGAGGTCCCTTCGGGTCCCGCACATGCCACACGTAGTTTGGAGGGAAAACTTCGTCCAATGTGGCATCCTGCCAGCCGTGCTTACCATCCCTCCATTGGTGCTTGAATTCCCCACAGAGCTTTGCATTGTGGCCCCAAGGCCCCACATGAACCTCGGAGCAGTATCCACAAGCCTTGACTGTATATTTCTTCATCAATCTCTGGACACCAGATCGGACGGTCTGGTATGCATCCATCGTCTCTTGTACTATCCTAGGTACCTCCGACAACAAAGGAGGTGGGAATCGCTCGCAAGCCCCATGAGTATCGAAATCAACTAGTGCAGACAAATCCGCAGAACGCCATGGCCTAGGCTCTTCTACATATTCACCTCGATCAAAAACTTTCTTCCCAATCATTCTGATTGGTTTGGTTCTTCGACGCGATGGGTATTCGGGTATTTCCACGCCAGCTTGGATGCATAGCTCTACAACAGCTGGAATTCTATCATAATCAAAACGAGTCTCATGCATGACGCGCCTTCCAAAAGGATCGTAGAGGTGATATGACTCAACAGGGAGTAGAACATCATTGATGGAGCCCCGTACCCATGAGTGCAAGCTATTACGCTTTGCATTAGCTGAACCTAGGCAGTCCCGAATTTTATGGCCAGTCTCAGCCACATGAACTTCTGGGCATTTACTGTCGAAACATTTAGGAAATTAGTTTCACTAGAGAGAAGACCTACTTGATGGAGTCCCTCAGCAAATGCAACATTCATCCGGAAGACCATCGACTCCATAATAATTACAGGCTAAGGAAAAAAAGAATTTACCTGCAACCATATACAGGAATAACATGCAAGAGCTGTGCAACACCTTTGATCAGAACTTTCCAGGCATCCAGGGCATCATAAGCCGCTGGAATCAGACCAGGTACTAGCAAGCCATTTTTTGGCGGTTCAAGGGGCTTCTCTATACCCATTTGAGCAAGCTTTTTGTTCATTCTCGATTCCCGCAGAATCTTTTTCAGAGGGACTGGATAGGGTTTCTTCTTTTTCTTAGGCAATATTGGTGGAAGATCAACATTTTGGGGAAACGCTTTTTTCTTGACTGATGAATCTTGTCTAGGCCTCTGACTGGCACATAGGCATGTTCTCTTGATTTGCCGACCGAATACTTTGCTTTGCTCATTTTCCAACTGCAGATCAAGTTGAAACTTAGATATGATGATGAGAAGTCAGCCTCCATCAGATTAATCAAGGGAGTCGCTGTCGAAACTCATGAACAGGGTAAAACATCCTTAATAGTATTACTGAAGAATTAAACTGCTCATTCATCTAGGAAGATTTAAGAAAAAAATCTCTTTGGTAGGCCTGATGTCAGGTAATCCAGTTATGCATCTTCACATTATTTTTTTCATTTTGTCTTTCACACTAACAGAGAGTAAATTGGCCTTTCAAATTCTAAGGGAGACCTGGGAGTCTGGCGTACATCTTTGCAACACTCAGCATAAACAGGAAATCATCAGAAACTGTCTCATATTAACTTAACTTATAAAGTCCATATGAACTTAATGCAAGATATCCTTCTGTAACAGATGATGCATATTGCAGGGTCCCTAACACTTGAAAAACTATCTCACGTTAATTAGCTTCTAAAGTCTAAAACATCCTTTGTCATAAAACTTGGGCATAAAAGTGTATCTTTCCATACGCGACATTAAACTTAAGCAGGCCATATTCTGGCAGTCATAATACTTCAAATGCCAAATGCTTAAATGGTATAGGATTGACATGTAACAGCAGCGGTCAATCATAGCAAACAAGCACATTGCAATTTACCTAGACACATTCAGCAGATTCAAAACTTCTATCCCTTGTAGAGATATTGTCCAAACATGGGGAATAGATAGTACAAGTCCGAGCAAACAACTAAGCAATTGGAAATGGAATTTTCGGTAGCTAAGTACATAGAGGATATACTATTGGCAAAATAAACACAAAATGGAAGAATGGCAGAGAAAGAATGCAAACCTTCAACCCAAGAGTATATGACCTTAAAATTGACAAATTAAGCCACTTATGCTCCATCAGACTCGGGCAGGAACCTACATAAGAAAACCATTTGCTCTCTGTTATTGTATGAAATTAAAAACGAATACAATGTCAAAAGGAATGCCTCTACAGTTTTGGTCAGGCGAGCTCAATCAGAATTCTTGGCTTGTAAATCCTACTACACAATTTCAGAGATAAGCATCTGTCGTGCCTGCTTTGCTGAAGGAATGAAGTCCAAAGAAAACATGCTTCTGCATGGGAGCATAAAGTAGCTATACCACAGCTTTCAACTGCAGATTGGAAGACATTCTTTTTTCACTCTGTATCCAACTTCATTGCAAAGAGAGGTTCCCAATTGCATTTAGAAAAAGAATAGAAACAAAAGTAGTTTGTGATCAATAAGCCGATCACCAGATGTGGTTGAAAATAACACAGTTGTTTTCATGCATTCACAATTCATAATTTCGCTTTCTCAAGAAGCTAACCAAAACAACCATTAAATATCGCTCCCCCTACAATTACAGTGGAGTGGACCAAAAAATCAAAGACGGTTATTTTCAGCAACTGTGTTATGTCAGTGCAGTATTTGCATCAAACAGATAGTATGCACACACTTTTCACTATTTGAACGACGGACAAGATGACAACAATTGAAGTAGCAGCACCGTTTATGCAAACTAAGCATCAAACTAGTTCATTCATAAAAGGGAAAACAAAACCCAACAACACATAATTATGCAACAATGAGCCGCAAAATAAAAAGTCACACCATAAACAATCTTTTGCTATTGCAGTAAAAAGGATTAGGGTCATTCGAGGTCCTTCCAAATTCCACGGCAATAGACAAAGACGTGTCCAACAGAATGAATGCACGAAAACATAAGAAAAATAAAACAAGAGCGCACTACTTTTCTATTGATGAAAAATGAACTCTAAATTTGCAACTCACCACCCTGAGATAGAGTCCATAAAGTCGACGATGTTGAGGGCCACTGCTGGAGCATTTATATCCAAAACTTTAGTATCTCCAATTCTTGTAATGCTGAAGAACAAAACTCGAGCTCTAAGTACAGCTAAAAAGCAAAATCAAACACTCTTTAAGCACAAAACATACAATATTTGCAAACCCAATTAGCAAGACATGGGTGATGATCAGAATGAACGTACTAGTGAGAATAGAGGGAGAAAACACAAGATTCCTATCAAGCTTTGAACCCAATGGAATGAAATTAACAAGAGAACCGTAAAGCGTAACATGAACTACAGGTCCAAAGGAAGAACCTTTTCCCAAGAGATAACGCACGACCATCGTCCCAGACAATTGTACGGACCAAGTTGGGGAAAAATCGCAGAGAAAGGAAAGAAACAGTGAACAAAGAAGGAGATGGAGAACAAGGTCCGAGGTACCTACTGCTGGATGTCGGGCGTATTGGTCGGTCACTCGAGTGGAGAGACTCAGAGCGGAGCTGAAGCAGACGAAATGAAAATATCGTTTGTTTCGTGTGGGTGGGAATGGGAGAGCAAATTGAAGTTGGTGAATATCTTGGGCTGGAATATGATACTCCCTATCTGCGTTCTTTAGGCCCGTCTTTGCTGGCCGTTGTTCAGAGTTTCAAGAACAGCGAACAACCCTCGTTTCGATTCCCAAGCTCAGGCCCAAGGAACGCCATACGTGATCCAAAGTAAAAGTCTGCTCGGGAAGGAGGTAGATGGCTTGTGCCTCATGCACCGAAGGTTACAGACACTGGAAGTGATCCTAAAACCCACCTTGTTTTTCCAGTCTGGTTTCATAATCTACCCGAAAACCTATTTTTTTCTTTTATTTTTTACAGCAAAATAATATGAGTAATGAAATGGTTTAAAATAAAAGATGAATGAGGATGAGCGAGCAAATGCAAGTCAGGAACAAGCGAGGAAGAGGGTGAGTTACAACTGAAGTGTTTGAGTGAGGTTGGAGAGAATAAAGAAAACCAACGAGATACAAAAAAAAAAAGAAGCCAAGAGAAAAATTAGAGTTTGTAGGCTTTATGAAACCGATTCAAAATTCAGTTCTATTTTTGAGTGGTTCTTCACTTGGAGCCGAAACCAAACAGGTTTCGACAAAAACCTAGAACTAGACTGTTTTTCAGGGGTCCGTTTTGGTTCCTAGGTAGAACAAGTCCAATTGCACAGCCCTACCGGCATGCCCATCTTTTCATGAGTAGTATTCCTACTCTGCAAACTCGTGTGCAGTTAATACTTTCATGGCAACCGATATCGCTCCGACAAGAGGCATGTGGACAAGATGAGCAAAAAGTTTTCACCTGATTTGAATCAAGATCTTATTTTATTGCACTTGAACTTGAGTTGAAGATTCAGAAGTGCACTCTTTTTTGAACCAAACAAAACCAATTCATGAATATCTTCACCATCACGGGAAGATAGTAATACACACCACCCAAAGACAAACAGTAACACATTTTTGGTCCCACAAAAGGACATAACTCTTTGTCGTTTTCCCCTTGACACATTGGATTTTCTCCATATTAAAATGCAAAGCCATGACAGGGACAGCTTCCCAATAGTAGGTGTGAAAAGCTAATCAAAAACCCTATAGAAAGACCCTACCAACTACGATAGATGTGAAAGTTTTGCTGAATAGGCACCCTCTGGTGGAACCCAAGGGAACTCAAAGGAGTCGAAACTCTTAGTGCTCATAACTCGGGCCATCACCTATCACCCAAAATTACGCAACTTGCCGAATATGAGCTATTTTTGTCTCCGCTCCTATCTATATTTAAAAAGGTATGATGATTTTTTTCCAATTTAACAAAAATCTTACATCCAAAGTTCAAAAGGCAAAGGCCAGATCCACAGCACAAAATTGACATTACAAGGCTTAAAGGGAGAGGGGTTGAAGTTGTTATACAAAATTGATAAATCCAAGCAGACACAAGAACACAAGGGCACATAGATCTATCTAGTCTCTCCTGTCCAAATTTTCTAATTCTATACAACCAGAACTACCAGGTATTTTCCCTCCTGGCAAACACTATACGGCAACACAAGCGAAAAATCATTTACAGCTGGTTAACACGGAGTTTATCACATGCATGAGAAGGCGGATGCTGTTGGCTTCAGAAGCAGAGAGGGTGGGGAGATTTCGATGATGTCCTAGTATCTGGTACACCTGTTCAAAGATTGGTCTCACGTGCACTGCAATCATTGGATCAGCTGGGTTGATGACGACTGCAACTTCCGTCATCCAACCCACCTTCCGTGGTGTTTCCTTGGTCATATCACAAGCCAACTGCTGTAGAAGTGCAAGAAGCACTCCCTGGCTCAATGGTAGTGGAGAGATGGACAAGATCTTCTGCAGATCAACCTGGCAATCACAGAGTAGAGTCAACCATATAATGTAGCTTCCGACTCATTTTCATAGCAAACAAATACCAAATGAATCAGGTATTCGTAGTCATTGCCCCTACTTTGGCCTATCGATATAATGTGATGATGGAATAAGAAAAATACGAGGCACAACCAATAAAGCCCTTCAGATCCAGCGTCATTAACAAAAATGCACCAGAAACCAGACAACCTAATAGCTCCGAGCCAAACATGTGAACTTGTCAATAATCCTTTTGCTTACTACCTTTGATTGATAAGGAGAAGGTATATATCCCAACTACAGAACAGGTAAAGAGAGCCCCATCGTGGAGGACTTTGTAAATTTCTTTTTTGGTCGAATAGGACTTTGTAGTTGAAAAGGCTGACGGGCAAAGACTAAAAAAAATACTAGAAATTGTACAAGCTGACAGGGATCACTTGAAAAAAGAAGCACTAGTCAAGTGATCCATAATCATTTCACCTGTATTAAAAATTGACATAAAGAAGTGGAAGTGTGCCAGCTAATTGGTTTGCCGCTTTCAGTCCTTTCTCAAGAGTATATATAGCAGAAAAAGTAAGACGAGTTTGAAGACAAACCAATGGAGCAGAGACTAACATACCTGACTACATAGCCAAGATACTATTGATACGTCACTTTTGTGTAGGGCTGCAGTAAAGGCTTCTTCATACTTGTTCTCAGCTATCAATCTGGATAACTCTTTAGTTGGATCAATTGGTGCCTCAGCCTGTTGCATAACATATTAAATATTTGTCAAGGATGAAAGGAACTTCAGATACGGAAGCACCACATGCTTTACATATGATTTTCAGATAACAAAAGGACACATTTTGGAGTCTATTTAACGAGAGAATGGTTGCCGGGAACATACAATATCATGCAGACCGGGCAATGGCCCGTTACTCAACTGAGTAACCAAGGGATTTGCAACATTAGAACTTGCACTGGCAGTTGCGATAGCTAAGAGCTTGCGCTGGCCCTCAATCAGTTCTCCACTTAATGTCTGAGTCATTGATGAAGCTGAACTGATGGCATCCTGCAGTACAGACCCACACCACTTAAATGGATTATGCCATACAACAAAAAAATAGCAGCAAAAATTTAGCCATATGAAGACAGCAGCGCAGAACATGTTTTCTTTCCTATCAATTCTGTACACATCGATGAGAAAGTTCCATGATGCCACAAGGAGGATGACACCTTCAATTAGACAAGTAAAAAATATTCCTATAATGTACAACCAAAAAAGAAACAATGGAGAATTACATATGTGGAAATACCCACCCTTAGAGCAATGGCCAGGGGAGAGTGTGTAGACTCAAGTTGCTGCTGAGTAGCAGTGATATGTTTCATGAGTCCTTTCTGAAGAGTAGCGTCAACTTGCTCGAACATTGCTTTGCATGACAACTCAAAAGCAGGTATTATGGATGCTTCCAAGCTGGATCTTAGTGTCTCCTGAAAGAAGAAAGTTCATTTAGCAAAGTTAGAATACTATTGCGGACAATTTCAAAATCAGAATAAACCACAAAACTCTCAAAGAAACCAAAGCCAGAAGCCATGGTATCAGATTGATATATACCAGTGCCAGAAATGATTCACCATCGAAGTTGAGAAAATTAATGCAGAGACAATATCCATATGCTCTAGAATCCAAACTTTACCCTTTTCTGGTTACATAAATTATATTTAATTATTAAAATAAAGAAACTATTCTGGTGCATTAGAGACATACAACAGAGAAATCCACACATCACAGACATATCAGCATTTGAGGGAAGAAAAAAGAGCAGTAAATCCATTCACAAATTAATTTCTTATAAAGCAACCATTTCAGCTTAAAATTCCACATATGAAGTACTCATATCAATCTTAAGCCACACGGATGATCTCATTCTTTAACCACTGGAAGCCAGGTAAGTAAAAGCAAATCATTACTGAGATGTACTAGCCTTGGTTATATTGATCGAGTTTGTTCCCAACTAGTTTCAGTTAGAAACTCATAGAAAATATAAATAGCTTTCACATTGACGTAGATTTTGGCCGAATTTGATTTAAACTGGCACACACAAGCTGTTAAAAACGAACTTTTGGGTAGATGAAATCCCAACTGGACTACAACATTTGAGAACCTTACTCTTGCAATAAAGGTTAGCTTATAAATTTTTACCTTAAGCAAAAGAAATCCACACCAATTGGTGACTTATTTAAAGGAAACTTGTAGGCGACGAGCAAATTACGGATGAAGAACTCATAAATGGCGAAAAAAGTTCCTGGAAGAGTTTTAAACCGCAATTACCTGGAGAGCCTGCTTTCCGAAAGTCTGAAATTGCGATTGAATTTGCCTCCCTAATACAGCTTCTAATTTGGAGTTGACCGCCTTCTCCAGCTGGTTGACTGTCTTATCACCCACCCCTTTCTGAATAAAACGCACAAGAAAGCAAATTTAGAGACATAAGCAATGCTTCGTGGCAAACAATACCTTTCACCACAAAAATAAAAAAAATAAGGTAAGGCAAGACTCGCTATATGACTTCTGGTGACAGTAAAAAATGCTCATACCTGGAATGACTCTGTTATGGCCACTGGTATGCTCTTCTCAATAATTGGAGTGAGTGCACGAACTACAGATGGTCCAATTGCAGCTATTTCCTTCTTTATAGTTTTCTCCAGCATCGCCGGCAAATCCTTGTTCACAGAGTTCGTGATAAGATTTGTAATCTGTTGGGCTCGGTCGCGCTCTAACTTTTCATGTTTAGCATTTTCTTCTTGGAAACGAGCCCACAAAGCATCAGCATTTGCTTTAACAACTTTCTCCATATTTCGTCCAAGAGATGTTTCCAGTCTTCTACTCTCTTTGTTAAATGGGACAGACACAACTGTTGCCATCTGCTTCTGCATTTCCTTTTGCATGCTTATTAACTGTTTCATATTGAGAAGCAGCAAGAATCAGCCATCTAGAATATTCTCTTCTAGGTGTGAAAAACTAGCAAGGTTGTATATGCTCATAGCAGCAAAGTGGAAGATAGTAATCCATATGGATGAGACGTGATCTACGATGGTTTGGTAGTGTTTGGCTAGTCAAAAAGCTACTACAGATTCATCTATAAAGTAGACTCCACTGTCTCATATTCGTAATTTGTACAGCTCTGCAACTGAAGTTTATTATCAGTCAATATCTGGACTTGCTCCCTTGAATCCAACTGATTTACTTATAATTGTGTATTTTGATTCTATTAGTACTTCAGAATGTTTGGAAAAGCGCAAGTTGAGGGCCATAATTCATTCAAAAGGAAGATCATCCCATTCTAAGAATGTTTGGCTCCTTTTGAATCAAATGCTTGATCTTGTGGTTCTTGGTGCTTCCAAATCATCTAATTTACTATTAATTGTGTTCATTTTGATTCTATTAGTACTTTGGAATGTTTGGAGCTCCAGTTGAGGGCCATAGTTTAGTCTAAACGAAGAACATCCCATTCTAAAAAAGTTTGGCTCCTTTTAGGTCAAATGCTTGATCTTGTGGAATATGGAAGAGAATATCCAGACTTGCTCATTGTACCTAACTCTTCTTTAGGGAAAACTGAAAGGAAAAACAATCACTCAAACTGATGTTAGATACTCTCTCATGTATTAATTTTAACTTTAACAGATTGTTTCCGCTATCAGTAGAATTCCTCCATTTCCTTTTGAGGTAGCATCGAACTTTCGCTCAATATTTTGACCTATACTTGGGAAAAAAGGAAATAGAGATCTATACACAGAAACTTCATATGTGTAACTAGACGTAAGCTGGAAAAAGGAGGGCAGGTATGATGTATTACAACAGAAATGGTGGAAAACAGCAGAGAGGGTAATTTGTTGTGCACATCAAATGCCTAAAAAGGAAGAACTACTAGTTTACAAACTAAAGGTTGCACTATAGTATCATACACGCAGATGTATTAACAACCAATCAGCTTCCCCTGAAATCTAGACATTAAATGCGAGACTTTTAATAACTCGAAGATGTCACACAAACATCATGATACACTGCAAACCGTGAAAGCAATTTTTGAGACACTGAAGGCTCATTGCATATGCTTGCATCTGCATACAGCCCGATTCCAGCTGAAGCAATAAATACATCCCAGTTTTTTAGCACCATAACAATATTGGAGCTGATAGCTCACACTAAGGATGGAAATATCAGAGAACATAAGGCGTCAGCAGGTAAATCAATCTCAATCATGTAACGGAATAATAAGGATACAAAGGACCATCAACATATAAATATCAAGTCATCATAAGCAAAACACAATTAACATAAATGCAAAGTCATCACAAGCAACACACTAAATCAAAATCTATTGCAAAACCTAGCCAGTGCAAACAAAGAGAGAAGCACTGGAATACCGCAGAAAAATGTGATGTATGAAGCTTTCACGGACACAAATAGCAGAAGGACTTAAATAAAAAATGCAGGAAGTTCTTGTCATGTAAGCAGTAACTATCCATGTTGCATAGCACCCATTAGGATGACCTCAGAATAGTCAAGTGGATGGAACAAGAATCGATTACCTGGTCAAGGGACTCCTGCATAGCTAACAACTGGGAAAATGCAACATCCGCTGATGGGGCACCTGAACTACTGCCTGGGTCATTTGATGAATCTGTGGAGTTAAAAGGACTTGGGGATGGGGAAGAAGGGCCGGATACTACAGAAGTTTTTCCTTTCTGTCTTTTGCCTTTAGAAGTTGGGGCTGAGGACTGGGGAACAGCCGCTGGAGTTTCTGACTCACCAACCTTCATAAAAGCATTGTTTGTCATTCCTTCATCACTGTTAGAGGGAAACTGATCTGAAGACTCGCTCACACCAACATCATTAGTCTGATGAGCTCCTTCCACGCTGTAATTATCAACGCGACAATCTCTAGCCATCTGAATGCCAAGATCGGAAGCCTGAGAGTAGAAAGACTTCTCTTTTTGTTCAGCAATAGTTATTTGAGATTCTCTATGGAAGCTGTAATCATCATTCTGATCAATTCCTGTCTCCCCAACAACTTTAACCTCAACCTCCGTGCTTGCCGTGTCATTATTGACGACCACATCTTGAATTTTTGCCCCTCCCATGCTCATACCTTGACTAATTTGAGTCTCAGAGGAGGATGGAGCCTTGGATAAAATTTCCGATGGAGTCACAAGATGAGTTGGATGCTTAAAAACCATTGGAGGATCTGGAACCACCGGTATATCATTCGACACAACATTTTTGTCATCCTTCCTCAAATCATCACATGGAGCTGGTCCGTCGGCACCAATCTCCAGTCTCCTATCAGATGAATATTCAACAACCGGCTGATCACCAAAATGATCAGAGAATGCAGGACCAGGCTCAAAGCTACCTACTGGAGTTCTGAAACCAGAGGACTTCCGCGACAGCCTAGGACTCAAAGGAAGAGGAGGAGAAGCAATGTGGATTTGTTCAACAGTTCTTGGAGATGGCAAAGCACTTAGCTTTGTCTCTAAGCCAGAAGTAATGGTCTCAGGCAAGGTAGTAATTTGAGAAGAAGGCACTCTTGCAGGGGGCGCTGCTCCAGGGGCACTACCAGCACCGCTTGAAAGCACAGATGGAACCAAAGTGGCATTACCTGATGTTATCTCAGAATGCTTAGTTCCTTGAGAAACTTCCAGGTTAGCAAATCCATCGGGATTGGCAGCATCAACTGCACGAGAGACATTAGATTCTGTCTTCTCTAACTCGGTGTTATCCAAGGGTGGTGGCAGGCATTGGGACAACGCCAATGCATACTGCTGAATGGCTTGTGTTTGGACACAATACACCTGCACAATGTGTTCCCCATCTGGTAAACTCTCGCTAGTTCCAGTGATACTCAAAATGGGCATTGCAACCGTAAATTCAGCCATATAGTCCATGCGGGTTGCAGCAGGATGAGGCCCATAATCTATGTGCACTGCATATATAGCATTCTTCTTTGCATTCGCAAGTAAAAGAAGCCCTGCACGAGGCAACGCCACAACTTGATTAAAGAATGCATCTTCAACCCGGAGTTCACCTGAACTCTTTAACTCCAGGGTCTGAGTACATTGCCAGGATTCAGAATCACTAGGCAACAACCATCCCTCTTCGAGGGAAGAGGTCCATATCTTGACTTCTCGATTCACCGGACCCTACAAACGATATAAATCAGCGTGAGATGTAATTAAATCTCAGGAGAATGCATTAACTTGGAATTCTGATTTAAGAAAGGCCACACACTGTCAAAATTAGAACTTATCCTAAAGAAACCAACAATTGAGGGCAGAATGAAAACAGGGCCATAATGTCAATAAAAGAGAAGCTGACCCCTGTGATAAGAGCGATGTGATCTGGACGGTGGGGAGCAGTCAAAAAGGTGACAGAGTTGACAGCATGACCATCATGAGGCCTCAGAACTGCAAGTGGAAAAGGCTTGCGGTCTTCCCAAATTTTCACCTGCAAATCAAGCGCTGCCGTAAGCAAATCTCATATAGCAAGAAAAATCTGCGACGTGATTTTATGACACACACATGGGTCTAAATGCCAAGCCCATTAAATAGGTCAATTGATTGAATACCTGCCCAATTTAATCACCTTCTAACATTAGAAAACCACTGTGCTATAGCAACCAACCTGCACCTCGTCAACAAATTACTGAAGATAGACTATTCCGTTAAAACATTTTCTTTATGTGACAACAAAGCTATCATGTAAATGCCTCTCCCCTCTATGAAAAAATGAATGAGTGCTTCAATTCGTCAATCACCAAAAAACATTGAAAACACTTTCCGATCCAAATTTTTTGATAATCTTACTATTTCTATTGATCCCAAATCATTTGCGCAGCTTCTAGAAACGACGGGGATCTATCACACCACAATAGTTACATATCAGCACTTCTATCACTGCTAGACTCTTAAGGTAAAAAATTTGAATGTTAGCAGTAATGGAGGATAATTCATAATCGTATGTGTTAGTTAAACCCACCTAAGATAATACATTTATGTAAGGACAGATATGTCATTTATTATCAGGCTAGCTGCCTCAGCTAATCAGCATCTGTTGAGACCAAAGCCCAAGACGCCAGTCTTTTCAGATATTATTAATCTTGACAACTTGCAGAGTAAGCAAGAGAGGGATGGAGTCAACATCATTAACCAGGGATGCATTTTCAGTCAAATCATAACGGACATTCAACATAAAAATATTTTATACTTTATCAGGGAAACCACTAGAATCATTTGGTTCAATCTCTCCGAGCAATCTAGATGAAGTAGTTAACTTTTTATTCTAAAACTGACAAAAGATTTCCTCTTTCAATATCCAAAGGTCCCGGAAGCCGTGCAAAGCTAGCAAGCTCACATTAAAAAAAACTAGAATACCACAAATGTATGACCATATTCGGGAGTAAAGAACTATACAAACCGTTCCATCCACTGAAGCTGAGGCCAGTCGGCTAGTCATCCATTGGCACATTGACAAATCTGTAACTACTGCATCATGTTTACCAACAATCTGGATGCCATCAATTAGCTTATCCATGGGACACTTTAGAGGTTCCTCAGCTGTGAACGATTCTGCTTTACCAACTTTTGTGGTATCGATCTTCAGGATATGGTTTCCAATTGCAACCATCAAAATTTCCTGCAGTTTTAAGTAACCAAAAAAAGACGAGTAAACTAGCAAGTCAAAAGATTAAAACAAATACCAACAGAACACAACCTGGATAGTGGATAGCTCTCGTAAAACTTTTTCTTACTTGCTTGTGAGGATGCCAACATAGTCGTGGATGCACAGGTTCTTCCTCTCCCACAATCTGAACGGCAATGACAATTTTCCCCGAGATTTGAGCCTTCTCCTCCTCATCTGCACCTTCATTAATCTTCCATATGAAGATCCTCCCGTCAATGCTTGCACTACAAAAGTTAAAATTTAGCGCACTTCAACATATACCCATTAAAGCGGCTTTTTTATTTTATTTTATGGTTGTCACAAATTACCTGGCCAAAAGGTGAACATCCTCAGCAAAGAAAGCCATATCTGTTACTCTCTGAATTGGAAAAAAGAACAATAAAGACCTAATCGAAACACAATATCCGACCATAAATGAAGGGACAACTATGAAGTTCAATTTTTCCATTCAGCCCATGTTCTTCCATGGTGGAGAGTGATGCGGTGCATAAACAATCCATGAGAATTACCAAACTTACGGCGTCAACCAACTCAGAGAGCTTACAACTACTCTCAACAATACAGAGCATACAAACTGAACACCAACACAAGGAAGCAGGGAGATCGCACCTGTGTATGACCTCGCAACAAGGACCTCAGCGCGGTATTTATATTAAGAACCCTAATATTCCCCATCTTCAACCCGTAGCATATATAATTCCGGTTAACGGCAATCTGACGGCCCAAGACCAAACCCGGATCCGACTGGTACTTAGTAATCGGAGTGACCTCGAGCTGAGGCTGAACTTCACCCTGCAACCTAACGTCGATGTCGTAAACCAAATGATCGCCAATCAAATGCCGACCTTTCGGGAGCTTACTACTGAGCATCCGAACCGGCGCGCCGCACTGCACCGCCGCGAAACCGACCGGTGGGGCTGAAGGGGCCGTCGTCAAGTTAAGGTTCGCGTGCACCCCGAAATCGGACGGGGCGGACGGCGACGGGGCAAAAGCCGCCGCCGACGACTGCGGCGCCAGATCGTGGGGATTAGGGTTAGGGTTTTGGGTGCCCAGGAGGGCCATCAGCCGGGCGCCGCTCGAATTGGGGTCGGCCGATGGCGAGGGCAAAGGCGGGGCCGGGTAGGACGAGATGGGCGGCCGCGGCGGGGGCGGCGGTTGGTGGAGCTGCTGGTGCTGGAAGAAATGGAGTTCCTGCTGCTGCTGCTGCTGCTGCGGCGGGGGAGGCGGCTGCGGGGGAGGGTAGGGCAGGTAGTGGTAGGGGAGGGGGCCGGTGGGGGGCGGGTAGGAGGAGGCGGTGGGGTATGGAGGGGAGGAGGAGGAGGAAGGGATGATGGGGTTGATGGAGGAGGGGCGGAACAGCTTCTGGAGCTCGAACTGCGGGTTCTGCTGGGGATGGTTGGGGTTACCGGGGGACGCCATGGAAGGTGTTCGATGAAATGACTAGGAGAGAGAGAGGGAAGATGAGTCCTTGCCAATCGTGGGTAGTGGCGAGAACTGAAGGTGGTGGGGGGTCGGGAAGGAAGGTGGGTTCTCTCGTTCTTGTACGGAGAGAGAGATTCAAGAAGAGGGGGGAGGGAGGGGATATGGATCCGGCGATTGAGATCAAGATTCAAAGGCGTCACCTTTATCACTCTCTCTCGCCTGCTGCGTCTCGGCGATCCAAGTGACCAATCTCACAACAGAGAAAGAAGAGAGGGAGAGAGAGAGTGTGTGTATAAAAAAAAATGGGGAGAGAGAGAGAGAGAGAGAGAGTGCAATTTGGGTCGAAGTTTGGAGACGAGATGGAAATGGGGAGTGCTCTAGCATGGACTAAGGTGGGACATGGAAGGTGAAAATGAAAGTAATAGAACTTCCAATAATGATATTTATCATCATTTTCAACCCCTTTTTATTCTTTTCTTCAACCCCTTTTTTATTCTCTTCTTCTTTTTCGATTGGCCGATGATGACATCATACCTTTGGCCGGACTGAGTGATATTATCCGTGAACACATCGAGCAATATGATATTAGAGTATTATAACATTGTGGTTTTAGCTCTTTCTCACAATACATTATCCTAGGTATTTGTGAATGTGAATATGACAAACATACATTCTATATCATGAAATATGAGCAATCATCTTGAAGTACGAATTTACACTTCGAAAAACTGTCGAGTTTGTGCAGGCGGCGTGGTTATTGCAAGTCTCATGTAGTCTTTTCTTTCTCGGTAAATTTAGTTGCCAGCGAACAAAACTGAGGAAAAGCCCAATTAAAACCCATCAACGGCAGCTGGGCTAAAAAACATTACAAGACTAAACAAAACAGGAGACGAGTAAAAGAATGATTTTAACAGAGAACAGCATTGCAAGCAAGCTGCTGCACCAAAGAGCTCTGACACGTGGACACAAAACTCGAGCTTTTTCCATTGGAATTTGCAAGGACATCTTCACCCAGACAGCAGTGAGAATGATATCCTGTGTGCCCTATTATCAACTTGAGGAGCAACATCATCATGAATAGCTGTATTCCTGTCCCTCCAAGGCCAATTTCGGTGACTTCTTGACGAAGGACTTGCCTTTCAAATACATCACTGCCCAGTCCAACTCCGAATTCCAATCTCCAATAGCACGATGAACGCCACCAGCAACATACAGAAAAAGATTCCAGAATGTATTCTTAAAGGAGCAATTAAAGAACAAATGTGTATCAGGAGCCAACCCACAGAAAACACTAGGTGTCGATCCCTGGCTTCCACTGTTTAACCTTTTCAAGAGTCTGCAATGGCTGTTATATGTCTCGGATCTATTTCATTTGTGATGAATAGATATGATTACTCTGCTTTATTTTAATGTTCCTGGAGATGATCGGTGATCATGAGCCCGGCACCTGACTGAGCCCCCGAAACCTGTAAGACATGAGGCATAAATGGGTAAAATTTTGACAAACTAATTTCTTCTTCACCGAGCCTTGCCAATCAGACCAGAACAGAACCATTCATGCCCAATACAGAAATCATGGATAGAATTGGACAAGGAGCTTTAAATTGAGAATAGCAGGCCTCACCATTCTGGTCTCGGTCTTGCTTATTGATCAGGTCTTGCCCTAACAGTGCAAGCAGCCAAACCGAAAACCACACCCAGAAAAACCCCTTCCATGGAAACCAGTTAAAGTAGACCTTCGAAAATTAAAAGAGAAGCAATAGTCCATCCGAACTAATTGCAATAAACTCAAAAGATACCTTGTGAAATGAAACGGAAGTTCCATTTGCCACAGAACGGACAATGGACGAAGAGTTTATCATACATTATTCAACTATCTTACACTTAACATTAGAAAATCAGCTAGAACAACTTTACAAGTCGTAAGATAATCTCAAAGTACTTCGAGATAAGAGATTGAAATTAAAAGGAGGCCAAAATGCGCAAGTCAGATCAACACATTTAACCGCAACAACCTCCGCTTTGAGGTGGAGCACCATCTCTGCCGCCTGAAGGTCCTTGGATTCCCCCATATCCAACTTTTATTCCGTAAGACTACAACAAGGACCAAGCAAGCAAAATAAGTTAAAACCAGGAAAGCAGAAGAATTGAAATCCAAGACACTTTGACAAAGTTTATGCAATGATGGCAAGTCCTTGCAGATATTCTCATCCTATTAACTGAATGAACACGGTTACTTGTCTAGATGTTTGACTTTAAACAAAGGTACAGCCTCAGACCTCCTAAGTTTTCACAAATTTGGGAGAGAGTCTACCTCATTTGAGACGTCCAAAACACCATCCTGGATTTTCTTGTAGATTGTCGCGGCTGTCTTGATAAATGCCTACGCAAAATTTCTACAAATCAGTCGTCATCGTAAATAAGCATCTGAACAGACACATAAAAGGAAATAATATTCTCTTTCTACAACGTAAAATCAGGATATTTCTCACCTCTTCCACATTTTGAGCAGTTTTGGCAGAGGCTTCCATGAAAATCAATCCATGCTCTTTGGCGAACTGTTCACCTTCCTCTGTGCTTACAGCTCTTCTGTGAGCAAGATCGCACTTGTTACCGATAAGCATAATCGTCATGTTAGCATTTGCATGCTGCCTTGCGTCCTCCAGCCAACTAGCCAAGTGATTGAAAGTCTCTCGCCTGAACCATACAATAATCAGTACTGTCAAGTCCAAACACTCAATCTGAATGATATGTCAAGATGAATGACCTACCAAATACAGGGCATCATAAGACTAAAAGCACCAAAAACCTGAGCTACCCTACTGCATTTACATACGAGGAATATATCGGGCTGAGAGTTGAAGGCTGAGAGTTGAATCAGCAGACCCAAGAACATCTGCATCCCCCCGCTACCCCCACTCCTTATACTTACAAGATAAAAGTACCAATGAGAGGGCCTCTTTTCCCCTCATTTTTCTTCCAAAGATTCCTAAAAAGCTAGACTGGCAAAAATTGATTACACAAGTTTGGGAAGAAAATAATACCGTGTGATGTCGTAGACAAGCAATGCACCAGCAGCCCCCCTGTAGTATGATCGGGTGATAGATCTGAAGGATTCTTGTCCCGCCTGGCAAAAGTATTTAAACTTTCATATGAGATAACAAAACGATTAGCCATTGGAGAAACATATCATTACAATACCGAATTCCCTTCCTAGTTTCACTGTGTTCTCAATGTTATTTGATGGGGAGACAAAATCCAACAAAGGACTTGTGGACTTGACAACAGCAACTATGATGCAAGATAACGAAAAATCAGCAGCAAACTAGCCAGTGAGACATCAGCAATTTCTAAAAGCTTATTGGAAGTCCACACAAACCGGACCTTCTTTGTATTGAAGTGGAAGAAGTTGCTTCATTCAGCCGCGCAAAAGTCAAATTCTCCACATAGTTTCAAAAATACATAGAGGAGAGATAACCAACCGTATCCCAGATCTGCAGCTTAATCGGTTTGTTGTCAATTGTGATCATCCTGGCTCCAAATTCAACCCCAATTGTCAAATCATGCACGGGCTGGAAACGCTTGTCGGTGAACTGAAGAAGAAGGCATGATTTCCCCACTCCTACAGAGAACGAAAAGGTGACGAAAAGTAAAACACACATGCGGGATGCCGAAAAGACTTCAAATTTCAAAATGGGTCAGTCTAAAACCAGCCACAGCACAACAGACTGAGAAACTCCAATCAACCAATACACACAGCAAACGCATGCCCGTCAAACGGTTTCGACACGAAAGCCTAATTTCACCATAAGCGCGCACTTAAACTTCACCAATACCAAACTCCAGAAATCATCAAAGATCATCATCAAGCCAAGTAATTCTCAATTCACCCCCCACGCCCATCAACCCGAACAATCCGAAAACGCGAAGCTCGAAAACCAAACGACCCAAAGCAAAATATGCAACTGCGCATCACTATCTAAACCCCTCGTCACGAAGGCAATACGAACAACACCCACGTCGCGAACTTCGCAGACGCAAAAACGCACGAAGAGATTCCGCGACGGACAATGCAATAGGAAGAGAGGCCGGAGGCGCTAACCGGTGTCGCCGATGATGATGTACTTGAAGAGGTAGGCGTACGACATCGCCGGAGCCCAGGGACGTTCGAAGAACGAGAAACTCCCCCGGAGACGCCGCGCGCAACCGGAGCAGCCAAAGCTCGAACGTATTTGAAGGAGAGAAGAGAGAGAGAGAGGGAGAGTCAAAGGAGAGAGAAAGTCAAAGGCGAGTCGTCGCTTCGTTTCGACGAGGTTTCGGATCCAGCGAGGAAAACGATGATGGCGGTGTGCGTGCCTCTCTCTCTCTCTCTCTCTCTCTCTTCCGCCGTGCGGGGTGGCGGAGAAGCCGGAGACGACAGCGAAGAGAGAGAGAGTGGCCCACATCATATGTACGCCTGCTAAATTTAATCTGGACCATCGAGATCTTGGAAAGAAAAACATTCGCGTCAGATTTCACATGAACTCTACCGTTTTTTAAATTACTCGAATTTAAATTAATGTGTAAACCAAACTTTTTATTAAAATAATTCCTTATGGAATGTCGAACCAAGCGTATCTCGTGTCATGCACGCATTTATGGGGCGCGTGCAAAAAGTTTATGATCTTTGGTTCAATATATGATGTGTTCTTCAAACTTTTAATTTATTCGTTGTGGCCTCAAAATTTTACTTCAATAAGTAATGAGGTTCCCGAATTTTTATTTTGCTTTAATATGATTCATGGGCTTTTGGTATATGTTCAATGTAATCCTCGAACTATATGAAAGTATGCAATGATGTCCTTCAATTAATTCAATATCAGAGACGACATCGAACATTTTCATATAATTCAGGGATTATGTTGAATAAATTAAAAGTTTAAAGACCACATTGCATAATAAATTACAGTTTACGGACCATTTTTGTCATTTTCCATCCGTAATGATATGCACAGACATTTATTACGCAATTGGTCGTGGTAAAAGCCTTATATTAAAATTGGGACGAGATAAAATTAGGAGGGTCGAGAGAAGAAATCTTTCGAAAGTTCACGATAGGAATGAATAAACTTTCCAAATAAGAAAAAAATCTAAAAGCATAATATGTGTCAATTTATTCGTACCTATCCTAAACTTGCCTAAAAGAAAAATTCTTTGACCCTACACCAGCATGCATTAATAACGTATTGACTGCATAAGGATGAGATCGACTTCACGAGACTTCCGAATCATCAAAATCTAAAAAGCATTCACGTAAAATCCACGTGGGATCTATCATTTTTAATAATTCGAATTCAATTTAGTTCATATACAAAATTTATAAAGTAATTCCTTACAAATGATAAGTACATATACTTATTGCGTATCTGATCATGATAATAACTTTATATTAAAAGCAGACTAGATAAAACTATGAGCATCAAAAGATGAAATCTTTCGAATTATTCAGATAAGGACAATTAATCGACGTATATTAGGCCGGCAATACAATTATATCAATATATGTGTAGAACGTATTGAGCAAATAAGGATAACTATTTAAACTCGATCTATTTTCTTTGGTTTTTCGTGGGTCGAATTCGAAAAAAAAATGAATAAATACTCTTTACTTATTACAACTAATTAGTTACCATGACCATAGCTCGACACTATTCAAACTTGATATATTTTTTTTGGTTTTTCGTGGCTCAAATTTGAAAAAAAGATGAATAAATGCTCTTGACTTATTACAACTAATGAGTTACCATGACCGAAGCTCGAGACTATTTAAACTCGATCTATTTTCTTTGGTTTTTCATGGATTGAATGCAAAAAAAAAAAAAAAAAAAAGAATAAATGCTCTTTACTTAATGCGACAAATTTGCTACCTCGGCCTAAGCTTGAGAGTCATTGTGGCACCACTCAAATATTATCCTTTTTGTTTAGTGAAAGAAAATAAAAAATTAATAGGAGATTAATTTATTCTTTTTTTTGGGCTTGATGAAGGAGATTTGAAAAATTAATAAAGTCAAAATAGATATATAATTCAGAGAAAAAACATTTTTTTTACTATGATAATTGGCATGGTTATCCTCTATAATTGTCTTTTGATAGAATCAAATTATAAATTTAATTTAATTTAGAAAAATAATCAACTAAAAGTAATGGATAAAGATAATAGAATCCGGTCCTGTATCAGTTAATCATCAATTAATAAAGAGGGGGCCTCTAAAGATTAATTTAACTGTAAATGACTAAATAAGTATTACTTTAAATGACTAAATTAATGTAACTGTAAATAACTAAATTAATATGATCTTAAAAGAAAAAAAAACAAAGGAGCATGGACTGATGTATCATTGCATGATCTCGCTATGGACATTGCCCTTCCACGAGCAGGTGATTCTGTATAGACTGCTGCATCATATTGCAATATCTACTTTCTGCTAGTTCAACTGCAACACAATCCCTCCACTCCAGAGCACCATGAGTTTCATTTTTGTCAATCGGGACTGCAGTTGCGTCAGTCATTCTGATCATCTATTCAAAGTTTCTTCTGGTTAATATGAATCTGTATACTAGACCAAGGTGGATGTGAATCTGTGATGCTGTACTTCTGAGGCTTCCGAGACCGCAAGGCCGAAAGGAAGGCCTCAATAAGAGATGACAATGTCCCATGAGCTGGTTCTTGCGGGAATTCGTATTTTCAGTAACTTGTCTTCTCTGAATTCAAACTCTCTCTCCTCTGAGTTCACGGTGCAAGACGTGGGTCTTGTGCTGGAATATGCTCCAAATGTGCCTGGTCCTCTCCCTTTGATGTGTATTCCAGATGCGGAAGATTTGCTGTGAATATCAACTGCTCGAATGGCGCCACCTGAATTATACATGTCTATCAATCCAATTGGTGCAAACTGAACCTTTTGATTGTGAACCTGGATAATCGGACCACATCTTAGAGTGTGCATATTCCGGAGGATCCCACCAAAATATTTTAACTAGGTGAAGCTATAGATACCTTAATAGGAGAAATGGTCAAGATGTCACACTCTAAAACCTTCAAGGTGACATTCATCGACTCTTCCACGGACAATCGGCGTACAGAGCCTATTCGCGTTGACACAAGGCCAAAGCATGAGCAATTGGACATTGCCAATCAATGTATTCATGCGGTTGTTGTTCTAACTGGATGCATATAAGACAGGTAGCAAAGGAGTCATAACATACCAGTCTTGAAGGAAAAGATCGCACAATCTCTGGTCCATGAATCCCCAGTAACCTCTTCCAAATACTCTACATCAGATGGAGAAACTGACGCAGATTTCTCTGGAGCAGCATCCTCAATGACTTTCTTGTCCGTGCAAGGCCAGCTTCCTGCTCCTTGGCAATTGAAAATGCCAAGAACACCGGTGCAGTTGTTCATGTTCCAAATCTTCAGAAGACTGCAAAAGAGACTCAGAGGCATCAAGCGGCTGGAAAATGAATGGAGAATGAGCTCCGTCTTACTAGTGAAAACGTCAAGATACCTTCTTCCATCCATAACTGGGTCGATGAATAGGCAATCTCGAGATGGTCTGCCAGGGTATTTTGCTCTAAGAACTGAGCCATCAGGAAGCACAAGCTTTTTAAGTATCTCGAAGTCATGATTTCCAGGTTTATCACTGGCATAAAATGGGGACAATATGAATAAGCAAAACCTATAAAAAGTATGGCATGCAGTGGTAAAAATGCATCACAGTCAAACATCAAGAGTTGTAATCTTTTAAGTTCCTAAAACATGAGAATGTGGGGCTTCTGAACAAATGATGCATACATTAAAAGGGCATGACCTTTTAGCACACGCATGAAGGTGGTCATCTGGGGAATCATTGAGTTAAAAAGCCATGCACATTCCATACACTGTAGATATGATGGATGTGGCTACTTGGGCTAAACTACAAAGGAATAAGAGGTCCTAGGCTTCCTGCTAAATACATTTTGAAAGAGACAGATTATGTAATAAGCATGGCCAGGAAGAGCCAAGTTTGTCATCTTAAACAGAGACTTTGCAATGATTTGATGCCTCGTACATCTGTCTCTACAAGAGAACATCGGCACACCTTACATAGACAGGACATCCTCCCACTGCTCGAGCTACTGCATGGAACTCAGCTGCATCATGGAGACTCTGAAGATGTAAAAAGAGTCTATAAATATTGTGGATATCGGCAAAGCATTAGACAGTACTACAGCAGCAAAGAGGAATGGGATATCATACATAGAACATGTCCCAATCTGGAACAACTACTTCTCCGAGAAATATGCTATTATATGCCACAGCAGCTATGTGTAGAGTCTGAGTTGCCGGATTTTTGGGATAATAATCATCAGATGCTCGTGTTATAGCACTTTGTTGACAACTGCACGGACAGATATGAAGCAGACATAAGATATTAAAGGTCTCTGATACCTGGTATTTCTATTCCTACTTCATAACTAGCATATGAGACATGCCATGCCAGAAAATTTGAAAGAGTGATCTATTGGAGTAAGAGCTTATGTCATTAGATTCTGGTAATATATACATTAAATAGTAACATCGAGGTTTGTGGTTAATTCACTAGCTTCTGTTGCCGAGACCTATATGGTGAATATGAGGCATTGTGCCATCATTATTCTTAACTAAAAGACAGAACTACTGGCACAACTAAAGTGAACTAATAACAAAATACAGTAAAAACCAATTTCTCTCATTCTTCACTTCCAGAAATTTAGTAATCTATTCTATTCTTTTTTAATAAAGTACAAACTTCCTTTTAAATTTAGTAATTATATCCATTTGTTTACTTAAAGATTATCCAATAGTCCATAGTCAGGACATCTCCGGACTAAGTTTGAAGTTCAATTCAGTAATAAGCATCCTAACCATTGCCCCACTATAAAGCAATGTATCCAATTTTGAAGCAAAATATGATGGGAAATAGTAGTTATATACTGGTAAATGGAATCTGTGCCCTGACCCATACAGCAGATGATGCTGTTATCCTGGAAATTGGCAGCTATAGACTTCTCAAGGGCTTCTTGGAATTGTCTGGTAAGGGAAACGCGACCTCCTAGATCTGTCGCTATTGTTTCCAGAATGTTCTGCACATCTACCTTCACTCCATCCACACCCTGAGAAACCAGGTAGCTGTGTAGATCGTCATAGAACTGAGATATTGTTGCGGGATCAATTACACCCACGCCATAATTCTCCATAGCATCCAGGGATAGGTCCCTCATATTTGCCAAATTTCCTGGTGACTGTATGGGATACTTTAAAACTGGATTATACTTTTTCATAGCTTCTGCTCCAGGAAGAAGGCCTCCCCAGTATCCCATCAAAGCATGCCATACGTAGACATACCTGAAATTTATTGAAAGATACGCAAGTAAAGTCTTTCAATCAGTCGGTTTCAGCAAACATGACATTGTCACTGAAAAGGTCACCATAGAGAGAAGTCACAATCGTGAAATGTAGAACAGCTAAATCACGGAAACAATTTGTGGCACCTCCTCACTTTTCATTTTTCAGTCTGGTCATCGTGGTTTGCTTAAGTACATACACAGAAAGAACAGAAAAAGCAGTTTGAGTCGTACTTAAGACCATAAGTTCCCTTGATGTCTGAAACAAATTCCTTTAAATCTGTAGGCGCCTCGCTAAGGGATCCGTTTTCAGTTCTTTGAAACTTTTGATTTTCTTTGATGCTGACTAATCTGCCACCAAACCTGCAATTTCACCAGCAGTGTAAAGACGTGTTGTAGTTTCCTAATTCGCAGTTAATCATACAACATCACAACAGCATAACCACTTACTGTGACCCTTCAACAAATGGCTCTCCTTCTTTTTGGAACTCATTACTTGTGTCTTGCCACCCATCATCAATTATGATAAATTTGGCTGGTGTGCCTCCATCAGATAAACTGCAAGGAGGGAAACTTGTAATGGACACTTCTCTTCGAACTTATCAAGTTAAAAAGTTAACTTCGTTGCCTAGGATTAAAATTCCTCGAGGGCAGAAAAGGGACAGTCATTCAACTTTATAGAAGAGTTTTTCGGAGAAGCAATTTAAAAGGACCATTTTCCCTCTCTTTTGAAAGCACAGCCAAGGGGGACCTGTGCAATTATATACATTAAAGATGCAGCAAACTGAAGTCCTCAAAACACATCGACATAAACTTTGCATGCATCTGCATCATTGACCTTTTAAGCCCCTGTCTGATTCCTTTAGGATTAACCTCTTGGTAAAAGGCATCCCAGGTGCACCAACCGAACCAATCTAAAATTGCAGGCATCTGCGTCATACAAACCATCAGAAGACAATGTTAGTTGATCGCTCATTTCCCATTTCCAAGCTTGATATAACTATGCAGTTGTTCAACGAAGACCTACCTGCTTCCTTTCTCGGACTGCAAATGTTCCCATCTCCTTCTCCAAGAACCTGCGTATGCAGTGAGTAAATGTAAGGGCGACAAGAACCAATTTGCAATGACTAACTCAGATTAAAATTAGTTGTCCTGAAACTTAAAGGGTCTAATTTACAAGATCATGCACTGTTCAACTAATGGATTATCATTCAGACTCCTTGTAATCTTGAATTTCCAGTACAAACAAGAAGATTGCTCAGAGGGCAGCCCTACTTCATTGATTCCTTCATCAGGTCGAATGGATTTTCCCCATAATTGACAAAAACAGCTTTTCGAGACTGTGAAGTAACTACTGCAGGGTCACCTAACAAGAATTGTAACACCCCACGTTATTAGAGTGAAAAGAGTAACACATTCAGATTAAAAACAGCTGCTGACTTGAAAAGCTTTTCGTGTTCATTGTTTAAAAGCGTGTACACCACCGTAGAAACATGAGGCCCCACCGAGTGCTCCCTGGTCTGATTATTCTCTTCCATATTTTCTTAGTGATAGTTGTTAATACACACATCCTTATAAATACGTGATAATGTCAGCCTGCTGAGTGCTGACTGGAGAGACAGAACATAGTTTACTTTGGATTGCAAGCAGAACGCAACGCTGGCTTTCATCAGTGAGGATGAAAAATTACCGCTTTCTATACATAGCTCGAGTTCATCCGCCAAGTTCCCCTGCAAGCTGCTTCTGAACTTGCCGTCCAACACCGGCAAGAAGAGGATGTAACTTGGCTCATCAGATGAAATGGATTCCTCCCTTACTTCCAGCAGCAACATCTGAGTTTCAACCGGAATGTCACTCCCCGAGACACCAACTCGAGGTATCATCCACCACATCTTGAATCTAAACAGGCACAGTAGCCTAATGCCTCTGCATCATCATTCACGAAAATCAAAATAACTCACATCACTTCCCTACTAAAATTTCCCTTGAAATCCTTCAAATTTGATACAGCCAATTAGAATTTTCTTCACATGTAGCTGAAGGTCACAGGCAAAGAAGAAAAATCACTCACTGAATAACTCCTAGTGTAAAAACATGTCTCGAGCCCTCGACATTCGAAGTAGCTCCGACAAATGCGGATGAATTGGTCAGCGGCGTGACCACCACATTCTCCGACACGTCCGTCAACACATCCTTGCCATTGACGCTTAGAGCCCCTTCTTTCAATGCGGGCCTCGTGCCGATGAACATCGAATGCTTCCATGTTGTCTTCGATGCCCGGCTAGCTCCGGCCAGCCGCCAGCTCCAACGATGGGAGCACGCAAATGTGGAGAACTGGGCATTGCGCGGCAGAGAACTCCGTGGAGAGCACAACGCAGCGATTGCCTGAACCATCACAAACCCAATTCACGCAGCCCCGAGTTGTCCTCGGCGAGCTAAGGCAAACGTCTCGCACAGCCCGTTGCTTCCGACCCACGAAAGCATTCGGAGGCTGTAAGCAGAAAGACCAAAAATAACGAGCGACCCGAGTGGCTAAGATGATGCTCGCGATCCGCCATTGATTAATGTCCACAATTTTTCAACTCGGAAATTAACTAAAGACAAGATATTCGAGAACTCTTCACCTCGAGCTGTCAAATTCTGACCTTCAATGGAGTCTCCAGAGGGCGCGGGGGGGACCAAGGACCGTTGCTTCGACAGTGAAATAGATTCGAACCCGCCATTACAGATGACCACCAAGGCGAGGTTCGCCAACCATCTCCGAGATCAGGGAAAGAATGTCGACGGTCAGTCCCAGAATTTCACATTATCAAACCTTTGAGAGATTTTTCATTGGGTCTATCTATGGTTGTGCTCGAACGAGGATGACATGCGCGATGCTGACGCTTGTGGACTTTATTGCTAAGTCGAGCGCATTCGATAACCTTGGTATACGTCCTGTTTTGGGAGGGTGAGCAATCAGGTCCGGCCGGGCCGGGCCGGTTCCATCTGATACCGGATTGAACCGGCTTTTTCTTGACTCTGTTTGGTGCTCGGGTAAAGAAATTTGAAAACTGGCTTTCATTGATTTGGCTTCCGATTCTACACCCTGACCGGTTCTACTCGGGAAATGGTTGGAACAGGCTTGATCCCACCCCCTCTCTAAAGTTGCTAGTCACGATGCTAATTCTGTTTGACCATACCAAATGTGAGCTTTTGATCTCTCGATTGAAATCGGCCGGTTTCAATCGAGTGATGCCGACACTTGTGGACTTTTTTGCTAGGTCGAGCTCATTCGATAACCTTGGTAAATGTCCTATTTTGGGGAGGGTGAGCAATTGGGCCGGGCGGGCCAGGCCGATTCCATCGAAATCTGGATCGAACCGGCTTATTCTGATCTGGTTTGACAACTGTATAAAGAATATTGAAAAGTGGCTTTCCCTAATTCGGTTCCTAGTTCTACACCCAGAACCCCGGCCGATTCTGCTCGGGAAACGGTCGGAACCGGCCTGAGCCCATTCCCTTTCTGAAGTTGCCATCGTGATGCTAATTCTGTTTAACTGTACCAAATGCAGGCTTTTGTTCACTTGATGGAAACCAGCCGGTTCCACTCTGGAGATGGTCGGAATCGGCCCGATCCCGTTCCCTTCAATTCTGTTTGATCGTACCAAATAAGTGCCTTCGGTCATTCAATTGAATCGATTAAATTAAGTAGAGAAAACCATTTAATCAGCTAATTTGTGGATTAAGCAACAATCAGAAGAAATAAATACAAAATCACAAGCTACTCCCGGAGAAATACCTCAAATTGCATATTTGCCACCAAATTAAGCTAAGAAAATTGAAATTAATGTCCTAATAATTTTATTTACTCCTAACTAAGAAAGCAATTCAAGCTACTTCCATATCTACTTCCTCTTGCTCCTTGGTGATCTGATCATCATGTTGTTTAACTAGGCAAGCCAACCACAATTGGGCTTCTCACGTAATGGCGTCCATCAGACCATCTCAGTCCTCCAAACACGTACTCCATCGCATGACGGGCATACTTAACTTTCAGGGTCACCTTGAAGCTCTTCTCCTCACCGACCTGGTCGAACGTCAGTGTCCTTGGCTCGACCGAGACCGAGATGCCTGGCGGCTCGATGACCCGCGCCACGTACGTGCCGGGTGAGCCGACGTTCTTCACTCGGCGGGTGACGGTGGCCGAACCGTGGAGATAGGGGACTGTGATCGAGGGGTAGTTGAAGTCCAGGAGGCTGATTGACTTTGGGCACTCGTAAGGGTCCTTGGAAAAGGATTGCATCAGAGTTTGGTTGTAGCCCAAGGCACAGAGGAAGTTGAAGTAGTCGTCGGTGCTCAAGTCATAGACTAGGCCGGGATCCATGGCACGGTTCGGCCGCATGTGGCCTGAGCCGTGGTCGAATGGCGTCGCCTCATGGAAGTTCGACCCGTCCAGCATCGCTTTGTTAGTGTTGTCCCTTGTCCTAGCTGTTAAGACCACAAAAATGCGAGAGTAATAACTTTCCTCAGACTTTACTAAAACGGTGAAATCATGTTAGTTCCGTCATACTGAACCAATGAAAGTTTTCCAAGAAGATACCGCGCATACGATCAGCAATGTTCGGCATGTGGTGCCGATTGATGAACTATGGAAGTTCTAGGACTTAGATACAACTTTGGAAAATGGAGGACTGAATAATCCTCTAGGACTACTATTACAATCTCTGTAGTCACTTGTTTTGCCTCCTGGCAGTTTATGAAATGTGAATTTCAAGTAATTGTTTCTGTCAAAAAACTCTAGGACACTAGAGAACAAAGTTAATATTTTGAGTCTCAATTGAATATTGAACTGATATTCTGTCATTGTTCATGTAATTGTCAGTTCGCCAGTATGAACTGCAGAACGAAATTAAAAAATTACCAGTGGTCATGATTGCCGATCGAATTGCAGACACGCTCCAGTCTGGGTGGAGCGCCCTGAGAAGGCCAACGACTCCCGCGACATGAGGGCAAGACATCGACGTACCAGACTCGGTGTTAAAAGGAACCCTGCGATTGTCGAAGTCCAAATCCGTAGGACTTGCAGCCTCGCTGAACGCAGCTATTATGTTGACGCCCGGAGCAGTTATATCAGGCTTAACAAAGAAACAGAAAGTTTCAATAATGAACAGTGAATTGTACCAGCCAGAAATAAATCAGAAATGCTAAACATTAAAGGCGAGACAGTATTTTTCCGGACCTTGAGGATCTCGGGCGTAACCAAGTTTGGCCCTCTTGATGAGAATGCCGCCATGAACGGCGCAGGCTTTGCGTTCAATTTTGCCATCGGTGCAGTGATGAAACCAACCGGATTGCTGTTCCGAATAATAACAAAATGGTAAGCTAGTGTTTGGTAAGATTTGACTTTGGATTTTGTGCATGTCCTAAGCGATAAGCATGACGATAGAGAGAGTACGCGGTGGAGTTGATGTAGGCATAGACTTGGAGGCCATCTTTGTAGGTAAGTTGAGAGGCAGGAAGGAGATGTGGGTCGGCGATGATCTCGTTGCCGCTGAGCTTGTCGTTGCAGAGAATCATTCCCACTGCACCGGCTTTCAAGGATTGTCGACCCTTGTCAACTCTCGCCGTATCGCCTCGGAGGCACACCATGATTTTGCCTGTCCCCTTCTCTGGATTCAAAGTCCCAGGCTTACACAGCATACTTCACATTGTACCAAAAACGAAAAAAAAATTGTCAGTACCACTCAAAGCTTGGGAGCCAAGTCATCGGAATTCTAAAACTTTGTTTCGCAATTATTACGAGTCGTTCATGGAGGCATTAGCTTCCTTTGCTTGCGCGCCGGTGATCAGGGGATAGAACTTGTCCTCAGGCAAAGGCTTTGAAAGACTCGTGCCCTTGAGGCGTGTGCCATGCACTCCGGTCGGGAGCTTGACAAAGGCTTCAAACTCACGGTCCAACGTGCTCGCTCCCACTGTGAGAATCCATGGCGAAACGTTGGTGACGGATCCAGCAATAGGCCCACTGTTTCCGGCCGAGCACACCACGGCAATCCCTTGCTTCACTGCGTGGAATGAGCCAATGGAGAGGCCATCCTTGAAGTAATCCCCTGGGAACCCTCCCAGGGACACAGACAGGACGTCCACGCCATCGTGGATTGCGGCATCGAAGGCTGCAAGGATGTCCGCGTCGTAGCACTCACCGCTGTTGTTGACAGGTATCCAGCACACCTTGTATGAGGCCACGCGGGCTCTGGGCGACCCTCCTCTGGCAGTCCCGTTGGCAATGCCAAAGACATTGGCTCCGTAGACAAAATTCCCTCCCGCGGTCGATAGCGTGTGCGTCCCATGGCCCTCGAGGTCTCGCGCTGACTCGTAAGAAGCATTGAGCTTTTTGATCCCGGAATAGGCTGCAAAGCCTTTGTTAAAGTATCTTGCTCCAATGAGCTTCCTGCAGAAATGAACATAATTTCATATCAAAATCAATCAAAAACAGCAAAAATATATTATGCTGTGTTAAGTTTGAGGATCTGATCACATTAATAAACAGTCGATGCTATACACTGAAGACTTGCCTACATTCACTCACAATCAAACTAATGTCATTTCATTAGTTTTCGAGGAAATAACTGAATCCTTCTCTTTATTGGCAAGATCATTCGATTGCTTTTAATTACTGATCAGTAGTTGAGGCTAGTATTAGAGCAGACCCGTTGCAAGGTACGCCAGCAGCAGTGTCGTTCTCGCAAAACCCTTTCCATTTCAATGGGGGCGGTCCGTAACCGTGGTTGCTAAAGCTTTGTGATTCTGGCCAAACACCTGCAACAAATATCATTCATTTAGGTGCGCAGTAGCGTGAAAATCCATTACTTAGCCCCTAGAAAGAGAAACTATGGACAGCGAGTTAGTAGTACCAGTGTCGAGGTTTCCGATGATGACATTCTCGCCGAGCTTGGCCTTTCCCCACAAAGAACTAGGGGGGATCACACCATTCTTCTCTAGCAACATGAAGTCCCATGAATGGGTTGTGTGCAGATTTCTTCCCTGGTTTGGAAACACCGAAATAACCCTCGGATCCTCTGCATTCAGCATTTTATTTCACATGTTTCAATTCAATCGGTTGCTGTCTATTTGATGTTTGTATACGTAAATTGACGAGAACACTGCTCGTCCAAGGAAAAAAAAAGGTTGTCCTCGCAGCGCAGTCAGTGAACACGCCATTCATGCAACAATTTACGTACTTTCAATTTCCGTAGCATCTTCTTCCTCAAGGATGGCTGCGAAGCCATTAATATATCTCGGGTAAGAGTAGAATATTGCTTCCTTTGCCTTCTCATGACTGCACAACAGGAGAAAAATAACGCCGAGAAAAAAATGTAACATGCAATCTGCAAAGGTTTCGTGGTATGATCATAGTACTTACCAACCCAAAAACGAACCAAGGAACTCGTGATGAGACTGGGCCACACGATCGAAAACTTCTGTCGTGAGTTCTTCGCCATGCGCATGCGATCCCAAGTACACTATATAAGACTTCTCGTTGCGAGCAAAGAAGAAAGCGCTCAAACCCCGTCAGATTAACAAAAATACATCGTCTTTCGAATAAAATATATGATCCTAAATTGATAATTCATAAGGAACGAAAGAGAGAGTACCTTCTTAGCTGCAAACACTGGTGCATGAAACACAGAAAGAAGTACAAAGGCAGACAGCAAAATTGGTAGCTGAGGGATCCCCGTGGCCATCTTCTCTTTGGCCTGAAGAATTTCTGCAGCAAAATATTTGACTCTGATTTTCTTCTTTTATTTTGGGTTTTCTTATGATGGGTTTTCTGCAATCTAGAGCAGCAACATAGCTGACTTCTCTACTGTGTTATGCTCATGATCTCAACCTTGTAGCTTGGGTTCAGGTTCGGCAAATTTGAAAGCCAAAGCTCTTATCGTTTGGAAGATTTCGTTTGCACCTAAAAAGATCTCTGAATCACCTGAGAATCAAATTGGATGAGCAACAGAGGAGATATGCAACTGAAGCCGAGATAACACTCCTTAATTCTCTTGCTTATCCAATAAGAAGTGAGTCCTAACAATTTCTTTTTGTTTTGGTATTTCAATTAAATATTTCCAAAAGGCTGAAATCGCTCAATTATATTTGGTTAATACCACGAAAAACCTCAAATTGGTACACTTATGACAAATTTACCAAAAACTAATTTTTTTGACCACCAAATAACCCAAAATTGGTATAGCTGTGATAATGTTATCCTATGTTAATTCCCGTTAAATTTTACTATTATTGCTTTGTTAAATGACATGCGACAGTTGACAAATATACCGCTTTTGGCTTTTACCCTCCGTTTGTCATAGGTGTACTATTTTATGATTTTTTTTGTATTAATGTAATTTAATGAAAATTGACGGACGATAAATTTGTCACTAACGTATCAGTTTGGAGTTTTTTATGGTCAAAAAATTAGTTTAGGTAAATTTGACACAGGCGTACCGATTTGGAGTTTTTGATGGTTAAAATATTAATTTTGGATAAATTAGTCACATGTGTACCAGTTTGGGGTTTTTCGTGGTATTAACCCATTATACTTATTTTATTTTTGTCACAAGAAGAGTATGCATGGAAAAAATTATAAATGTGTACCAAAAAAAGGAAATAGCTAGTGTATTTTTGTTGAATTGTATAAGACCAGAATAGTGTCAGGAAATTGATTTAATGTGAAGTTATAGTATCGATTTAGGAGATTATGTGTTTGTTACGCTGATCATGGTTTTTAAGCTCATATTCGGCATCGGGCTATAACATTCTAAACCTTTGAAGTAAATGGAAATTTTCACATAATTCCGAGCTTCTCAAATTACAATTTCGTTAACAAAAAACGTATTATCATTCTTTTTAATAGACGATAAGGGTTTCTATGAACTTGGGTTTGAGTTTGAATATCTTGTTAGGTTTCAAGAGTTTAAAAAGATATAGAGAAGATAGTTGTAATCACTTAAAATTTGTTCCTACTGTACACCCTCGAGATTTCTATGATCGCATTACGCATTTAAAAGGCTAGTGGGGGAGAGATCGTCATGCATCTGACGTGATAACGCCCCGAAATTTAAAAAAGACAAAGGGAAATGTCAGGTCACGGTTCCGAAGAACAAATCTAGTTCTTCGTTCCTGCTCCCTGTGAACCAAAGAACTAATCATTGAAAGGGTCTCATTCATAGGAAAAAAACAAATTAAAAAGATCCAATCAACAATAGAGTTTCCGAAATGACACAAATAGTTTATGAACTTTGGTCCAATGTATAATGTGATCTATGAACTTTCAATTTGTTCAATATGGTCCATCAACTTAAGCTTAATATGTAATGTGATTTTTGAACTTTTAAATTATTTAATGTGTTCAGGGACCATATTACATATTAAGTTAAAATTCAGGGACCACATTGAACAAATTAAAAGTTCAGGGGTTACATTGCATATTTGACCAAAGTTCATGAATTATTTGTGTCATTTTTCCTACCTATTAAGCATGCTTAATGAGTATATTTTGACTTTTTATTGCATTATAATTATAATCTGTAATTTGTTAATTTGGTGATTTAACAAGTATTTAGTACTTAGCTCTTTAATAAAATCTTCATGGGAAAGGAAGCTCATGCTGCAACAAAAACGACAAGTAGTTGACGATAAGATTTCATGTGGGACAAATTCTAGGGTCTTTTAAATGCTTTGCCTCCCACTTTGTCTCCTCGTCCCTCTCTTCCCCATGTAGGTGAGATATTTTAGGAACAAGTACGGTAGAAATTCTAGTCCTTGTATGATCCAACGTTTTAATCTTACACATTTTTTTTTTTATCATTTAAATCCTAAAACTTAACGTCATTCTTCAAATTGATCATTCCATTGACTTCGTCACTTTTCATTTACGAAAATTTATCAGACATTTTTCACAAATTTTTTATCTTATTTTACACACAAATGACGCCGATGTGGCATTATTTTTTCTTTTTGGTGAGTAGCAGGAGTGCCGCTCCCTTTGTGGCCGACAAGGGCAGGCTACCGTCACTAAAGACAAAGACATTGCAACCTTTCCTAATCCTCTCTAGCGAACCGTTCCCCTCCCCACATTCGCCAAAGACATATGAGGAGCCGGAGTACATGGTTAAGACGACTTATGCATTAGTTGTTGGCAGCTTGATGTATGTTATGGTGTGTACAAAACCAAATATAGCTTATGCAGTGGGTGTCATGAGCAAATATCTGGCTAATCCAGAAATAAATTATCGAAAAGGTGTAAAGTGGTTGTTAGGAGCTCGCGTGATAACTATTATATCTCTCTATTTTTCTATTTCTGGGAACAAGTTTATAACAGAAATTCATTGGGTAACTGAATTTCATTTTCCAATTTCTAGAACAAATTTTTAGTCCAACAATAAGGACTAAAGGTTCTCTATTTCTAGAACATAAATAAGAAGTAAAAATTTTCTACTTCTCTATTTCTGGAACAAAAAAAGAAATAAAAACTCGGGAAAATTTCAAATAAGGACCCGAAGTGGGATTATTTTCTAAAAAAAAAGGTTCAGAGTGCACAATATGTCAAATAAGGGCATGAAGTGGTTAAATTTGTCTCAAATAAGGGCCCAACGAGCACACTCATTGCACATGCCATTTTCTAAGCCATGTTGGGGGTATTTTCGTTAAGAGGTAATTTTTGTTGGTTTTCGTTCTTTTTTTCTGTTTCTTTTTTTTTTCTTCATTTAGTGTTCACCTTCTTCCTTCTTGTTCTTCCTTCCTTCCACACTCGTCCAAACCCAAGCCCTAGGGCTTGATTTCGGTGGTGATTCAAAACCAGGCGACAATAATGGGGGAGTCGCAATGGCTCTGAGGAAGCACTCGCAATACCTTGCCGATGAAAACGAGCTGCTCCACTTGGACAAAACCACCGTGGCATGCCCGCTGGGCCTGTCGAGCCGTCCACGTCAGAGTGGTGTCGGGTGTGCAAGATCGTGGGGCATGGTTTCTCTGTGAAGAAGGAATTGAAGGGAGGTATTGGGTGTTCACATCTGCAGGAGTGGTCATCGATGATGACATAATAACAAATACAGATGAGCGATACCGTAAAGGGTTAAATTGCATTGATGGCGTTTTTCATTGATTAAGGATTCGCCGAACCTTTTTAGAAGAGGATTGAATTTCTCCGACTTTCTAAAAATTTTCAAATCTGGATACGTTCGAATACTCTGCATCAGTGAACAAACAGATGAAAAGCACATCGGACAAATTCTTTTGTTGAAGCATTAGAAAGCCATGACACTTGATCATTCGATTCATTATTGTGAAGTCTCCCAATCTTGCTTACAAAGCATCTTCCATGGCAGAATAGTCCAGCTTGTACTGGTTTGTGACTAATAAAAAAATGAATCAATAGCTGATAGAAAAAGAAACACGGCATGGCCTAGACCATAAAAGCTTTTTCGATTACACAAAAAAACCCAGAAGATCAAGCGAGATCGGGCACCGGAAGCTACTTAGCGTTGGTGTAGAAGGACGAAGAAGAACGAGATGCAAATGAACATAGAAAAGAAAAAAAAAATTGCCCCATGACGAAAATGCCCCCTTAAAAAGTGGCATGTGAGATGCATGTGCTCACAGGGTCCTTATTTAAGATTAATTTGACCACTTCAGGTTCTTGTTTGACACATTACCATTTGACCACTTCAGGTTCTTGTTTGACACATTACCATTTTTTGAGAAATAGATTTCACTTCAGATCCTTACTCAGAATTTTCTCTAAAAACTCTTTTCAATGCTCACCCTCATCTCCCGCTGCCTGCCGCTAGCTGGCCAACGCCACCCCCCCGCCAAATTGCTGCCATCGCCACCCCCCACAGTTACCTGTCGCTCGTTGCCCCTGCCGAATATCGCTTGCCACTAGCCTCTTGCCACCGCCAAACGCTGCTGCCAAACACCGCCCTCCCTCGCCAGTCGTCGATGAGTGGAAAAGAACGTAAGAGCAAAAAATTTTGTGTCGTTATCAAACAAATTTCTATTTTGGGAATAGAAGTTTTGTGTTGTTATCAAACGTGTACCTTTGTTTATAAATTTGTCCAAGGAACATAAATAGAAATGTATATTTCTAGCCAGAAATCTATTTTCTGAAATAGAATGGTTTATCATGTATGCCCTAAGATACTTAAGAGGCACTTCAAGTATAACGCTTTGTTTTATAATAGAAAAAAAAAAAAACATTGTAGCTTTACAAAACTTTGTCGATGCAAATCTTGATGGTGATTTGGATAGTAGGAAGAATGCATTGGTTATGTCTTTTAACGTAGATGATACTGCAATTAGTTGGATGTCTAGATTTGAGAAGTATATGTCCCTCTCAACCACTGAAGTAGAGTACGTTATTGTATCTGAATTTTCTAAAGGAAACAGATAAGTAGTAGGATAATAGTATTCTTTTTTGTGATAGTCAGAATGCTATTTGTCTTGTAAAGAATCCGCTATTTCACTCAACGAAGTATGATCATATTTGTCAACTGATAGGTGATGGTGATCATATATGTCAACTGATAGATGATGGGATTTTGTCATTGAAGAAGAACCTTGTTGAGAAGAATCTAGTAAATATGTTAACCAAAATTGTCACCGCTAAACAATTAAGACTGTGCATTGCCTCAATTGACCTCCATGTTTAGTGATAAGGAGGCCGCAGGACTAGGACAATTTATATTACAAAAACAAGTGAAGACTATGAAATTCTATTGCTGTTTTGAAGATCAGTCTTCAAGTGGGAGGTTAATGGAGTTGTGGAGTTTGATGGAGGAAATAAGTATTACAATAGAGAGGTTTTTTTTGCTAATGATATACACGTAATTTCCACGTTAATATAAAGAAAAAATTGCTGCTGCTAATGCCATACATATAATTGCCATCATAACTTTGTATGCTCTAGCCTCATACTATATATTGGGGTTATATCTTTTGCAGTTGTAACTTGTAATTTTGAAAATTAATACTAATACTAATATAGAAGAGATTGTTTAGTGCCGCACCGTGATATTTTTCTTTTTGATTTAGAAATGTAAAAGTTGGTGTGTTTTCTTCTTTATTTTTTCTCTTCCACCTTTTGCCCTCGTAACATGTGTTGCTCGATGGACTTTCTTGATGAAAAGCTTGACTTATCACTTACGTATGTTATTGTGTTTCACGTGTGTGGTACCATCATCAACTCATCAATTAATGATATCCCACCTACAGGTCTCTCTTTCTAGCAAAAAAAAAAAAAACCACAAGTCTCTCTGTACACGCAGAATTAAATGTACTATCGCATTCATGTTGACATGTTGATATCTGTTAATGAAGGTTGACCCATAAAAAGTGCTGACTAGAAAAGCTAGATCTAAGAGACAAGGGCTCGAGAGACTCACATGTTAAATTAAAATTCAAGAATTCTAATCATGCATAGAAGAACAAATTGAAGCACAATTAGAATCAAATGCGGAAACAGGATCGAAAGTAAACTGACCTCCAGTCATTGTTCAACTTTAAGTTCATCGGAAATTCACGGTAGTTCGACGTCAACTCGGCAACAATTACGGGCGCACTCTACTAACCCAATCCCTTCGCGTACTGATGGTGTATTTCCGAATGAGAGGGTTTGCGTTAGACCTTGTGTTAGCCCCTTATGGAATGAATGTTCATTTTATAAACCGCTTTCCATCAAGGCGGTTACTGAAGAGAGCGGTTATCACCGAAGGTGTACAAAGCGTGGAAAAATCGCATATGGATAACCGTCACTCAAAAGAGAAAGCGCGGGTCAAACTCAATGGATAAGTTTTTATTTCAAAAACTATATCCCTAAATGTGGGATCACATTATTAATATAACATTCTCCCATTTGATCCCAACATTTTCATCATACAGATTACCCAACCAAATCCACGAAAATCATATGCTTAAGAAAAGAAACAAGACACATGAATCATGGCGACATGTCCTCTAAGAGCGAGTAATATCTTCCATGTATCACTATGCATTTTATTCCTTTAATGTTAGCCCATATGTGATAACACATCTTAATGAATAAACCCTATGTTTATTCCAAAACCAAGGATAATTGTTATTCTCATAAAAAACTGAATGTGTACACCAGAAATTAAGAATAACATTACAATTGAATAAGAGTTTCAAACAACAAAAGTCGTCCGTGCGACAATAAATCATATTATGGGAACTATTCCCATACTAGCCACATGATCCTTATACTTCATTGGTGGCATGCCTTTAGTTAAAGGATCGGCTATCATCAATTCAGTGCGAACGTGTTCAATGACCACTTTATTCTCCTTAACACGTTTTTTTATGGCTAAATACTTAATGTCGATGTGCTTACTTCGACTGCCACTTCTAGCATTTTTAGCCGTAAAAACTGCAGTTGAATTGTCACAATATATTCTTAATGGCCTAGAAATAAAATCAACAATTCTAAGCCCTGAAATGAAACTCTTCAATCATACACCATGCAAGGTAGCCTTAAAACAAGAAACGAACTCAGCCTCCATAGTGGAAGTAGCAGTCAAAGTCTGCTTCGCACTCCTCCATGACACGGCTCCACCAGCTAACATAAAAATGTATCATGATGTTGATTTTAGAGAATCAATGCAACCAGCGTAATCCGCATCCAAATAACTAACTACTTCCAAGTTGTCAGTCCGTCTATACATAAGCATGTAGCCTTTAGTACCTTGAAGGTATCTCATCACTTTCTTTGTAGCTTTCCAGTGGTCTATCCCTAGATTACTCTGATATCTTCCCAACATTCCCACAGCAAAAGCGATATCAGGTCGAGTGCAAACCTGAGCATACATTAAGCTTCCGATAGCAAAAGCATATGGGATGTTCTTCATTTGTTCCCTTTCTAGATCGTTTTTCAGGCACTAGTTCAAATTGAACCTATCACCCTTCACAATGGGTGCTATACTTGGTGAACAATCCTTCATTCGAAATCTCTCCAAGACTTTATTGATATAGGTTTCTTGAGATAGTCCTAAAACTCCTGGAGTTCTATTTCTATGGATCTTAATGTCAATGACATAAGATGCCTCACCCATATCCTTCAAGTCAAAACTCTTAGAGAGAAATTGTTTCACCTCATGTAACAACCCTTTATCGTTGGTTGCAAGTAGAATATCATCCACATATAAAACAATAAAACAAATTTTGCTCCCACTGACTTTCTGGTATATGCATTGATCCATGATATTCTCTACAAAATCGAATGAAGAGATGACATCATGGAACCTTAAGTACCATTGACGAGATGCTTGTTTCAAGCCATATATAGATTTCTTAAGCTTGCATACCAATTGCTCACCTTTACTAGAGGAGAATCCTTCAGGTTGTTTCATGTATACCTCCTCCTCTAGTTCCCCATTGAGGAAGGCCGTTTTCACATCCATTTGATATAATTCCATATCAAAATGGGCAACCAAGGCCAAAACAATACGAAGAGAATCTTTCTTAGATACAAGAGAAAAAGTCTCTGTGTAATCGATTCCTTCTTTTTGAGTGAATCCTTTGGCAACAAGTCTAGCTTTATATCTCTCAATGTTGCCCAATGAATCCTTCTTAGTTTTGAAGACCCATTTACAACCAATGGCTTTTACACCATTAGGCAACTCAACCAAATCCCAGACTTTATTTGATGCCATAGAACTCATCTCATCTTTCATGGCATTGTACCACAAATTGGATTCATCATTGCTCATGGCTTGTGAAAACGTTTCTGGATCATTCTCAGCTCCAATATTATAGTCAGACTCTTGTAGATACACAATATAATCACCAGGAATTGCTGATTTCCTTATTCTAGTAGATCTTCTTACTGTTGTATCAACATTCTCCTGAGGAGCTTGTTGTTCAACTGGTTGTTCAATAGTTTCTGGTAATTGCTGAACAACTCGATCTACCGGATGAATATTAGCAGGTTGTGGAACTTCGATAGTTGGTTGTTCAATAGTTGGCTGAACTGAAGGGGCATTATGAACAACAACTAACCTAATACTTGAAGTGGAAGGTTGAGTATCTGGATGATCTTTCTCAGGAACAATGTCCTTCAATCGATCACTCCCACTATTCAAGTGACTTTCAAGAAATTTAGCATTTCTCGATTCCACAATCCTAGTAGTATGAGATAGACAATAAAACTTGTATCCTTTGGATTTTTCGGCGTATCTAATGAAATACCCACTTACAGTTCTTGGATCTAACTTCTTTTCTTGTGGATTATAGACTTTTACTTCAGACGGGCATCCCCAAACGCGTACATGTCGCAAACTTGGTTTCCAACCTTTGAATAACTCAAAAGGCGTCCTTGGAATAGCCTTGGTTAGAGCTTGATTTAATATGTATACTGCTGTCTTAATAGCTTCAGTCCACAAGGACTTAGGAAGTTTGGAACTATTAAGCATACTCCGCATCATGTCCAATAAAGTTCGGTTTCTTCTTTCTGCTACGCCATTTTGGTCCGGAGAACCTGGCATAGTGTATTGGGCAACTATCCCATTCTCTTGAAAAAACTTTGCAAACGGACCAGGTGCTTGTCCATCTTCAGTGTATCTACCATAAAATTCTCCACCTCTATATGATCTCACGATCTTAATTTGCTTGCCACATTGTTTCTCTACTTCTGCCTTAAAAACTTTAAAGGCATCCAACGCTTCATGCTTGTTATGAAGCAAGTAGAGATACATGTAACCTGAGTAATCATCAATGAAGGAGATGAAGTATCTTTGACCATACGAGTCCATATTAGGACTACAAATATCCGTATGTATGATTTCTAATAAGTCTGTACTCCTCCTGGCACCTTTCTTTGTCTTGTTGGTATGCTTTCCCTTTATGCAGTCGACGCAAATATCAAAATCAGTAAAATCTAAAGTACTGAGTATTCTATCATTTACTAATCGCTTAATTCTATCTATGGAGATATGTCCTAATCTCCGGTGCCACAACATAGAGGAATTTTCATTTACAACACATCGTTTTATATCAGCATTATCATGAACATGCATCGCATTATAATAGGCATTGTCTTGTAAATTAATTCGAAAAAGACCATCAGACAAAATACCACTCCCAACAATTTCAGATTTAAACAATAAACTAAAGTTTGAATCTGAAAAGTTAAAAGAGTAACACAAAGGTACAAGTCTTGAAACTGAAATTAAGTTTCTAGAGAAACTTGGAACATAAAAGGTCCTTTCCAAATCCAAAACAAAACCACTATTGAGAACTAATCTACATGTCCCACTAGCTTCTACATGCGAACGCATTTTGTTTCCCGTATAGATGCTTTGTTCACTTCCCACTGGCTTCCTGTGGTTTTGAAAATCCTGCAAAGAATTCGAAATATGGATTGTAGAACCAGAATCAATCCACCAAGTGTTGTGACTCACATTAGCCATAGTAGATTCATAACAAACATAAGAGGTTGGATTACCTTTCTTCTCGAGCCAGGCTTTAAATCTGACGCAATCCTTTTTCATATGCCCATTCTTTCTACAGAAGAAACATTTGGATTCGTTCTTAATGTCAGATTTGGGAGGTATTTTACCTTTCCCCTTTTGCTTGCCATGACCCTTATTTCTTTCTTGTGTTGCCAAATGAGCATTTTCTTCCAATTCCATAGTCAGCCTCTCTTCCTCTTAAACACACATGGTCATAAGTTCATTAATTGACCATTTATTCTTATGTGTGTTGTAAGAGATCTTGAAAGGTGCATACTGTTGTGGGAGGGTGTTTAGAATGTAGTACACAAGAAATGATTCAGATATTTCAACCTCAAAGTTTTTCAGTTGAGTTGCAATATCCCTCATCTTCATGATATACTCACGCACACCTCTAACACTTGTGAGTTTTAGAGATGAAAACTTCATTATCAGGGTCATGGCATGTGCCTTTTCTGAAGTCTCAAACTGTGCATTAATGGCCTCCAATAAAGCCTTAGCATTGCTATGCTGAGCGACTGAACCACGGATACTATGAGATGTTTTAGTCCTTATGAACATCACACTAAGGCAGTTGGACCGCTCCTACTGTTCATAAAGCGCTATCTCAGCTGCAGTGCTCGTGTCAGTAGGAACAGGTGGCTCGTCTTTCCTTATAGCATAGTCAATGTTCATGCACCCCAATTGAAGAAGAATTAACTCCTTCTAAACTTTATAGTTTTCACCATTCAGTATGGGAACATCACTCTTAAATTCAGAGAAACTCACAGGTTGCAAAACTGCATATCAAATAATCATGCTTATGTCACAAAATTTGAGGCAAAAATCAACATATATCATGTTCTACCAATGTAAGACATGTCACAAATATGAATCACATAACATAAAAACTGCCAGTGGGCTAAGTTTTTAATTTAAATAGATTCATAAATACTTCATGAATAAACTATCATATTATATTCTTTTCCTTAATCCCTGTGGGTAAATTAAGAAAAATAATATGATATTTCAACCTAATTAATCAAATTAATATAATGAAAATTCATGTGGGATAAAATTCATCATATTAATAAAATTAATTACAATCAATGTCTATTTGCAAATGTGATCCGGAGGCTCTTAATATATAGTTTAATTAATTAAAGATGTTGTGGCTATTCTCTAATTAATTAAAATATATGGATCACTGGACAATTAATTTTCATGCAAAAAATATTCACAAAAATGCATGAAGGGCAAAATAATCAATTTAATTCGGCAAGGGGCAGACCGGTAATAACATGCAAAAGGCAGGGGCAGAAGAGTAAAAGCCGAAGGGGTTCGCCGTCCCAGGGCGCGTGCGCAATTGTTGCCGAATTGACGTCGAACTACCGTGTATTTCCAAATGAGAGAGTTTGCGTTAGACCTTGTGTTAGCCCTTTATGAAATGAACGTTCATTTTATAAACCGCTTTCCATCAAGGCAATTACCGAAGAGGGCGGTTATCACCGAAATGGTACAAAGTGTGGAAAAACCGCATATGGATAACCGTCACTCAAAAGAGAAAACGCGGATCAAACTCAATGAATAAGTTTTTATTTTAAAAACTATATCCCTAAATGTGGGATCACATTATTAATATAACATCACACAACCGAATCAGAACCAACCAATCATGTGTGATAGTCCGAATCTTCATTGCAACGAGCAACATTGGATCGTGGAAGAGCAAACCAAAGAACAAAGTGACCAAGAATCATCACCTTTTGTTCCCTATCGATTCATGAAACAAGAGAAGCTTGAAGAGGAGGAAGAAGAAGAAGATGAGCTTGCGCTTCAAACCCTCTTGTCCAGGGAAGAGCAAGCACATTATGAGCCACTATTTTGCAGTTGCCAAGATCATCTTCAAGAGGACTCGGCTCTCGACGGGGATTGTTGAGAGGCGATTAAGTGGATGAATCGAGTGTGTCGAAGCTACGCATTTTCTTGCTTCACGGAGATCCTGTCAGTTGACTATTATGACCGACTTCTCGCGAACATTTGGGTTGTGGAAATGAAACCATGGATGGTGCAGTTGGTGGCTGTTGCTTCTCTCTTTGGCTGCAAAAGTTAATGAGATTCATGTTCCAACTCTTTCAGCTCTTCAAGTAAGTTGAAGTCTTGTGAATTTTTTTTTAGCTTGTCGTTCTGCTTGCTTTAAAAATCAATTGTTTCAATCATTTGCATTCTAGAGAAGTAGATTGGGTGATGACAATGGAACACTATACTATTTCCACAGGTTGAGGGACCGAGCTACATGTTTGAGCCTAAGACAGTCCAAAGAATGGAACTCTTAGTGCTCTCTACGCTCGAGTGGAGGATGAACCCGGTCACTCCATTTTCCTTCCTAAATCACATCATTGGAAGGCTTCACTTTCACACCAGCTCACGAATGGATCAATTCTTGACCTTGTTCGAGCTATACCTTCTCGCTCTCCTCTCCGATTTAAGGTTTCTCCATCACCGGCCTTCGGTGATTGCAGCAATGGTGACTTGCCGTTCAATTGAGAAGATGCGATGTGAGGGCATTCAGATCGATTGCCACTGGAATGCTCTTCGCGATAGTCTCAAGTGGAGTGAGGCCGGGGGGACGTTCGAGGAGTGTTATGAGTTAGTAGGTGAATTGCAATTTAAAAGTGCCGATGTGAGTTGTCATTAGACAATAGAGGCGGAGAATTACAAGTTGCGTACAATATCAATTTCAAAATACGGTTTAAAAGTCATATGAATCGAGTTTGCGACGGGGCAAACGCCTATCAAAACAGGCCAAAGCGTTTGAAAGCGCTCTAGCTTCTGGGCATCATTTTTCATATTCAGTCGTACACCATTGTCTTTATGTTCTTGTAAACATTCTGATTGTTCCAATGATCACAAACTTGTGTTCATTTCAAATCGAATGGAAACTTCTGAGTCATGATCCAGAGAAAGTTATTGAAATTTGAGCGACATTAGAGTTTTACACCAATTTTTTAGTCATTTTGCTTAATTGGCAATGTTGCGGCTCTTCTCTTTGTTAACATTCATGAGCACATTATACTATAGGAGAATAGGCAACACCTCAGTAACCAAAATGGGACAAAGATCTTGAAAGACATTTCAACTAGCAAAAGAAAGATCCCTTTAGTCTTTGCAATCGAACTCCATGCAAATGAAAATTCTAAAATTTCATTCAACGTATCCCACTTTCCTCGAAGAGTTTCTCCTTATCTTGGCATACATCATGCTCCAAAGATGAGCACCCTTTTCACTTCCCACTGATATAAAGTGAAGCAGCAATATTCACTGTCAAATGGAAAAATACAAACCACTTTGTTGCATAATTTGAAGTCAGCTTTCTTCTACTTACCACTTATGTGAGAAGCATGGCTATTCTCAGGGGCGTGCAAAATGGATTGCTTAAACTAAGAATCACCCAAACCTGACTGAACCGGCCGATTTGGTCTAGTTCCTGAGAATTGGTGTTTGGGCTGTTTGGTTCTCGATTCCAAGGGGGAACCAGACCGACTACAAATACTCTTTTTTAATTTTTTTTTAAAAATATTAATAAAATATGAACTAAACTCTAATTGAACTTCATTGACAAAAATAAGTAAATTGTGAACTAAACCCTAAGTGAACATCATTGACATAAATTTATTGATAAAAACTAGTAAAATGTAAACTAAACCCTAAGGCTGCATTTGATCGCCCGAATTGGATTATGATAGGATAGGAAAATGTGGGATTAGAAATCCTTGAAATGTCCCGTGGATCGTAATAAATCATTTCTCATATTTGGTGCAATTCAAGATAGGATTCAAAATCTTTGAAAATCTTACTTGCTCACCAATGTAATAATTTCCAAATCTAGGGGAGCATCCTCTTGACGTAATTTCGCACGACTAAGACTTGCACCATTTGGAGCAATCACCGTTTTCATCAGAGCTTCTCCTCCTCCTCCTCCTCCTTCTCTATTGTCAGCATAGAGTCCCATATCTGAATAGAGGACGGGATCGGACATCGAAGCAATGGCAAAATTAAGTTACCACCGTTTAGGACCAACATACGAGTGCCCAAAACTTCATGCGTTTTGTTTTTTTTTTCTTTTTCAAAGACAACTTTTTGGGTTGACCCATCGATTTAGGGTCATTCATCAGTGACAACCAATTCAGTTCGATAGTCATTGGAGGACAATCGGCTGAACAGTAATGACGATCAGCGTTGGTCATACATGATTATGATTGCACGGTGGTTGAGAGTGATAGGTTATTGTGGCGGTGGTCCTTACGTGGTAGCTGGTGAAGCTGGACTCCATCACTCCATCATTGGAAGGAAATTGTTATGTTTTTTTTTAAAATATTTTTTTATCCAATCCGAGTCTATCCCACCTCTAGCCCAGATTTCTTATCTTGCATTTTATCTTGGTATATCTAAGTTTATCCGGTCTAGAAGATGTCGCCAAACACATGATAGAATATTCGGTTATCCTATCTAGACTCAAATTTGGACTACCAAATGTAACCTAAGGTGCTGCATGAAAACCATTTTGGTTCTGCTCAGAACTGATTTTTTGTTCCCAGAATCAGTTTTGGACTAGAAACCCGTTTGGTAATGCAATTTCATTTTTCTATTTCCGGGACAAGTTTGCTTCCAAAACTGATTCTGAAACCAAAAATGAGAACCACAAAAAAGTTGGTTTTTCATTTCTGGAACAAAAGTGAGAACCATTTCTAAGGAAATCATTTTCTTCAACACACATATTCATATGAAAGTCACGACCTTTGAGGTGAGAAAAAAAAGCAAAAAATCAAAAATTTCAAAACTTAACAGAATGGTTTAGAATTTGTGGCTACCTACTTTCAGTGAAATTTAAATTTTTTTAAGTGCTGAAAAAAATAAAAAAAATAAAAAAATAAAAATTTTCAAAATTTCACAAAATGACTTAGAAAACCTATGGCCACCCACTTTGAGCAAAAATAAATAAATAAAATAAAAAATAATCAAAAAATCTAAAATTTAAAAACTTCACAGAATGTCTTAGAATACCTATGGCCACCTAATTTGAGTGAAATTTTATTTTTTTAGGTGCCAAAAAAATAAAAAAAAAGTAAAAAATCAAAAATTTCAAAACTTCACAGAATGACTTAGAATACTTGTGGCCATTCACTTTGAGCGAAATTTAAATTTTTTTAGGTGCCAAAAAAATTTAAAAAATAAAAAATTTCAAAACTTCACAGAATAACTTAAAATACCCGTGGCCACCCACTTTGAGTGAAATTTAATTTTTTTTAGATGCCAAAAAAAATAAAAATAAACAAAAAAGTAAAAATTTCAAAACTTTACAGAATGGCTTAAAATACCTGTGGCCACTCATTTTGAACGAAATTTTATTTTTTTAGGTGCCAAAAAATATAAAAAAAATAAAAAATTTTAAAACTTCACAAAATAGCTTAAAATACCTGTGGCCATCCACTATGGAGCGAAATTTAAATTTTTTTAGGTGCCGAAAAAAATAAAAAAATAAAAAATAAAAAACTTCACATAATTGCTTAGAATACCTATGGCCACCCACTTTGAGTGAAATTTAATTTTTTTAGGTGTCGAAAAAAAATAAAAATAAGTAAAAAAGAAAAATTTTCAAAACTTTACAGAATGACTTAAATACTTGTGGCCACCCACTTTAAGCATATTTTTTTTAGGTGCCGAAAAAAAAGCAAAAAATCAAAATTTTTTGAAATTTCACTCAAAGTGGATGGCCACATGTATTCTAAGTCATTTTGTGAAGTTTTGAAATTTTTGATTTTTTATGTTTTTTTTTCACCTAAAAAAATTTAAATTTCACTCAAAGTGGATGGCCACATGTATTCTAAGTCATTCTGTAAAGTTTTTTATTTTTTATTTTTTTATTTTTTTCACCTCCAAAAATTAAAATTTCACTCAAAGTGGGTGCCCACACGTATTTTAAGCCATTCTGTGAAGTTTTGAAATTTTTGAGTTTTTGAATTTTTATGGGCACCTTAAAAAATTTAAATTTAACTCAAAGTGGGTGACCACATGTATTCTAAACTATTTTGTGAAGTTTTGAAATTTTTGATTTTTTGATTTTTTTGGCTCCTAAAAAAATTTAAATTTCACTAAAAGTAGGTGGCCACAAGTATTCTAAGCAATTCTGTAAAGTTTTGAAATTTTTGATTTCTTGATTTTTTTTGAAAAAATTCAACAAATTTCCTATTTTCCCAAAATCTGAATTTTTTTATTTTCTCGACATTTTGATGATTTTTTCTGGAATTTTTCAATTTTTTGGGATTTTCTGAATTTTTTTTAAAGATTTTTATGAATTTTTCGGATTTTTTATTATTTTTATTCCATTTCTAAAAAAATGGATTTCTGTTCCTGAAAATAGAATTTTATGTTGTTTATCAAACGGGTTTTTGTTTCAGAAAATAGAAATTTTATGCTGTTATCAAACGGGTTTCTGTTTCAGAAATAGAAATTTTTTGTCATTATCAAACGGGTTTTTTTTCTCAGAAACTCATCCAGGAACCAGAAATAGAAAAATCTATTTCTGGTTCAGGAACTCATTCCGGAACAGAATGGTTATCATTCGCTACCTAAGTGACCAGTTTTATTGGATCGGACTGGACCGGTTCAGTTCCTGGTCCTAGGACCAACCAGTTTGGTCCCTAATTCTCAATTTTGGGAACCGGTCCTACCGGACCAGAGACTGATCACCCCTAACTATTCTGTCCATAACACACACCTCTACGAAAAGTTCACCAATGTCTTGAATGTTGATTGAAGATTTCTGCAGCCGATCGACCACCGAAGCCTAAGGACTTAAATTTGTGCTAAGTGCATTTATGCAAAACTATGTAGTGACAGAAATCTAGTTCATCTTCACATGAAAACTTTCTACCTTTTCTCAGTTAATAAACGGACCATTTTGACAAGGCAGTGCTTGTATGCATCAAATTAGCAATATATGAACAGTATTCAAACCTTGCAGCTGCAAAGGTTTTTTTCGTGTTGAAAGAGACCTGCGGCCTACAAGACATGCAAGCCTGGGTCAATACGAACGTAAAGAAGATGCTAAATCGAGGATCTGATGAAATAGTCCCGACCAAGAACTTCGGCCACAAAGAGACCTCTTCTCACGAAAAAGGCAACATCCTGGAGATCTACCTCCTCGTTGCGATGCTCATAGCCACGGTCACCTTTGCAGCTGCCTCCATGATGCCTGGCGGCTACTACAGCGACGGACCGGACTAGGGGATGGCCAGTCTCACCTCGGATCTGGCTTTCTAGGCATTTGTGATTTTCGATACTATGATGTTTGCCACCCGTATCGATTAAGATTTTTATTACATCTATCCTCAGTGCAAAATTCGTCTTTAACACGCGGTGAGCATGTAAAATTTATTTTTTTACACAGACAATTAATCTAATAATAATCCTATTAGTTAAATCACACATTTGGCACTGGATGAAAGGAGAGCATAGCCTCATTGGTTAACGGGGGGAGAGATCGTCATGCGAATGACGCAATAAATAACGCCCCGAAAATATAAAAGACAAAGGGAAATGCCAGGTCACGACTCCCAATAAAACAAACTATTTCTTCATTCCGGATCTATGTGAACCAAATGAATAATAATTGGCAGGGCCTTATTCATAGGTAAAAAACTAAAATTAAATATATAATGAGGGGGTTTTCGGACTACTTGTTGTTCAATTAGTACAATTTGATTTTAATCATATTATAATTATATGAAAATTTATAAGTTTATTGTCCGGTGATTTAACAAGTAATTAGTACTTAGCTCATTAATTAAATCTTCATTGGAAAAGGAGGCTTATGCTGCAACAAAAAGACAAATAGTCGACAGTACAATTTAATGTGGGACAATTTCGAATGTCCGCCATTTATATTTATAATTTGGTTTGGTCCGCACTTTGTCTCCTCGGTCTTCTCCCTCTCTTCCCCAAGAAGATCTAACTTCTTAGGAATAATTTCGGCAGAAACCCTAACGTTTTGTGTGATCCGTTAACTCCTAAAACTTATGAAATTACGCGATATTTATTATTATTATGGTTATTATTATTATAGGTTTCACACGACTGTTTTTTTGGAAGGGGAAGGGTAGGAGTGCCGCTCCCTTTGTCCCCAGCGACGTTTGCCGACAAGGTGAGTTTACGGAAAGATTAGTTCGAAGGATAGCAACAAGTTCTAGGACTTAAATGATCCAAAAAAATGTTTTATAATAAAAGGGATCGACTGACGCAAGTTTCAAGTCTTTCATTATCAATTTTTCAATTTTTTATTACATAAATCTGTACATCCATGCGTACATATTTATACCTATATAATTCACTATCAACGATAAAGCCCAAAAGTCCATGGTAACGAGTCTCCTTATAAAAATACTTTTTAAGTATAGATTTAAATTAGTACACCATTGATAATAGAACGCTAATGTTCATGCTAACTTTTACGGTTGCTTGTTAATTATACATGTCAATTGAAGTGTATTGAAATTATAATTTTGTTTCCTATTTGATTGCTTATGGATACACTAAGGACATCTTAGAAATTTAGGGGTTCAACATTCCTAGGCAAAATTACCCAATTGATAATAAATCTATTGTATGGACATTAATTCAACTTTAAATTTTTTAATTTTACCAATTTAGTTTTAAACCTTTATACAAAATTCCAATATAATTTTTCTAATCAATTTTTGTAGAAAATTACTGTCATAGTGGTCCAGTCATCGACATATGTCCTACAATGTATGAATTCTTGACATTGCATCTACATTTCTGAATTCTTGAGTAATTATATATATGTGTGCACGGATCGATGGACCATCTTGATAAGTGTGTGGTACCATCAACTCTTCAATTAATGATATCCCAACCACAAAGTCTCTCATTCTACCGAAAAAAAACGACAAGTCTCTCTGTACACACATAACTACTTCATGTTGACATATTGATATATGTTAATGAAGGTTGACCCATAAAAAGTGCTGACTAGAAAAGCTAGATTTAAGAGACAAGGGCTCGAAAGACTCACACAGCCGAATCAGAACCAACCAATCATGCGTGATAGTCCGAATCTTCATTGCAGTGAGCAACATTGGTTCATGGAAGAGCAAACCAAAGAACAAAGTGACCCAGATTCGTCACCGTTACTGCACTACCGATTCATGAAACAGGAGAAGCTTCAAGAGGAAGAAGATGAGCTTGAGCTTCAAACCCTCTTGTCCAGAGAAGAGCAAGCACATTCCGAGCACCTATTTTGCAGTTACCGAGATCATCTTCAAGAGCACTTGGCTCTCAATGGGGCTCGTCGAGAGGCGATAAAGTGGATGCATCGAGTGTGTCGACGCTATGCTTTTTCTTGCTTCACGGAGATCCTGTCAGTCGACTATTGCGACCGGTTTCTTGCGAACATTTGGGTTGTAGAGATGAAGCCATGGATGGTGCAGTTGGTGGCTGTTGCTTGTCTCTCTTTGGCTGCCAAAGTTAATGAGATCAATGTTCCAACTCTTTCAGCTCTTCAGGTAAGTTAAGATCTGGTGAATATTTTTTTGGTTGTCATCCTGCTTGCTTTAAAAAGTAATTATCTCAATTATTTGCATTATAGAGAAGTAGATTCGGTGATGATAATAGAACACTATACTATTTCCGCAGGTTGAGGGACCAAGCTATATGTTTGAGCCTAAGACGGTCCATAGAATGGAACTTTTAGTGCTCTCTACGCTCGAGTGGAGGATGAACCCGGTCACTGCGTTTTCCTTCCTAGATCACATCATTGGAAGGCTTCACTTTCACACCAGCTCACAAATGGATCAATTCTTGACCTTGTTCGAGCTATCCCTTCTCGATCTCGTCTCCGATTTGAGGTTTCTCCGTTACCGGCCATCGGTGATCGCAGCAGTGGTGACTTGCTGTATGATGGAGAAGATGCGATGCAAGGACAATCAGATTGGTTGCTGCCGGAATGCTCTTCGCGATAGTCTCAAGTGGAGTGAGGCTGGGCCGATGTTTGAGGAGTGTTATGAATTAGTAGGTGAATTGCAATTTGAAAGAGCCTGTGTGATAGAGGCATAGAATTGCAAATCGTGTACAACATAGATGTCAAAATAGGGTTTAAAAGTCATTTGAATCGAGTCCTCGATAGGGGGAAAGCGTCTATTAAAACAGGCTTGGGCGCATGGCCAAAGCACCAGAAAGCGCTCTAGCTTCTGGGCATTTTCCAGGCACCAGAACCTGGCCGGCAGCCCGGTCACTTCTTTGTCAGGCGCCGACCAGGTGGCCAGGTCTGTCCAAGCACTAGGCGGGCCATCATTTTGCATATTCAGTCATCCACCATTGTGTCTTCATGTTCTCGCAAACATTCTGATTGTTCCAATGATCACAAACTTGTGTTGATTCCAAATCGAATGGAAACTTCGAGTTATAATCAACAGAAAGTTATTGAAATTTGAGCAATATTAGAGTTTGACACCAGTTTTTAGTCATTTTGCTTAATTGGCAATGTTGCAGCTCCTCTTTGTTAACGTTCATGCGCACATTATTCTCTTTTCCTCCTTTTCAACTTCTTCGTTATTTGATCACTTCGTCTGTAATTCTACAGGAGATATACAATTAAAAATATCTCTGTAGAACATATAACCCAGTCCGAAATATCATCTCACATTCAAAAATGCATTAGATTCTTTAAATACTACGTATTAAAACTGGATTTATATGCTTTTTATTATTTTTTTTATAGAAAAGCTTGGCGATGCTCGAGAATATGGCTTTGTGTCAATATCTCTTAAAACTTAAATCACAAAACACTAATCTCATGTTATTTTCAAGAAGATAATTGAAATTTATATCCAAGAATGATTCCTTAATTGGTATATTATTTTGACTATAGTTCAAACTTAGGATAGGTTTCATTGTGAACTTATTTACAGTGATGGGTAGTCGTGGTGAGGGCTTCGCCTGCAACGATGACAGGCGTGGCGAGTCCCACGGCAGTGCGGACGGAGGGCGCAGATCGGCTTTGCAGCTGATCAACCCACTAAGAAGAAGAAAGAGGGGAGGAGAGAAAGGAGACATCAAATTTTTATTATGATTTTTTTTGTTGTATGTTTATTGGTATGAATGAGAAGGTAAAAATCTTGCATATGAAAAACGTGACTTCAACTATTGCAATTCGGAGATTAATATGGACGAACATGGAAATTAACACCGTACAAGTGCTACGGAATCTTGACAAAGGGATGACTTTTTCTCAGCGAATTAATACGCCTCCTACCTCAACCGGCCCATGAATATAAGGTTAATATTATGAAGAATTCCAAATTAGTATACATATAATAAATTTGTCTCAAATTAAGTTTGGATCAATAAAAATTCCAAACTTGTATGTCTGTGACTAGAGATGATCGATTCCCAAGCGATCTAGTTCCTGCTCTGGAAGCGGGAACCGAAACACGTGGTCCTGGAACTGGATCGGATTGGAGCAACCAATCCAGGTCTCAAGCGATTCAATGGAACTGATTGCATGTTTTTTCTTTTTGTGAAGAAGCCGACGCTAGAGGGAGAGAAAGAGAGAAGAGAGCCACTTGTTCCCTACTTCCAAGCTATCTCATGTCCCAAACTCCACCTAAACCTCTTACAAGTGCTCTCTCTCTCTCTCTCTCTCTCTCTCTCTCTCTCTCTCTCTCATTTACTTTTACGTCCTCACAAGTGTCGTCCCGTGACTCAGGTGAGAGAGAGAAAGAGTGATTAGCCGATTAGGATTTGTGATTGTGAAAGAGGCGTGAGAGCCGAGAGGGAAGGGAGGGGCACGACTGCATGAGAGGGAAAGAGCGATTAGGTTGACAATCACTATTGTTTTATAAAAAATTTTAAGAAATAAAAAATTTAATTGGTCCGGTTCGGATAGGCAGTTCTACCTTGAAATCAGGAATCGGATCGAAAATCACCAGTTCCAATTTTGTGGAATCAGGAATCGGATTGGCCGCCTCGAGAACTGCTTACAACTGGCCGATTCAGTCTGGTTTGAGTGGTATGTCACTCATTCTTACTTGTAAGAAATTTATCCTAAACTAATTTTTGGATCACCAAAAATCCAAAATCGGTATACCAGTGATAAATCTACTAAAAACTAATTTTTGAGTCGGGAAAAATCCTAAAATGGTATATGCGTGATACATTACCATTTGTTAGAATTTCCATGTGAACTGCTCATGTCAGTTAAGTTATTGCCATACTCAAGAAATTCATGATAACATTTGATGAAGACTAACGAAGGGAAAATGTGTCACGTGTGTACCATTCTACAGTCTTGACTTAAGAATTTGTCTGGAGTAAATTTATTACATGTATACCAGTTAGGATTAATACAATGAAAAATTCCAAATTGTAATATAGAGGTAGAGTTCATTTACATACACTCATATTATATATAAATATATATGTGGAAAATTGTCTAATCAATTGTAAAACCAATTGTATGAATGGCAATTTAATTCTAAATTTTTCAATTTTGCAAATTTAGTCCTAAACCTTCTCGAAAATTTCCAATGTAATCCTTCGATCAATTTTTGGCGGAAATCGCTTATGTGATGATCTGCCACTTAGGATGGCCGACGATGATTAGACTGCCACGTGAGTGATTTCAGTAGAAAATTGATCAAAATGACTACATTGAAATTTCGTGCAAAAATTTTAGACTGGATCGATATTCGTATAATAAGTTCAGGACTAATTTGATTATTTTCCTCTTGTGTGTGTGTGTATATATATATATATATTTAGAAAGATGATTAAAAATAACATACATCTTTGTTATTCTTTTCTTTCTTTTACAAACTCCCAGACCAATCCATTAATTTCTATATTTATTCTTTTCTCCTTTATTATCACAGATCCTTGGCCATTAATGACATCAGAGCCAAGGGGTAGATAAAGATATTCTTTATAATTTCATTCGCAGTAAAGACGATTTCCTTCATGGAGGTCTTTTCGAGTGATATCTGGATGTGTTCCAAGTAGTAAAGCCTAGAGGGGTAGTAAGTACATTGATAAGCATCGTCGATATCTATTGAAAATAAGAAAGTAGTCTTTTGCAATGAATTTATTAAGAGAATCTGAGTCTTCTTCTAGTTCTTTATCACAAATGTCCTCATATCAAGGACCAATAAATAGAGAAGAGATTAATATAGAAGATTTCAATAAATCTATTGAGAATTGGTTCATTCCAAAAGTTAAACTTGATAAAATTTATGAGTATTCAAAGTTTAAACATTTTGGACACAATGACTATGTCATTGTTGCCGAAGAAAGAGACACATCACTTTCTAACTCTTTTGCTTCAATACGACTTTTGAATAAAGATTCAATAAAGAAACATTATCAGAAATGGAATTACATGCATATAGGTTTTGTACAGGTTGGTGCAAAATCCCTTACCAAAGAAGGATTAGATACTTCTTTACTTCTTGTTTTAAGAGATATCAGACTTTTAAAATATGATGAATCCATTCTTGGAGCAATCGAAACAAGTCTTTGCAGTGGACCTATTCATTTTTATAGTCATCCTGGTCTCACTATCTCTCTTAAAAATAAAAATATTTTAAAATCCCTAATTCTTCAGATAAAAAGCCACAATTATTCTATAGCTGAAGGTTCTATTCCCATAGCTATCATATACAGAGTTTATTACAAAATTATGAACTCTGCATTTGGCAGCAAGGCTTTCAAATTGAATTCCAACAGAGAAACCCTTCTTTTGCAAACAGATATTTCTAAAGCAAATATTACCATTCAAAGGACCATTTCTCGGAATCAAATAACCCTTCCTGATCAGTAGGAATTAGAAAACCGAATTCCCCAGCAGATCATCCAAAATTCTGAACCTACCAATATCATTCAACATCCAGAAGGAAGAGTAACAATTCAATTTTCCAAAAAATCTATTGATATTTCTAGAAGGTCTTGTGACATCCGATCAATTTCTTCTTGGCATTCTACTTCTTTTCCTCGAAGGTCAGTAGATAATATTCCTAATATCCCTTTGAATAACTCTGAGTAAGCATCTGCAAGTGCTCCTCCTCTTCCAGATATCAGCGATATAGATAACGAGTCAGGAATTTTTAGGCCAGTTTATCAACATACTCTTGACTTCCCCGATCCAACTCCTTCTGAAATGGAAGACCTTGAAATCAATGTTTTGGAAATAGTTTTTGACCCAGACAAAACACTTTTGAATAAGGAATTTAATTCTTTCAATAATAAACAAATTAGAGAATGGTTTTTTGAAAATTTTCGAAGCCAAGCTCTTGACATAAAAAAAGAATATTATAATTATATGTATCGGCATAAGTCCAAGTATTCTTCTTTGAATGGTTTGAAAATATATTTTTGCAAGAAAATTTTTTTTTTGTCTTAGATCAATTTTATAAATGGAAATTAGATAATGGCCATGTCATCGAGTCTAATCATCCTCCCCTTAGGAAAATTAAAATTGAACACCAAGAAGTTGAAATTATAGCTTCTCCTTTTAAAACAGCTTATGAGATATATGGCATAAGAATCAAAAAGATTGTTGAATAGAACAATTTTTCAAATCAACATTTGCATACCATAGGAAAGCAATTAGACCGAATAGAAATCTCTATCCAAAGTAGTTTTCCATCCCCTTCAATATCCATTCCTAAAAAGGATTTAAAAACGTCACTCTTTAAAAATTTTGAAATTCCAAAAAATCCCAGCATTGAATTTGCTAAAGTCTTAGAAGATAGGAGAAAACTCCTCAAAGGAAAGGCAGTTTTAATCCCCAAAAATCCTATAGTTTTGGATACTTCTTTAATACAAAACTTAAGTGTCAAAGACACCCTTGACCATATTAGATCCTCCAATCAGGTTAATCTTTTAGATAAATCTGACACCGAATCTATTCCTAAGATAAATCGCATTATCTGGAGAGACCCACATAAGCTATATTATTCTCGCGCCACTCCTCCAAACATCCTTACAGAAGAAAGAAACATTTTCTAAAGTCCAAAATAAATATTCTTTTGATGCTATTTATGAATGGAACATAGATGGTGTTTCTGAGCAAAACCTTGTGAATATTTTAACCCAAATGGTCATGCTTGCTAACACCTACAAAACCATTCCAGATACTTCTAATCATTTTGTAGCATACTTTTTAATAGCCGGTTTTACTGGCTAGCTCAAAGAATGGTGAGATAACTACTTAAATGAAAAGCAAATGTCTCAAATTTTAAATGCTTATAAACTCGACCCGTTTGGTCAAAATACGCTTGATGAAGATGACCAACCAATACAGGATGCCGTTAACACTTTGATATTTTCCATATCCCAGCATTTTCGTGGAGATTCTTCTCATATCCTTGATAAAAATCAAGACCTTTTTATCAAATATGAAATGTAGATCCCTAGGAGAATTTAGGGAATATAAAGAAATATTTTTGCAAAGAGTTTTTCAAAGGACAGATTGTAACTAGTCTTTCTAAAAAGAAAAATTTTCTTGTAGGTTTACCAAAACTTATAGGAGAACAAGTTCACAGTAAGATAAGAGAAAAATATGAAAACCAAATCCCATATGACCATCTTTCTTACGAAGAACTAACTTCTTATATTTATAAAATTGGAACACAATTGTGTACTAATATCTGTCTTCAAAAACATATTAAAAAGGAACAAAAACTTTCTAAAACATGATGAGGAGATTTTTTTGCCCAATATGATCCATCTTTTGAATCCTTTCATAAGACCAAGTGTTCAAAATGCTCCTTTGAAAAGAAGAAACCAAAGAAATTTTATAAAAAACCTTATAAAAAGAAATTTGGCAAAAAGCTTTCTAAAGAAAAAGATGAGGAATTTGATAAGAACAAAAAACCAAAGAAAGATTTTAAAAAGGTTGCTTGCTATAATTGTGGCAATAAAGGCCACACTTCTTGATTTTGCAAAATTAGCAAAAAAGTTAATGAGCTAGATTTAGATAAAGATACTATTTACTAGCTCAACCAATTAATGGTTGAAATTGACAATAGCTCCTTTGATGAATCTAATATTGAAAAAGGTTTACAGATTTGTGATTTAGAAATCTCTTCATCTTCAACTTCAAAAAGTGAAAATGAAGATGCAGCCCATTTTGAAATAAATGTTTTAACAAAATAAGAAGAAATTCTTTTACAAACTTTTGATCAGATCACTGATCCTAAAACAAAAATTAAATATTTGAATAATTTCCAAAACCCCAAGCAAGTTTCTAAATCTCCTCTCCAAATCGACAATCCTTACAATATTTCTACTATACTGGAAAAAACAAAAAAACCAAGTTTTAAACCCATTTCAATAAATGATCTTACTCATGAAATCAATAGGCAGAAACAAGAAATACAAAATCTCAAGATTGCTCAGATAATCATGCAAAAAAACATTTTAGATATTAAATTAAAAAAAATTAAAAGGAAAACAAAAGGAAGAAGAATTTGAAGAAGATAATAACGTTCCCCAACTTCCATCCTCCTTTGATACAAACTTCCTTTTAATGCTTTCAGATATAATCACTAAAAAATGGGTCATCAATATTTCCATAAGAATCCAAAATCAATTTGTCTTGAATAGTACAGCTCTTTTTGATACGGGAGTAGACCTTAATTGCATGAGGGAAGGTCTCATACCGACCAAATATTTTGAAAAAACTTTCCAGTCTCTTAAATCTACATCTGGTAATAAGTTAAATATTAACTTCAAGATCCCTAAAGTCGAGGTTGTAAAAGACCAAATATCTTTCAAAACTTCTTTTCTTCTTGTCAAAAATATCAAGCAAAATGTCATTCTAGGATCCCCTTTTATCAATTTACTCCAGCCTTTTAAAGTTTCTGAAAAAGGAATTGAAACAGAAACCTTAGGAAAAAGAATATGTTTTGATTTTATTTCAAAACCTCAAACCAGGAATTTGAATACCCTTCAAGAATATTCTATTTCTGAAATAAATTGTATAATTCAGGATAAAGAAACTCATCTTCAATTTCTTAAAGAAGATTTTGAATATCAAAGGATTGACAAAAATCTTTCTGAAGAAAATCTTCAGAAAAAGATCTCTAATCTTGAGGAACAAATAAAAAATTTCAAATGGTCAAATATTCCCAATGCTTTCTGGTATCGTAAAAGTCATATAGTTGATTTACCTTATGAATAAGAATTTTCTGAAAAAGATATTCCTACTAAAGCTAGACCTTCTCAAATGAATCATGAAGTCCTCAATTTCTGTCAAAAGGAAATACAAGAACTTCTTGAGAAGAAGCTTATTAAGAAAAGCTAATCTCATTGGAGTTGTTCTGCTTTCTATGTCAATAAAAATGCTGAATTAGAAAGAGGAGTTCCAAGATTGGTAATAAATTACAAATCTTTGAATACAGCTTTAAAATGGATAAGATATCCAATCCCTAACAAAAAAGATTTGTTAAATAGACTTTTTGATGCAAAGATTTTTTCAAAATTTGATATGAGATTTGGCTTTTGGCAGATTCAAATTAGCAAAAAGGATAGGTACAAAACAGCTTTTACCGTTCCTTTTCGCCAATATGAATGGAATGTCATGCCTTTTGGATTAAAAAATGCCCATTCCGAATTCCAAAGGATTATGAATGATATTTTTAATCATTGTTATGATTACATTATAGTTTACATAGATGATGTTTTAATATTTTCTACATCCATAGAAAAACATTTCAAATACATAAATCATTTTATTAATATTGTAAAGAAAAATGGTTTAGTAGTCTCCCCTACTAAAATATCTCTGTTAAAAACCAAAATCTGCTTTTTAGGACACTATATTCATCAAGGTACTATCATACCCATTGAAAGATCAATAGTTTTTTTTGAAAAATTTCCTGATGAAATCAAAGACAAAATCAATTGCAAAGATTTCTTGGAAGTTTGAATTATATAATTGAATTCTTTCCTTGCATCAATATAATTTGCTAACCACTCCATCAGAGGTTCAAAAAAGATCCTCCTCCATGGACTCAAGTCCATACTGATATTGTAAAGCAAATCAAACGTACAGTCAAAGAAATTCCTTGCTTACATCTTGCTGATTCGTTTGCTTTCAAAATTGTTGAAACGGATGCTTCTGATATTGGATATGGGAGAATACTTAAGCAATCCAAAGATAATAAAGAACAAATTGTTCATTTTATCTCTAAATATTGGAACGATTGCCAAAGGAATTACTCCGCTATCAAAAAAGAAATCCTTGCTATTGTACTTTCTATTTCTAAATTTCAAGGAGGCCTTTTGAATAAAAAATTCTTACTACGAATTGATTGCAAATCTGCAAAAGATTTTTTGCAGAAAGATGTTCAAAATATTGTTTCCAAATAGATTTTTGCCAAATGGCAAGCCATTTTATCTGTTTTTATTTTTAACATAGAATTTATAAACGGTTCTTCAAATTCTCTTTTAGACTTTCTTACAAGAGAATTCTTATAGGGAAAATGCCTCCCAAACCTTCCAACAAACCAACCAGGAGATACAAAGGCAAAGCAGTTGCTGAACCATCCTCCGAACAAAAACCCTTTGCTGAAAATGACCAATATCAGGAGTTGGCTCCAAGCAGCCCAGACCCCTTTGAATATCACTATCAGTTCTAGCCAGGCCAAACAAGAGCCAGGTACACCCTTTGATATTTCTAAACTTTCTCCTGAAGAAGCATTACAACTTCTTCAACAGGCCTTTAATACCCAGCTGTAACCTTCCATGGCAATAATAAGTCCTGATCCTTCTCCCGTTGCCACCCAAAAAGCGAAGGAAAAAACAATTTCTAGTGAGGTGGTTATTCAGTCGACTCAGATAGCCCATCAAACAAACAAATTTTTTCATAAAACCATCTTTCAAAATGTCTGCAATGTTGAAAATGACTTTTATAATGAAAATCCATATCGTTTTGCCAGAAATATGTTTTCTGAAAAATTCTTTTATACTCATGATGTTTACAAAACAACTGAGTTTTATGAGAAAATTTTGGAAGAAACAAAATCTGTTACTTTCTAACATTTCTCTGATAAAGGCCATGTTAATTACTCCACGGCCAGAATTCACAGGGTCATCCACCCTTCCCAGTGGAAACCTAATCCACTGACATTGAAAAAATTCAATAAAACCGAGTCCTTTCCATACAGAACTTCCTTTTCATATTTTGATTATAAACAAGCCTGGTGGAATACCTTCTGGAGACAGAACGCCAATAATACTCATACTTGGCTATTCTTTTTCGGAACTTTGATATCAAACAAGTTCCATACTAGTTCATTAAATGGTGGGAACACCTTGGACCAATTGATGAGATCCTCCATCCTAAAATCCAACCCAATTATGAAATATTTCTCACCAAATTCATCCCCCTTCCATTTGAGAAAAATTTCCCCAAACTTTTGCTATTTTTCTACCATTTTTGAAAATCTTGGGTTCTCGGTTGGCACTTTGAATACCGAAAATCGCCAGACACTGGCATTCCAATTTTAATAAGAAGATACAAAGTCAAGTCGTGGAATGGATTTAAATTCTTCAGTAGAGTTACTGAACAAGCCGTTCATCAATCGCTTTTTTCTAGAGGACTGGAGCTCATAAAACATGATGATATAACTCCATTCCTACATGACAAAGGGTTTGTATTGTCTAAATTAGCATATACTAAATCTCACCAACAGCTAGCAGAAATGTTAAAAGAAGCCCTTTCTCAAATTGAAGAAACCAGCCCTTCACATCACAGTGGAAATTCCAACGAGGATGACTGTTATGGCATCCTAGGAATATCACTAATCCCCGCAAATTGGGCAAGTGTGAAGGATGAAGAAGAAGAGGACGAAGAGCCTGAACCAGCGGAAGATCTCTTCAGATTTTCCTGAAGGGAAACCACGCCGAAAGGCCCTTTGTCTTTTTGTATAATTTCTAGGCCAAAAGGGGTCTGACTGTTCCTTTCTTTTCAAAAAATTTCATAAAGTATGTCTAATCACTATTCACTATAACACTGTGTACTTACTACTATTTGCTATGGTACCACCCGTGAACTATTTTCTACAGGAACTTATCTTGCTTATATAATCAGGCCTTACCCTTCTGAAAGGGCACCGACAGAACTCTCCACACATTCCGTATTTCTCTCACAATCCTTCCTAGTTTCTCCATATCTCGAATCCCTTCTAGAAGGAATAAGATGTCATTTACCTCAAAGTTTTTCATAATCCTTTCATAACCAGTAAGTTCCAATACTTCTTGGGTCCCTGATTCACCTAATATCCCAGATCTTGTTCATGATATGAAAATATCAATGTTTTTATATATTTGCACTTGTATTTCAATATCTATATTTCTGTTGTAATCTTTCAATATAGCTGCTGTAATCTTTCATATTGTTTGAATAACAGTAGTCACTCTTTAATCTCTTGAATTTACATTTACATACCCCACAAACGGCAGATCGAACCACCTGTGGATGGTCTGTACTTTAATTTAAAGCAATTTTCTACATCTGTTAAATATCCTTACTTCTTCTTATCGTTTTGCCCTTTTAATTTTCATTCCACCTATATGGTTGGTTTAGAAGTTCTAGCGGTTCTTCTTCTTCTATTATATATTGCTTACGGCTTCTTTATTATTTAAAATGTGTGTACTTTTATTTAATTTTATTTATTTAATAATTTTCTGTGTAGAAATCTGTAATTTCATATTAGAATATATCTTTTCTGTAGCCATATCACTATTTAATAGAAATATATCCGAAGTCCTTTATAAATTTAATCAATATATTAAATATATATAGTTGTTTATTTATACAAACACGGACGTACCCTGGCAAATCATAAATGGCCTCTTGTTTGTCCAGTACAAATGTACTACACCTATCCAAATTGGGCGAGGTGCGATAACAAGTTGCCTTCCTTTTCTAAATATCTATTTCCTTCAAGTGGTTTCCCCCTAACAAGTGGGAACAATTTTCATTTACGTTTCCCAATTGACGAAGGTTGTGAATTTAGCGTATGTAGATAACTATAAACTATTTTCGACATATTAAATTAGCAGATAGATTTGTTTTAGCAAAATATCATAAATGAATGAAATATTACTGACATTTCAAAAGAAACACAATATAAGTCTTTGCAAACTATAAAAAAATTGGAACATAAAAAACATTTATTGTGCCTGGTATACGGAGCTTTGAAGGATTAACTTAAAATTTATCTTACGCGTATGTGCAACATCATAAAAAAATGATAAAAATTAAATACTTATTACATCTTACAATGTAATAAGTTTTTAATGTTTGATAACGTTTCGTAAAAGAGAGTTGTAACTTAGAACTAGTTGTAACTTAATATTGAAGAGAAATTGATAAATAACTTAAACTAAATTTAGTATTTTTCCACAAAAGTTGGTAATTTAAGGATGTAATTAAGAATCGAAAAAAATGGTGTAATTAAGAAAAACAAATAAAAGTTGGTAAAAGATAAGAAACTATGGTAATTAAAAGAAAATGAACTTGATAAGTAACTCAAATGAGATTTGGAAACCAAAATATAGTTGATTATTTAATTATAAAAAAGGTTAGTAATTGACTCTGATTAAGATTGGTTATTTTAAAAAATATGGATAAATTTAAAGTGTCGGTAAGATATGAAAATAAGAACTTGCAAACAATAAGAAAAGTTGACAAATTAAAAGAAACAATAGTGTCCACAATTAACTCAAATGAGAGCGGTGACCCAACACTTTTGGTAAAATCTAACAAAAGTTGGCAATTCATCCTAACTTAGGATGGTAATTTCATGTAGTACTTATTAAATTTGAAGCGCTAGTAAGTTAGTACCTAAATTGCTAATGTCCAAATTATTGGTAATTTCGTTAAAGTGTTGGTATTGCTCCAAAAATTGGCTAGTTCGTTGATATGGACAAAGCACATGACTAAAGTGTAGGGTATTATGAAGCATGTGACCCACTGTCAACGACCACAAAATTTATTATTTATATTGATGGATATCGATGACCACTATTGATCGGTTGTTGACATATGACGACGTATAATTAACAAAGTTGACGAAAGTATTGATTAGAAAGGGCGACAGAATACCAATCGACGCATCAAGATAAAGTTGGATGCATAAAGGGCATCAAGATGCAATCATGAGTTTGAAGTTACTAATGAGTGAGGCAATGGAATCGTGGAATAACCGAAACGCGATTCTAAGGGAGCAATCGCTTGGAGATAAGATCATGGTATCGTGAGAGCATGGGTATGAAATTTTGGAAATGAAGGAACATGGATACAACCTTAGGAGAATCACTCAAAGACGGTTATGGCACAACTGCTATAAGTATCATTGTTCATCGATTAAATTTTGGTACGATTTGTGCATGTATAGTTTTGTTTGAAGTGATGCCTTGATTTCCTTGTCTACTTGTGATATTTCTTGTCCGAAGTTGCTATAGAACTTGTCTCCTTTAAAAAAAAAAATCGAAGAACGACTTCGGGTAAAAAATATTTCATAGCGGGATCCAATTCGCGCGAAATGGTAAGGAACCAACAAATTACTTTAAAAATATTAACCGTTCATTTTTTTTACTAAAAGTTTTTTTAAACCTACCAACTTCAATTGGAATTTACCAGCAGCATGGATGAATACGGAGCAATGGAATTCTGCTGTCCACGATAATGGATATTCAAATGTACTGGATCAATCATCATGAAGATGTTGGATGTTTGTTTGTAAATGTTGACACCTATTTTTTTTAATTTGCCCAAAATTAATTGTATAAAATTTAGGAATTAATTTTCTTTAATTCCTAAGAAAAAATGTTTCTATTTAAATGCATTGCATATAGAAATTAGACATTTTTGCACTAATAGTCTATATTTAAAAAAAAGAAGAAATCGAGTCAGGCCAGGTCGGGATTGGGCCGACTTGGCCCATTTCTTTTCCTTTCTCCCCCCTTCGCGCGAGCCCAACTCAGCTTCCCCCTTCTTTCCTTTTTCTTTTTCCCCCCAGGCCCAGCCCTTTCCCTTTTCTTTTTTCTTTTCCCCCCTCCGCGGGCCCAAGCCCAGCCTCCTCTTTCCCTTTTCCTTCTCCCCACGTGCGGGCCTAGCCTCGGCCTAGCTTCCCCTTCTCCTTCCTTCCCCCACCCGCCGCCCTATCGCTCTCCGTTCCCTTGTTCACCCCTGTCTCTGACGTCCGGCGTGATGAACGCCGGAGCCGCCGCGTCATCGTTGTCAACAGGTCAGAGGATCGCCGGGGAAGCACGCTATTAAGGCCAATTCCGTCTTCTCGGGATTCCCGGTCTCTCTCCCCCTCTCTTTCTCTGGTCCCCCCTCAGTCACAGAGTCGGCCCCCCCTGCACCGGCCTAATGGCTGCGAAAGTTGTGGCCAGAGTAGGCCGATGCAGGCTAGTCATCACGCAGACGCACAGAGCAAGGAGGGGGGCCCGTCGTCGTCTTTAAAAGCCGGAGAGGGAGAGTGAGAGAGGGTCGGCCGGCCAGTTTCAGAGAAACAGAGAGAGAGAGAGAGAGAGAGAGAGAGAGAGAGAAGATGAGCCGAGGCCATGCCAGAGCTAGGAGAGGACTAGCCGCCCCGCTGTCACCCGCCAGACCAGACAGAAGACCCCCCGACGTGCAGTCGACCGGTAAGTGCCCCTCGATGAGCCTGCCTCTGTTTTCCCCTGTTTTTCAGCACGGTCGGGCTGGGACTCGCGTCGGCCGTGTCGCGCGATTCCCGGCCCATGCCGTTGCCGGTCCCAACTTCCCCTCTCCCTCGGGACCGAACCGAGGCCGTCGGAGCCGACCCAGTTGTCGGAGGAGGTTGGAATCGACCGATATCCATCGTGCCCCCTAGGTGCTCGATGAAATGCCCCAGAGAAGCCGAGTTCGGTTTAGTCGCCGGACGGCGAAACGGTGACCCAAGCGATCTGTGGCATCGGTGGTGGCCCCAGGGGCCGGTTCTGGAGGAGGTGCTAGTCTGGGTCAGCCGGCGGACGACCAATTTTGGCCCCTTTAATGCCCTCCTGGGGGTCTGCGAGTTCGGGTCGGATTCGATCCGAATCAGCAGATCCGACTCGGGTCAATGCCCGGGTTGGATCCATTGACTCGAGTCGGTTTCGATCGACCCGGATCAATTGATTCGACCCGGGTCAACTCTCAGGTTGGATTTGTTGACTCGGGTCGATTTCGATCGACCCGGATTAATCTACCCGACCCGGGTCAACGCCCGGGTTGGATCCGTTGACCTGGGTCAGATCGGACCTACCCGAATCCGGCGACCCAACGCGATTTATTATTATTATTTAATTAAAAATTTTAATTTTTTTTTAAAAATTGCTAAAATTTTGTTTTTTTTCATTGTATATATATTTTTTTCTTTTTCGAAAAAAAATATTTTTTTTAAAAAAGTTTTTTTTATATGTGGTTTATCTGATTGTTTTAATTTATTATTGTATAGTTATGCATGTTGTTATAATTGCATAAACTGCCATGTTTTAATTAGATTAGCCTATAAGACCGTGTACTGTTGTAACCATGCATGTCTTTAATTAAATTTTAATTGCATGAAATGCCGTGTTTTGAATGTTATCTGACTTAGTTAGGGCTAGAACCTTAGGCTGCATATCTACTTTGACTGCTAATCACTTTTGATTATGCACTCGTTTGATCACCTCACATGTCAGGAGAAAGGTCCTAAAATCAATCCAAATTGCCTGACAAATGTTTTCAAAAAATGAATAGGGTAAAAAGGTACCGAAGGGGCATTAGTTATCAAACTAATGTAACCAAGTTCCTGAGCTCGGTTAATCTCTGGTTCGTAGGAATATGGTGATTCTCTCATCATCCTGTTTGGGTTGCTAATCGACTTACCTCAAATCGATTAGTGGCGACTCCTTTTTGTAAATCACTTGCATGTTAAAATCTAAACTCTAAGTCGCGATATGGTATGGGCTTGAGAGAGTTCGAGTTAAGTCCCGAATTTAAACTCAGCACGTACCAGGCGAGCCCCTCATTGTTTGAGCAAAAAATCAAAAAAATCCCGGGAGGTCGGTCGCGACAGTAAAACAAACGAAATAATGCTCTTTTCTTTGTTCCACATGGGAAAGTTTTGAGAAAGTAGACAACTTTATAACTGTGAATATCGTCTTACTCCTTAGAGTGAAGACAATGGGGTGTGTGCTAATCCACACAATACCCGCGTGCGGGTGCGCGAATAATTGCGTGATTATTATGCGCACTTAGCACTTTGCACGCTTGTGCAGCCGCGGTTTAATTAGCACTAATCCCTTTAATTTTTTTTATTTTATTTCGTAAAGTTATCTCATTAATCTTTATTAGTTGAAATGTTGTTTTTTGTTTATTAAATAATTTTCAAAATCATGAAAATTCGGAATTTTATTTATGTATATTTATTTTATTCCGAATTTTACATGTGTCTTTTCAAGATAACCTTTAGAGATTATACTTATTCAGTTTTCAATCTCTCCCGAAGGGTTGCATTTGTTCAATTTGCAACTTCTTCTGAAGGAACATCTTTGTTAGCTTTACAACCTTTCGTGAAGAGTTGTCTTGTTCTTTAAGACCGATGTCTATAAATGTCAGTTTTTTCCGCAACAAGTAAAATGACATCAATTTTCAAGTCTTCTTTCAAAAACTACAGCCATCATTTTCAATTGTTTCCTAGAGAAATCCTGGAGAAATGCTAGAATTGTTATATAGTATTCTCATTTTGAGACTTTGTTGTATCTTGGAGGATTTTTGCTAGTGACCATTAGCAATATTGTGAGGCAAATAAATCCTTAAGGAAAGTGATATAATGCCTCAAAGTCTGACTTGATTACTCTTTTGATTCGAAGCCATTTATAATTTACAACAATCTTAAGGATTTATTTTTGTTCAACAATGGAGTCGGAGACAATCAAAATCATGAACCAAGATATGTTCAAACTGGATCGATTCGATGGGAACAACTATGCTCGCTGGAAGGACAAGATGATGTTCCTACTCACTGCCCTGAAGATATACTATATTCTGGATCCAAAATTGGTGCCTATTGAAGATCCGAAGCCTACCACTGAGGAAGGACAGCCAAGTGCGGAAGCTATTGAAAGGATTAACAAGGAAAAGAGAAAACGTGAGGGGGATGAATTGCTATGTCGTGGACACATTTTGAATACACTGTCTGATAGATTGTATAACTTATTCACTAAGATGAAGTCGGCTAGAGAAATTTGGAACGCACTGAAATTCAAGTACAAAGCGGAGGAGCAAGGTACCGATAAGTATTTGATCGCAAAGTATTTTGATTTCGAGTTTATTGATACTGAGCCCTTATTGGAACAAATCCACAAATTACGAGTGCTCGTCAACAAAATTCGTGCCCTCAAAATTGAAATTCCAGAAACCTTTCAAGTTGGAGCAATTATTGCAAAATTGCCTTTAACTTGGAAAGACTACAGAAAAAGGCTGATGCATAAGTTGGAGGACTTCACCTTAGAGCAAATACAAAAACATCTTCGTATTGAGGAAGAGTCACGTATACGTGATAATTCTGTTTTGTATGATTCCAAGGTAAATGTTGTGGAGAGAAAAAGAAAAATCGGCCACAACTTTAAAGTAAAGAATGGGCATACATTTAAGAAGACGCACAAGAAGAAGAAGGATTGTTGTTTTGTTTGTGGCAAACAGGGCCACTATGCCAAGGACTGCATTCACCGTAAGAGCATATCAAAGGACAAGAACATTCCAACGGTGAAGGCAGATGCAAATTTGGTTGAAAAAAACTATGTGGCTACGATTTCAACCATATTTTCAAATATGAATATTGTTGAAATCAATGGTTCGATGGCTATGGTTTCTGAGATCAATTCTACTACTGTCCAATCCGGTTGGTGGTTAGATTCTGGGGCGATAGTCCATGTGTGCAAGGACAAATACGTGTTCAAGCAATTTGAAGAGACTGTCGATGCAAATGTTCAAGAGGTCCTGATGGCGAATAATGCTCTTGTAAAGGTTGCTGGCAAAGGCACCGTGGAACTTGACCTTACTTTTGAAAAGAAGATTACTCTTCTTAATGTTTTTTATGTACCCGAAATTATGAAATACCTAGTTTCAATTGATTTACTTTGTAAGAGGGGTTTTCGAAATTTGTTTGAATCCAACAAGGTTATCCTATTGAAGAATGTGATGTTTGTGGGGAAGGGCTATGCCAATAACAGCATATATCAACTCAGTATCAATAATATTTGCGTATCTTATGCTTATACTATTGAGTCTGCTTCTTTATAGCATAATAGATTAGCACATATCAATTTTCGGTATTTAGCAAATATGAAAGAGTTAGACTTGATTAATTTTAATGGTGAATTAGACAAATGTGAAATATGTGCTAAGTCTAAACTCGTAAAGAAATCATTCCCTTGTGTTAACAGAAATTTGAATTTGTTGGATTTGGTGCATAGTGATATATGCGAATTCAATGGCATGTTAACTCATGGTGGTAAAAGGTATGTCATGACCTTTGTGGATGATTATAGTAGATATCTTTATGTTTATCTCATGAGGTCAAAGGATGAAGCTTTTACCATGTTCCAGAAATATAAAGCTGAAGTAGAAAATCAATTGAAAAGGAAAATCAAAGTTCTACGTTCAGATAGAGGTGGAGAATATTTCTTAAATGAGTTTTCTTCATTTTGTGAAGAGCATGGTATTATTCATCAAGTTTCCGCACCATACACTCCACAACAAAATGGTATGACTAAAAGGAAAAATCGATCTCTCGGAGAAATGGTTAATTGTATGCTTTCGAATTCAAAGCTACCAATTAATCTTTGGGGAGAAGTATTGCTTACTGCATGTTATATTCATAATAGAAAACCATCTAAGAGAAATAACGTGAGCCCTTATGAATTATGAAAAGGTAGAAAACCGAATATGTTGTACCTTAAAGTATGGGGGTGTTTGGCATATTACCGAGTACCGGACCCCATGAGGATGAAACTTGATCCTAGAGCTATCAAGACTGTTTTCATTGGATATGCTGAAAATAGTAAAGCCTATAGATTTCTTGATTTAGAGTCCAATGTCATTGTGGAATCAAGAGATGTTGAATTCTTTGAGAATAAATGTTTTATGGGTTCTGAAATTATTGAAAATAATTCAAAACCCATAGAAACTCAAGCAGATTCTCATGAGAAATGAACAAATGATTCTAGAGACATGATTGAATTGAGGAGAAGCACTAGAGCAAGAAAATCTAAGGATTTAGGTCCAGATTATATTACTCACGTTTTCCTTATTGAAGGAGATAGAGAAAATAACGTGATAAATAAATACCCTTTAGTATTAAATTTAGAAGATGATCCTAAAAGCTTTATTGATGCTATGTCTTCTAGAGATGCTTCTTTTTGGAAAGAAGCTGTAAATGATGAAATGAACTCAATTATGTCCAATAATACTTGGGTATTAGTAGACTTACCAAAAGGATCCAAGCCCATTGGTTGCAAATAGGTTTTTAGAAGAAAATATCATTATGATGGTTCTATCCAAGTTTTTAAGGCTAGACTAGTGGCAAAGGGGTATAGACAAAAGGAAAGAATAGATTATTTTGATACGTATGCTCCTGTTGCACGTATAACTTCTATTTGAATTCTTTTTGCTATAGCTTCCATTTATGATCTTTGTGTTTATCAAATGGATGTCAAGACTGTTTTCTTGAATGGAGACTTAAATGAGGAAATTTACATGGAATAACCAGAGGGTTTCGTTCTTCCTGGAAATGAAAGGAAAGTATGTAAATTGACGAAGTCTCTTTATGAGCTTAAGCAAGCTCCTAAGCAGTGGCATGAAAAATTTGATTCGGTCATATTGTCTAATGGTTTCATCCACAATAGTACTGATAAGTGTATATACTCTAAATTCACTAAAGACTATGGTGTCTTAGTGTGCTTGTATGTTGATGATATGCTTATCTTTGGAACGAATATGACTGGAATAGTTGAGACTAAGAAGTATCTAACCTCTATGTTTAAAATGAAGGATTTAGGTGAAGTAGATACTATCTTAGGTATTAAAGTTAAAAAGTATGGTGGGGGTTATTCTTTGAGTCAATGTGATTATGTTAAAAAAATGCTAAATAAATTTCAGCATCTTGGTTTCAAGGAAATAAGTACTCCATTTGATTCAAGTATTAAGTTAAATTATAATACTAGTAGAGCGGTAGCACAACTTGAATATGTGAGTGCTATAGGGTCTTTAATGTATGCGATGCATTGTACTAGACTTGATATTGCTCATTTTGTGTGCAAGTTGAGTAGGTATACTAGTAATCCAAGTATAGAACATTTGAGGGCTATTACTAGAATTTTTGGTTATCTTAAGAGAACTAAGAATTTAGGTCTGTTCTATAATAATTATCCAGTTGTATTAGAAGGATACATCGATGCTAATTGGATTACAAGTGTGGGTGATAAACATTCCACTTCTGGATGGATTTTCACACTTGGCAGAGGTGTTGTTTCTTGGGCAAACAAGAAACAAACATATATAACTCACTCAACGATGGAATCTGAATTCGTTGCGTTAGCGGTAACTGGGAAAGAGGCTAAATGGATTAAGAATTTGTTGTTGGATATCAAATTATGGTCTAGTCCTATGCCTCCTACCTCTATTTATTGTGATAGTCAAGCTACTTTGGCAAGAGCTTATAATAGCACTTATAATGGTAAGTCTAGACATATTAGTCTAAGAGACGATGTTGACACCTAAATTTCGACTCACCATTTAGTTATAATTTGCATAAAAATTAGGGATTAATTTTTAACCCCTAAACAAAAATATTTAAATTGCATAACATATAGTTTAGGTTCATATAGACTAATTGCATTCCACATCGGATCAGCGGTGGTAAGCGAGCTTAAAATTCATCATGTAAATCGAGCTCGGGCATTGAACAAGACTCGGCTCACTCGGAAAGCATGGGCCGAAAATCACACGCAAAAGGGCTTGGTTGTCTTAATTTGAGCTTAAATTAGCCCATTATGCTTAATTAAAGAAAAGCCCAAATTAATTCAGCCCACTTAGAATTAAATTAAAGCCTAAATCTAATCCCATTAGTATTAAAAAACCCGGCTAATTGAGCTAGGTTTACACTATAAATATATGTTTATGTCTTTGGGGGGTGGTGGATAACATTCAAGGACACCAAAAAAAAAAAAAACGTGAGAAAGAGGGGGGGACTTTCGGGGAGCTTCACTAAGCACACACGAGAAAGCAAGAGTCAACAAAGAGGGGGGGCTTCACTTCACAGAATTGAGTCTGAGAAGCAGAGAGACGCACGACAACAGAGAGAAGGAGAGATCTGCCCAGAGAAAAAAGAGAAAAACTTTCTGTCGTTCTGCAAATTCTAGAGTGAAAAGAAGGAAAAAGACAAGGATTCATACCTTCTCTTCAATACCGACACGAAGAGGATGAAACTGTTGTCCCCATAAGCACCAAAGTTTCATCCAGTAGATACCAGCGCACTTCGGGACCAGTATCCTCGACGTTCCAGTAGCCGTGCCTCACGACCATCAATGAAGTTCGCTGTCCCGAAGTCGCCTCATCCGACACGTTGAACCAATCCCAGCAAATCTCACAGAATTTACTTTGCCGTCCATCATGGTGTTTGAGTTTGATTTTCACAGGTTATTCTGAGAAGGTCGTCCAGCGTCATTATCCATTGTCGCTAATTTTCCACGAAACCATCATCAACGATCGAGAACCCAACACCGTGAGTAGTCTTGTTGCTGAGTGCCACCATCATGAAGTAGCCATCTTGGCCGTGAGCCTCGTCGCAGCCAGCTTGTTGCGCCGCTGCTCCTGACGCACCAACGGTCCACTCGCCATCGTCGCCGCCGGTCCGCCATCGTCGGCCGCAGACCCGATCCACGTGATTCAAACTCGGAAATTATCCACGAAATTAGGTAAGATTCTCATCCAATATTCTTAGAATATTTAATTTCCTATTTCTTTTGGTGTTTGAATATTTCATGATATCTTTGGTGGATTATTAGATATCTTAGAGATAGTGTGTATGATATCTGCAATATTCGAAAATGCCCAAAATTAGGAATCATTCCTAATTTGGCAACGTATCTGGACGACTATCTGGCCTTATCCCTAAGGTACGATACGCGGCGATACTGAAAATCGTTATCTTATCCATAACCACTTGGATACGATAATAGATTTTATTTACTTTCCAAATTTAAACAATCAACTTTCCGTCGATATCTATAATCCTATAGATATGACCGTTAGTTTGATTTATTTGCCTAATTTGAATTTGATAAGAAGAATCTTGCGGATTGCGTGGATTGTTTGAATGTGGTTGCTATCTGTGATTGATTTATTTCCTTTAAAAAAAAGAAAATCCAAAAATATGTTAGTTAGGATTTCGATTAGAAGTTTTGCATGTTTAGGGAATCCTAAATATATCTAGAAGATAGAATAATTATTTAATTTAAATTAGGACTTGAGATAATCTATTTCCTAGTTTAAATTAAATAATATTCTAATCTTAATAGATTATTTAGGTCATTTTTTTAATTTCGAATTTTCATAAAAAAACCCAAAAAGAGTCATCTTAGGATAGATTAAATTAGGATAGATTGCATTCATGATTTGGGTTATTTTTAATTTCGAATTTTAACAAAAAAATTCCAAAAATCAATCATGTTAGGATATGTTAAATCATCATAGATTGCACGTTAATTTAGGCATATTTTTATTCCGAATTTCATTAGAGAAAAATACCAAAAAATAAATCATTTGCCCGTAATCAGAATTAGGTCACGTCGTCGCATGACATATAGGTTGCATACTAGGTTGCATTACTTGCTTGTCATTTTTGCACGGCATTGTATATAGGTTAGTTTGCATTTTAATAAAACGCAAACCCTAATGAACACACTGAGTGCCTTGCTTTGTTAATTAGAAATCATGTTAGGATTGTTAATGTGATTTTCTAGTTAACAATGCAGATGCTTGCGTTGCTTCCAGGTAAGTAATTCTTCCAAACTTGCGATTTATTTAATGCTTTCCTGGGTGTTAAATTGGTGGTTTGCGCACCCGCATGAACACCTCACATGCTAGTAATTAAGTTAAAATGGATCCAAACTGCCTGCCAAAATATTTTTGAAAAGAAAAGGTACCGAAAGGGCGTTAGACTAGATCTAGCGTAACCAAGTCCCCGAGTTTAGAATCTCTGGTTCGTAGGAATAAAACATATCTCCCTATGTTTTATTTAGGTTTCTAATCGACCTACCGTAAATTGATTAGTGGCGACTCCAAGCATAAAAATATTTGCATGTTAAAGACTTAAACCCTAAGTTGCGAATTGGTAGGGCTTGGGAGGGCCCGAGTTAAGATTAGTCTTAATAATCCATTAGCCCGAAAAATGAAAATTTTTTAGGTCGCGACAGACGAGTACGTGAGACAATTGATTCAAGATTGTACCATAACAATTGTCTACGTGAGGTCAAATAATAATTTAGTTAATCCTTTTACAAAGGCTTTACCAAGACAGATGGTAACTACGACCTCAAAAAAATTGGGGCCCAAACCCTTTAATTAAAATCACTAGTAATGGTAACTCGACTTTTTTCTAGAACATTACTAGTTACAAGGTTTAATGGGTAAGAACAAGTTACTGAATGTAATTGTTTGATATTAACGCTAGCCCTGATATGAGAGTTAGTATCATCTGTTATGTTTTAGAGGATGAATTGAATTCTTAATGAAGTATAGTATAAACTTGTAATATGTTAATAGTAACAGAAACACATAGTAGGTACTTCACCTATATGAGTTTAGAAGTGATGCCGCTTCTTACGAAAAGTTGGGTTGTTTTCTAGAGAGCTCATTAAATAAGATCAAGCACAAGGCCATAATAGCGCGGAGTAATATAAAACTTCTCGCTGAAACAAGATATTAGTATATGTGCGGTATGTCCGATTCTATTATTTAAAAGTACAAGTTTAAAGCCGAACTACTTGTCCCTTTGATAGAGTTTTGAGATACTTGCACTAAGTAAAGGTTTAACTTGAAAGAGACCTTTATGCATGTATATTAATCTCACCAAAATCTTGGCTGTATGATTTTTAATTTTATTTTTATTTAAAAAAAGTTTTTATTCATGAAATCTTTGTTTTACAAACAAAGTGGGGGATTGTTGGATGTTTGTTTGTAAAACAAACAAAATAATGCTCTTTTCTTTGTCCCACATAGAAAAGTTTTGAGAAAGTGAACAACTTTATAACTGTGAATATCTTCTTACTCCTTAAAGTAAAGACAATGGGGTGTGTGCTAGTCCACACAATACCCGCATGCGGGTGCGCGAATAATTGCGCGATTTTGACATGATTATTAGGCGCATTTAGTACTTTGCACGCTTGCGCGGCCGCGGTTTAATTAGCACTAATCCCTTTAATTTTTTTTATTTTATTTCGTAAGGTTATCTCATTAATCTTTATTAGTTAAAAGGTTGTTTTTTGTTTATTAAATAATTTTCAAAATCATGAAAATTCTGAATTTTATTTATATATATTTTTATTTTATTCCGAATTTTACATGTGTCTTTTCGAGACAACCTTTGAAGATTATACTTGTTTAGTTTTCAATCTTTTCCAAAGGGTTGTATTTGTTCAATTTGCAACTTCTTCTGAAGGAACATCTTTATTAGCTTTGCAACCGTTTGTGAAGAGTTGCCTATGTTCTTTAAGACCGATTTCTATAAATGTCAGTTTTTTCCACAACAAGTAAAAGGACACTAATTTTCAAGTCTTCTTTAAAAAACTACAACCATCATTTTCAATTGTTTCCTAGAGAAATCCTCGAGAAATACTAGAATTGTTATCTAGTATTCTTATTTTGAGACTTTATTGTATCTTGGAGGATTTTTACCGGTGACCATTAGCAACATTGTGGGGCAAATAAATCCTTAAGAAAAGTTATATCACGCCTTAAAATCCGATTTGATTGTTCTTTTGATTCGAAGTCATTTATAATTTACAACAAAAGATATTCCAATTTCCTCTGTCTCGTGAGAGTCTTCCCTCTCCCTAGCGAGAGCTCTCTCTATCCATGGTGATAGCCAACCCTAACGGTTAACCCTACTCCCGTGAAACCCTTAGGCTGATTTGCTTCCTTTGTACCCTCACATAATCGCCAATCTCCCATCTACAACAAATCCTGTTCCATCACCAGAAGAACCCATCGAGTACCCCTACACCCACACAATGTAACCATCATAACCCCACTAAACCCACGGACAGACATAATCCCACCATTACCTTTGGAGTGCTTGACTCCCAGTTACCACATCCATTTCACCCATTCCATGCCCTAAATCACAAAATCTAATCCTTCCCCGTTAAACCATAATTCCGCTTAACCAATTTGCTCCTGAGCTCCCTTCGTCCTTCAAGTTTTATTGCCATGAATCAGTGCTACTTGCCCATTACAGAAAGTTCTACACAAGCCCCCAGGTTGGAGGAACAACATATTGAAGAGGTAACTGGCGATCAAACTGGAAGCGGAAATTGCCATCCTTCTTCGTAAGCATATGGCATTGTCTTATGAAGGTGTCACATACCTGTTTAGAAACAGAGGAGTGAGTAGAATTGAAAGGGACAGTTTAAAAGCATGTAGACTTGCAGCCTTTTGTAATTGAATGGGAAGAATGTGGACGAAGAACTTTGTAGCCAATGTGTTCAAGGAAATTCCCAAGGAGAAATTATAGGCTTGTAATTTGATTTTACTGGGCAAACTCCACTCTAGGCCCAATGTTAATTTTCAGGTCGTCCTAACTACTATGAAGAAGGCTTGGAAAACAGAGAATGTGGTAGTAGATCAACCCCAACAAGGTTTGTTCACGTTTACATTTAGGTCGGAGAGTGACAAGAAGAGGGTTTTGCAAGGTAGACCGTGGTCCTTCTCAAGCAACTTACTCATCCTCCTGCAACTAAACCCAAAAATACTATTTCACTGCCAAGTTTTCATGTATTGTGCCTTCTGGGTACAAGTTCATGGAATGCTGGTAGCAAGGATAACTAAAAACTCTTTGCAAGAGGTGGCCTCTAAGATTGGGAAAGTCATAGAGATAAAGATGGAAGTGAAAGAAGGTGGCCTGTGCAAGGTGGGAAAAGCTAGAGTTCTTTTAGATTTGCCACAACCTCTCACTTCAGGGATCGTGGTGAACTTTTGAAGACGATCAATATTGGGTTGATTTCAAGTATGAACGTCTTCCCCATTTTTGTTACTGTTGTGGGAAGATGGAGCATTTTACCACTAATTGCAAGGAAGTACCTTATAAAGAAGCTAAAACAAGAGAAGTTAGTGAAGGAAATTATGCCTATTGGTTAAAAGCGGAAGCACATGAGGCTACCCCTTTTTGGAAACCGTTCCATGGAGAAGAGTTTATGGAATCGGACGAAGATGAAATTTTTCTGAAAACCTTGGAACAGGGTGGCGTGATCGAGGGTGTGCTATCCACTATAGCGGATGAACTAAATGGTTTGAGAACTATGGAAACTCAGGAGGAAAACGCTAAACTGAAGGGTAAGGGAAAAGAGATAGTGGTCAGGGAAACTCGAGGAAAGAGGCATTAAAGTACCTAACTCTTACTCTAAGATACTCCATGGATGGAGGCACCTCCCAAACACAATGTCGAGAGCTATTTGAAAGGGAAGGAATACCATCAAACCCTAGCGTCAAAGAAGTTGAAAAGGTATGAACCGTATAATTCTTAGAGGGGTAATGTCCACAATCTAGATGCTACTCAACTTCATGAGATCCTGATTTCAATTGAGGATGGCTCAAAGGAATGGGCTTTGGTGGCTAGCCTTAATAAGTCACCGGGGGATATATGAAGATTATGAGCTGAAATTGTCATGGTTTGGGTTCTACCCTGACATTCCAGCACTTGAGAGTCTTAGTGGCTCAAGAAAAACCTAACGTAATGTTTTTAATGGAAACTAAGAATAAAAGAGCAATGGTGGATTGAGTTAGAAATAGACTCAATTTTCAAAACTTTGTGACAGTAGACCCAAAAGGTTTGGCTAGAGGTTTAGTAGCTATGTGGGATGAGGAAGTGACGATGGAGGAGGTGGAAAGCATGGAGAATCTTATAGATTTGTTATGCAGGGATCTTAGTAGCGGAAAGAGAATGCGTGTAACTTTTCTCTATGCACCAACTTTCAGGAAAGACTCCTCCTACGGCGAAAGCTGAGATATATTCATCATGAAAACATACTCCCTTGGATATGTATGGGTGACCTTAATGAGATTCGGTACTAGTGGGAAAAAGTAGGTAAAAGAGAGGAGGATTATTATAGATTGGTGGCTTTCTAGGATATGTTAAATGATTGCGAACTTATGGACGTAGAGAGTAAAGGGTGTGCTTATACATCGGCAAACAATGAAGACGGTGAGGAATTGGCAAGGAAAAGACTAGATAGGGTGGTATGCAACATGAAATGGAGGGTGTTATTCTACGAGGCGGAAGCTTATGCGCTACCGGCCACTGGCTCTGACCATAGCCCAATCTTATCATCCCTGGCCCCACCCAAGGGCAAGAGGAAAAAGGAATTCCGTTTTGAGGCTTATTGGCTAGATGAAGCTGAATATATTGTGGAGGAGGCATGGCATGACCAGGCAAACACTAATGTAGATTTTGTGAGTAAGTCTAGAAAAGTGGTTGATGCCTTGACTAGGTGGAGTAGGAGGAGATTCTCAAATGCACATAAACAAATAGAATTATTGGTGAGGAGATTAACGAACATGACAAATAGCCTAGATGGGGGAGGAGGAAAAGTGGCCATTTAACAAATCAAGGAGCAAATTGAGAGACTATGGAGACAAGAAGAGATGTACTAGAGTATGAGGTCCCGATTCAGCTGGTTAAAGTGGGGAGATAGAAATATTAAATTCTTCCAAGCCACCACAATTCAAAGAAGACAAAGAAATAGAATTTCTATGCTGAAAATGGGGGAGAATAGATGGAACAGGGATCTTTCATAGCTCAAGTCACATATCTAATCATTTTATCAGGCTTTATATGAGTCAACGGGATGCAGAAATTTCCAACCAGTGATTGATCGATGCCCATGCACTTCTCAAGAGGGGATGAACGAGGCCTTAATGAGAAGAGTGTTGATTGACGAGGTGAAAAAAGCTATGTTCCAAATGGGTGCAACTAAGGCTCCAGGATCGGATGGACTTAATGGCCAATTCTATCGGCATAACTAGGAGATTATACATCATGATGTCTACTGTTTGGTGGATAATTTCTTCATGTCGAGTATGCTTGACCCCTCCCTAAATCATACTTATATAGTCCTTATTCCTAAGGTGGCGAATCAAGAGTGCATTACTCAATACAGGCCGATTAGCTTATGCAATTTCAATTACAAAATCATTTCCAAAGTCATGGCCAATCATCTAAGACCTTGGCCTTTTGAACTTATTGCCATCGAACAAAGTGGATTCGTGAGTGGGAGGCAAATACAAGACAACATATTAGTAGTTTAGGAAGTACTCCACCAGTTGCGTACTCAAGTTGGACATGCAAAAAACTTATGATAGAGTGGAGTGGGATTTCTTGTGTGCCAGTATGCTGAAAATGGGCTTCTATGACAGATGGGTTCAGTTAATTAGGGAATGCATATCTATGGTTTCTTTTAGCGTCCAAGTTAATGGGGAATCCCTATAGGACTTCCGGTCGTCCCGGGGCATAAGACAAGGGGATTCGTTATTGCCGTACTTGTTTATTATTATGGCCAATGCCTTATTGTTGGCAAAAGGACACTATAAGTGCCATAAGTTGTGTACAGAGATCACTTTGGTGCCATAACTTTTTTTCGGATCACTTTGATGCCAAGTCGGAGGAAAAGAGATCACTTTAGTAACTCCAGCCACAATTCCGGCATAAAAAAAAGTCAGGTCAAATTTCCGGCAACCATGTCAGCATTAGTACTAAAGTAATCGTTTTTCAAAAAAAGTTAACACTAAAGTGATCCGAAGAAAAGTTATGGCAATAAAGTGATTTCCGTACAAGAAGATGAGGAGGGCAACGTGATGAAGAAGTTGAGGAGGGCCCTTTTGTCCTTTAGCGTCTCTATTGAACAAAGAAGTTGAGGAGGGCAGCGTTAGAGGTATAAAGTTGAATAGGTGGTGTCCAACATTATCACATAAATTATTTGCAGACGATGCAATTTTTTTCTTGAATGGAACAATTTGAGAATGTCAAAATTTGTCAAGTATTTTGAACCAATATTGCTATGCTTCAGGCTAGGCTATCAATTTGAACAAGTTAGGTATTTTCTTTAGCAACGAATGCCCTAAGTTACGGAAGAGGAATATGGTGGAGCAGCTACAAGTTCCTAATATTGACAAAACTGGCAAGTATCTAGGCATCATATTAGATTGGAGGCAGTCAAAGAAACAAATGTTTGCCTGGATATTAGCAAGAGTTAATATGAAGCTAAAGGGGTGGAAGGAAAAGCTAATTACCAAAGCAAGGAAGGAGATCCTAATTAAAATTGTCATTCAAGCTTTGCCATAGTATGCAATGTCCATTTTAAGATTCCTATCTCGATTTGTAAAGTGATTGACCAGAAGATTTCCTCCTTCTAGTGGAAGCAAAGTGCAAACAAAGTAGGTATCCACCGGAGAAAATGAGAACTTCTGAAAATCAAGAAAGACATAGGTGGCTCAGGCTTTAAGCATCTGATTGCCTTTAATAAAGCAATGGTAGGAAAACAAGCCTGGTGACTAATACAAGCACCGAATGCCCTTTGGAGTCAGGTACTAAAGGGAGTCTATTTTCCCTGTGGTGAGTTTTGGCAAGCCAACAAGGGCCATCGTCCATCCTGGGGGTGGCAGAGTCTACTAATGGGTAGAGACGTAATTAAGGCAGATGCTAGATGGATAGTAGGTGACGGCAAAAAGATAAAAATTAAAGAGGACAAGTGGCTCCCTTCCAGCAAACTTGAAGGCTCGTTGAACGAGGATGTACCAAAATTTGTAGCAGAACTGATTAACCAAGAGATTCATGAATGAAAATCACAATTGATTAAGGAAATTTACTAAGAGGATGTGGTGCAAGAAATACTGACAATCCCACTAAGCATGAACCCCTTGGAGGACACTTTGGTATGGACATGGAACAAAAAAGGAGTCTATTCAGTTAAAAGTGGCTACATTAGGTTATGCTCCCGGATTTCACATCAACAAATGAATCAGGCATAGTCATCATAACAGTCTCCCGGGAACCTATGGACTAAAATATGGCAAATCCCAGTCTACTCCAATGGTCGTCATTTCTTATGGAGCATATGCGCAAATGCTGTACCGAAAGAAAATATGTACAGAAGAAAGTTGGCACTTGATCCTCTTTGCCTGATCTGCCACCGAGTCCTAGACATTCCTGAACACCTCCTCCTCCTCCTCCTTTGTGATTGGACAAGAGATGTTTGGTTAGACTCTCGGTTAAATCTAGACACCTCACCTACCAAAATCTCCAGAATGGACAAGTGGCTTGCGGATTACCTGTTATTGTGTGACACCCTTTCCTCGTCGGAAGACCTTCCCTCGTCGGCGATCTTGGCTGGCATAATTTGGTTGATTTGGAAGGCACGAAATGCCTTGGCATTCCAGCAGTGCAAACCCAACCCATGGAACATAGTGGAAGAAGCAATTAGCAGCTATAAGGTGTTTGAGAGGTGGAACACTAACAAAAAGGAAGGAACACAAAAGACGAATACCTTAGCATATAGATGGTCCCCACTAGCGAAGGGGAACCTCAACTTGAACCTCGACGCGGTTTGGTGCAGTGAAACACTAGAGGCTACAGCTGCAGGAGTCCTCCGAAACCATGATGGACTCATAATTTCTGGGTTTGCGAGGATATTTTAAATCTCCATTGGCTAGCATGGCGGAAACCCTTGCTTTACGTGAAGGGCTCTCTTCTCTGTTGAAGTTTCAAAGTCAAAAGGAAAGGGAAAGTGATTTGTACAATGACTTCTCTAATCTGCGCATGGAAGTGGAGTTTGATAGACAAGCGTGTGTGAGGTGGGTTTCAGGCCAAGAAGAAAGTCCATGGATCGTGAGCTCAATGGTGGAAGACTGCCGAAAATTGATGGTCCAACTAAAAGGGGTATCCTTAGCCCAATGTTACAGAAATGCCAACCAGGCTGCGGATTGGGTGGCGAAGGCCCATCGTACTAATTCCTTAACTCCAAACTGGATTTCTAAACCTTTCCATATCCCGTGCGTCTTTCTTATGTTATGATTGTGGAAATTCATGTGGATCAGTTTCAAGTGTTTAATGAAAGCTAAGTGTATTATCGACCCAAAAAAAAATCATCATGAGGATTGCTCTTTCTCAAAAAATGCTTATCAAACCTCTTTCCAAGCATTTGCTTCTTCTCCTCGTATCTGCTTGATTGGCTATGGTTTGGTGGTTCATGTACTAGACTTCATAGAGATGACATGAAATTCAAGTAACTTGCGCAGGAAATTCCCACAATTTTCGAATAATTTTCGAGCGTTTATACCTAAACAACGAAAACTCTCGCTAATTCACCAAATACATGTTAATTTATTTTGGTTTGCATAACGCTGAATTCAATCTTCCACCCTTGTTCATTGCAAGTGACAGTAGTTTCACAGATTTCGCGCTAGCTAGGAATTAATGCCGTCCCCTTCTCTGTAGAACCTAGCAATTGTACAACAATAGCAAAACCCCAGCTAGCATCCAGTACACAAGGTCCAGCCTCCCATTGTTCAAATTCTCCCGCAACCATCCTGTGGGCTGACGGGCCAGATCGACCAATCCGGTGCTCAAGCAGTAGCGATCCCCGCTACTGCGGTGACCATCGTGGTCGCACTATTTGAAAACTTTTTTGGGAACTTCATGTAATAGAACGTGACTTGTCCAGGCAAACGAAATGCCTCTCCAACCCCAACAACTACAAGTTGAGGGAATAACCACAAGACGGACATTGGTACTGGCATGGAATGATTATTGGAGTGCACTGATCGGAGCCTATGTGATTCAACCACTGCAGATATAACCATTCCTAGCATATTCAACACGTGGCCCACTCCGATTCCTTGGAGCAAAGACGGGGCCGAGCCAATCAGCTTTTACCACATGGGGCATAGGAAGCGATCAATGATGGCGAGAGAGAGGGTTGCAGCGATGGTGCTCAAGACGAGGACTGACCCGGGTGGGATCTCGAAATGGAGTCCTAATTGGCGATCCGTCGTGAGAGGTTGGAGGATTGTCATGCTGCTTTGGGCAGCCATTGGAGTGGCCAAGAATATGGAGGATGACCATAATAGTAATACACTTATTAGGGTTTTCAGATCTTCCACTTCGCCAACTGTGCATAACCTCCAACTTTTCTCTATGGAGCCATCGGACTTGGCATCTCCTTCGGTTTTTAAGGCTGCGCGGTTGAAGAACCTGCCAAAAGGTTAGAAGACAATGAAATATGTTCACTTAAGTGCAGAAAGAGCACGTCTAAAATTCTCATATTGTACCTCAAGTTCTTTTGAGGCTGGACGAGGACAACATTTGCCTCACTGTTTCTGTCTTGTCCACAGAAGTGGTCGTCACCGTTAGATGTAACTGTGATCTTCCTTTTCCGGATACTAGCAATGAAGACGCAAGCTAAGCTCAGGAATGGACTCCCACAAGGCTTGCCATGGCGGTAAAGTCGGCTTCCAAGCAGGAAAATAGTGAGGCCAATAACATTCGTCGCAACACATAGCCAAAACCCTAAGCCCCAGCTCACACTGTCCTCAATGGACACAATCACCGTGCTTCCGATGATGAGAGACCCAAATTGGACACAGAAGATCCAGTTGAAGAAAGTGGATTGGTCATGCTGGGTTTCATATTGGTTCGCTCCTAACGTCGCCATGGTCAACTGCATTCCCGACACATGGAGAGCCGCTAGGGTTATACCCGCGTAAAGGAACCCAAGTCGAAGATTCGATGGGGTTGTGCAGGAGCTTGATTTGCTCACACATGGGTCAGGCCTCAATGGAGCTAGGGTCGTTGTTAGGGATAAAAGAAGTATTCCCTACAATGTTAGCAAAGAAAACAGATAATAAATAAGGATATCACCACCCATGCATGTTTTTTGTCCTCAAATGTTGTTATGGACTTGATAATGCGAGTTATTAATTTCGTATACGCTGTGTTTATTACCATCAAGGCAACAGAGGAAGAGATGGAGGTGACCCAAAAACAGCCCAGGAAAGAGTCGGCGATGATTGCGGCAAGAACGGGAAGGAAATTCATGCAACCATTGACGACATTGTAAATCTGTGCCGCGTCGATGCTGTTCACGTTGAATTCTTCGATCAGAAACATGATCAAGTTCACCATCCATCCCGTTCCGTCTATCCCCATGAACACTGTTGCCCCTGTATAGATTGAACTAACACGTCGTGTCAAACTTTCGATCCAAGACAGTCATCCATGGAAGACTCGTGAGTTTTCTGACCAAATAGGAAATGTATGGTCAGATTAATCACCTAATTTCATGTACATCTGTCACTATAAAGTCAACATACAATAAACTGTCAAACTTGGTGTGAAAACTCTAATTGAATTTATCTGTTCTTGAGTTTAATGTAGTATTAATGCTTCAGGAATAAAACCAATTTCACAAAGGTATTAATCATTATGGGATGAGCTCCCTGCATAACTCTGTGAATGGGATTTAAGTGCCGATGACAAATCCAGCCAGCATGCACACGCAGAGGGAGAAATCAACCTGCGATGAAAGGGAAGGTGATCCAATCGGCTCGGTTTTTGCTCCGGGAATATGGGATCTCTGCTTCTACATCAAATTTCTCTATGTTTGAGTCGAAATTCGCCATTTTGACAGGTTTGATGAGTGCAAGTTAATTTGGGAAATTTAGGCTATTTATATAGAGTTAAAGTGATGGATGGTAGTAGTGAGTCGTGAAGTGATGGAAACTGCTCTTATTGGTGAGAGCACTCCCAAAAGCATATTGTAAATCAATACGGAAAATTACCGAATATTCGTTTTAAGATATCTCGTCAATTATATATCAAGACTTCATGGAACCGAAAACATGAGAATTGTAATTGATTTTATTCTCCATAATTCATAAAATGATTCTGAAAAAGTACAATTTGATGATTCATCTCCCTATTGTTGACTAATTGCATATTTTAACTCAAAAAACCTTTGAGAATGACCCAGGTATTGGAATTAGGTGAAGGGCGCAAAAACCGGATCAGACACCTTTATTAGGTAGGAATTAGATCTTCATGTAGATTCGTTCTAAGTTTGCTTTTCATTTTCCTTTGAGGGGTTTCTCAGTATTTTAACATAATTATGATTGGCTTGTTCACTGCTCAAGAAAGTCAAGCTTCATATCTCGTTGTATGTATATGATCACACCCTGCATCGTGTGTTTTGAAAACCCTAAAGCATGTTTAGCATGAGTTCACATATTTAAGTTTGGACTTACATAACAAACTTACTTTCTTAGAGCCCTATTGCATCTAAATAGCCTACAATTACAAGCTTCGTTTCTTCTTCTAGCTTGACTGCATCAGGGTTAAGATGTAAACACGATATGATTAGTCACTTGCATGGCTGGTTAGAAAAGTCTATCTAGTTTCATTCCTATAACATTGTGAGTTATTGATGAAAAAACAATTATGTTACCGACGAAAAGTAAGAATTGCCTTCCATCGATGGCTCAATTAAGTTGAGAATTTACTGCTACCATATGAAATGCAACATTCCTTTCTGAAACATGCATGATATGTCGAATCGATTATTTATTGTTAAACAAGCCAACAATGCTAGTTTTGGTGGCATATCCAAACCCTACATTGTGGGGACAGATAAACATTTGGAAGGACTGGAGAAAGGGGAAGGGTAGGAAAAATATACTGTCATGTTTCGGTCGAGTGAGAGTAATGTTAACTTGAATAACTATGATTCTCAAAAGAACAACGCAATTTGGACATTTTGTTAGTCAAATATAAATCTGAAGCAATGTTGTACAATGCTAGAGATGATGCTACTGTTGAGATGTTCTCACACAAAAGCCTAATTCAAAACTGTACCCTACACGCGCTTGCGCCGGCGGTCATCTCTCTCTCTCTCTCTCTCTCTCTCGGGGCCACAGACACGGAGCCACCAGCTATCTTCCTCTGGCCACCATCATCACATTGTTGCTCCAGTCATCGTAGTACCATTCGACGGCCCTTTGCCATCAACTCTCGTTCTCGTGCGCACATGCCCAGGGGTTCCAAGGTTGAATACCTAAATCCATATTTGACAATGGCGATCGACCTTAAACGGCTCCTCACAGGGAGAGAGAGTCAATGTGGGTAATTTGACCGATGTAAAATATTAATCATGGGTCATGTGTGTGAAGATCCGGCCACTAAACTCAAACATGTAGAAACATTTGTGGGCTTTGGGCCAAATATAGCTATAAGATGAGATAATTATATAATAGTCCTGAATTTAGTATATGGATGCTAATTTAATTATGAACTTTTCAATTTTACCAATGTTGCCTTTAACCTTTACATGAAGAATAAGTTTTATTTATTTAATTATCCATTCCTTGCACTTATTATTTTTATATATATACTCAATTAGATATGTTAGTGGTATTATAGTTTGAAATACTTTGGCAAAGCAGAAAGTGGCAACAATATTATAGTTTCAATCTATAAATGGATAGCCCTTCTTGTTGCTCCCCTAGAGACACCTATTGAATCGGAGACTTTCCAATCCCCTTACTCTCTATACTCTTTCAAATAAAGCTGCTAACTTCAAGTCATCTTTTTTTTTTGTCAGAAAACACTCTATTATATTCTCATTCAAGGGAAAGTCTAAGACAACAATATACGGGCTTATGAACAAAGCAATTGCAAAAGACAAGTACGGGGATAAGCGACCCAATTAACTGGTAAACATTTATTGTGGTAGGCTTTGGCGACCCAATCCACAACATGGTTACTTTCTTTTCAACAGTGGGCCATCTTGTAATTGCTGAATAACTTTTATCGCGATCAACCTTCTTGGAAGAAGGCGCTGCCTTGTATGGCGCTAAGTTTAGGTCTTGGACTTAATTCAGGCTCTCTTAAGCTTATATTATATTGCGACTTATGGTTTAAGTTTTTAACCTCTAAGTAATTTTTATTTACGAGTCGTCACTAATCAATTTATGATGGATTTATTAGACACATAAATAAAGCAGTGGGAGAATTGCCTTACTTTTGCAAACCTAAGATTAAGTGAGTTCGAGAATTTAGTTACACCAGTTGAATGACCAGTGCCATTTCTCTACCTTTCATCCTGTTCATCTTTTTGAAAAATATTCATTAGGCAGTTTGGATTGATATTAGGGAAAATTACTAAAAAAGTCATAAACTTTTTTGCAATTGTACCAATTCAGTCTTAAACCTTTTTGCGATTGTGCTAATTCAGTCCATTCAGCCGTTTTTGACCGGCCGGCGCTGACGTGGATATCGGCCAGCTGACGTGGCATGATTTTAATATTTTTTCCTTTCACTTTTTTTTTTCTTTCCTTCTTCCTCTTGGCCGGACCGACCAAGGGGAGGCTCGCTGGTGAGGCGACCTCACCGACCATGGGCGAGGTCGAGCTTGCCTAGCAACGGCAAGGTCGACCTCGCCCTTGGCCAGGCAAGGTTGAGCTCGCCATCGTTGGGCAAGGTCACCTCGCCAGCAAGCCTCCCCCTGGTTGGTCTGGCTAGGGGGAAGAAGGAAAAAAAAAAAAAAAGAAAGGAAAAAAATATTAAAATAATGCTACAGCAGCTGGCGGACGTCCATGTTAGCGTTGGCCGGTCAAAAGTGGTCGAATGGATTGAATTGATACGATTGCAAAAGGTTTAGAACTGAAATGGCAAAAAAAAAAAAGTTTAGGATTAAATTAGCATAAATGCAAAAGGTTTATGACTTTTTTGATAATTTTCCCATTGATTTTAGGACTTATTTTATAACATATGAGGTGATCAAGCGAGTATACAATCATTAAGCTAATGATCGGCAATCAAAATAAATATGCAATCTAGGGTTTTAATCCTAACTAAGGAGATGACATTCAAAATATTGAAATCATGCAATCAAGTAATGATCATAATAAATTGCACAAATAACGACATGGCATCCATTTTTAGGACATTCAGAGCCATTTGGTATAGCCCTAAGTCTTGTATAATTTGAGCACATTTTTTGGAAAGATTTTCACATTTTTTAAGGAAAATTACTCAAAGTCTAGCTATTCAGGCTATTTCCTATTTTTTTAAAATTAATTTATTTTTCTTTCGAATTTTCAATTTTTTTAATAAAAAATATTTTAATATTAAAAATAATAATATAATAATAGTCGGATCCGGGTCGATGGTCCCGGTCCTATTCGCTGGTCCAACCCGGACCAGGTTCGGGTTGGGCCTGGAATTTGGACCAACTTTGGGCTCGGTCTGAATCAACTAAATTCAGCCCAAACAACATTTGATTTAAAATGTAAAACTGGCCCACAATGCACTAAGCCCAAACATTATTCAGCCCACACTCTCAAAGCCCATGACACACAAAATCTCATTTCTATATTTTCTTTTTCTCTTTTGCTTTTCTTTTTTAATCATTTTTTCTTTGGTCTTCTTCTCTGGGACGTCTTCTTCGCCGAGAGCACCTCCATCACCAAAGTTTCACCGAGGCCCCACGATGAGACTTCTTCACTTCCAGCCACCGGCGCCTACCACCAACACTGATGACTACCACCAACTGCACACCTTCGCTGGCCGTCACCACTCCGTCAGCCACCGCTCCAACCAACACCGAACACATTCCGGCGACGTTAATGTCACCGAAAACACACATCAAAACAAATACCCTTCCAGCAAATCAAGACATATATTCACACTAAAGGTGAAGAGGAATGGGCTAACTATGGCGGCCTCGAACCGCAGGCTTCATTGTTGCGGGAAAATGTCTCCGGCGAAGGGATGCGTATGCGTGGCCAAGTTGGACATGTGCGAACCGTGGCGTAAAAACAAAGGAAAAACACAAAGGCAGGCAGGGAATGTCCATTCAAGCATAAACGAAGCGTGAAACGAAGAGAACGAGAACAACTTTCGTTGACGATAGTTCCAGCCTTCATTTGGGGATTTCGTCAATCGGTTGGCACACATGGGCAAAAATAGGGAACTCCGACCTGTTTGGAGGTTCCGGCCTTCTACGATGACCCATACTTACCTTCGACGATGACATGTGGACTACGAGAAGGACCGGTATGGGCCGAGGTTGGCGCGAAATGATCGGCACAAGTCCCAGCCGACCTGTGAAACAAAACAGGGGACAACGGTGGAAAGAAGGGGACGGAGAAAAACTTACCGATCGGGGCCGCTTCTGGGGGGTCGTCGGTCGGTCTGCGGGCAACGTCGAGGCTGGCTACTTCCCTTTTGCGACTTTTATATATTCAAAGCTTACGCTTCTTCACCCTTTATTTCCCTTAAACTCTCTCTAAATCTATCGGTTTCACTTTCTCTTTCTCTGCTATGTTCCTTTCTTTCTGACTGTGGCCGCCCCGTTCTCTCCTCTTCTCCGGTCTTTTATGGTCGACGACCACTTGCTTCTGCTCCATTAATTCGCCATGGAATGACCTGCACCGGCCTACTCTGCATCTTTGACTTTTGTGGCCGTCTTAGGCCGGTGCAGGGAGGCAAGCTCTGTTTCTCTGCATCTCGATTTCCATGGCAATAGGGAGGGGAAGAAGAGAGAAGGAGATGGGCTGGGCTGAGCGCGGGCAATGGGAATGGCCATGGGCCGTGCGCGGGCAAAGGGAATGGCTGTGGCCGTCGATCGCGCGAGGGAGAGAGAGAGATGGGCTATGCACGCATTTGAGGGGAAGAGGAAAAGGGGGTCGGGGTGGGCCGGCCCTGGATCGGCTCGATCCGATTTTTTTTAATTTTTTAATTAAAAGAAGAAAAAATACATTTTAATAATGTAAAATGTACCTAATATCTATATGCAATGCAATTGAATAAAAATATTTTTGTTTTAGGAATAAAAAATTTAATTCCTAATTTTGTGCAATTAATTGGGCAATTAAAAATATGTGTTAACAGCTTTGCACAAGCTATGCTTCGGTGATCAATGCAGAAGCTTCTCAACTCACTTGATCTACTCCCTCGCTTGTCATTTCCACTAGATCAATTTGATCTGTTTCCAACATGATCTTCAGTTCACTTTTTGCTTCAAAGTGTTTTAGGGTTTCAAGCACAGTAGCCGCCTTTGCCTGGATCACCAACAAGACTCTTGTTGATCGAGCAAACCCACCTATCAAGATACCTTGGCTATCTTAGCATACACACGCAATGGCCTCTTTCCCTGTTTATGCAACAAAAGACCCATTGACGTTAATTTTAATCACCATGGGGGAAGGAGGGGTCCTGATCAGAGGTAATTCTTTTTGTAATTGCAATTTTCCATTCGTTTTCTCTGACAATTTACTAAAGTTTTTCTCCGCGGCGATGGTTGAGGTGATGATGTGTTGGGGATTTAACTTCTGAGCTTTGAACACCAAATCGTTCCAAGATTTTCAAATCTGTCATAATAATAAAGAACGGAGCTCGAAGGATATGGAGGTATGTTTAAAATTCAGCATCCACTCCTTTATTCGAGTTACGAAGTAACTATTGACTTTAGTATTTACTGATGGGTTTTTCCATATTTTCCGAGTCCCGAGGCATAAAAGAAAAAGATGCTCGATGAATTCTGGATGTTATTGACATATCAAGTAAGTGGCTAGAGGTATTATCTATTTTTGAACCAGATTCTCCTTAGTTGCTAGGGCATTTTGGTAAACTTGCCAAAGAAAAAAAATTTGATTTTGGGTTATAAGTTTGCCTTCCAAAGTCTATTCCATAATTCTCTAGGGATTTGGTACAACATTAATGCTCGATCCTAATTCGATATTTCTTTTTATGCTTTGAGGTTGTTATACACACTCTTCACTGTGAATTGCCCTGTTTTGGTTGGTATCCACATCAATATGTCCTCTAGAAGTTGCGGGTTGCGGGTTAATGGGAATGGCTAAAATTTCCTGATTTGTTTCATAGTCAAACAACTCCCTCACCCTATTTTTATTCCATTTGGCTTCCTCCCTGACCATTAGTTCGGATATGCGAGTTGGATCCTTTCTGTCCGCACAAACCTCTCGGAAGCCATTGATCTTCTCTTATGTTAATTTTCCAACCACTCGTCGAATCGACTGACTAATAATATTACGGCCTAAAAGTCATCTTGAATAGTGCACAATCATAGCAAGAAAAGGTGGGAATAATGAAAAACTCTCTTACTACTACTGGAATCATTCTTGGTTGGTGAAACGGGGTAATTAAGTGAATAATGAATAAAATTAGGTAGTCCCTTCCCTCCACATCAGCCAAGTTTCAGGCCACTCAGAAATTGACATGTGGTGCCACGTCAGCAGACGGGTCCCATTAAAAAGATCCAAAAATTCACTTTCTCTCTCTAATTTTCAAAATTTGGGTCTGTCTGCCTTGTCCTCGATCTATGTGATTGTAGCACCATCTTTGACCTCATCGCCCACTGCCCGCCCTCCAAGCCCGAGACCTGCCACTTCGTGAAACACCTCCTCGCCACTGTCATGGACTACTACCGCCTCCGCGTCGTCCATTGCGACATGAAGCGCGACAACGTCCTGCTCGACTTGCGCAACAACCCGAAGGTCGCTGACTTCGGGTTGGTGATCTGGCTTGGCGGCGAGGTTTGGGCAAGGGCGAAGTGTAATATTTGGGCCAATAAAAAGCCAGCCATGTCTCTTAAAAGCCCAAGCCCGACCAATTTATTTCTGCTTCAACAAATGAAGCGCTCAAGCCAGCAGAATAAATGAAGAAAGCAGGAGAAGACCCGCAACCGTGAAGAAGGAAAGTGGGAAAGAAGAGAGGAGAGAGAAATTGACACACGTAGATGACCTGGACACTCCAACTAGCCGAATCAACTATGAATCGCAACGTCTGGTAAGTATTCGAGCCAATTGTTCGTCTAATTGAAGTAATTTTGGAAGTTAGGGCTCATATTTCGGAGTTATGTGTTATTCGAGCGGCAAAATCTGATTTTTGAGTCGGCGAGCTATGAATATATATAGAATTGATAATTTAGGGTATTGGGGGGCTATGAGATTTTACGGAACCCGATTTGGACTTACTGTTTGCCGGACTTACTGTTTGCCGGATACGAACTTTTGAAGTTGCATGCGCTTGGTGAATAGTGAGCGATCAGCAGCTTTTAGGCTGATTTTCGTTGTTTTCGGCTCTATTTTGGATTGGCCAAGTTGGGGTTCTTGTAGTTCTTTGAGTGGGCTTTCTTTTGACTATAGGCTCGCTTGGAAAGGGGTTCGGTGGAGGGAGTTATGACGCGTTCAAGCTTCGCGTTGTGGATGACTTTGGATAATCACTTTGGACAAGCGATTTGTGGGCGCCTTTGACTTGTTTCATTAGCGATTAAGCATCGTTTAGCTGTTTTGTAGTTATCGTAGTATTTTATTTGGTTTTGATGTCGATTCACGTTTAATTGTTAGGATTACGAAATCGTCGGTTCGAGTGAGCGGTGTTGTTTAGTTTTGGGGCATTCTTGGGTGAGCGGAACTATTTCTTCCATGAATTTACAAACTCATATTTTGAAAATGGTAGAATTTTAATATAGTATGAGTTATTAAGGGCATGTTTCTTGCATAAATTGGATTGAACTTTTACTACCCTTTTAGTTAATTGAAAAATGATTGAAAATGTTTTATGAAGTGGTCTAAAATGACCAATTGTGAATGTTTTGGTTAAATGTTTAGGGAAACAAATTTCCAAAAGTAGCTCGTGTTGATGACGAAATGTTTTATGAAATGCATTTTAATTGATAAATGGAATTGTGAAAGGTTATGTGATTCGGTTTGTAAAACCGATTTATGAAATAACTTTATGGTGTTGATTGTGCGTTGTTGGAGAAATGTTTTGGTTGATATGGCTCATATCGCTATGACGAGAATCCACTAAGGGGGGAGTATGTATATTGTCAAGACATTTTTCTGGGCCAAATCGCCGATTATATAGGTAGTAAACCTAGCTAAGGGGGGTAAACTTGGTTGTTTTTGTCACGACGTTAAACATGACCATAGTTTGATGATGTGCATAAGATTAGTCGATGAAATGGACTATCGATGTGTGATTGATGAGATTAATTAATGGAATAAACCATTGATGATTGTTTGTTATTATTGAGTAAGTTTTGATGATTGATTTTGTACGTATAGATTTTTATTGGAAAGTTATCATATATATTTGATATTTTACTTATATTGTATATTAAATTTGAGATGAGAATTTATGATATCGTTTTATAACGATACATAGTGAATGTTCGATCTGCTTGAAAGAAAATATGTTACTCACTAAGTTGTTGTTGTTCACCCCATTCTTTCCAATCTTTTTCAAGTTCTTCAACCGGTGATGAGTAGTATGAAATCGATATCCAAGATGACTTTTGGGTGATTTGAGGCTGTATCTTTCAGGGTAGAAAGACGGTCGTGTCATCCTCTCTTTTGCTAGGAATCGGAATGTGACGCGAAGGGCATGGGTGGGACGCAGTACAACGTCACGTCGGAGTTGCTGCTTGTGAGGGAATCGCCATCCAACAAGGAAAGAAATCAAAATGCCCATAAAAATATATCCCTTTTAATTCCACAAGCATTTGAAATTCCACAAAAAACACTCAGATTTTTCTTCCAATTTAGAACCGGAACAAGAAAACCCCAATGGGAAGAAACTCAAAACGACTCCTTCCTTAAATCCACAAGGCAAAAAAAAAAAAGACAAATCCAATTTACAATCGGGCAAGCCCAGCATGAGGTCGGGGTGGTTGGTTGCAGGGGCTTCGTGTGCATGGCTATTGACAAAGGCGATGGTATAAATGAAGAAAGGAAGAAGAAGAGAGTGAAATGTGTCGTGACCTGTTTTATGACGCGGTTGGGAAAAAGATAGGTTTGGGGATATTGCCCAAAAGGCGGGCTGACAGCCCTTGATTAGGTATGGGCTCTCCCAAGCCCTTAACTCTCATGACATTATTTTCATTTTAAATTTCAATTTAGCCTAAACGATTCGATGTGAGATGAGAGTCGTCACCAGCCTATTGGAGTCAGATAGAAACCAAGTGAGTTGCGGGATGATACTTCACTTCTTATGCATCTGAAGATCTAGGATTGAAGATTTGATTACATTAGTTATTCGACTAATGCCCTTTAAATACCCTAACTTGATTACGCAATCTTTTTACCAATTATGAGTCCTAAAATTCTCATCCACTAAGTGTCCATGCAATGTTTTTGTATTTATTATGATCTCAATGTGTGGCCTAACCATTCAACTAAGCTAAAAGGAACATGATCCCCGTAAGCATGCACATCAAGCACGATAATTAAAACTGGTAAGTACAGTGCGGAAAGTAAACCCGATAAGATATCGGGCAAAGAATAATACATGACCATATTATTATGCCCCGGGACAAGACCCCTGTAAGTGAAGTGGAGATTTAAATATGCATGAAATTACTTAAAATGCATGAAATTACACTGAATAATTCTAATCTACGCAAAATGAGTTATTTACAAAACATGATTATTATAATCCTTAAAACATAAAATAGGAAAAAATTAGGAAAGTGACTTTGGACAATTAGGTACGTTAAAAGAAATCATTTTTTCCCATATTTAATACTATCGTACACTTTTTTATTTATTTTGGAAAATTTTCAGAGTTTTCATTTTTAAATAATTAAAAAAAAGTTTTTGGAAAATAATTTTAATTCATTAAACCGGACTATGCTTGATTCACAAGAACACGGATCAACTCATAACATGAACATCACAATAACCAAGCTCGAATTAACCTTTTCAAGATCGAAACTTGGTTCGAGCATTTTGTCGAACAATTAGTGCGCATCACACTTCCCCCGCCAGTTTCATCGAGCTATGTTCATGGCTTTCAATCTCGACCTATAGACGATATTAAGCAGCAACAAAGATTATGATTACACTAAAACATGCAGAAAACAAGATTAACAAGAAAAATCATCCTAAAAACACACTGACATGATCAGAATCAGCCTCACAGTCACAGGTCTGACCTTCTTTTAAGAAATCTGGGTTAGAACCCAGGTTAGACAAACAGGTTGCCTGCCCAGATTCAAGCCCCGACATTTATCACATGCCAGAAATGCATGAAAACATACTGGATCCAAATGAAATTATATAACATGGAATTTCAATTGCAACAAACATCATGGAGAACGATCAATTACACACATCTAAGCAACCTCTCCAAGTAGCCTACATGCACGGTCCACACTGTTGGCCAGCCATGAACCAGTGTGGACCTACTTAGTTTTCGGTTCAAGTTCTAAGCACACTTAGGGCTCACACAGAGATTTAACGACCAAACCAAGCTGATCTAAGCATCATTTTTAATCCCATATAACATTCATTTGTCTCACGAAGACAGAATACATGTAAAGCAGCATATCGAGTCAAACATGCAAGATACCCGAAACTGGTTCTACACCCAACAAAAATTCCAGCCTCAGAGATAAGTTTTCTAAGTATGGTTTTCCTCAAGATTTTATGCGGTCAAAACATGGTAAAATTGGAACAAAAATACATCTAAGATCCTTACCTTTCTTCCTAGTTGCTGCGTGAAGTAGCTCTTGGCCGAGGAAGCCAAGAGATGGTCATCTGAAGGTGCCTGGAAGTTGGCCCCTTCTCAATCAGGAAAATGGGATCTGCAAAGAAGAAAACTGACAGCAGAGGTTTTTGTTAGCCTCCAATACCAGGCTCCAAGACCCTTCTTGTCATATCCTTTGAGACCTCATCCAACTATATGTATTCTAGTTTAATTCCCAAGCCACAATTTTCTTTAGATGTCTCTCATTTTTCTAAAAAAACCTCACTTTCTTTAGTGACAATTTGATTTCGACACCCAACAAAATTTCTAAGCTTCCAATCCTACCTACCAGTAACACGATTTTCGAGAGGCTTTTTGAGTGCCTTCCCGACCTCCATTTGGGACGTCCAACCTATGATTGGAAAGATATTTGAGTGTAATTTCACTCTCTCGTTGAAGGTTTTGGCTAGTTTTGGCTGAAAGTTTGTGAAAATTTTGTTTTCTCACAAATGGTCGGTGAAATTTCTGGGCTGAGGTTGTTTTATGAGTTGCTTGTGGGGGTGTTTGTTGGGGACTACCGTGAGCTCCCCTAGCTGCCTCTTGTCTCGAACCTTTTATGCCTTAATAAAGCATGCTCATAGAGCTTATCCATTGAACCAAGCAAGGTTTTGGTTGGTCCTTCTAATTGAGCTGCTTTTACCATTTCTCTCCGTTTAGCCAAAATTTTGAAACTTTTGCAGCTGTTGTGGGAGTTGCTTTGACTGCGACTTTCATGCTACTTCAACAGCTTATACCTGGCCAATTTTTGTCCGTTTGCACATCTAATTATTGTCCTTCACTGCAGCCAGAGATGGTGCTAATTGGGAAGCTGAACATGATACGGTGGAGCCAAGAAGTTGCTTGCTTAGGATGCAAATGATAATATTTCTTTTTCTAATTTTATTTTTAGTTAGAAATTAAAAAATCCATTTATTTTTGCTGGACGAGTTTTTGAGCAAAAAGTAGCATTTGATAACAACACAAAATTTTTATTCCCGCCAGCTGGTGACCGACTGCAAATGGCTGGAGAGCGGCAGTGGTGACGGGCAAGCGGCTACGTGGGCGGATGGCCGGCGAGCAGCTATGGTGGCGGGCGGTGGATGACCAGTAAGCAGTTGTGGTGGCGGGCGACGGCAAATAGTTGGTGAGTGGCGAGGGTTGGCTGGCGAGCAGCGGTGGCAGACAACTAGCAAGTGGCAACAGTGGCGGATAGCTAGCAAGTGGTAGCAGTGGGCAATAGCGGATGATCGGCAAGTGATGGCGGAGGTGGCGGACTCTTGACAGTTGGCAGATAGCCAGCAAGTGGCAGTGGGTGACAGCGGATGGTCGGCGGCTAGCGGCGAATGGTCGGCGGTGGGTGGTAAGGGTGAACAATAAAAGAAAATTGTTATTTATGTTTGTGGTCCTGAAATAGAAAAGTAAAAAATTTTAACTTTTAATTTCTGTTCCAAATCTATTTTTGAGTCAAAATTTAACCCATAAATAAAAAAATTAAATTATTTTACCAAACGGATTTTTGTTTTAAACCTGTTCTCGGGAATAAAAAAACAGAAAAAACAAGGAAACGAAATAGTTATCATTCGCACCCTTAGCAGCTTTGAATCGTGGCCAAATCGTGGATTGGGTTTTGACACCTGGTTTATGTGCTTTAATCCGTCAATTTTGGCTGAAATTTTTGATCAATTGGCAAGCTGATCGGTAGTAATTTAAGTCCCTGACCAGAATTTGCAATTTTCCTCGCCCCAAATTTTGCAAAAGAGTCCCTCAAAGTTGGTCATTTTCTTGCTTGAGAATGCCCAATTTCATTCAATTTGGTCCTTTGGGCTTGATTTGATAAATTCGACCTGACTCGAGTTCAATTTCAACCTTAATCAAGGATCAAAATGATAGAAATGATTATTTAAGAGTTTGGGGAAATTTTATAAAAAATGCGAATTGGTCCCCCAACTTTTGGAAATTGCATTCCCCCCCTTCTTTTTGGGAAAGTAGTTTTTAAGAAAACTACTCCCATTAACAAAATTATACTAAATGTCTAAGTACTTAAGATGAAATTTTTTTGGTGGAAAAATAGTTTCAATTTTTTTGAAAATGATTTTTGGGAAAAAATTTAGGTATCCATTAAAAGAAGAAGAAGAAGTGAAATGCAAGGTGTAGAAGATAGAGATAAAAGACTGACAAGTGGGGCCCTGGACACGCGGCGCCACGTGTTGACCACTGAGTGATTCAAAATTTCCTGGTGTGGTGGAGCGGGACTACCTAATGATTTTTCTGAGGATATAGATCTACCCATTAATAATGGTTCCACTTGTATTGACTCTTTCATGTCAACACTGCAAATTGTGACGCATTTTGGCTACGACATTGTTCAATACATATTTTATTTTGCATATTAAATTTGTTTATCTATGCCAATTTTGTTTGACAAACTTGTTGAAACGGCTAGTAAATTATCCTTATAGTCAACATCATCGTAAGTTTCGTCCCTATTGATTAAATTTATGGATTCATCGTCAGCAACGTATAAATACATTTCAAAACACTAGTGGAATCGAACAAAAACTTTTTACTTGCCAAAACAAATGTTCCTATTGAAACTTATTAGAGTGATGTCTTACTGTAAAGTACGATACAACATTTAGATGGTTTATTCCATAGTGGGATATCAATAGCCTTTGTCCTTAGAACTTAAAGCAAACAACATCCTGATTATGATCCGGAACAAGGGGGCATGTCTTCTGGTGGTGGAAGCACCTTCTGATCGTCATTTGTCCCATCTTTGACGACAAGGACTGTGTCCATTCCCCAGCTGGCATGGCGTTCTAAGTGACAATGCATGAACCACATTCCTGCAAGCACCCGTAAAAGATTAATATGTCAATCATGCATTCATATACAAGTCTAAACCCGTGCAAACTATATGTTTCTATGTGTTTCTACTTATGCAATCATAGTACCTGGATTATCGGCTTTGAATCTGATCGCTGTCCACCCATTTTTGGGGAGTCTAGCGGTGTTAATATAGGGTGGATCCACTATATTATAATCCGATATATAGGAGTCACTGAAATTTCTATTGCCCATTCCGACGACGTAAAAGCTATAGCCGTGTAAATGCATGGGGTGATTTTCCGCTACCCCGAAATTGGTCCCTTGGAATCTTATTTCGACCTCTTCATTATAGTTAATCATCAACACTTCGGTGCTCCCATTGGCTGCTTCCCCTAAGGCCGATACATCTCCGGTGTAGTCGAACACAAAAGGTGGTTTATCCGGAAAAGTTTTGTTGTAGACTCCACTTATATTGCTGCAGACACCAGAAACATATAGTTATAGAGACATTTAGATGACGAATTATGCCTTTGCTTTAAGACAATGAAGGTTTTAATCAGTTAAATTGGTTCAATTTAAAGAATATTTCAGCCTGAATCAACTCTATTGGTCTGAGAAAGATATTCAATACTAACAAATAGGATCAAAATTGGTAGGTCTAGCAATTTACGTACTTGTAGTATGCTTGGAGAATGCTAATTGACGGAGCCCAAAAACTTATGTTGTTCAAACTTGCCGAATGCATACTGCCGTCTGGACCAGTACGAGTTTTATTAGCAGGACATGGCTGCCGATTCACAAAAACCGTGATGGTAATGTTCCTCGTGATGTTGGACGGAACCGTGGATGGATGTTCTATGCTGTTTCGTGAAGTTTCTAGCGTCACTCTTGTTGGTAAAACCTGGAAGCACGGGTAACACTGGAGTCTCCGAGTGGTTATAAGTGCCATTGTATTCGAATATCCCCCTTGTGACATTTTCGTTGGACGGGGCATTGGTGTCCATGAATGGACTTAAAACCATGTGGTAGCGATCGGGGGTTTGATTCGCGGTCACCAAAATGTCCATCGTTTGACCGGGAGTTATCATGAGGTAATCGGTATTAAGTGGCTTCAAATAAGCTCCATCCATTCCGACCACAGTGATATTGTGCTCCGCTATGCCGAAGAACATCTCTTCGTTCAACCCCGAATGGATGATTCGGAGGAGATACATTTTTCCTTGTACCACCGTTATATTCTACGTTGAATCTGCAACACCATTTTAAATAGTATTGACGGAGATCCTGAAATTACTCGTGATATATATCAATCATCCTTAATTAATTTTAAGGCATAATAATTTCGCAAAGATCTCATTTCATTAATTATAGAGTTGTAAGGTTTTATTTCAGTACCTATGAATAGGACCTTTTCTTTTAACTATTAATTTTAGATATCACACTCATGTACATACGAGAATTAGTACCATTAGAGCATGTATAACTGTCTCCGGGTTGACCATTAATGGTATAGGCCACAGACAAGTCTGGATCGCCTCCGGATTCAAGAGCCTCGGTGATAATGTCCATCACATCTCTCGCATACGATTCAGCTGCATGCCAAATCATAATTTTGTTAAGAAAAACAATGCAAACTGTTATTTGTCATTTAAGTTAGTTGAAAACAACATACAAATCACGATTGTGTGTTGTTCGTCAAACTCATAAGGGTAGTTGGTGTTGTTGACGAGCAAAATGATTATAGGACCGTGTATAGTGGCACATGACCAGTCGCTGTAAGCGTGCCGCCGTAGTGTGCCTTCTTCATCAGTGAGTATGATTTTCTGGAGGAAGCTCGAGTTTGTACAGATTGGGCACTGCGTGACATACTCTGGACCATCAGACCAAGGATATCTCACTACAAAAAAACACGTTTTTTCTGACGAAATTTCCAACGAAAAATTTGGAAAAATTCGTTGGAAAACGAATTTCCAATGAATTTTCCGACGAAAAAAAATTCGTCGTCGCAAATTTTTCCAACAAAAAATTTCAATTTTCGTTGGAAATTTCCGACGAATTTTTTTCGTTGGAAAATTCGTGGCTAAATTCGTTGGAAAATTAGTTGCAAAATTTGTCGCTAATTATTCGTTGGAAAACTCATGGTAAAATTTGTTGGTAATTCTTCGTGGCAAAATTCATTGCACGCCGAATTTCCAACTAATTTGCGACAAAAAAAATTCATTGCAAAATTTGTACATGTGAAAATTTTTGCAACAAAAAATTCATGGAAAGTTTCAACAAAAATAGAGTTGTGGCAAAATTCGTAGATAATTTCATGGCTAAATTTGTTCGAAAATTCCTTGGAAAATTCGTTGCTAATTATTCGTTGCAAAAATCGTGACAAACTTCGTCGCTAAATTTTCGTGGCAAAATTCGTTGGAAAAAGAATTTCCTGGGCAAACTTTTCGTGCAAAATTTTTGCAAAAGAATTTTGAATTTTCGTTGGTAATTTGTGACGAAAATCATTTCATTGGTAACTATTCGTTGGAAAATTCGTCGGAAAATTCGTTGCTAATTATTCATTGCAAAAATTGTTGCAAAATTCGTCGGTAATTATTTGTTTCAAAATTCATGGCACAGGGAATTTCCGATGAAATTAAGGACGAAAAAAATTTTGGTCGATAATTTCATTGGAAAATTTGTTGCAAAAATTGTCCGTCAATATTCGTTGCAAATATGGTGGGAAATTGTGTAATTTTCAGAGAAAACATGGAATTTTCGTTGGTAATGTGCGAAGAAAAATATTTCATCCCGAAATTCGTTGGAAAATTTGTTGCAAAAATTGTGGGCTGAATATTCGTTACAACTATCGTTGGAAATGTTGAAATTTTCCAACAAAAAAATTCAATTTTTGTTGGTAATTTCCGAAGAAAAAAATTGTTGCAAAAGTCGTTGGAACTTTTGTTGCAAAAATTCTCGTGAATATTCATTGGAAATATCGTGGGAAATTGAGTAATTTTCCAACAAAAAAATTCAATTTTCGTTGGTGTTTTGCAACGAAAAAAATTCGATGGAAAATTAGTTGCAACAGTTTTTGAAGATTCGTTGGAAATGTCGTTGAAAATCATGTAATTTTCCAACAAAAAAAAAATTTTGTTGGTAATTTGTGATGGAAAAAAATTAGTCGCTAAATTCGTTGGAAAATTTGTTGCAAAGTTCCAAATGTTCGTTGGAAATATCATTGGAAATCGCATAATGTTCCAACAAAAAAAAAATTTCGTTGGTAATTTACGACAAAAAAGAAATTAGTCGCTAAATTCGTTGGAAAGTTAGTTCCAAAATTTTTGTTGAAAATAATTCGTTGGAAATTTCGTGGAAAACCACGATTTTTTTTTTGTCAGAACAAAGGATTTTCATTACAAATCTGAAACCATGAATAATTAATTGAAAATTATATCGTTAATTGTTCGTTACAAAATTCGTTCGTAATTATTCGTGAAAAAATTCGTTGCTAAATTTCCACGAACTGTATTCGTTGCTAGTTTGCGAAGCAATTTTTTTTTTTGGGTCGCTAAATTGCGACAAAATCTATTCGTAACAAAATTCGTCGGTACGTTTGCGACGAATTTTGTTTATTGACAATTTCAATTTGAAATCTAATTAGCAACAATATTAATTTTTACAATGCATAAGTTGCAAAGTCGCACATGATGATATTCAATATTCAATCTAACTAATACATAGAGGTAGGTACGCACTAATGACATCATTTAATACATTCAAAACATTGAAAGGACGGGGGACGACCATAAAACCTTGGCAGCTTTGGAACTGGGAATGACATCAGGAACAGTTATCTGTATCGACACCAGATGAAATATGGATACATAAATAAAGATATTGAATTTGTCCAAAATATTAAAAAACATTTATGCATAGACATAGAACTAGTTATAAAAAAATGATCTTACCTAAGGTGGAGTGACAATAAAGGCACCAGGATCATCATCATCATCATCATCACCAATCGTCGCATCATTGTGTGGCTCATCATTATGCCCATGACCTATTGCATTAATAGGAAGTACAGAAGGAACCTCATTGCGATCGATGTTTTGGTATCGCATGATATATTGCATTTGTTGTTGCATCACTCTTATTTGTTCATCCTTCTGTCCAAGTAAAAGCTTCATTTCTTCGTCTTTCTGTACAATCATCTGTTTCAGTTGGCTCCATTCTTGGGTCATGTACTCCTCATGTCGTGTCCTCCTTGCAGCAGCTGCATTGGAGGATGAAGCTGCAGCAACCTTCGTTTTGAATATCATTGACAAGGATCCTATCCCAAATATTTTTCTTCATTTCATCCCACCTGCTGCCTCAACCCACAATGCCATACTGTCAACCGATGGTTCAGACACAGCAACACCATCACCACTACCACCATCACCACCACCACCATCATCACCACCACCATCACCACTAGCAGTGCTCATCAAAAGTTCATCATATTTTTCCTATATTAACAATATAGATAAAAATAAAATAAATTCGTATATATTATCATAAATAGACAAAAACATGCATGATTTTCATTTTGGTTTCCATAAAGTCCAAACCATAACTTTACATACCTTAGTAGCTTTTACTCGAGCGCCAGTTCATGTCATGTTCTTTTTCTGAAATGTGCGTTCAAATGTAGCTGTAAATGTGGGTTCTGTCCCCAATTCAGCTGCCTACAAAATTTTAAAAAAAATGAGTCACAATTGAATTAAATGAACTGACAATTTTAAACAGACTTACCATTCTTCTTTTATGCTCACCGATGCTGATAGAGCCCTTAGCATATGTGGCTGACGCAAACCTGTCACTAGAACTAGAAGTTCGATTCTTCTTGTTCTGTTCACACCTTTGCTTATGCTTTTCAGTTTCCCAAGTTCTCGTAATTTCAATCCAATTGTCAGTTGTAATGAAATCCGGCTTTTCTTTTGCTTTCTTCGCTCTATTTATCACATATCGCATATGATCACCGACTTTCTTCTTAAAAATTCTTCTAACTTCAGCCTTTTCTATTTCATCTCAAGTGAACTTACGCTACAATCAATAGCAAACGCAACTGAAATTCATTATAATAGTCACAAATGAGATATCTATTACAATGCACCAGACAATTTATGAAAAATTTCATTATTGACTATTAGTATACTACACCGAACTTACATTGTAAGAAAATATAAGGACAATATTAACATTGAACTCATTCCATCACAAAGTCTTTATTTCTTTAGGAGCGTTGCTGAAAGTAGTAAACTATCATATCCAACAGTTATTGACAATTCTATTCAGTTCCCTCACAATATACGTAAAATCTGTGAATCTGAAAACATGTTATAACAAAATAGACAATAAGACAATCAAGCATATGGGAAATTCGCAAAACGGACAATTTTGTTAACATCCAAAATTTACATATACGTACAAAAGTGAATTACTTACGAATCTCCACATGGGCATATAATGAATTGGTTATCTTCTTCATCGTTCGAGTGTTGAACTGAAGAAGATGGTGGAACTGACGGAGATGGAACTGAAGTAAATTCAGTTCGCATGTCCCCCAGTTCTCCCTGAAAAGGTTGTTGAAGGTCGGAGGAGGGACGAATGTGTCCGATTTGTCCATGAACATCCGGTTGTTGAGGGTTAGATGATAGGGTGGGGGAAGAAGAGAGGGCCGCGGATGAGGATGAGGAAGCGGAGGGGCCTGGTTTTCTTTGTGAACCCGCACCACGCAAGTAACCCCCACGTTTATACTGACAAGTAAAATGTTAGACAAATATAATACAAAATATGCACATGTATTAGGCACAAAAGATGAAATCATTTCCCTTACCATTTTGTATCGAAGAGTAAGAACTAAATTTAAGAAAATGCAACTAACAGACTATCGCCTCTGATAAATAGCCAACTCACTGGCCCTCATCGGAAGAACCTATTGCAATTTCGATCACATCAGATGTCAATAAACTGTTTTGGGAAGTATATTAAATATGAAAAACGAATTATTCTTCCTGATACCAAATTGCAGCCACGACCCCCTCGGCCGGAATCTGGCCTCCGCTTTTCGGCAGCGACCCCCCCTGATTTTTGGCCGAGACCCCCCTCCCCCCCACCGAATTCCGGCCGCGACCCCCCCCCCCTCCAAACGGATTCCAGCCATGACCCCCCACCACGCCGGAATTCGGCCGTGACCCCCCTGACGCCGGAAACCGGTGGCCAACCACCCTCGCCGGAATTGCGCGGCCGTGACCCCCCCAGCCGGATTCCCGCCGCGACACACCCCCTCGTCGGAATCCGGCCGCAAACCCCCAGCTGTGACCCCCACTCGCGCGGTCGCGGCCTCCCCTCCCTTGGCCGCCAACGGCTGCGCGGTTGCGGCCCCTCCTAGTCGTGAAAACCCCTCCAGTCGAGACCGCCCCCCAGCCGGAATTGCGGTTGCGACCCCCCTCCACAGCATCCCGACCGCAGCTCCCCTAGAATCCTGGTAGCGACAACCTAATAGAGAGCGATTACTTACCGGCTAGCGAGGCGGACGGTGACGGCGGCAACGGTGAGGAGGACCGCGAGTTGGCGAGGTGAACAGCAAGGGCAGTGACGGCGAAGAGGATAGCGATGGCAAGGGATGCGACGGCGAAGAGGGCGACGACAGCAAGGGAACCGCGAGGTGTTCTCTAAAAATACACGGTAGACACGAAGTGGTTGTCGGGGAACAATATAAACACGTTTTTTTCTTTTCGTTACAAAATTCGTTGGAAATTTTGCAACGAATTTTGAATTTCCAACGAATTTTTTAACAAATTCAAAATTTTGAGGTTTTGTGGCAAATTTCCAACGAAATTTGCAACAAAATTAGTACCAAATAATATTATTTCGTTGGAAATTAAAATTCGTTGCAAAATTTGTTGGAAATTCGTAACGAATTTTGTGACAAATTCAGAAAACACATTATAGTTTTGAATATATGAAATTCGTTGCAAAATTCTTCGGAAATTTTCTAACGAATTTTGCAGCGAATTTCAAAAATTGTTCAGATTGTTCTCATTTAAATAAATTCATTGAAAAATTCGTTGGAAATCCAACGAATTTTTCAACGAATTTCAATTTTGCCGAACTATAATATGGTTATATAATTCATTGGAAAATTCGTTGGACATTTCCAACGAATTTTCTAACGAATTTCGATTTTGTAGAACATAAAAGTGCTTTTAGTATTCGTTGGAAATTTCGTGGGAAATTTCCAACAAATGTACCAACGGATTGAGATTTCTGTGTGTTAATATACTTATGTACAAATTTCATTGGAAAATTCGTGGGAAATTTCTCACGAATTTTCCAACGAATGCTAAAAGTACATTGATGTTGGGCACATTCGAAGTTCATTGGAAAATTCGTGGGAAATTTCCCACGAACTTTCCAATGAATTAAAAAAGCAAATTGATGTTGGGCACATTCGAAATTTGTTGGACAATTCGTGGAAAATTTCCCACGAATTAAAATTTTCAGTATCTTAGCTTAATTATGTTAGAAATTTTTGTTGAAAAATTCGTCGGAAATTTCCCACGAAATTTTTCAACTAATTTAATACAACTTATTATTTGGTTTTTACAAATTCATTGGAAAATTCGTTGGAAATTTCCAACGAATTTTCCAACGAATTTCAAATGTCCCCAACATCAATCTGCTTTTTTAATTCGTTGGAAATTTCGTGGGAAATTTCCCACGAATTTTCCAACGAATTAAAATTTTCGGTATCTTACATAATTATATTCCAATTTTTGTTGGAAAATTCGCCAGAAATTTCCCACGAATTTTCCAACAAAATTTCCCAACAACTTATTATATGATTTTTACAAATTTGTTAGAAAATTCGTTGGAAATTTCCAATGAATTTTCCAACGAATTTCGAATGTGCCCAACATCAACTTGCTTTTTTAATTTGTTGGAAAATTCATGGGAAATTTCCCATGAATTTTCCAATGAATTAAAATTTTTGGTATTTTAACATAATTATGTTCCAATTTTTGTTGGGAAATTCATCGGAAATTTCCCATGAATTTTCTAACTAATTTAATACAACTTATTATTTGGTTTTTACAAATTCGTTGGAAATTTCAAATGAATTTTCCAACGAATTTCGTATGTGCCGAACATCAATGTGCTTTTATAATTCGTTGGAAATTTCGTGGGAAATTTCCCACGAATTTCCCAACGAATTAAAATTTTCAATATCTTAACATAATTATATTCTAATTTTTGTTGGAAAATTCGTTGGAAATTTCCCACGAATTTTTCAACTAATTTAAAACAACTTATTATATGGTTTTTACAAATTCGTTGAAAAGTTTGTTGGAAATTTCCAACGAATTTTCCAACGAATTTCGAAATTGCCCAACATCAGTGTGCTTTTGTAATTTGTTGAAAATTTCGTGGGAAATTTTCCACGAATTTTCCAACGAATTAAAATTTTTGGTAACTTAACATAATTATGTTCCAATTTTTGTTGGAAAATTCATCAAAAATTTCCCACGAATTTTCCAACTAATTTAAAACAACTTATTATATGGTTTTTACAAATTCGTTGGAAAATTCGTTGGAAATTTCCAACGAATTTTCCAACGATTTTCGAATTTTCCCAACATCAATGTGCTTTTATAATTCGTTGGAAATTTCATGGGAAATTTTCCACGAATTTTTCAACGAATTCAAATTTTCGGTATTTTAAAATAATTATGTTCCAATTTTTGTCGAAAAATTCTTCGGAAATTTCCCATGAATTTTTCAACTAATTTAATACAACTTATTATTTTGTTTTTACAAATTCGTGGCGAAATTCGTTGGAAATTTCCAATAAATTTTCCAACGAATTTCCAAATCACATTATCAATGGCATAGTCAGAATGCGTTGCAAAATTCGTTGGATTTCCAATGAATTTTGCGATGAAACTATATATAACCAAATAATCAAACTCTTTTGCGAAATTCGTTGCAAAATTCGTTGGAAATTTCTAACAAATTTTGCAACGAATTTCAAATATTCAAAACTGCAAAGTGTTTTCTGAATTTGTTATAAAATTCGTTGCAAATTTCCAATGAATTTTGCAATGAATTTTGGTTATTGGTACGACTAAAGGTTTCGCAATTCGTTGGAAAATTCGTCGGAAATTTCCCACAAATTTTCCAACGAAATTTGCATAAAATAGTATGAATGGACCGAAGATTGATATTTGTTGCAAAATTCGTTTTAAATTTCCCACAAAATTTCCAACGAATTCTAAAACCATATTCTTGTTTTGCAAAAACGAAATTCATTGGAAAATTTGTTGGAAATGCAACGAATTTTCCAACAAATTATATAATCATATAATTTGGTCGGCAAAATTAAATTCGTTGGAAAATTCGTTGCATTTCCAACGACTTTTTCAACGAATTAATGATTTATTGAAAGAATAAGGTTATTATAAATTCATTGCAAAATTTGTTGGAAATCCAACGAATTTTGCAACGAATTTATATAACATCCTTAAGAATTTTGCGAAATTCGTTAGATAGTTTGTGAGAAATTTCCGACAAAATTTTCAATGAAATTGGTATATAATTATATTAATTTGTCGAAAATTTCAATTCGTTGGAAAGTTCCCACAAATTTTCCAACGAATTCTAAAACCCCATTAATGTTCTGTAAAATTGAAATTCGTTGCAAAATTCGTTGGAAATTTCTAACGAATTTTACAACGAATTTAACATTTGCTGAGGTATTAAGGTGTTTTCAAAATTCGTAGCAAAATTCGTTGGAAATTTCCAACGAATTTTGCCATGAATTTCCATTAATCCGAGCAATAAATTGCTTGTTGAATTCATGAGAAATTTCCCACGAATTTTATGACATGAAATTTGGTTACCCTGTATTGTTCAGCTTTTTTTTTAATTCGTGGGAAATTTAGTTGCATAGCTCTTTCCTGACTATTTCATTTCCATGGATAAATATGAGGTGAATTAGCCACGTATTTTGATGATAACAACAACAATAATAATTACAATAAGAAAAATATTAAAAATTATGACAACAAAAAAAAACATGTCTTTACCAAAAAAAAAAACATGTGTCGCATTACTAATAATAAGTATACATAATTAGTAAAATGTCTCAAAAATCATAATCTTCATCTTCACCTTCATTTTCACCATCATCTTTAGCTTCTTCTTCGTCTTTATCTCCGTCTTTGTCTTTATCTTCTTCATGAGTATCATCTTCATCCTCTGTCTCAAAATCACATTCTGTACCCACTTCAAAATTTGATTCCCGAATTTCTGTTGGATGTACATCGATCATTGCTCCACATGGATCTTGTAAAGTGGGAATGTTATATTCAGTAGTTTCAATCATACTACGAGCTTCCTCTTGTTGATATACCGTGTCCTTCCAATGTTCTTCGGTTTTCTTTCTTGCTTTGGTTTTATATACAGCCCACCAATCAACTTTGTCATATTTCAAACTAGGATATGATGTATAATAGACTTGAATTGCTTATTGTGCCAAGACAAATGGTTCATATTTCATATATCTTTTATATGATTTATTTCAACCAAATTAAATTTGGTATGCACATTCATTCATTTCACGGGGTCAAACCACATGCACTTAAATAACACAACCCACATTAACGGTCCATGGTACTCTATCTCTATGATTTCATCCAACAAGCCATAAAAATCATTTTGCGAATTGTCACCATTGCATTACTGAACACACACACCGCTATTCATTGTGGCTTTTTCCATTCCATATTCTCGAGTGTAAAAATTATACCCGTTTATGAAATATGCTGGCCAACTTCGTCCTCTTGACTTTGGACCTCACGACAGATGATATAGTAATCCTTGCTCTCTAACTTGATCATGAATACTGTGAACCTATTAGAACACCCGCAATGTCAATAATATAAATTTCAATATATGATGTATAAAAAATTCTCATAAATTGGAATTCGTCCATATGCAACTTACATATATTTTGAACCATGTTGCAAATTGTTTCTGGCACAAACGGTTAAACTCATTTGCTGGTAGTCTATACATTAAATTTCGGAAATTCCTAGTAACAAATACCATTTATGTATTAGTAACTATTTGACACACATGACATATACTTACAAATATACACTTACTCGAAGTATAGCTCAACTTCTGGACAGTTCAGTAAAATATATGTATAGGCTACCTGTTTTTCTTCTTTTGTTAAGTGACGAAACTTATATGTGCCGCTTGATCGACCCAAATAATTGAAAATAGAGAATGATTTGCAATTGGGATCAATGGGGCCCTCATCATTTCTTCTTGCTCTCCGCCTCTTGCATAGCACGTGCGGCTCAAAATAGTATGATGCAAATGTTGTCACTTCTTCCATAATATATTCATTACAAATGGAAGCTTCGACACATGCCTTATTCTTCACTTTTTTCTTTAGATGATATAAGAACTTAGTTGTAATAGAAAAATGTTTATCGGAACATAATATGTAAAGAAGTAATTTCAAATTTAATTTAAAAAAATTTACCTCTCAAATGGATACATCTATTGAAATTGGACGGGACCTGCAACTTTCACCTTATAAAGCAAGTTAACTAAGAGATGCTCCATTGAATCAAAGAACGATAGAGGAAACATCATTTCTAAGTTGCAAAGAATAATTGGAATATCTATTTCTAGTTTCTCCATCTGTGATGCTTTCAACGTTGTTGAACAAATATCATACAGGAAATTACTTAATTCTGTAATGGCGCCCCACACAAAGTTTGGTAAAACTTCCTTGAAAGCTATCGGAATTAATCTTTCCATAAATATGTGACAATCATGACTCTTCAGACCTGTCAACTTGCATTCATTCATATCAACGCATCTTCCGAGATTGGAAGCATATCCATCAGGAAATCGCATCGATTTCAACCATTGACAAACGACCTGTCTCTGTTCCTTGTCCAATGTGTAAACGGCTTTTGGTTTTGGTCCCCTGCTGCTTGCATCTGCATCTAGTGTTGGCCGATCACAAATATCCCTCGTATCTTTTCTTGCGTTTAAGTTGTCTTTTGTTTTTCTAGTGACATCCATCATAGTATTTATGACATTGTCGAAAACGTTCTTCTCTATGTGCATGACGTCAAGATTATGATGAATAAATTGGGCCTTCAAATATGGTAGATCCCAAAATATACTACGTTTAGTCCACTTATGTGTACTTTCGTATGTAAAAGTTGTGCCGTGAGGGTTTTCAACAACAGTTGAAAACTCTTGCACGCGCTCCCAAATTTGATGACCGGTCAACCTCAATGGTGATTGTGTTCTTTCGATCTTATTCTTGATGAATTCTTTTTTATTTTTTCTGAATGTATGATTTAGTGGCAAAAATTGACTGTGACAATCAAAATAGCTGGGCTTCTTACCATGTTTTAATCTGAATGCCTTCGATCTCTCCATACATATCGGACATCCTAAGATCCCAACTGTACTCCGTCCAGATAACATTCCATAAGCTAGAAAGTTATTTATCGTCCAAAGAAGCGTAGCCTTAATTACAAATGTTTGGTCGGTAGAAACGTTATACGTAGGAACACCTTCAACTCATAACTGTTGCAACTCTTCATTCAATGGTTGCATATAAACATCTATCAATTTTTTCGAATTTTGCGGACCAGGGACGATAAATGTCAAAAACATATAAGGTGTTTTTATGCACATACCGGGTGGAAGATTGTACAGAGTTAAGATAACTGGCCAACATGAATAACTTCTTCCTGATTTCCCAAATGGGGCAAATCCATCAGCACACAGACCTAACCTAATGTTTCGAGACTCTATCGCAAACTTGGGATATGTTCTATCAAAATGTTTCCATGCCTCTGCATCTGAAGGATGACACATTAGATCCTCTTCTATTTCATGATTTGTACGCCAAGTCATGTGTTCAGTAGTGGCTTGCAACGAGCATAACCTTTGCAACTTGGGGATTAAGGGCAAATAAAACATTTTCTTGCATGGTCTATACTTTTGATTACGACCTTGCCTCATGTTAATCTTGTACTTAGGTTGATTACAAAATTTGCATGATTCTGCATATTCGTCATCTTTCCAATATAATATACAACCCATAACACATACATCAATCCGTACAACTGGAAGACCTAAGCTATCCACTAGCTTTTTCATATCGTAAAAGTCATTAGGCATGATGTTATCACGAGGCATTGTTTCCCGCATTACTTCAATAAAAGAGTTGAAGCAATCCACAAACATATTATGCTTTGTCTTGATATTTAACAGTCTTGCTGTCATTGATACCTTTGTGTAGTTGTCACAACCTGCCCATAAAAGTTCATCTGCCGTTTTCAATACTTCCCAGAACTGATTAGATTGAAAAGATCCATCAAACACATTTTCATCAAAACCTGTAACTCATATCTCTTCCGATTGTGATGCATGATTAGTTCCCACTTATTTAGGTGTAAGACTAAAACTAGTACTTGCATGATTCAATTCTGAAACAAAATTATGACCGGCTTCATCAAACACTATTCCCTGATATGGGTTCAATTGGTCAAAATAGCTACATTCTCCTTGTCCAACTGAAAATTGATCGCTTCTTCGATATCCGTCATAAGATATAAATGGTTCACCATGACTAGTCCAATTATAATAGTTCGGAGTAAACCCAGATCTACAAAGATGCTCTCTAACTTTATCAATGTATTGAAATTTTCCATTACTGCACTTTTTACATGGACACCTTAACTTATTTCCATCCATGAACTCATATTTAGTACTAGCAAAGCTCAAAAATAGTTCCAACCTGATACAAAACTCATCAGTTAATCTTCAACGTCTAGGTAAGTTTTTATTATACATTCAACTCCTGTCTCTTTGCATTGTGTCTGTATAAAAAAAGTTCTCCTAAATTATTAAACATATCATATCTATTGTTTAATATTGTTAATTAAAACCATAAAATTTCAAAAATTACAATTATGTTTTTTACAAAACAATTACTTCAAACTTGAAAAAATGCAAAAATTACTATGTCAAGAAGACTTACCAAGTATTTGACTGAAATCTTTGTAATAGAAAGTGGACAATTTGATGAAAATTGCAATGTTCACTTGGATTGCGAGACTTTCAAATGGACAAGTACCTAAAATAAAAAACAAATTACATAAGATTCATCTATTAAATATATTTTATTTTTTCCTTTCTTACTGTTTTCCTTTTTTTTTTCCTTTCTTCTTAGCTGACTTGGCGATCGTCGAGCTCGCCGGCCATGGCGAGCTCGGCCCTCGCCAGTGTCGGTGAGGGCTAGCCTTGCCGTCAGCGAGCTCCCCCAGAACTCTCCTAGATATGAGTGAATTTCCAACAAATTTTGCATTGAATTTCTATTAAGTTAAACGATAAGGAGTTCTTCAATTCATTGCAAAATTCGTGGGAAATTTTCCACGAATTTTGCAACAAAATTTGTACAAACCAAAATTAATGAACCAGTTTTTTGAATTCGTTGCAATATTTGTTCGAAATTTTCCAACAAATTTTGCAATGAATTTACATTAACCCGAATAATAAGGTATTTTTTGAATTCGTTGCAAAATTGGTGGAAAATTTCTCACGAGTTTTGCAATGAAATTAGTACACTACAAAATTAATATGCTGAAAATTACAACTTGTGGCAAAATTCGTTTGAAATTTCCAATGAATTTCTAATATGCTAAACAATAGTGTGTTTTTTGAATTTGTGGAAAATTTCCAATGAATTTTGTAACGAATTTCAACTAATAAGGAAAATAATGTTTTTTAGCATTCGTTGGAAAATTTCCAATGAATTTTGCAATGAATTTTTACTAATCCAAAAAACAATGTGTTTTTTGAATTTGTTGGAAATTTCCAACAAATTTTGCAACGAATTTCTACTCATCAGAAAAATAATGTGTTTTTTGAATTCGTTGCAAAATTCGTTAGAAATTTCCAACGAATTTTGCAACAAATGTCTACTCATCAGAAAAATAATGTGTTTTTTGAATTCGTTGCAAAATTCATTGGAAATTTCCAACGAATTTTGCAACAAATTTCTACTCATCAGAAAAATAATGTGTTTTTTGAATACGTTGCAAAATTCGTTGGAAAATTCCTACGAATTTTGCAACGATTGTTTTTTGAATTCGTTGCAAAATTCGTTGGAAATTTCCAATGAATTTCGACTAACCCCGCAACCCCACGAAGCCCCCTTGGCCAAGATCGGCCCCCGGACGGTACCCCTCGCGCGGTCGCAATCCCCCCGCCGGAATCGCGGCTGCGACCCCCCCTCCACGGAATTCCTGCGGTGACATCACTTTATTAAAATAATAAAAAATGATTACTTACCACGGCTGGCGAGGAGGACGGCAAGGCGGTGATGGCAAGGAGGACCGCGAGGTGGACAGTGAGGGCGGCAACGACGATGAGGACCGCGAGGTGGACGGCGAAGAGGACGACGAGAATGAGATTTGGTTGAGCCAAAAATACTCGGTAGACTTGAAGTGGTTGTTGATGTGCAATATAAACATGTTTTTCTAATTTCGTTGCAAATGAATTTTGTGACGAATTTAAAATTTCCAACGAATCTCAAATTGTGGAGCAATTAATTCACTATGTACTATTTTCGTGGGATAATTCGTCGGAAATTTCCAACGAATTTTCCGACGAAATTCAAATAAGCGACTAATTTCCAACGTTTTTTTTTTTTGAAATTTCAAGAAATTTTCCAACGATTTTCAAATATAGGACCAATTATTGCAATATGGATTATTTTCATTGCAAATTTCCAACGAAATTTGCAACGAAATTTGTAAAAAATAAAATTATTGCGCCGAAAATTAAAATTCGTTAGAACATTCGTTGGACATTCCAACGAATTTTGCAACGAAATTACTGCACACCAAAATTATTGCATAGTAAGTAGAAATTCATTGCAAAATTCGTGGGAAATTTCCCACGAATTTTGCAACGAAATTTGTACACACAAAATAAATGAATTGGTTATTTTAATTCGTTGGAAATTTTCCAACAAATTTTGCAACGAATATATATGAACAAAAATTAGGAATTCGTCGGAAAATTCATTGGAATTTTCCAGAATTACAAACACATTATTTTTCGGTATATTCGAATTTCGTTGCAAAATTCGTTGGAAATTTCCAACGAATTTTCCCATAAATTTATATTATGCCGAACAATATAAGTTTTTTTTGTGAAATTAGTTGCAAAATTCGTTGGAAAATTTCCCACGATGTTTCCAACGAATTTTAAATATACAGAACAATAATTTTTTTGAATTCGTTACAAAATTTATGGGAAATGTCCAAAGAATTTTGCAACGAATTTCGATTAACCCGAACTATGTGGAGTTTTTTCAATTCGTTGCCACTACAAAAAATACATGGATTTTGCCACAAAAGTTTGCGACTGAAATTTTTCGTTGTTAATTTGCGACGGATTTTTTTTCTCATCGCAAATTAGCAATGAATTATTTGCAACGAATTTTGTGATGGACAGTGTTCGTGCCTAATTTGCGATGAATTTTACGACAAATTATTTGCGATGAATTTTTTTCCGTTGCAAATTGAATTTGCGATGGATTTTTGTAAATTTTTTGTTGCAAAATTCATCGCAAAAATCATGTTTTTTTGTAGTGTGCAAAATTTGTGGGAAATTTGCGACAAAATTTTCGTCGCTAATTTCTGACGAATTTTGCCTTTCGTTGGAAAATTTGTCGCAAATTTGCGACGAAAAAATTTTCGTGGCAAAAATTCAGTTTTTTTGTAGTGTCTTTTTTGTCTCACTCCGTGCCTGCAAGTGTGTGTACAATTTTAGGAGAGAGAGAGAGAGAGAGAGAGAGAGAGAGAGAGAGAGAGAGAGGTGGTTCAATTATTACCAGTGAATGGTGATTCCATTAGGTCCTATGTTGGTGACATTGACGTAGATAGTACCGCCCTTGAGAGCGCGTATCTCCGGCCTAGGAAACAGACCGTTCACGGTCAATATAGTCCGATTCGTCTCACACAACATGTCGATAGGTGTCTCCTTCACCTGCAACAAAAATTAACCTATAAATCTTGGACCATTATACACATGAAACAATCTCTCTTATCAAATTGATGCAGAGTCCTTTTGCTGCATCATTATTTACGAGAAACATTAATTAATTCAAAGGCCTGCAACTGAACCTTTTTTTCTTGAGTAAAGACTCCAGATGGGGTTGGAGACCACCTCCCAAAAGAATAAGTAAATAAATCAAGCAACTGTAGACATTGCGAGATTACTACTGAAGAATCAAGAAGTTGAGTTCTTCAGAGATATGCAACTAGTTTGGTACATGAATGCTACAATACTCGGCCTCAAGCGTAGTCCAAGAATTAGTTGTGAAGATCATTTATGAAATAAGGAGATTCTTGTACCGAATATTCAAACATTATAACATCTACGAATCATGAGATCGTGGTTAGCTGCAATGCTTTTAAAAGAGTCTAAAACTTGTAATAAATGCGGGAGTGGTCACTAAAAAAGGACACGCATAAAGAGCTCAAGAAGGGGATGTTCCTACTCACCACGAAATCATAGCGGAGGACTTCGCCTTGAGCCTTGCAAAAGAGCAGGGTCATAGTGAATGCAAACCCCAGAAGTGTTCCCATCTTCTCTCTCTCTCTCTCTCTCAACAAGACAGAACTGAACTTGTACCAATCACTTGATCCAGAACAAAAAAAGGAGAGTAATGTCATGCTCAGTCTCTCTCTTCTGGTGACCTTCACCTTCCATTGAAGGGCGCTACTTACAGGAAACTTCTTTCAATGTTTCGGTGATCTCTGTGTAGACGCCCCCAGTCTCCCCACATGAAAACGACGTCGTCACGCCGCCCACAAAAAATGCGTGTCACAGAAAAATGAGCATATCTGTCTTTCAAAGGCTCGTCAAAAACGTTTTCTTGGAGGGATTGCTCGTCAAAAAAGTTTGACGATCGCATCCGTATTTTCTTTTCCTGGACACCTAGTCCACTAGTCACATGTTACCACGGAAATTTATGCTAAATAGAGCCACTAGAAGTCAAGAAATATTCGGCAGATTTTTTTAGAAAAGAAGGCTTAAGAGAAAAATGTTACGCATGATGCTTTTTTCTTGTTTAGAGAATTTTTTCGTAGCATCTGTTCAGTCAGCTTCGGCAATCAAAGAAGGGAACTTTCTAGCTTTCTAATTAAAAACTTTCTTGTGACATTTGTAAACAAAAAAATTAGAAATCAAATCATATTCTTAAAATGTATGACATTCTATTGAGAAAAGGGGTAAGAGATTCCAAATTCGTCCAAGTTGATGGAACTTGGAATCTAGTCGTCGGAATAGGTTTATCATTTTTTGGAATTTAGAACCTACCATGTATACCTTAGAATTTGAAATCTACTCTGCCATAGGTTTCAATGCTATCCAAGAACCATGCTCGCGCCTAGTCTCATTAGATCTCTTGTAACGAGAAAAAGTTGGGGTCATCATTTCCTCTTACCATTTGTTGGCTGGTATAGAAAGAGGCCGTTTGGTATCTTGCTAATCAGTTTGGAAACAGAAATCTATTTGTTAAATTTTTTGTGTTTGGGCACAAATTTGCAAAAAATTGTTCCCAGAATCAGTTTTGGAACAAAATCAAGAAGCAAACATTTTTTTCATTTTTGATTCTTTTCGGTTTTCTTCTTTTTTTCTTGGTTTGTTATTCTTCTTCTTCCTAGTTTGCCGCCGACCGGCCACCGGCCAGGGCAGCTCGCGGCCGCGACAGTGAGGGTGGCTTGCAGCCGTGACGGCGAGGCCTTGCCCAGCCATGGTGAGGCCGACCTCGCCATCACGACCAGTGAGGCCGGCGGTGAGGGTCGCGAAGCCCTCGCCGGCCCTGGCCTTATGCCAGTTGCCGGCATTGGTGACCAGCATGGCCAAGGAAGGGAAGGAAAAAAAAGAAAAAAAAGGGAAAAAAAGAGAAAGAAATATTTTAAAAATTAAAATATTATTAATAAAAAGAAATTTTATGTAGTTACCAAACCCATTTCTGTTCTTTTTCTATTTTAAGAATAAAAATTTTGGGTAGTTACCAAACGTCTTCGTATGCTTAGAAATTGGTCCCGAGCACGGAATAAAAAAGAATCATTTCTGAGCAGAATCTATTCTCGGGCACAGAATCGTTGCCATGCGTAGCCAAAGAGAGAAAAAGGAGAGAATTTGAAGAAGAGTCTATCATCTCTATCATGACTCAAAGCTGGTTCGAAACCTTGGACCTTTATTGTGGTACAAATTTACTCATGGATGCAAATACTCTGATTGACATTGATTCTTTTCTTGCAAACAATGCCTTATATTGTTTCTACCATCATTTTCCCTTCATACCCTCCAGAAAAAAAGTTTACTTACAACTACAACAACGGATGTTCTGGGTTCTTTCATGTAAGCCACACTATTGGTGCAACGTATATATAATAATGTTGGAAGTATTCACTTCTCTTCGATCCTTGTTTTCAACGACCGCTCAAAGAGAAGCATTGTCATAAAGCACTAAACTGTAAGGATATCAGCAGGCAGCATTGTGGATAAATAGTCTCAATTTCAGGTTCGGTCCGTTTACCCCTGGAACCGAGAACTAAACTGCATAGTACAAGTTCCTAAAAACCGGAAACCGGAAGCTGGATTAGGTCTCACTAGAACTTGGAACCGGTGCTCACCACTATTTCTAATATCACCATCTTTTGAAGCGCGCAAATTTTTTGCCAAAGGTGGTATAGTTTATTGAAGTAAAAATAAAACACAAAAATTACCATTCTCCAGTACATGAAAAATCTCAGAAAGTACGTTAGAAAACTAATTTCTACAAAAGAAGAAGATACTGCAAATTGCGATACATAGGAATGTAAAACCCAATTTGGGTACGGTGTATGTTATTTTTCCAATGTGAAGTAATGGCTTATAGTCATGGCTACTTCTACCAATTTTTCTGAGGTCTATATAGTCAGATATAACCTAAGATCAATCTGTGTCAATTCCTATGCAAAACAAGAGCGTGTACGAAATATCAAGAAAATTGTCAAATCAATCGTAAATCTATTATTCGGATGCTAATTCAGTTCTAAAATATTTCAATTTCGCCAATTTAGTCCTAAACCTTTGCATGAAATTTCAATATAGTTTTTCCCACCAATTCTTGCCAGAAATCGTTGTAGTGTGCCACATAAGATGACCGACGGTGACTAGAATTACACGTCATTAATTTCTGGCGAAAATTAATCCAAAAGACTGCATTAGAATTTTTGAGCAAAGGTCTAGGATTAAATTGACGAAATTTTAAAATTTTGGACTTGATTGGCATTCTTGTAATAAATTTAGGACTGATTAGGTAATTTTACCTTGAAATATCTTTTTGGATGTTACTCTTGGCAAATAAGCACAGGATTTGGATCCAGATCAGAGACTCAGAAAAAGCCCGTTTGAGTCTCGTTTTCAAACTTTCTTTCCAAAAGTGAAGTGGACCCCGAGACAGGCCGTGGATCTTCTACAGCAAAGATTGATTCCCTTGGGACATTTTTCAACGAAATATGCCTAAAATATGGAGAGCATTGTTGATTAACATTGCATTATGTTCGCTAAATACGGTTTTCTTGATTCATTTAAGTTAATGAAAAAAACGTCGTTACCCAATTTTAGTATCCAATGAACTTTTCAAAACCGTCTCGAAAATTATCCATTTTTATGGTGATTGTGTGGTGATTTCCGACTAAATTGCTTGAGTACAAATTGTTACCGAAATATAAATTTTTGGGTATGAATATTGGTGCACGACAATTCTAAAGAGTCCTTGAGAAAAGTAATCCGAGAAAGAAAAGCCATGAAGGGACAGATACCGACTGACGCTGAAAATTGCATGGCCTACCATTACAGATGAATGGAGACGAAATTTGTATGATCTGCATGATTGATACTTCAACAGATAATTTTTTATTCCCTTGAGAGGGTGCCAAATCAATAATAGATCCAAAAGTCACGCCTCCTGCCACGACCCGCCGAATTTTTCCATGGGAGAGGAAAAATATGACATACCCTGCTACGTGCTAAGTCTAGATTTGAGATTTAATTTAGGCTCTCCTAATTCAATATCATATCACGACTGTAGTTTAAGTTTTTAACCTGTAAGTGATTTTTATCTAGGAGTTATTACTAATCAATTTAGGGTGGGTCGATTAAAAACGCAAGTAAGGTGATGGAAGAATCGTTCTACTCCTACGAACCAGAGATTAAATGAGTTCAAGGACTTGATTATACTAGTTGAGTGACTAGTGCCCTTTCGGTACCTTTCATCCTGTTCATTTCAAAAAATATTTGTTAGGCAGTTTGAATTGATTTTAGGACCTATCTTTTAACATGTGAGTTGATCAAACGAGTGCACAATCATTAGTGATTAGCAGTCAAGAAAGATATGCAACCTAGGATTTTAACCCTAACTAAGGCGACAACATTCAAAACATGATAATTTATGCAATTATATTCTAATTAAAAATAATATGCATAATAATAATATAATAGTAGTAAAAATAACATGCAAAATACTACCGCAAAGCCCTATAGGATTATCCAATCTAAACATGATCATTAATCGAATAATTCATATAATTTAGAAAAATATTCAAAAATACTAATTTCTAAGCTATTTCCTAATTTTAAAATAAAAAATATATTTTTTATTTTTTTAAATGATATTTTTAATTAAAAATAATATAATATTAATATAATATTCGATTGGGTTGGGTCGGCGGATCGGGTTGGGTCAAATCCAACCTAGGTCAACGGACCCGACCCAAAAGCATTGATTCGAGTTGGATCTCTAGGTCAAGGTCAACCCAGGTTGTTGACCTAGGGTCCTGGACCAAATCGGGCCTAGTTCGATGGAAGAAGACGAAATAGGGCCGGTTTGACTCAGTCGAACCGACGTTGAATGTCATGCAAACCAGTCTGACAGGGTTTGTAGGCCAGGTTTAGGCCTATTCTCGCGTGCCTTTACACGTGAGAACGCTAACCGGGCGAGATCCAGCGATTGGCTAGCCATCTTGCCTAGCCATCGGCCTCACCAGCCTCGGAACTTGAGGCCGAGGAGGCCCCCATTTGATCGACCAAGGTGGCCGGCTACGGCGGCTGCCAGCTGAGCCTCGACTGGCGCTCGTCGAGCCCAAACATAGGTTGAAGCTTGGCTAGCCAACTTAAGCCAACCTTCAAGCTCCCTTGGCCTCCAACAACCCTTACAAAACCATCCCCAAAGACCATAGCTCACTGGATGGCCCCTACATAGCCAGCCGAGGGTCAAGAATAACAAGCCTCTCTTGGGCATTTTGCCAAACACATGAAGTGTGCGACCAAAACAGGGAGTCTCCAACCTCTCTTGAGATCAAGGCCTGCTCCAGTGGTCACGACTCGCTTCTGAAGGCGATTATATACCAGTATCAGGATTGGTATGGGCCGAGATTTGCACGAAACGGTCGGCGCGAGTCCCAGCCAAATTGCAACAAAAAACTGGGGAAAACAACGCCTTTGAAGGACTTACCCGTTGGGTTGCTTCAGGGGGGTCATCAACCAATTTATGGGCAATGGCAAGATGGGCTGCTTCCTCTTCGAGACTTGCAAGCTCTCAACTCTCCCTTTTCTCTCTATTTCTAACTCAAAAATCTCTCCCAATCCCGCTCTCTCCCTCCGCTCTATTCTTCCTCAAAGGGGCTGATCCTTTCTCTCTCTCCTTCACCTGCTTATATAGTGGCCGACGACTATCTACTCTGCCCCGAATGTCCTCTCCATTAAGTGCTCTCAATTGCTCTTTGTTCCATTGACTTCAGTGGCCAGACTTGCATTGTGGAGCGACTTCTCCTCATCTGTCCAAGGCGACTGATTACAGTGACAGGGAGGAAAGAGGAGAGAGGCTGGGATGGTGGGGAGAAAGAGAAGAAGGAGCCGGGCCGGGCCAAGCCCAGCTTGCACGGAAGGAAAGGAAAAAAGAAAAGGATCGAGTAGGGCCCATGGGGAAGAAAAGAAAGGGTTGGGCTGACCTAGCCCGATTTGATTTTTTTTAATTACTTTAAAAACTCTAATTAGTGCAATTACTATTAACACACCAAATGCCTAGATGAGATGCAATTAAATAAAATTTTTTGTTTTAGGAATTAAGAACATTAACCCCTAAATTTTTTTATAATTAATTTTAGGCAAATTAATAAAATATGTGTCAACAGCTACCCCTTTTTTAGGGTGAGCTCGCAAATGTTACATTCAAAGATAAAATGAGACCTAAATTTGGCTCGTGCATGTACAATGAATGCTATCTTTGGCGGGATCATAGATCCCATTTTTCATGATCCGATATAAGATAATGCATGCTAAAGTAAATAAAGACATACCTGAGGTTACTTACCTTGCTAAGAGGGTAGAGTAATTCCAAATTGTTGATGTTGTGTGTCAAGGATCCGATCCTATTTTCAATCGCATTAACAGAGGAAATTGTTTGTTTAGGACGCGAATCTATCTTCAATCGCCTTGACTGAGGTTTGCTTGTTGAAGCACTTAAATATTGTCAGAAGTACTTGAAAAGACTTAATGTGAATAGAGGGGGGCGATCCCATATTCGGGGAGTACCATAACAATCGTAGGTACCTGGTGAACAGAAAGGTCGATCCAATGTTTGGTTGGTGAACAGAGGGTGAGTCCAATGTTCGAGGGTACCATAACAATCGTAGATACCTGATGAACAGAGGGTCGGTCAATGTTTGGGGGATGCCATAATAAATATAGGTACCTGAATTTTTGAAACGGACTTGTGTAGAAAAATACTTACGTGGATACGTTCCTGATTTTTAAGGGCATGTCTCCCTTTATACATGTTTCTGTCCAAAAGTATATGCATTCATCGAAGAAATAAACAATTAAGGCAATTTTAGAACACATACATCTTTTGAGCCATTTGGGTTGCATTTCGCGCAATGAGAAATGCTTTTCGTTTTTAAAAGAGCACATTGATTATCCTCTGGGTGGTTTGAAAAGAATTTTGATGAAATACCTTGAGTTTCTTAGCCGAAGGTTTGATGGATCATATGATAAATAACCAACTTTTCTCAGGAAATACCGACCTTTCTTGGGGAATGTCAACCTTTCTCGGGGAATGCCGGCCTTTCTCAGGACACATCGATGGGGATGATAAAGAGGGCTTTTCTACTGCCCAAATTTTTGTTGCGTACCATTAGGGAGTAAGAGAGACTCCGAGACATGAAAGCTAACCACGTCAATTCTATTTGGGGAACATGAGTGCCAATTTGGTATATGAATTTCTTCTTTGGATACACCACTTGGGAATAAGAAGGGACTTTGAGTCACAAAAGGATATTAAGTCAATGAGGGACTCCAACTACATAACCAAGCCGTGTCGATCCCATCGAGGGGAATGTTCAAGAGTCTTTGGGATGTTTTTGGAGACAACCTAGACGTCAAGCGATCTTTGAGTCTTCATGGACATTTTATATGTCAAAGATGATTAGAGCAAATATGCATACATTCATCAAGGATATAAATAAGTTAGACTATTCCAGAGTGCGCATTTCAAAGCTCACTAGAGTTGTAGACAATTCAATTAAAGCTCATGCATGATGATTTTGCCATGTTTGCATCACTAAATATCCACCAAGGATAATTATAAATTGAGATAATTTTCGCTCGCAAGGTGGACTTCTCAAGAAGCTGAATGAGGGATCTTCAGTTAGAAAGAAACTTCCACCCGCTCTTATTGAAAAAGGGCTGTTTATCCCGACCATTAATTCTAGAATATAGAAAACACTCAATTTGATCGTCGTCACATCAACAAGGTCTAAGTTTTCTAGCAAGTGGTACGATCTTACCAATCTTAGAGGTCTTTATAAGGATCGTAACGTAAGCTTGGTCAATAGTTTAACAAAGGAGACTGTTCAACTCAAGGTCATGAAAGAAAATACTCCGCAATCATCTCCGAATTTACAAGTCAAGAACCTTGCAAAATAAGATAGAAGAAATCTTGTTCGCACTTCCTTGAGCGATATTTATAAACAATTGAAACTCAATGTTAACTCAAGTGCCATAATTAGAAGAGGCTTCATTAGGGAAGTAACGGAGGTTTGGTTCACAGGTCGAGGAACGAAAGGGTTCCAAGCTCAATGATGTGTGTAAGGATGAGAGTTGGTGATCATCTTGGCATTGTCACTAGTCTTTTTAATAACTGTTGGGATCTTCTTTGTAAACTCCCCGGGGAAATTTCGCGCTTTGGCTTCTTGGACTTTTGTCTAACAATTGTGAATTCGCTTGGGGATACAAATTCCTTTGCTTTTTGGTCGCTTTTTGTCTATGGGCATTGGCTTTGTTTTTGTTAGGCACATTGCTTTTTCCACGCTCTTAATTTTCATTGATTCATTTCATCATTTTTTGTTGTTCTTTTGGTGTTGTCAAGACTAACCTAGATAAGTTTGAATAAAATAATACTATTAGGCTTTATGAGGTCTTCATCTTCATTCGGCACTCTAGACCATGATGATCGAACTGTGGTGACTTTTGCTTTGCCCCGGTGTGGGGGATGATCACCAACTGGGTTTGTATGAAACAAAATCGCCGGCTTAATTAGGCTAGCAAGGGTTATAAGTGTATGGGATAGAAGAAGAATTGCTCTTGGTCATCCTAGGGCACTTAAATCATCGTGAGAGTTCATCTGCAATAATAACACTAAAAAATTGATGCAAGTGAAAGTAAGAAAATTTCTATCCATTTTTCTTATCTTGTGCTGTCGACTTACCTCTAGTTGCCCCCTAGTATGGGGTGGTTCTCAACAAAGGTAATTTAAAAGGACTCTCTGAGTGTATAGGCTTAAAATAGTTAAGTAAAAGATCACCGGTAGTGTATGGGGCAGAAAAATGAACTACCTCTCATCATTTCGACTATCGTATCTTATGCGAGAAATTCCTTTACCTTACAGACATGGAATCTTTTCATTCGTCTTGCCAGTGATCAATACATGGGAATGTGTATAGACTAGGGATTGCCTTTCATCATCCTGATACATCTTGTTCAGCACATCCAAGTAGTTCGACACCATTCGTCAAATTGTCAAAATTTTTGCATGGAATTGGTAAATTAAACAAGTAAAATTACTCTACAAAATTCCTTTCCAAAAGATATGTGATGTATTTGAGGGATGATTAAGCATCTATTCGCTTTAAATTGTTTTCTCTTTCTTTAATTCTTTCTACTCTTATGAAAAGAGATTCAAGGAAAGAGATACTTACCTGTGCTGCAATGGCGGCAAGGCAAACCTGCAAGGCAATAATGGAGTTTATATTAATGAATGGCTCTTTGAGGGACATAAATTGGGAACGATACAACATTATCCTTCATGTCTCCTTTCATTTGAGTTTAAATTGACAATTCCTTAAGTTTTCTCGAATGGCAATAATATCTGTCGAAAATAGTATGAGCTCATGTTAGAAATAAGATGATCGGGGATAAATTGAGAACAATACCAAATTACCCTTCGTGTCTCCCTTCATTTGAGTTTAAGCTAATGACTCCTGGAGCTTTTCTCGAATGTTGACAATTCGTGTTGAGAATAGCATGAGCTCATATTAGTAATGAAATGATCGAGGGTAAATAGAGAATGATACTAAATTACCCGTCCTCCATTTTGTCTTCACAGCTAGCAAAGTTTTTTCTTTTGAAATCCCTTCCTTGTTGGTCTTGAAGCTCGAATGAAATCCTCTGCAGGCAAGGGTGCTCCTAATTAGGCGGTCCTATTCTCGATGCATGTTATGTTAATGCGGTTCCGACACGTTGAAGAGCTTCTCGGGAATCATCTGATTCCTGACTATACATGTGGATCTTCGCAGCAAAGCTAATATTGACTTTAAATGTCATTGACTAATATGGGTGTTGTAATCCTTTTTGATGACTACCGAGACTTCCATGATTGTTAGTATTAGCATTGGTGCTATCTTGCCATATGCGAAGTCCAATCTAGCTGCTTATGCTGAACCTTTATTCAAATCCATCCTACATAAAAGGAGAGGATATATCATTTCTACATTAAAGTGGATGAACTTTAGGAACGAAATACACCATTTTTGCTGAATTGGGGGATTCTAACATTCCATGCCCTTTAGTCTATTTCTCCAATCAAGGACTCTTTGCACATTAAGGAAGAAATGTTTTAGTTGTTTGCACGGATTAGGGCTAAGACAAGGACCAAGATACATCCTTTTAGTATTCCGTCGTGTTTCGCTCAAGAGGTCTCATCATTTGTGCTCTATCCGACTTGCCAACACATTAGAATCTAGCATGCTCCTTAGTTTGTTACCTGCAAAAGAGAAGGGACAGAGTATTATTTCTAAAATTTGTTGAGGAATAAAACTTAACCCTTTTCCTTTCAAAAAAGGGTGATTTCTTCCTGACTTGCCCCCGGTTTCACAAAAATGTGCGGGGAAGCAACTTGGGACATGCTTGGAGATAGGGTTTGTTGGACGCCTACTTTGCTCCTCGGGAGGTCATCACAATCAATCAAGGGATAATCAATCGCCCCACATTGATATAGCATTCTTCTGAAAATATGCTCACCATTGTGTTGATTATCAAACTAACCAACGGGTCCACTATCATTGGAAATTGATGTGTCATCTTAAGAAGCTTCATCATTGAAACAAACCAGGAGAATTACGCTATGAGACATCAAGTAAAGGAGTAAAGAAAAACAAACAACGTCTATCTAACACATGCTTGGAAAAAAGCCTTTAGCAATGCAATGTTTTTATTATTTTTGAAAAGAATTGAGGGAGGAAGCATGAGGAAGCCCGGCCCTCAAAATTTCTCCGTGGATGATATTTTCTTTTCATGGGTAGATATCATCACCGGGCTGATTTAGTGTACCTCAACATATCCTCAAAACAAAACATTTCCGATTCTTTTGAATAATTTAGGCGAATTACATTTATTAGAATGGAAATTGCAACACTTGAATTCCAAGCATAATTGAAAATTTAGAAAATCGAGAATACTAGAAAACAAATGAGACTTTAGAAAGCAAGAAAAGCTCCTACATAAGGGAGGATTCAAACTATTAAATATGCTTCTATTCCAAGGGGGAAAATTGAGTCTTTAGTTTACTCAATGATGACATCTGCGCCTCCTGCTTGATTGGATGGTGTGCTACGGAATGAAAAAATCTTTGCATCCAATAATTTCTGGACCTTATTCTTCAAGACAATACAGTCATTGACGGAATGTTCTATTTCACCCAAATGATGATTGCATGCTTTGGAGGGATCGTAGTTGGGGAAACGCTTAGGATTTTCACGCTTTGGCTCTTTAGCAAGCAATCTCTTTTCTATGAGAATGGGCAGGATCTGAGACATAGGCCATGAGAGTGGCATAAACTGTTTTTTGTTATTTTGCCTTTGTAATGGTTATGCCCGAACGGTTATACTGAATCTGCATTGTTCACATTGTACGAACTTTGGACGTAGGGTGCTCAGTTCCTTGGGATTGGGGGACTTAATAATATTGTCAGATATGACAGCTTTGTCTTTCGGGTTGACATTGGATGGCTCCATTTGAATCATCACCGCTGGTCTTGGATGAAGAAATAGAGCCATGGTGAGTTGGTTCAAGCGGACTGACAGATGTTCCACTTGTTTCGAGAGTTGTCGAAGAAAGGTGAAGACTTGCTTTATCTCGTTCTCTATGTCCGCCACACGGGTTGTTATATCCTCTTTAGCCATTTTTGCTTGGCGAATGGATATAATTCGTAATTACCTATCGGGAAATGGAAATGAATGAGTATAATACCTCATAAGGTATCAGTCCATGACTTAGTCTAATACTGTATTTTCATACTCCATTTAGTCAAGTACTTTTCCCCATCTTGCAAAAAAATAAGATGCAATTTTTTTTTACATTATTGTTTTTTAAGAACGGAAAACCTAGTTGCCATCTTCAGGGTTCGAACCTTGGTCTTTCGGACCGATTCATTCCCCGGGTACCGACCAAGGCCTTGGTAGTGTCAATAGGGCGCATTTTTTATTTATACACAATTTTCTCCTTTTTTTTTTAATACGACGGGAAATCCCTTGGGAAAACAATGATTTTAACATGCTTATAAAAATAAGGGCATGAATTGGAAATAAATATTATGAAAAAGTTTTAGTGAATGTTTCTTCCAAAATGACTACGGTATTAAATCCACAACTAACCTAGACTAATTATGGATTGATCAGAATATACCAAAATAAATAAATTACAAAGTGTAGGAATGGAAAACTTACTTTACCGAGCACCATGGCAATCCCAAAAACATGCGTATTAGAAGTGATGTTCGATTTCTATCTAGATGGCTTAGCAAAATGAAGCTAAACGGATGTTTGACCGTCGTAGTCTCACGTTGGTGTCAGGTCCTTCTAACCTTGACTTAGTCGAAAGGAATACCTTATAGTCATGTAGATAGCTGCTAAAGATAGACACTTTACAACACTTACAAAGAAATTTCGGGGAAAAGAAAGGCAACTTCTACATCGTGGTCTTGCGTTCGAGGTCGTATATTTCTTAACACCATCCTAAATGCCTTATCATGGCCCATGTCCGGCGGTATGGTTATGTATGTAACAGTATAGTGCTAAATTATTAAAGCATACACAACAATTCATAAACAATCATTACTTCGAATCTGCAAGAACATTTAACACCTTAATGTCAAGTTAGACCTAGAATCCTCGCTGCCAAAAATATTTTTGAACAGGATAAAATTTCTGGCTTAAGTCCACTTAAGAAAAATAGTATCTAGCGGAGTCGCCAGTCTGTCACGACTCACCGAATTTTTCCATGGGACAGGTGTCACGACCTACCTCTCAAGGGCCAAACTTGATGAAGTGGGTTTAGAGGTAAGTGTTCGTGAAATGGTTCGTATAACGAATCATAAAAGACAACTTACCGAAGTGTCGATCTTTTGGTCATCCATAGGGTCCATTGATCATGAATGTGTATTTTCCCTAAATCCATATCTCGTGTAACAACGGATTGATTTTTTCTTTTTTAAGAGTCACCACTAGCCTAGGTCGAGGGTCGACTAGGAGTGCAAATGGTAACCAAGAGGCAAGAATTTGATTTCTGGAGGAGAAATATGTTTGATAAAAACATGACTAATTCTGCTCCAGAAATTGATTTTTGGTATAGAAATCTGTTTTGATTTGTTGATTTTTTTGCACCTAAAAAAATTTGAATTTTACTCAAAGTGGGTGGCCACAGGTATTATAAGCCATTATGTAAAGTTTTGGAATTTTTGATTTTTTAAAATCTTTTTGGGCACCTAAAAAACATTTAAATTTCACTCAAAGTGGGTGGCCACAGGTATTCTAAGTCATTTTGTGAAGTTTTTTTATTTTTTTAATTTTTTGGGCACCTCAAAAAATTTAAATTTTACTCAAAGTGGGTGGCTACATGTATTCTAACCCATTATGTGAAGCTTTAAAATTTTTTATTTTTTTGGGCACCTCAAAAAATTTAAATTTCACTCAAAGTGGGTGGTCATAGGTATTTTAAGCTATTGTGTGAAGTTTCGAAAATTTTTATTTTATTATTATTTTTCTTTTTTTGGGCACCTCAAAAAATTTAAATTTCACTCAAATTAGGTGGCCATAGATATTTTAAGCTATTTTGTGAAGTTTTGAAATTTTTTGATTTTTTTGGGTACCTCAAAAATTTAAATTTCACTCAAAGTGAGTGGCAACATATGTTTTAAGCTATTCTGTGAAATTTTGAAATTTTTGATTTTTTTCATTTTTTAAAAGAAAAATTTACCAAATTTCATATTTTCCCGAAATCTGACTCTTTTTAAACTATTTTCTGGAAATTGTTATGAATTTTTCTAGAATTTTTCAATTTTTATGCATTTTTTGAAAAAAAAATTGTGAAAAAATAGGGAGAATACATTATGGAATCAAGAAGCTACAAAAAGTAGCTTATCTTCTTTACCAAAAAAAAAGTAGCTTATCTTTTTCTTGTCAAAAACTCATTCTGGAATCAAGAATGCATTCTGGAATCAAATATTTTTAACGAGCACATTTTTATTCCAGAATGCAAAAATCAATCCAGAATGCATTCCGGAAATTTTTTAACAAACATCATTCTGTTCCGGAATGCATTCCGGAATATAATTTTTATTCCGGAATGCATTCCATGCGCACCCTAGAATACCCAATCGAAATGCGGGAGTTTCGTGGTTTCTACGAAAACTAGAGATAATGAGTTCGGAGACTAGCTTATGTTAATAATTCCATTAACGCCCTTTCGATACTGCTACATTTATCATGGTTATTATAAAATCTACTCTTATTTGTTTTTTTACCATTTTCATGCCAAAGCCATAGTCCACTAAGTGATCACGCATCTTGTTTTTGTATTTTCATTTAAGATTCTAAACTAATCCTATCTTAGTCTAGGAAAAAAATATTGAAAGGCATTACCTAAAGTAAACACTCAAGGTATTAAAAAGACAAGCTAATCCTAAGTGCAAGAAAGAAAAACTCGCAACTCATCGGGTGTTTATCACAATATAAATTGAAAGCTCGAGACATGATTGGGGACGAATGAATTGAATACAAATTGAGATTGGATTGGACATCGGTCTATGACCACCTTCTTTAAAAACTTTGGACTATCTCCTCCATGGATCGCCTTTCGGGTATCGATTTTTACATCCATAAATACATTCATGACAAACAATGTACAAAAGGACAATCAAAGCAAGGCAATGATGTAAGCAATTCACTAATCAAATACGGGCCTCGAGATTTGCCTTTGCTTTGCATACATTTTTATTTACCCGCCCACTTAATCATCTAACATTATTTGATTAATGGTTAACGATAATGTGATATTATTTGCATTCACAAAATAACAACTCATATCGATTAACTCCTAAAATAGGGTTCTAAGTGACCACCATGGACTACCCGCCCAACATGTGCCGGGCCTAACATACATCTAACAAACACATGCAAGACAATGAAAATGCATGCATTCAGGCCCATGGGCCTGAATTTCAACCAAACAAGCAATGGATAGTAGGCTTCAAGTGAGGTTCACTTGTTCAATTATTAATTGCTAATTTGAACCCTTTCTGTTCAGATGTGATTAATCAACCTAATGATATCCAAATGAAGTGATTCATGTGTCATTAGAAATATAATTTCATGAGGATCAAAGTTCATGAGGAACATTTTTTCTAATTTCCCACCAATTTTCACAAAAATGAGAATTTTACCCTTGAGGACAGTTTGGACTCGGTTTAAATTTGAATTCAAAGAAGTTATGGGAAAAATAGTGACCGTTATCAAAACCTCGCCAAATTTTTTGGACAATTAGAATTATCCATGTGTGACAGTTTTCATGTTTTAATTTTTTGCTAAAAAACCCTCTAAAGTTTTGTAAAATTCGTTTTTCACTGACGACTCATTTGCAAGCCAAGTTTTAGTTCGAGAGGACTTTATCTGAGACTTCTAGCAAATTGACCTCATAAAAATTGATATCAGGTCCCAAAACTTTCTAGTCTACATAATAAGACCGTAATGAACAACTTTGTAGTTTTATATTTTAGCAAAAAAGTACTCTAACTTTATCAAATTCGAAAAAACATATTTTGGATTTTAGAGAAAGGAAAATTAGATTTGGACAGAAATACTGACTAAATCATAAAAATTCGTTTGAAAATATAAATGAACTCTGATTTTGATAAAATTGATGTGACTTGAAATCTCTTGATTCTCAGTATGAACTTTCATGGAGATCATTTTTCTAGATTTTGAATATACGAGTTTATAAAAATCAAAAAACACATGAAGGTCATTCAGAAACTCATTTATCATAGGAACTGAGCCTAGATGACGTTGTTAATCGTCCTAACCTAACATGCTTGGAATTTTATGAAATTTTTACAGTGGACATATCTAATTGTTCTTGACAACTTTCATGTAGGAAGTTTTCTCAAATAACGAACACAGAAAATCAGAAAAATCATCCAATTGAGCAAGGTCATTCAGTATTACAGAAGAACAGAGCACAACATAATCATTCTAGATTCTAATCTCGACTTTCAAAGAAGTTTTGATCTAGCAAACGATGTCTGTTTAAGGCCTGGAACCTATCAAATCGAAGCTCAAGATGTATTCTACGACTCTCTAGTTCATCACTTTGCAAGATTCCAACATTTTAGAAGTCAAATCATCATCACAAGCAATCGGATCATTAGAATCCAAGAATGACAGATTTGAACTCACCTTGTGTAATGATACTTCGGAGCACAACCAAGCGATCCGGCCTCCGTATTCAGCTCAAGGATGGCACGGAGAAGCCTCAGAAAGCTCGATAAACCTATGAGAATTGAGAGTACAAACTAAAGTAAGAATCGACTCGGTTTTGTGCAAATGAACTATCAATGGAAATCAAGTAAAACAAAGCAATCCGGGGGTTGTTCCGAGGGAGGCCAGCCACCATAGCCACGTGAGGATGCCAAGTAAGGTTGCTGAGGCTCGAGATTGCTGAAGGGGAGCCGTCGGATTGTCAGAATCCCCATGGAAGCCGGCTGGATCAATCATCGGCTTGGCTGTCGGTGATGTAACTGAGAGAGAGATAGAGCTAATCGGAGGTGCTCCGGCCACTAATAGCTGTGACCAGTCTTGCGAATGGCTCTGAGATGTCTGGGGGGCTGCCGGAGAGCCGGTGGTGTGCTGGAAATCGGCCGGCAAGTGGCCGGCGTGAGCAAGGAGAGCTCTCGGCTAAGAGTAGAGAGGGAAAGAATGCGAGAGAAAGCGAGAGAGAAGAGAGAGAAATCAGATCTGAAAAATAAAAGTCTTTCTCAATTTTTGAAGGGAAAAAGCTTATATATTTCCCTCAACTTTAAATCATAGCCCTTATCAATATATGGCCTATAATGTATTTTTAATGATTAAGAATATTCCTTGAGGGTTAAGGATAAGCGACATGACACTATGGATGACCACGATTTGTTGTAAATAAATGGCCATGATTGAGAATATTCCTTGAGGGTTAAGGATAAGCGACATGGCACTATGGATGACCACAATTTGTTGTAAATAAATAGCCATGATTGATTTGTTTAACCCCTACGTAATTTGCTTAATCCTTAGGTAAGGGAATTTTGGTAATTTTGCTTAGGGGAATTTTTGCAATTTCTATTTAAGGGTATTTTTTTCATATTGAGCACAAAAAAGGATGTGGGTGGCTAGAATAAATAGCCAATCGCTAGATTCTTGACTGGAAAAATGGCCAGTCCGATCAAACTAGTTCAATTCCGATCAAACAGAGTTGAATCGGTTGGATCGGTTTGATCCAGGTTTGACCAGGTTGAACCGATTCAATTCTCAGCCCAATTTGTTCCAATTTTGTACAATTTCATCCCTACCATGATTGATTGACTCAATTGAATTGAATTTGATTAAATTGGATTGATCCAATTTGAAAACATACATATTTGATCCAATTTAACCTGTTTGGCCCAATTGTTTTAGTTTGAGTTAAATTGCATGGCCAAGCTAGACTAATGGATTTAATTGAAGTCCAAATGGCCAAATTGAGCTTCAATTTATCAAATTGGATGTTAGTCTAGAATGGGTCAAGTTGAATTGCACTAATTGGACTAATTACTCTTAGATTTCTCAATTATTGGATCACTAACTTGGCCAAATTGGCTCAAATTGATTTCAAATTTGAATTTTATATAAGAAATTAGCTCATTCGTGTCTTAATTGTGCAAATCATGAAGAATTAATTGAAATCACTGATTATGGCCTAAATTGGGGGTTTTTGCTCTTGGCTTGGAATTATAGAATTGACTCTAAAATTAAATGCAATATGATCTCTAGATCAAATGTCATGAGGAAACTATCCTAAAAAATGACTATAAATGAAGTAATTTCATTTTTGGCCAATTTGAACCAAATTCTGCAAATTGGAGAAAAGTTGATTTTGAACCAATTTTTGTAAAATTGACGATGCCAAAGTGAAATTAAGCTAAAAATGAGTTAATTTAGGGGTTTTAAAATTTTTGAATTTTTTTGGACAAAGTGTTGACCAAAAGTCAATATTTTAGTACTTATATATTAAAATGTCAATTAATGGGTCAAAATTTGAATTTTTTGAAAATTGATTATGCAAAAGTGAAATTGATTCTATTTTTGGGTGTTTTTGCAAAAAATCAAAATTTGATTTTGGGTTAACTTTTGGTCAAAGTTTAACCAAAAAGTCAACTTTTTGACTTTTTGAATTTGAAATGAAAAAAGCTAAGAAATGAATGGTTAATGCTAATTCAAATGCCAAATGACTCTTTTTAGTTAAGGATTGGGTTTTGTCGTAATCAGAAACCCTAATCTCAAGATTTTGCCTTTATGACGCATTGACTAAAAATCGGATGTCAACAAGAGGAAAAATGTGACGTAGCCTGGTACGCGCTAAGTCTAGGTCTGAGACTCAACTTTGGTTCTCCCAAGCCCATATCATATTGCGACTTGTGATTTAAGTTTTTAACTTGCAAGTGGTTTTTACCTAGGAATCGCCACTAATCAATTTGGGGTGGATCGATTAAAAACCCAATTAAGGTGACGGGAGAATCACCCTACTCCTACGAACCAGAAATTAAATTAGTTCAGGGACTTAGTTACTCTAGTTGAGTGATTAGTGCCATTTCGGTACCTTTTATCCTGTTCATTTCAAAAAATATTTATCAGACAATTTGGATTGATTTTAGAACTTATCTTCTAACATGTGAGGTAATCAAACGAGTGCACAATCATTAGTGATTAGCAGTCAAGATAGATATGCAACCTAAGGTTTTAACCCTAACTAAGACGACGACAGTCAAAATATGACAATTTTGTTCAATTATATTCTAATTAAAAATAACATGCATAACAATAATACAACAATAGTAAAAATAACATGCAAAATACTATCACATAGCCTTATAAGATTATCCGATTTAAACATGATCATTAATTGAATAATTTATATAATTTAGAAAAATATTCAAAAATACTAATTGCTAAACTATTTCCTAATTTTAAAAGAAAAATAAATTTTTTTAATATTTTTAATTAAAAATAATAAAATATTAATAAAATATTCGACCAGGTTGGGTCAGCGGATCGGGTTAAGTCAAATCTGACCCAAGTCAACGGACCCGACCTAAAGACATTAACCCCAGGTCCTGGATCAGATCGAGCTTGATCCAATGGAAGAAGACAAAACAAGGCCAGTTTGACTTGGTCAAACTGGCCCTAAATGGCCTGCAGACCTAGTCGGCCCAATCCGGTGGAAGAAGACAAAATAGAGTCGGTTTGACTCGATCGAACCGGCCCTAAATAGCCTGCAGATTGGTCTAATCAAGTTTGCAGGTCGGGTTTGGGCCTATTCTTGCTGTTGCAACCTCCCCCAACTGGTCTCACCATTTAGGGGGTTTGGCTAATGGATTTCTAAGTTTAAACCTAGCTCGAGCTCTTTTAAACCCATACCAATTCACAACTTAAGTTTAAGTTATTAACACGCAAATCAATTTCATTTAGGAATCGCCACTAATCAGTTTTCGGTGAGTCGATTAGACATCCAAGTAAAGCATGAGAGATTTGCTTTACTTCTATGAACCAAATATTCAAAGAGTTCGAGGACTTTATTACACTAATTAATCAACTTGTACCCTTTCGATACCTAACCTTATTCAATCACCACCTAACGTGTTCACGCTAATTGTGAGTCTTAAAGTCCTATCCCTAACGAGGCTAAGGGAAGTGACAATCGATATAAGAACTAAACATGTCTAGTCAATCACATGGAATGTTAAATTAAACACACAATTCAAAACGTGTAAATCAAACATCATACAGAAGGTCAAGAAAAGGCAATTCCAAAGAACAAACTTATTTTTTTTATTTTTGAATTTTTTTAATTAAAAATATTTTTAAAAAATTAAAATAATATAATAATATTGAACGGACCTGGGTCAGATCTCCACATTTGACCCGAGCGCGCCGGCCCAAGTCCACCGCTAGGTGGGCTTCGCGATGGCCCAATTCGGAGTAAAACTAAAACTCAAATAAAATAAGTAAGTAAAAAAATACCTAAGCCCAGTCTATTAGAAACAACAACTTAAATAGCATTTTAGCCCAAATTAACCAATTAGGCCCACCCGCAAATGGCCCAACTTAAAAGTCATTTTAGTTCTAAACTGAAAAAACCCAAAACCATTAAACCTTAATAATAGACTTAAAATTGGCCCAAACACCAAAATCCTACTCGGTGACGACTCAGCCGCCCGACTTAGCCACCAACCACCGACCTGGCTCATCCACGCCACGCTCGATGCCGCGACACTTCGCTTGACCCGAGCCTCCAGCTGCGCCTATTGTCGGTTGAAAGCTCGGCCACCACTCGGTTGGGCATGACGTTGCAAACCAGTCCTTGGCCCCCACATCGCCGGCCAATCTTCGACCACTGCATCACCAGCCAAACTTATGTCATCGTTTGAGCACCACCAAAAAGGGCGAAATGACGAAGCCCCGGAACGAAACCATGGACCACATCAAGGCAAGCAAACACAGGGATCGATACCATAGGAAATGCAAAACACGTTGTGAAGATCGCGAGTCGACGCACAATCAAAAAACACGACAAATCAGGAACAAATGCAAAAAATAAAATAAAATAAAAATTCATGTAGATATTTCATCAAATAGGTTGAGTGCATTGCAAAAACGGAAGGTTTTCAGCGCGATTGAGACTAGAGCTTGTTCGGGTTCACAACATAACAAATACAAGGGTAGAGGAACCAGACACAAGAACGACGTGGCCGAAATTTCAAGCGGGCTAGTTGGCTGCGAACTCTGACCACGGTGTCCTCAAAACTGAGCCACTCACGGTGGCAGAAACAGGACAGTCATGGTGGTGTCCCTATTCGGCTCGAGGGCAACGAACGGTGGCAAGCTCGATGGATCGGACTACATCCGATCACCTCGCAAGCCTCCGAGCCGGAATCCTCAAGTAATCGACTCAAAACTTTTGAAGAAAATCCAAAGAACTGAGACCTACTTTGGGTGCAAAAGGGAGGCCGCGGGCTCAAGTGGAGCGGCCAAGGGTTGTCAAACGACGCTTAGGCGTAGCCGGGCTACCGGAAAACTCTTCTCTCTCTTCATTGGATCTTGCTCAATCTCCCATTTTCTCCTCTCGGTTTCCTCTCTTTCCTCTTCTCTCTATTTGTCCCTCCCTTTTCATGAGGCCAGTACTCGGCATTTTAGGGGCTGGCCGGCACGCTTGACCACCTTCCTAGCACGGTTAGCTTGGCCTCGACCCCAAAATTGTGTCGGGCGATCTTCTGCCACCCCCACACCTCTTTGTCTTCTTTGCTTTCTCTGTCTTTTGTTGCTTGTCCTTCCCCCTAGAGTGCATGAATGGTGTTTGGGGGAAGAAGAACAATTGCGGGTTAGGCCCAAAGAGAGGGAAAGTGGGCCAGCTTGCACAAGAAAAGAAATAGGGAACAAAAAAAGGGCTAGGCTGACCCGCTTCAATAGAACCGGCTCGAATTTTTTTGAATTTTCTTCTTTCTTTTTTTCTTCTTTTTTTTGAATTTTTGAACTCTAATTTTTTTTAAAATAAACAAGTAAAATATGCTCTAACAGACCTTATTAATGAAAATGCACCTAATGTCCATATGTTGTTTAATTTGATGAAAATATTTTTGTTTAGGGGTTAAAAATTAATTCCTAGTTTTTTTTTGCAATTAAACTCTAAATGGATAATCAAAATTTAGGTGCCAAAACTCGCATGCCTGTGCACGCGAGAACGCCGACCGGGTGAGATCCGGCGATTGGCCGACCATCAGCCTTGCTAGCCTCAGAACTTGAGGCCAAGGGGGCCCCCGTCTGACCAACCAAGGTGGCCGGTCACGGCGGCCGCCGGCCGAGCCTCAGCCAAGGCTTGTCGAGCCCAAACATAGGTTGGGGCTTGGCCGACCGACTTAGGCCAACCTTCAGGCTCCCTTGGCCTCCAACAACCCCTACAAAACCATCCCTGAAGACTACAACGCACCTTATGGCCCCTACATAGCTGGCCAAAGGTTTGAGAATAATAAGCCTCTCTTAGGCATTTTGTCGGACACATGGAGTGCGCGACCAAAACAAGGAGTCTTCGACCTTTCTTTGGATCAAGGCTTGCTCTAGCAGTCATGACTCGCTTCCGACGACGAGTATATACTAGTATCAGGATCGGTATAGGCCGAGATTCGCACGACACGGTCAGCGCGAGTCCTGGCCAAACTACAACAAAAAACAAGGGAAAACATGGCCTTTAAAGGACTTACCAGTTGGGGTTGCCTTAGGGGGGTCGCCGGCCGGTCTACGGGCAACGGTAAGACGAGCTGCTTCCTCTTCAAGACCTACAAGCTCTCAACTCTCCCTTTTCTCTCTATTTCTCACTAAAAAATCTCTCTCAATCTTGCTCTCTCCCTCTGCTCTATTCTTGCTCAAAGGGGCAGACCCTTTCTCTCTCTCCTTTGCCTACTTATATAGCGGCCGATAGCCACCTACTCTACCCCGAAAGTCCTTTCCATTAAGTGCTCTCAACTGCTCTCTTCTCCATTAACTTCGGTGGCTAGACTTGCGCGGTGGAGCGACTTCTCTACCTTTGTTCTAGGCAGCCGATTACAGCGATAGGGACTAAGGAGGACGGAGGGAGAGAAGCCGGGCTAGTGTGGGAAAGAAAAGAAGGAGCTGGCCTGGGCCAGGCCTAACTCGCGCGGAAGGAAAGGAAAAAAGAAAAGGAAGGGGCCGAGCCCGTAGGGAAGAAAGGAGAGGGCCGGGTCGACTCGGCCTTATCAGATTTTTTTTTTAAATTATTCAAAAACTCTAATTAGTGCAATTATTGTTAACATGCCTAATGCCTAGATGAGATGCAATTAAATAAAATTTTTTGTTTTAGGAATTAAGGACATTAGCGTCTGAAATTTTTATAATTAATTTTGGGTAAATTAATAAAAATAGATGTCAACACCTCCCCAGTAAAAAGTTATGCATTGCCGATTGCCTAACATTAACGATACATCCAAATGAATCATCACATATTATTCTCTTTTCTCTACCAAACTGAAGAACTTTGATACATAACTGTCATTTGTGATGATTTATTCCACGGTTGGATATCAATAGCCTTTGTCCCAAGAACTCAAAGCAAACAACACCCTGATTATGATCCAGAACAAGGAGGTACGTCTCCGGGCGGCGGAAGCACCTTCTGATCGCTGTTCGGCCCGTCTTTGACAACAAGGACTGTGTCCATTCCCCAGCTCGCATGGCGTTCTAAGTGACAGTGCATGAACCACACTCCTACAAGCAACAGGAAAAGAATAATCTGTCAATTATGCATTCAAATATAAGTCTAAGCCCATGCAAACTATATGTTTCTATGCCTTTCTATTGATGCAATCATAGTACCTGGATTATCGGCTTTGAATCTGATTGATGTCCACCCGTTTTTGGGGAGTCCAACGGTGTTAACATAGGGAGGATCCACTGTATTGTACTCTGAAATATAGGAGTCGCTAAAATTTCCGTCGCCCATTCCGACGACATAAAAGCTATAGCCGTGTAAATGCATCGGGTGATTCTCTGCTGCTCCCAAATTGGTCCCCTGGAATCTTATCTCAACCTCCTCATTATAGTTAATCATCAACACGTCGGTAGTCACATTGGCAGCTTCCCCTATGGCCGATACATTCCCGGTGTAGTCGAACACAAAAAGTGGATGATCCGGAAAAGTCTTGTTGTAGATTCCGTTTATATTGCTGCACATGCCACAAACATAATGTTACGGAGAAATTTGGATGTTGAGTTACGCCTTTGCTTTAAGACAATTAAGGTTTTCAACAGTTAAATTGGTTAAATTTGGAAAATGTTTCAACCCGAGTCAACTCTATTGGTTTAAGAAAATCGTTCAATCCAAACAAATAGGATCAAAGTTGGTAGTCTAGTGATTTACGTACTTGTAGTATGCTTGGAGAATGCTAATTGACGGAGCCCAAAAACTTATGTTGTTCAAGCTTGCCGAATGCATAGAGCCGTCTGGACCAAGACATGTTTTATTAGCAGGACATGGTTGCTGATTCACGGACACTGTGATTGTAATGTTTCTAGTGATGCTCGTCGGAACGGTGGATGGATGATCTTTGCTATTCAAACTCCTCAATTGAATAGTGAAGTTTCCAGCGTCACTCTTATTGGTAAAACCTGGAAGCTCGGGTAACACGGGAGTCTCTGAGTGGTTATAAGTGCCGCTGTATTGGAATATCCCTCTCGTGACGTTATCGTTGGATGGGGCATTGGTGTCCACGAATGGACTGAATAGCATGTAGTAGCGACCAGGGGTTTGGTTTGCGGTGACCAAAACGTCCATCGTTTGACCGGGAGTTATCATGAGGTAATTGGTATTAAGCGGCTTCAAATAAGCCCCGTCCATTCCGACCACAGTGATATTGTGCTCCGCTATGCCGAAGAACATCTCTTCGTTCAACCCGGAGTGGATGATCCGGAAAAGATACGTTTTTCCTTGCACAACCGTTATATTGTATGCCGAACCTGCGAAAGAAAAAAAAGCACACTATGTTAGATAATATTGACGGAGATGTTGAAATTATTCGTGCAGTTTATCAAACATCATTAATTAGTTTGAAGGAATTATAATTTGGCAAGATCTCATTTCATTAATATAGCGTAAAAAGGTTTTATTTCATTACCTTTAAATAAGACCTTTTCTTTTTAATATTACTACCATATATCACACTCATATATATACACGCTAGAATTAGTACCATTAGAGCATGAATAAGTATCTCCTGGTTGACCATTAATGGTGTAGGCCACGGACAAATCTGGATCGCCACCGGATTCAAGAGCCTCGTCGATTATGTCCTTTGTATCTCTCGCATACCATTCAGCTGCATATCAAATTATAATTTTGTTAAAAAATACAATACAAACTGCTATTTGTGCGTGTGCAAGTAAAAAATTTATTTCTGTCATTTAAGTTAGTTGAAAGTAGCATACAGATGACGATTGTGTGTTGTTCATCAAACTTGTAAGGGTAATTGGTGTCGTTGATAGGCAAAATAATTATAGGGCCATGTATGGTGGCACGTGTCCAGTCGCTGTGAGCATGCCACCACAAAGTGCCTTCTTCTTCGGTGAATATGATTTTTTGAAGGAAGCTTGAGTTCGTAGGGATCGGACACTGCGTGATGTACTCTGGGCCGTCAGACCAGGGATACCTTATTTGTCTCACTCCGTGCCTGCGCATGTGTACAATATTAGGAGGGAGGGAGAGAGAGAGGGGTGGGGGGCTGAGGTTGGAAGCGGGGTGGTTTTATTTTTACCAGTGAATAGTGACTCCATAAGGTCCCATGTTGGTAACATTAACATAGACGGTGTCGCCCTTGTGAACACGGATCTCCGGCCCAGGAAACAGACCATTCACGGTCAATACGGTCCGATTCGTCTCACACAACATGTTAATGGGTGTCTCCTTCAACTGCAACAAATAAAATATCATCCTATAAAACTTTGACCATTAAGCATCCTAAATAATCTCTCTTATTAAATTGATGTAGAACCGTTTTGGTGCGTCATTGTCTACGACTAATATTAACTTATTCAAAGGCCTGCATCAGCACTTTCTTCTGGAAGAAAGACTCCAAATGGGTTGGAAACCACCTCCCAAAAGAATTAAGTAAATAAATCACACAGCTGTAGATATTTTGGGATTACTACCAAACTCTCAAGAAGTTGAAATCATCAGAACAAATGCATGTAGTTTGGTATATGAATGCCGCAATACTCGGCCTCAAGCATAGTTCAAGTTTTAGCTAGCGCAAGATCTAGATGTGAAGATCATCTATGACAAAAGTTGTAAAAAATGCGCTAGTAGTCGCTAAACGTTCTGTATAGCCCCAAAAAGACACAGTTAAAGTGCTCAAGAAGGAGATGTTCCTACTCACCACGAAATCATAGTTGAGGACTTTGCCTTGAGCCATGCAAAAGAGCAGGGTCAGAGTGGACGCAAGCCCTAGAAATCTGCCCATCGTCTCTCCCTCCCTCCCTCTCTCTCTCTTTCTCTCTCAACAACACAACTGAACTTGTACCAGTCACTTGATCCAGAAAAACAAAGGGGACTTGTGTCGTGCTCGGTCTCTTTCTTCTTGTGACCTTCACCTTCCATCGAAGGGGGCTACTTATAGGAAACTTCTTTCGATGCTTGGCGATCACTGTCTAGACGCTCTCTGTCTACCCCACATGAAAACGAAGTCGTCGTATTGCCACGAAACAACGTGTCCCATGACATTACAGCAAATAAACTATTAAAGATAAAAGAATGAGCATCTGTCTTTCAAAGGCTCGCGCTCGTTTTTCCCGTGTTTCCACGAAGAAGAAGAAGAAGAAGATTTTAATTAGTCACGCTGGCATGAAAGAGAGAGAACTTAAAAAAACATATTCTCTACGCGCTCATCAACTGCTTCACGACTCCTTACCGATTCCTGTTTTGTTCTTTTCTTGAGACAAGAGGCATCAATTGTCGACCAGTCCCCATGAAACTACGGTAATTAGAGCCACTAGAAGTCAAGGGATCTTCGGTTCAGCGGAGAAAATTGCATTCTTCAAAAAAGGAAGCATGAGAGAAAAATTGTTTTTCCTTGTGATTTACCAAATAGAGCAACACAAATTAAAAGAATATGGTTAATACTATGAAAAACTCTGAACCGGTATACTTGTGATAAATTTATCTAAAACTAAAGTTTTGGCCACAAAAAATTTCAAATTGGTACACATGTAATAAATTTACCCCAAATTAGTACATTTGTGACAAATTTACATTCCGTTAATTAGATTAATAACACGAAAAATCACAAACTAGTACACCTGTGATAAATTGAGGATAAAACCTCAAATTGGTATACCCATCAACTGTTTCGCTTTTTAAAATTTCACGGTAAAATACAATGGAAACTAACGTATGGTAAATTAGTCAAGGATGTACCGGTTTGAGATGTTTGGTGGTAAAAAAACTAGTTTTTGGTAAATTTATCATAAATATATCAGTTTGGAGTTTTTCGTAGTATTGATCCAAAAGAATAACTTGTACAGAAATCTAGTTCATAATGTTCTATAGGTGCTCTAGTCCAAAAGGCAAGTTTGTGCCTTAAGTTGATGATGCTTTCTCTTGTCTAAAGAGCATCTGTTCCGGTCAGGTCCAGCAATCAAAAAGGGAAACTTTCTTGCAACATGTTTAAACAAAAGTTTCACAAATCGAATCATCCCTTAAGATGTTATCTTTTGAGAAACTCTTGTGGCGTGACCATCATTTGCAGTGTGTGGGTACTTCTTTCTCTTTTGCGAAAGAATATGTAGATTATCGAAGTGAAAATCAAGCACAAATATTACCATTCTCCTGGAAATGGCAAATGTCAGAAACAAAATTAGAAAAAACCATCTTCAGTTTTCTCCTCACCTTATACTTGCAGCCTCTTCTTCTGGAATGTGAATGCAAATTTGGTTTAATTTTTTCCAATGTGAAACAATGGCTTATAGTCATGCCTACTCCTACCAATTTTCTATGAGATCTATATTGTGGGGTTGTACCTAGACCAAGCTCGTCTCAATTCCTTTGCGAAACAACCAAAGCGTGTACGAAATTTCTCTTCCGATCTCGCTCTTGACACATGACTATAAGCATACAAAGTGGATCCAGATCAGAGACTATTGCGATAGCCCGAGAAAAAAATATGTTCGAGCAGGTGACTGCGTGATTTGAATAATAATCACGCGGTGTAAATTCCCCATTAATTTGACTAAGGTTTTTTCTGTTTTTGGGTCCACATATTTTACTAGGGATTGGTCGGTGTGGTCGGTGTGTTTATGATTTGTTTTGCAAGTTGGCCACGCCCTGTACCTTTATAATAGCTAGGATCTACATGATTAGACTAGATGCATATAGGTAAAACACCCCCCCAACCCCCACCCCCCCAACAGGCCGTGAATCTTCTACAGAATCGGATGATTTCCTCGAGATAGTTTTCAGCAAACCATGCCAAAAACATGGACAGCATTGCCGATTAACATTGCATTACATACGCAAAAGACGGCTTTTTTTTTTTCAAGTAATTTAAGTTAATGACATAAATGTTGTCGTGCGATTTTAATGTCCCGATGAATTTTTCAAAACCGTTGTGAAATAATCCATTTTTCCGGTGATTGTGTGGTGACTAAAATGCTCGGGTTCAAAACTGTTGCCGAAATGTCATTTTTTCGGTATGAATATTGGTGCATAACAATTCTTAAGAGTCAAAAAGAAAATCAATCCGACAAAGAAAGGCCATGAAGGGACATATGCTGATTGATTCTGAAAGTTGCATGACCTACCATTCAATATGAAAGGGATACGAAAATTGTATGAACCGCGTGATTGATGCTTCAACAGTGAACCAATGATTTCAAAGGTCGATGTGTAGAATTTTAAATTTTGACGGAAAACATAGGGTTGTTTTTATTGCTTTTTAAGAATGAAAACAAATATTTTTTTTTATAGATCCAAAAGTTACGCCTCCCCGTAGAAAAATTCGTACACTGCTGATTACCCGACATCAACAATCCATCCAGATGAATCGTCGCATACTATGTATTGCGTAATTCTCTCTATTCTCTACCAAACTAATGAACTTTGACGCATGACAATCAGTTCAGGAGGACGGGAATGTCTTATGTCTCATGTTAAACTATCTCCCTCATCGGAGATTTGCTTCTACCGGCGAATCGACGAAAGAATGCGGGAAGAACGAAACCGAATGAGTGCGTTCGAGGCATGTAGACACTTTCCTTAAATTGATGCTATCCCGCGGAACTTTCCTAGGCTACGTTTGGTAGCCAGGATAAAATTCAGGATATTATCAGATTTATCTTATCCAATGTTTGGTTCCTACTCAAAATGGGATAAATCCGAATATAATGGGAATATAGCCTAGATAAAATTATCCCAGGGGAGAGGTAGGATAAATGTGGATATGATTTCTCACACTACAAAAAAACTGGATTTTTGCTACGAAAATTTGCGACGAAAAAAATTTCGTTGCAAATTTGCAACAAATTTTCCAACGAAAATTAAAATTCTTTGGAAATTTCCAACGAAAACGTTTTCGTCGCACATTTCGTTGGAAATTTCCAACGAAAAATTTTTCGTCACAAAATTCGTTGGAAATTTCCAACGAAACAATTTTCGTCGCAACATTCGTTGGAAATTTCCAACGAAAAAAAATTCGTTGGAAATTTTCAACAAATTTTGCGACGTATTCAAAAAAACCCGGTATTGTTCGGCATTTTTTATATTCGTTGGAAAATTCGTTGAAAATTTCCAACGAATTTTCCAACAAATTTCAATTTTCCGGGCCATTATTTCAGTTTGTACAATTTTCGTTGGAAAATTCGTTGGAAATTTCCAACGAATTTTCCAACGAATTACAAAAAAACCCATTACTATTCGGCATTTTTTATATTCGTTGGAAAATTCGTTGGAAATTTCCAACGAATTTTCCAACGAATTTCAATTTTCCGGACAATTATTTCAGTGTGTACAATTTTCGTTGCAAAATTCGTTGGAAATTTCCAACGAATTTTCCAACGAATTACAAAAAAACCCATTACTATTCGGCATTTTTTATATTCGTTGGAAAATTCGTTGGAAATTTCCAACGAATTTTTCAACGAATTTTAATTTTTCGGACAATTATTTTAGTGTGTACAATTTTCGTTGCAAAATTCGTGGAAAATTTCCCACAAATTTTACAACGAAAACCCTACTTCTTCCTTATTCAATATTTTCGCGCTCGTTATTCCCACAACTTTCAATTTCCACATTCATACACACACACTCTCTCTCTCTCTCTCTCTCCTTCGCCTTCACCTTCTCCCTCCGCCTCCCCCTCCGACTCCTCCCCCGCCGCCCCCCCTCCTCCTCCGGGTCCGGCTCCGACTCCGGCGTCATGGACACCAAGCCTCCGACGCCCCCGACGCCATCAAACCTCGTCGCCGGCGAGGCTAGGAGACGACGACGGACTTGACGAGCGGTGGCCCCGAAGCCTGCTCCCGCCCCTGCTGCTTCTTCTTCTTCATCTTCGGCCATGGCGAGGGCCGAGCTCGCCATGGCCGGCGAGCTCGGCCCTCGCCGGCGACGAGGCTTGCCCTCGCCGGCCATGGCGAGGGCCGAGCTCGCCATGGCCGACGAGCTCGGCCCTCGCCGGCGACGAGGCTTGCCCTCGCCGGCAACGAGGCTTGCCTTCGCCGGCGGCGAGGGCTATTTTTCGATAAAATTTTTTTTTTTTTTACCAAAATAAAAAAAAATTTCAATGGAAAAAAAATTTCCACGATTTTTAGCTCGACCAAAAAAAATTTGTAATTTCCAACGAAAAAAATTCGTCGGAAAAAAAAAATTCGTTTCCAATGAATCTAGCCACGAGTTTTCCAACGAAATTTTCCAATGAAAAAAAATTTATCGCAAATTTCCAACGAAAATTGAAATTTTTCGTTGGAAAAATTTCCGACGACTTATAACCAACGAATTTTTTTTCGTTAGAAATTCGTTTTCCAACGAATTTCTCCAAATTTTTCGTTGAAAATTTCGTCGGAAAAAACATGTTTTTTTGTAGTGTCATATTTATGATATAAAAGCTATTTTTTTCAAAAAAATTCTGTTAAATAATAAAAATAAATTAATATTTAAATATTAAAGTAATATTTGAGTTATAATATTAAAAAAATAATTTAGAATAACAAAAAAATAATTTTCGATTTTAAATATTCCTACATTATATATATAATTGAATTTCTTTCTACCCTATAATATATATTTAGTATCTATATTATTACATATTTTAGGTATAATAGTATAGTTTATAAATTGATAAAAATTTTATAAAGGGCTGATGGAAGGGAATAAAAAAAATTAAAAGAGATGGAAAAATTTAAAAAGAATTGAGTAAATAAAAATCAGGTAGAAGAACCCAAATTTTAATAAACAAATTCAAATTTGAGATGAATCTTTCTAATTCTTGAAAAATGAGGGGGAATGAAATTTCTAAAAAAAACCCTATACTCATTCGTCTCCTACTCTTATGTATCGCCGGTTTACGTTAAAACTTCACGACTCCATAATTTTTAGTTCACATCAAAGTTCCATGAAAATGGTGAGAGTGTCTAAGTTTCTTCTCATTCGTTGCTCTCCGGTTCATGTCTAAAGTCCACATAAGTAGCAACATAGTTGAAACTCCTCCTTAATTTTGTGGTTCATGTTGGAGTTTCACAAAAGTAGCGAGGGAGTCCAAATACTATACTTTTCGTAATCACAAAAGTGAATGATCATATTTTTACTCTCTTACTAAATTTGACAGTGAGTTATGAGAGATTTTTACAATATTCGTTTGTGCATTTTCAAATTCATTTATATTGATATGTCGTAAATAAAAAACAATTGATGTGATAAAATATGAAAATATCTGGCTTTATTACTGTGATTCACCAAATAGTGAATAGGATATGGCAAAATCTTTAGATTTTATATCATATCCTATTCAATCCTATTCTGATTAGAAATCCGGACGACCAAACGCAGCCCTAGTGTATTTCGACACCATTTCATGGGCCTGTAGTCCACTCCTCTAGCAACCATTTTTCAATCGCCATGTTCCCTGCACAGCACAAGACATCGTGTCACACTTACAAGCTCCAAGATTAGAACTTCATATTTTCCTCGGATACACACAACGTTCTAGAGCACAAATGGGAAACAACAACCTAGCTTACAATTAGCCAAAGCACTACCAAGAAAAATTCAAAAGTTGCGTAGGGTAATGGAACTTATTATCATGGCAAAAAGGAAAAACAAATACCGGAGCTTATTTGTAACGTCCTAAAATTCAACCCACTTTCGTGATCAATGAAATTGATATTATTTCTCATTGCGTTTCAGTAAGTCTCGCCCGGATCTGATCAATCTCGAGATACTGACCAATAGGGAAATGCTAACTAGGAAAAACGGTACGTGGACCTAAGAGCTTGACCGTGAATTGAGTCCGATTCCGAAATACGACGAGAGGATATTTTGTGCCAATGTGGGCCGGTCTAAGGAGAGTGGCGGTTTTGGTTCGACCGACGACGTGTGATCGGATAACGGGTGATTCCACACGATCGAGAGTACGCGCAGTGAACGATCCCAAACTTATTCCGAACTACAGCAACCCCCGGGACTAGCGATAGATCCTCGTGTTCTCTGAGAAATTGAAATCGTCACGACTCGAGTAGCCTAGATCGATACGCGTAACCCCTAAACAGCCACCTGTTAGTAAGAGACGCTAAAATTGTAAATTGAGCAAAAACGATCGTGGGATTGAGTCCGGACTTCGATGTTGAATTTCGCAGGCGTACGCGACTATTTTGCGAGGACGACGTCACTTTTATGTGGCCACTCATATTTGGAATCAATAGAGTCAAAATTTGGAAATTTGAATCGGGACTGGAAAATTACCGTTTTGACCTTGTACCCCTAAGCTTGGATTCCGAATTTTGGGGTTAATTGGAGATTATTTTAAGGTTTTATAATGATTTGTTTCAGCCCAATAATGCTGGAAATTGAGGACCATAATGCCCCCAAGAGTTTTAGCAAGTTTTAATCCAAGCCCTTGGATTAGGGGCAAGATGGTCATTATGGGAAAGTTGGTCAACCACTCCTACTTAGCCCTAGCTTTATACACTCTAGTCTCTCTCTCTCTTCCTCATTTCCCATCACCACCACCGGCCACTCCCTCCTCTCTCTCTCTCCCGTGAGTTCCCTCTCTCTCTCGACTGTGTGCCTTTGCCGGAGCGTCGCCATCGCCGCCATCGCCGCCGCCGCGACCGATGCCGTTCGCCAGTGCCGCCGCCCCTTGCCTTACCACCACCATTTAGCTGTCCCATCCTCTCCTTCTCCCTTTTCCCAGCTGAGTGATCAGCCCCTCCGCCTAGGATCGGCGTTCGCAAGCCGCCGCCGGTGCCACCGCTGTGAAGACCGCCCATCACCACCGCTTGCCCCGCCGCTACTCAGCCATCTTGCCACATGTTCAGCCTCGTTTAGGAGCTTAGGAAATTCGGTGAATACAACCCTAAACCCGATTTAGGCTAATTTACATTTCTAGATGGGTTTTAAGGGTTAATTAGGGTATTTTAGGGGTTAAATTGTGGAGATTGTTAGGGGTTGTTATTGTGACTGCTTTCACGGCTTAGTGTGATGATTTAATTGAGGTTTAACAGTTCATAATGAGCTGTGTGGTGGCTGAGCTTAGACGTATTGATTTGGACGAAATTATGGACTTAGTGAACATAACTTGTGGACCACATGGTGGCTGTTAGGAGGCTGATGTTATGGCATATTTGGTGATCGAGAGTGATGATTTAAACGAGGTTTAGAGGACTATAGGGTGCTGTGATGTGGCGGAGCATGGACTCCTTGATTTGGGCAAAAATATGAATTTGGCGGGTGTAAATTGAAGACCGAGTGGTGGCTGCTTTCGGGGTGAATTTTGTGGCTTAATGTGGCGATTTGGAAGAGAATTAAAGGCCTAAAGTAGATTGCTCATGGCTGATTTAGTGTGGTGTGGATTTGGGCCATATTTGATTAATTATGGCCTTAGTGGAAATCGACAAGTGTTTTGTGAGCAGACCATGAGGAGGTCGAATTGAGCATGAATCAACGTTAGTGGTTCAATGCCGTGTCGAGTACTTATATGCCGTGACTTAAGGGAACCATGGTGGTCTTGGGGGTCATGAACTTGTGATTCTAATGATCTAGTTTCGTAATTTTTGCGTGTCAATTTGTGCCATGACTGGATTGAGTGATTTTACTAGTTGGGCTTGTGAGATGTTGAATTGAGCATGTTGCATCGTGAGTGGAATATGTAATGTGTGCGATCAAATGCTCATTGCAAAATTGTGAATGCCCAAGTGTGATCGTTGTGACCCTGAATGTGCACTTTGAACATTGGCATCGCATGTGCATACACGAGTGTGAGCAAATGACTCGTGCATGTGATCACCTAATAGCCCTGATGCATTTTGTTAAGGAAAATTCCCAATAGATTTTGAAGTTGACAAAACTGTCCATGAGTATTTTGTAAGTCTGATAAATGCTTTGAAGTATTTTGATTCAGGAAGTTATTTTCGGAAGAAAAGCATATGTCAATCTTGATCTAGTTGTTTTTGGTAAGGACAATCTTGATCTAGTTCGTGCTCAGATTGTGAAAGAACTTCAAGCAAAAGAGATTCAGACTCAGAACGAGAAGTTCAGACTCAAAGTTCAAACTCAGAACCAAAAGTTCAGATTCAGACTTATGATCTTTAGATGCATAAGTTTTGCAGACGCAGAAATTCTTCAGATGCAGATGCAGAAGTTTTTCATATGCAGACGTAGAAATTCTTCAGATGCAGATGCAGAAGTTTTTCAGATGCAGACACAGAATGCAAAACCAAACATAACAGCTAGTGATCTGGTATGGATTTCACAAAAGGAAAGCTTTGATACCAATTGAAGTAGCTAGCACGGATCACCTAGAGGGGGGTGAATAGGTGATTTTAACCAGATTATGCGGAAATGAAAGAAAATAGTTGAGTCTGAATATTGTTCAGATTCAAAGCAGTTTATAAAGACAGTGTTCCTGATGTGTAGTGTTCAAAGTAATAGAATAGGGATAGAAAAACTGCACACAAGTTTATAGTGGTTTGGCTTATAGCAAGCCTACGTCCACTCTCCCACGCTACAGCCTACTGGCTGGATTTCACTAATCAAATCAATGAGAAGTTACAGCAAGTTGTGCCGCTAAGACTCGAGCACTTCTTCCCGAAGCTAGTGCTGCTTATACCAAGCCGATAGATCACACTATCTCACACCTAAGCACACACTTATAACACTGTCTACACCTCTCAAAAGATTACACTTTTAGGCTCACAAAAGACAAGAGATTGAATCGGAGTATGCTCAGACTTTGGACTTGTTGATTCTTGATTTCATTCTCTACCTTCTGCTCCTCGTTGATCTCCTTTTATACTCCTCCACTTCCAAACTAGCCGTTGGACAGTCTTTAGAGGATCATCTTCCAATATTCACCTTTGGACAGATTTGTATAAAATGGATTGAGTAGCCGTTGGTTAATAAAATCTGAATCCCGCTTATTCTGGTCACCCATACAATCAGAATCTTGGTTTCCATAAGTAGAGCTTTGTTCGTTGTAATGCATGCTTGTCGTAATCTTTGATTGTCAATCAATTTGATTTAGATTGATATCAAAGCTTTCCTTTTGTGAAATCCATACCAGATTACTAGCTGTTATGTTTGGTTCTGCATTTGTGTCTGCATTTGAAAAACTTCTGCGTCTGCATCTGAAAAACTTCTGCATCTGCATCTGAAGAATTTCTGCGTCTGCATCTGAAAAACTTATGCGTCTGCATCTGAAGAATTTCTGCGTTTGACAAAAATTTCTCCTTTATGCAATATTCTAACAAATTATTTGAGTTTGAATCCGAGACGAGCTTGATGGAAGAAAACAAATTTCTTTCTCGAATTTCAAAATGCAAACAAATGTGGCGGATGTTGCTGCTACAAAGAAAATCAAGGAACAACAATTTGTTCAAAGTGTACAAGCTACATTGAAAGCTGTCTTGATGACGGGGGGAGAAAAACAAAAAGTGAAAAATGCAAAAGAAAGGGGGAGAATCATCTCAAAATGGTATCAAATTGAGGGGGAGCGTAAATCAAGTATGACAGTGAATTTAATTTCTGCCTACTCTTGATTACTATGAAAGAAAAGGTAATGTATGTCGGAACTTGCTAAGTTCTACACAATCCGGGTTAGTATTTCTTACTGTTTGTCATTAACGAATCTCTTATTTATATTATCGTTTTTTCATGACAAAAAGATTGTGAAATTTATTATGTGCATACATGTTTGTTGATATATATGATATTTGATTCTTCAGAACATGAGCTATATTGAATATATTCGCGAAAGATGATATTTTTGAAGGTTGTGTTTCATGCCAAATGTATTTTGAAGATAGTATGTAAAGATGAGTTAAATTTATATTCTCTACGTGATACCCTTTCCATTTCTATTACCTTTTAATTATGACAAAAAGGGCGAGAGAATGTAAATATGCATATGTGCTTAGTGGTTAATTCTCTTGAATTGATGCATAATATTGAGTTGTGATTATACTTCCATATATTGTCATATTCATTAAGGAATTTTATGCATATATCTTTTTGTGATGTTGACAAAAAGGGGGAGAAATATGCAGATATGATTTGGTTTGATATATAGATTATTGGAAAAAGGAGACAGATTGTGATTTAGATTTTTTTATGGTTCAGATTTTGTCATACTCCTTGTCTTATTCAAAAACTGAGTTTTAAAAAAATCTCATATCAAATTACTCTGATCATATATGATATCTTGAATATCTGCTACTTTATATGCTTGATCATATTTTTCAAAATTATCTCAAAATCTATATATCTACATGGAAGTTTTGTCATCATAAAAAAAGGGGAAATTGTTAAGGAAAATTCCCAATAGATTTTGAAGTTGACAAAACTGTCCATGAGTATTTTGTAAGTTTGATAAATGCTTTGAAGTATTTTGATTCAGGAAGTTATTTTTGGAAGAAAAGCATATGTCAATCTTGATCTAGTTGTTTTTGGTAAGGACAATCTTGATCTAGTTCGTGCTCAAATTATAAAAGAACTTCAAGCAAAAGAGATTCAGACTCAGAACGAGAAGTTCAGACTCAAAGTTCAAACTCAGAACCAAAAGTTCAGATTCAGACTTATGATCTTCAGATACATAAGTTTTGTAGACGCAGAAATTCTTTAGATGCAAACGCAGAAGTTTTTCAGATGCAGACGTAGAAATTCTTCAGATGCAGACGCAGAAGTTTTTCAGATGCAGATGCAGAAATTCTTCAGATGCAAATGCAGAAGTTCTTCAGATGCAGACGCAGAAGTTCTTCAGATGCAGACACAAAATGCAGAACCAAACATAACAGCTAGTAATCTAGTATGGATTTCACAAAAGGAAAGCTTTGATATCAATCTAAATCAAATTGATTGACAATCAAAAATTACGACAAGCATGCATTACAACGAACAAAGCTCTACTTATGGAAACCAAGATTCTGATTGTATGGACGATCAGAATCAGCGGGATTCAGATTTTATCAACCAACGGCTACTCAATCCATTTTACACAAATCTGTCCAAATGTGAATATTGGAAGATGATCCTCTAAAGACTGTCCAACGGCTAGTTTGGAAGTGGAGGAGTATAAAAGGAGATCAACGAGGAGCAGAAGGTAAATAATGAAATCAAGAATCAACAAGTCCAAAGTCTGAGCATATTCCGATTCAATCTCTTGTCTTTTGTGAGCCTAAAAGTGTAATCTTTTGAGAGGTGTAGACAGTGTTATAAGTGTGTGCTTAGGTGTGAGATAGTGTGATCTATCGGCTTGGTATAAGCAGCACCAGCTTCGGGAAGAAGTGCTCGAGTCTTAGCGGCACAACTTGCTGTAACTTCTCATTGATTTGATTAGTGAAATCCAGCCAGTAGGCTGTAACATGGGAGAGTGGACGTAGGCTTGCTATAAGTCGAACCACTATAAACTTGTGTGCAGTTTTTCTATATCTATTCTAGTACTTTGAACACTGCACATCAGGAGCACTATCTTTATAAACTGCTTTGAATCTGAACAATATTCAGACTCAACTGTTTTCTTTCATTTCCGCATAATCTGGTTAAAATCACCTATTCACCCCCCCTCTAGGTGATCCGTGCTAGCTACTTCACGTTTTATGCGGGGTTCAGATAATAACTGGTGTATGTGAGTGTGTGATTATATAAAGCCCTGATGCGTTTTATGCGGGGTAGTAAACCCGACCTGATACATGTTACGCGGGACGATGCCCGGATTACCGGAAGATGACTAGCCTGATGTGTTTTACGCGAGTTGTAGGTCATGAGCATGATGCGTTTTGTGCGGGCAAGAGATCGATCTCAAACTATTAGACCTGATGCGTTTTACGCCGGTCGGTGAAATTGGTAATTGCAAGCTGCGAAAATGCAAGTGTGCAAGATGCATTGATGAGACTTGAGCATGGGCGTGAGCACGAGCATATGCATGACATGCGTCGTGGCTGTGTGATGTTCGTACATGTGCAGTGGTTGAATCCTACGCTATTATTGCGAATTTATGTGATGCTTAACCTGCAGGGTCAAGTAAGTGCTGGATTTGGGCTCGAGGGCCTGAGTCAATTATGTTTCGACTTGTGTGATTGTGTAGTGCTCGTCAGGAGGTGCATGTTAGCCCAGTTTAGATATAGGGAACCTACTCGCTGAGATTTATTCTCACGGTTGTTTAAACCCAATTTTTCAAACCCCCGGCCTTGAGATGTTTGTTCTACCTGTTCGCCTTGGGATCCCTTACCAGATAGACCGGGAGGAGACGGTGTATCCCACAGGGAGGGGGGATTTTTGGGTTAGATACCTTTATACAGTTTGGGTGGATGCGGGCGAGGCATTAGACCAGGCCCATCGATATGTAGCGTGGTGTATCCGGGACCAGGAGAGGACCTACGAACCTTTTCGATCTTTTGAGGTTCCGCTTACGGATGCCGGGGATCTTGACCCTCAGTGTCCTGATGGGGAACTGGCGAGCCCTGACCGTGCGCCGGAGGTTAGGAGTTCGGACCCGGAGCCGATGGAGTTGGAGGACGAGGAGCCTAAACCTATGGAGCAAGATGTGGAGTCGAAGGATGAAGCCGAGCCTATGGGTTCCGAGAAGGAGTCAGTTAGGGCCGAGTACGAATAGGATTCCCTAGACTTTGATGTTGAGCTATCTGATAGCTCTTTCGAGTCATCGGGATCCGACTCGGACTAGGTTTCGTAGGGTTAGCTTTAGTCCCAAACTGGTAGGGCTAGAATCTTTTTGACCAGAGCCCTACCTTTAGTAGTAGACTGACCCCTGGGCCACTTACCCCTTTTTGTCAATAGTGGCCATTGACCCGCTTTTGATTTTTGAGCCCAAGCTGTAAATGGATAATGTATATGGTTCCAGTATCAATACAAGCGTATATCCGTTCATGTTGTTTGTTGCGTGGCTATCCTTGGTTTCATGGTTTTAAATTATTCAGATGTTGTATTGCTTCTACATATGCTTTAATCTTTATGTTGGGCGTTGGGTCGGTGATGCGTTCTGGGACGTTGCACTTGAATTGACCTTTGCGAGGGATGTGGCGCGCTGTACGGTGCGGGGCATGACATCCCCGTTTAATTTGGTATCAGAGCTAGGTTAGCTCAATCCGATTTGGTCGAAATCTGGAGTAATAAGGAGCGATGACCTTGGGTAACCAGTGGGGAGACCTTGTGTGCTACGTATACCTCCTAACTGTCTGTGTTTGGATTGAGTGACTGTTGTAATTGACCAGTAAAGTGCAGGTGCGGCAGGACCTGAGGTGAGTACGCGAATCTCCTTGGTTGAGATATTGTGTTGTTTGTGTAAGACTGCATGCTAATTGCTTGACTGCTATTTGTGTTGAGTTCCCTGCTTAGGGCCTTAGACCGGTTTAGCTTGGTTTAGGTCTCTAATTCCTGGATGGAATTATAGCAAGTAGGTAAGCGTGCGAGTTGGAAAGATGAGTAGCCAAGGAAGAGGTAGAGGTCAGGGCCGTGAGCAAGACCGTATAGAACCGCAAGTGAGGGTTACCGAAGATCCGAGAGTGGATAGAATTTTGAGGGCCCTTGAGGAAGCTGGAATTTTGGGAGGTAGGCAAGCCCAAGAGAGAGATACCACTATTGTCGCTACTGTCGAGGCTGCCATTACTGCTGCCAATGGGGCCAATGGGAACAACAGAAATAATGGGAACCAAGGGAATCAGGAGAATCTAGTTCCAGAGCTGGCAAATGTGATTAGGCCGATGTCGAAGTTGGTAGAACAGTTCTTAAAATTGAAACCGCCTAAGTCCAACGGCAAGGGTGACCCCGAGGCTGCACCCCGTTGGGTTGAGGAATTGGAGAAGGCCTTCGAAGTGCTAGGGTGCACCGAGGCCGAAAAGGTGACATTGGCAGTATATCAGCTGCAGGACAACGCCAATGATTGGTGGAAGGCCACCAAAGGAAGGGTATTTCCCGAAGGGACTGTCCAGACATGGGTCGTGTTTTCTAAGAACTTCTTAGGCAAATACTTTTCTGAAAGCGCTAGAGAAAGAAAACTGGCTGAATTCATGAGGTTCCGCCAGGGATCGATGACTGTGGATCGGTACGAGGCCAAGTTTGCAAGACTATCGAGGTTCGCGCCAAGAATGGTAAAACACCCTCAGGACAAGGCGCGAAGGTTTCGAGATGGACTGAAAGCCGACATTCGCGGTCAACTGATACCAGTGAATTTGAAAACTTATGAGGACTTGTATGAGAGCTCAGGCTATTGAGCGGGAGCAAGTAGATAGAGCGGCCGCATATGGATCGTGGTTCGCCCCGACTAAGGATAATCGTTGTCTTGGGAAGAAACCGATGGTGGGAAACAGGCGATTTGTTCCCCCGATCAGGAAGAATATCGGAAAACTAAATCACCTGCAGAACAGATTTTGGGCTTGCTTCAAATGTGGAAGTATGGAACATCAGATCAGGAACTGCCTCTAGCAACGCCCCGCAGGACCCCTGATGCAACAACAACCCCGATTTGGGAATCAGGCTGGGAATCCCCCACCAGCTAATGTGAACAAGCCACCGGCACAGGGATGTGTGTACGCCATGGCGCGAAAGGAAGTTAAGCATACGCCAGGGGTGGTCACAGGTATTGTTTCACTATGCAATCATGTAGCTTATGCTTTGTTTGATCCAGAGGCGTTGCACTCCTTTGTATCTGCTCAGTTTGTTGAATTGGTTGGATTAAATCCTGTTCTATTAGAAGTAGGGTTATATGTGACTACGCCATTAATGGATAAGATATGCATATCGTTAGGATGTCCGAACTGTGAGATAGTGATCGATGGTGTAGAAAGCAGGATAGATCTAGCGATTTTGCCAATGCATGATTTTGATTTGATTGTGGGCATGGACTGATTAGTCAAGCAGAATGCCGTAATGGACTGCAGTAGTAGGGTGATCCAGTTTAGCCCGGCTGGACACCCTAGATTTGAGTTCATAGGGAGTCGAGGAGGAACCTCCATCCCTTGGGTTTCATCAGTAAAAGCAACTAAGTTGTTAGATGAGGGCTGTTAAGGTTATTTAGCAAGTGTGGTTGATTCGTCAGCGGAAGAAGTACGGCTAGAGGATATAGCAGTGGTATGCAATTTTCCCGATGTCTTTCCTCAGGAATTACCGGGATTGCCACTGGAAAAAGAAGTGGAATTCATCATCGAGTTGGCACCTGGGACTGAGCCAATCTCAAAGCCCCCTTATAGGATGTCGTTATCGAAATTGAAATAATTGAAGGTGCAAATGCAGGAACTACTGGATAAAGGTTTCATCCGACCGAGTGCATCTCTATAGGGAGCGCCATTATTATTCGTCAGGAAGAAGGATGGATCGTTGAGGCTGTGTATCGATTATCGTCAGCTGAATCAAGTGACGGTCAAGAATAAGTATCCCCTTCCAAGGATTGACGACCTATTCGATCAATTGCAAGGAGCCTCGGTATTTTCTAATATCGATCTGAGGACAGGGTATCATCAGTTAAAAATCCAAAAGGAGGATATCCTAAAGACCGCATTCAGGACGAGATACGGGTACTATGAATTCACCGTGGTGCCGTTTGGACTGACGAATGCCCCTGCTGCTTTTATGGACTTAATGAATCGGGTATTCAAAGAATTCTTAGACCAGTTCGTCATTGTCTTTATAGATGATATTCTAGTGTATTCAAAGAATCCTGAGGAACATGAGACACACTTAGGAAAGGTTCTAAGGACGCTAAGAGAGCACGCACTGTACGCTAAGTTTAGCAAATGCGAGTTTTGGCTAAACCGTGTAGCATTTCTTGGGCATATAATCTCCGGAGAAGAAATTTCTATGGATCCGACAAACATTGAAGCAGTAACTCTTGCCACCACTTGCCCCGCCGCTACTCAGCCATCTTGCCACCTGTTCAGCCTCATTTAGGAGCTTAGGAAATTCGGTGAGTACAACCCTAAACTCGATTTAGGCTAATTTACATTTCTAGATGGGTTTTAGGGGTTAATTAGGGTATTTTAGGGGTTAAATTGTGGAGATTGTTAGGGGCTGTTATTGTGACTGATTTTGCGGCTTAGTGTGATGATTTAATTGAGGTTTAACAGTTCATAATGAGCTGTGTGGTGGCTGAGCTTAGACGTATTGATTTGGACGAAATTGTGGACTTAGCGAACGTAACTTGTGGACCACATGGTGGCTATTAGGGGGCTGATGTTGTGCCATATTTGGTGATCGAGAGTGATGATTTAATCGAGGTTTAGAGGACTATAGGGTGCTGTGATGTGGCGGAGCATGGACTCCTTGATTTGGGCAAAAATGTGAATTTGGCGGGTGTAAATTGAAGACCGAGTGGTGGCTGCTTTTGTGGTGAATTTTGTGGCTTAATGTGGCGATTTGGAAGAGAATTAAAGGCCTAAAGTAGATTGCTCATGGCTGATTTAGTGTGGTGTGGATTCGGGCCATATTTGATTAATTATGGCCTTAGTGGAAATCGGCAAGTGTTTCGTGAGCGGACCATGAGGAGGTCAAATTGAGCATGAATCGATGTTAGTGGCTCGATGCCGTGTCGAGTACTTACATACCGTGACTTAAGGGAACCTTGGTGGCCTTGGGGGTCATGAACTTGTGATTCTAATGATCTAGTTTCATAATTTTTGCGTGTCAAGTTTGTGCCATGACTGGATTGAGTGATTTTACTAGTTGGGCTTGTGAGATGTTGAATTGAGCATGTTGCATCGTGAGTGGAATATGTGATGTGTGCAATCAAATGCTCATTGCAAAATTGTGAATGCCCAAGTGTGATCGTCGTGACCCTGAATGTGCACTTTGAACATTGGCATCGCTTGTGCATACACGAGTGTGAGCGAATGACACGTGCATGTGATCACCTAATAGTCCTGATGCATTTTACGCGGGGTTCAGATAATAACCGGTGTATGTGAGTGTGTGATCACATAAAGCCCTGATACGTTTTATGAGGGGTAGTAAACCCGTCCCGATGCATGTTACCCGGGACAATGCCCGGATTACCGGAAGATGACCAGCCTGATGCGTTTTATGCGAGTTGTAGGTCATGAGCATGATGCGTTTTACGCGGGCCGGAGATTGATTTCAAACTGTTAGACCTGATGCGTTTTACGCCGGTCGGTGAAATTGTTAATTGCAAGCTGCGAGAATGCAAGTGTGCAAGATGCATTGATGAGACTTGAGCATGGGCGTGAGCACGAGCATATGCATGACATGCGTTGTGGCTGTGTGATGTTCGTACATGTGCCGTGGTTGAATCCTACGCTATTATTGCGAATTTATGTGATGCCTAACCTGCAGGGTCAAGTAAGTGCTGGATTTGGGCCCGAGGGCCTGAGTCAATTATGTTTCGACTTGTGTGATTGTGTAGTGCTCGTCGGGAGGTGCATGTTAGCCTAGTTTAGGTATAGGGAACCTACTCGTTGAGATTTATTTTCACGGTTGTCTAAACCCAATTTTTTAAACCCCCGGCCTTGAGATGTCTTTTCTACCTATTCGCCTTGGGATCCCTTACCGGATAGACCGAGAGGAGACGGTGTATCCCGCAAGAAACGGTGATTTTTGGGTTAGATACCTTTCTACAGTTTGGGTGGATGTGGGCGAGGCATTAGACTAGGCCCATCGATATGTAGCGTAATGTATTTGGGACCAGGAGGGGACCTACGGACCTTTCCAATCTTTTGAGGTTCCGCTTACGGATGCCGGGGATCTTGACCCTCAATGTCCTAATGGGGAACTGGCGAGCCCTGATCATGCGCCGGAGGTTGGGAGTTCGGACCCGGAGCCGATGGAGTCGGAGGACGAGGAGCCTAAGCCTATGGAGCCGGAGGACGAAGCCGAGCCGATGGATTCCGAGAAGGAGTCAGTTGGGGCTGAGTCCGAGTAGGATTCCTTAGACTTTGAAGTTGAGCTGTCTGATAGCTCTTTCGAGTAATCGGGATTTGACTCGGACTGGGTTCTGTAGGGTTAGCTTTAGTCCCAGACTGGTACGACCAGAACCTTTTTGACCAAAGCCCCCACCTTTAGTAGTAGACTGACCCCCAGGCCACTTACCCCTTTTTGTCAGTAGTGGCCATTGACCTGCTTTTGATTTTTGAGCCCAAGCTGTAAATGGATGATGTATGTGGTTCCCAATATCAATACAAGTGTATATCCGTTCATGTTGTTTGTTGCGTGGCTATCCTTGGTTTCATGGTTTTAAATTATTCGGGTGTTGTATTGCTCCCGCATGTACTTTAATCTCTATGTTGGGCGTTGGGTCAATGACGTGTCCTGAGATATCGCACTCGAATCGACCTTTGCGAGAGATGTGGCGCGCCGTAGGGTGCGGGGCGTGACATTATTATATAGTTTATGTAATAATAAAACATCTTTATGAACTTGGAGTTTACTTCAAATACTGTAATAGCAACCTACTCCATTGGTCCGACTAGGGAAAATTTGCTACTAAGGTACAATAAATCCTAAAATTTTTATAAAGTGTAATCAAAGTGCAATCACGTTCTAAAACTTTCAAAAAACGCAATCAAATCCTAAAATTAGTTGCGAAAGTGCAATCAAGTCCCAAAACTTTCAAAAAGTGTAATTAATGGAGAGATTTTATTAGGCAAAAGGACACTATAAGTGCCATAACTTGTGAACGGAGATCACATTGGTGCCATAACTTTTTTTCGAATCATTTTGGTGCCAAGTTAAAGGAAAAACGATCACTTAAGTGTCATAAGTTTTTTTTTTTATCACTTCAGTGTTAAAATTTTTGAAAAACGATCACTTAAGTGCTAAAATTTTTTAAAAAGGATCATTTAAGTGCTGAAGTTTTTGAAAAACGATAACTTAAGTGCCAATCTTCGGTGAGCCACGTCAGCTTCAGAAATTAATAAAAAAATGCCACGTCGGATTTCCGACGAAAAATTGTGTACGGCACTGGAGTTGGCACTTAAGTAATCGTTTTTCAAAAATTTTAACACTTAAATGATCGTTTTTAAAAATTTTAGTACTAAAGTGATACAAAAAAAACTTATGGCACCAAAGTGAGTGTCGTACATAAATTATAGCACTTATAGTGTTTTTTTGTTGATTTTATTGGACAAATCTCACAAATTTTAGGACTTGATTGCTTTTTTGAAAGTTTTAGGAATAAATTACACTTTTTTGGCAAGTTTTAGGACTTAATCGTACATTTTTAAAGTTTTATGACTCAATTATACTTTCATAAAAAGTTTTACGACGTTCAATACACTTATCCCAGTAGACTAAAATAGAAATTTTCACGAAAATGCTATGAATATATATAATTTGCAAGGAATTATTTTTATTTATATTCACGGGACATTATATTTTTATGACTTAATTGGAATCTCGCATTTCGTGAGGCCCGTCGTCCTCAATTATGTGGCCGACACCACTATCCGTTGATGATAAGAATGCGAAGACAAAAACAATGCAGGTGATGTGGGGCCAAAATAGAAGACAAGCGCGACATGGCCAACCTGTCAATCACTATCCATTGATTAACTTGTCGTAATGCTCCATGGCCCCGACAAGGTACAAATTGACCCCGTTCATTGCGTGTAATGATTATATATTTGCTATATGGACCGCGTTTTAGGGTAACTTGAGATGCCAACGATCGTCAGTCCAAGTTTTTACGGGCAAGAAAACAAAAAGATCGTTTAAGTGTTTTTTTTTAATGTATTTATGAATTAGTAAGAGGGAATATGACTTTAACAAGCCAGAGTGCGTGAAAGAATCGGATCCTAGAAGGCCAACTAGGGTTTTGCTCTCTAGAGATCAAATATTCCTACTCTTGACTCTAACAATACGAAATATTGCATGACAATGTATACCAACTCCATCTCTACCATTGATCATGTGGGCTCGACAATCGATGACTGAGATGATGTCGGTCTATATGACTCGGTCTACATGATATGTAGAAACATCCTTGCAATGAGACTTCTCTAGTAATATCGCTAATAACGACGTGTGGCGTTATACTAAGATAAGCGTCAAAACATTGGTGTTCTTTTTCGGATCGAATGATCATCCAATGTCTAGAAGTTGCTACCCGCTAGTACACGTTTGGAAGGTGCGTCAATTAGCTTGATTCCAACCGCATAGATCAAAGCAAAAGTTATGCAAATGATTAAGTAAAAAAAGGATTAATTAATTTGTGAAAATCTCCTTTTTCCACCCAGAAGGATCTCCTCGCTATCAGCTGGACATGGACAACCTTTTGCTTCCCTCTAAATCACTTAGTGCACAAAATCACGACGTAATGTTTCGCATCCTCTACTTTATTATGTGCGCACGTGGTACATATGTAAAACAATTATTGATTCAGACATGCCTAGAGTTGAATTATTGATTTCTTGTCTAACAAAACGGTTTCCACGTGACAAAAGATAGGTTGATCATATGAAATAATTAACTGACAAAAAAGAAGTGTAATCTTACATGAAATTATAAATTGAATAAGTGCAAATGGAAGAATAATATATTCGCTCAAAATGCATGAGACGTCGATCCCCTCGGCGAAAAATGAAGAATAGTGAACCATAAATTAATTGCTTAAGCCATTTTGGATGATGTTGAGTTCGATAATACTGCCAATGTGCTGATTTGGATGAAGATAGATATCCTAACAATAAGTCACAATTCATTGCAGACTCTATGTGAGACTTACACGGTATGATGAGTGAGAAGCCACCGTGCACGATCCAGGACATGCGTTATTGACTTGTCTATTTGGGCGATGGACAAGTTGTATGAACTGTACATATGGATTCTGCATATGCACGCATCAATTAACGAAGTATCGAGTGTACCACACGACATCGACATGAATAAGTGAGATATGGCAACACTAGAAATTGAACCGGTGGAAAACAAGACAAAAAGCTTACCTTCTGATGCCATGAGAGTGGGAGGTGATTGAGAAGCATGATGTGCCACGATCAAAGCAGGAGAAGAAAGTGTGTGAAGAAGATCTACACTTCCGTTGCATTTAATCACACTAGGAAACTATGTAGTACATGTACATACATTTGGGAACATAGTACTAGGAAGTACAGTGTACTTTCCCTCACCTTCAAGATGGTTCGTCAAAGGTCTTTTAGTTTAGTTTACTGATTAAAGTGAGCTTAATGGTCAACATCCCTTAAATTTAGGGTTTGACTTTTAGATTAACTTTAAGAATTTTCCTCCTATGGTTGTTTGGTTTTTAGGAATTTCTTTTTGTTGTTTATTGTTGTAAGTAGAATTATTCTGTCATGGAAATAAGACATTTTCCTCCCTTAGGAGCAGTTGATTGTAGGACTTTTGATTTGTACTACATTTACTGAGATATTGAAAGAAGTACTTATAATTATGTGGTTAAAAAGAACGATTATTAATTTTCTACATGGAAATTTACATTACCAGCAAAATGGTACCTGCGTGAGCACAAAATAAAATAAAAAAGGAGATTTTGACAAAGGAAAATGAATTGGATAATTATTGCTGTGGCAGAGACAATTTGTAATTTTTATTACCAGCAAAATGGTACCTGTGTATGCATAAAACATAATAAAAAAATTATATTTTGACAAAGAAATATGACTTGGATGATTATATTCAGAAACAAAATTTTGGAAAGTTGATTTGACCCATAGTACACAAGAAATTTGTAGAATAACATGATAATTTTGTTTTGCCTTTTAAAGTTATCATTTTGACGGTGGCACCGCAAAATCTCACAAATATAATCATTTCCCCGTCGGCGGCGGCGGCTCTTGGTGCAAGGGCACCGGTGGTATCATCCCCACCACCGAAGGATACCTGTTCGCGCCTGTTCGACAAAGCTCCGATTTTGCTGCACGACTCCGAAGCTGATTCGCGGCCGCAACAAACCCAGAGAGTTCTCGAGTGTTCTTCTTTGGGTGAAAGGTTAGGGCTTCGATGTTTTTGTTGTTCTGGTATGCGTTTGATAGTGTGGATTGGCTGATTGTGTTATATGTGGATCATGATAGTCTTAGAGAATTGGAATTTGTTGAACGGAGTACCCTGCGTTGCTGTTGTTCTGTACTTGCTCAATAAAATCATGAATTAAGTTAATGGTTCAGTGCAGTTTTGCTATCTGATTTTCGCTTTTGCTTTAGATCGGTTTATGTTCTTATGTTGCAGTTAGGAAATATGGTGGGTGAAATGTATGCTTTTCAATTTAGTGGAGTTTCGCTATCTGAATTCCACTTTTGCTTTACCTGGGATCGGTTTAGATTCTTATCTTGCTGTGGGGAAGCATGGTGGGTGAAATGTACGCTTTTTAATTCGTATTATTTCATATGTTCTACTTGTCATAGAAATCCATTCTAAAGTGAGCTACCCTTGGGGCACTGTTGTGGCATTTTAACCATTTACACGAGGTGAATTGTCAAAACTAGTATGGAGACTGGGCTAACGTTTGTCCCTCGTTTCTCCATATAAGATTGCATCAAGCGCCTTTTAGTGAATATGACCATCGTATAGATTGACTATGAGAAATGAGATCACTTAGAACTGGAGAAGAACGAGCCCTGTATTCTGTTGCAATTCGGAAATCTCATTAAACGAATGGGAAGTGCTTGATGATCTTTTTATCCTTCTATATATGTAGATAGATTTCTAGATGGGATCTGATAATTATGCATCTTGTGCTCGACTTGTTCCTGGATATACTGTTGATCTGTGGAGAAGGGACTGTTGCGAAGTAATGGGAGATTGGGAACTGAACCCTTTTATAGTCAGGCAGGGGATACTGTTGAACATTTTTGCAGGATCTGATTCTATATAAGTTAGCGGGGGTGTTTAATGTGGTTCTGAGTACCTGTGGAGGGCTTAGGTGCTTGACGACATGTTAATTGGAATCTTCAAATCATGTTTTCCTTTTTTCTTATTCCTTGCACCTGTTTTTTTCTGTTGATATCTTGTTACGTAACATGTAAAGAGGATCCTTGTCACTGAGCATGCTTATTGGCTAAGGCCCAGCTGCTGTTATTGTTACATTCCCCAATCCCATATAATATATTGAATGATCATCATGTATTTTCCTGCATTGCTATCCATGTTTAACCTCAATATTGTTCAATTATTGATGTTGACCTTCAAGTTACTGTCAAATACTACTCAATGCCGATGCATCATCTTGCTTCACTGTACCTATTCCTCGCTTTGGCAAAGATCTATTAAGGCCAATGAACTCACCCAATGTAGCTTGTCTTGGGCAAATTAAGAAAACATTATAGAGCAGCTAATACGGTTTAGCTTGTATGCCAATATACTGAATGCTCAGTCATGCTTATATTGCAGGAGATCACTGACTTTTCATGAAGTGTATGTCGCATTGTGTTGTTTACCGGGCAATGGATGTTTGTTGGCTTCCTGGAGCATTGTAGGCGGGTTGCATTCACATCAAGGGCCATTTGAGGAAGCAGAGTACATAGTCTTGTGTATACTGTCACTGTATATATCTGATGGACACAAATAGAAGCAGTTGTTTCTTTCTTTCATTCTGTGAGTGCAGACTAGTTCCAACACCAATTTTTTTGACTGCTATACCTTATATCAGAAGGACCTGTCTTTTATCCGCTGTTAGTTTATGAAAGACCCCAAACAATATGCTTTTGGTCAGTTTGGCTGATTGTAAGGAGCATTAGAGTAGATCACTGCGGTTGAGCAGCGAAAACTTCCCGTAGCTTTCTTCTTTCTGTTAGACGTTGAGCGAAAGTTGCTGATATTTTGAAGAAGGCAGAGCTTGGATGATGATGAAAATGATGCAGATGCATCACTGTGTAAATGATTGTCTTTCCCGAAAAGCCCGCTTTAGGAATACAAATCAGTAGATTAATTCAATGGCCACAAGCTACGTATAAGCGCTCCACGTGCAGTTAGCTCCAATTCTCCATTTATTTGTGAGATCATATCACAAATAACTTGTCTACAGGATTATATTGACCTTATATAACATTGTACACTTTCCATTATGTCAATACGCATACAAGGAAATGCTGAATGAGTTCACAAAAAGTGAATTGATTGTAACTTAAAGTTTCGACTTCATTCTTTTTTAATTGGGACAAAAATATTCAAGTCCATATTGAGGTATTGAATGACAATTTATAAATAAAAAAAAAAAAAAAAAAGAGAGGCAAGATTTGACGTATCAAACTGCAATGACTAAAATAGTAATTAACGTAAGAACTCACGCTTATAAGGTAATCGAAATTATAAATAGTTGAACAGAGTAAATGACTAAAATATTTTTATAGGAATAAAAAGAAAAAAAGAAGAAAAACAGAAAATCGAGCCATGAATAAAGAGCAAAAAAATAAAGATGAAGAAGAAACTGAAAACTGATCCAAACCGAACCAAACCAAACCGAATCAAATCGGTTTTTTGGTTCGGTTCCAATTCGGTTCAAGCGAGTTTCGGTTCGGTTCAGGGGTGCTTCCTTAACAATTTGGTTCAGTTCGATTTTTCAAGAAAATCGAACCGAACCAAACCTTTTACAGCCCTACAATTAGTAAGATGTGATGTTTATAGAGATTTTAACTCAAATTATGTTTGTTTCTACTTTGACCTCTTTTTAGCTCTAATCCCACTGACATCAGCGAACATTTTCTAATTTTTATGCCCATATATCCGTATAATAACACACCCATATCTAATTTATTCTTTATGTTTTCTTGGGTATGATGACGTGGATTTGTTAGTAATTGATTAAGTCTGATTATAGATCTGACCTAAATCCTCCTCGAGCAAGCATCTGATGACCATTGGCTGATCCATATGGACAAGTTCACTATACTAAATATATAGTTGTCGCTGATATATGCCTTGACAATTGACAAATTCAATAGACTAAGGTCCTTTTTTTATTTATTAATGACGTACGTTGCATTTAATAATGTTAGGAAACTATTCTATTATTTCCGGAAGCGGCATACATGCTGAGGGATTCCTCTTGTTTCCTTGGAAAAATCGATGCAGTCCAAATTAATTGGGTGCGTTCACGATGCATGGTACTGCAGCTGATACTATATATATAGTTTAATAATTCACATGGCATAAACAAATAAGAAATCACCAGAAAAATTATCTATCAAATGTCACGATTTAAGATATATCGAATTGATCGTATGAGAAGGACAGTCTCGGGCAGGAAAATGGTGCGAGTTTCGTTTAATATTGCATAGTAATATTGAAGTGATAGTAGACAAGTCCTCGCAAAATTAATAAATAGGTTCGAAGTTTGACCGAAGAAAATGGTTGGTGAGATTTTGACTTACGTGTTTGTGGCATCGCAATTGTTTGTAAGTACAATATTCTTAGCTATGAGGCTAAACAATAGTTTTTCTAACACATGTTTCTAAGAATACATTTATTTCGCAAAAAAATAAATAAATTGAAAAATATTTTCCTAAAAGTAATCATTTATATTGCCTACAAAAATGAATGAACCAAAAATATTTTAATCATCATCGATAATGTTTAGACATAAATTATTGTAAATAATAAAAATATTTTTTATTAACTAGTTATTTCATACGATAGAAGTAATTATTTTTATGAAAATGTTTTCCAAATCATTCATTCTTCTTAAATCTTGACAATTATCTTAAATTTGTAAAGATCTAAAATAAAATATATTTCTCATTAATTGCAAGAGATAATTTCGTATAATTCATGATCGGAAGGGATATTAAAATTCAATGTTCACTAATCCACTCATTGATTATATTTGATGGGGATCCACCTAATGATCTGTAAATGTTGATATATGCATTTGCTAAGTAAAGTGAAACAATTATATAATAAGCATGGGCTTATGTGGTCTTGTGTAGATATGGATCAAAGCCCATTAATGTTTCTACATACTGGAGTTTGATGGACAGATCTTCATATCCGAACCTTAGTTTACTTCATATTTTATTAGTTTTATTCCTTGTATTCCTAGATAATTAAACTTCTTTTGATGTCGCATAACTGGTTTAATAAGGAAATTAAACACAATAATATATTATAATATGATATAATTACAAACAAATCTAGATAGACTTTACTAACCACGCGTGCAAGTGACTAATTAATCATATTGTGTTTACATCTTAAAACTAATGCAGTCGAGCTAGAAGAAGGAAATTAGATTGTAATTGTGGACTATCTAGATGCAATATTGCTCTTAGAAACTCAGTTTGTTATGATGGTTAGATGATTTATCACTAAATATAATGTGAGTCAAAACTTAGATATGTGAATCTAACTCATCCTAATCACGCTTTTGGTTTTTAAACACATGGTGCAGGGTGTGACCACACATATACAGCGAGAAACAATGCTTAACTTCCCTTATTTGTGAATAAGCTAATAATAATTAACTTACTATTGAGAAACCCAGAAAGAAAAATGAAAAGCACATTTGGAACGAATATGCATGTAAATTAAATATTAAAATGTACGTACAAGTTATATTAGAAAAGTTTCACATCAAATAATTGAAGTGGGGTGAAGTAGTTAATAAATCCTAGTTGATCCATAACTCATTGGCTTAAGCTTCCTACTGAAGGTGGATCCAACTGAATATATTGATAGACTCAAATTTATACTCTTTCTTGGTGATCTTTCTATTTAAAGGTATCGGATATTTGCCGTACGCTCTCAATAATATTGCCATGACAAAATAGCTTTGTTTGGAGAACATATGTAAAAAAGAAATTACTAAAATCGAAACCACAATAGGAGAATAATTCTTAAAGTCAACCTCATGGGAAAACCTAAATTTGTGATTTGTTGATCATTAACTTAACTATGATAAATAAACTAAACTAAAAGATCTTGAGGACCCGTATTGAGGGTGAGGGAAAGTACACAGTACTTTCTAGTACCATGCTCCCAAAGGTATGTAAATGTACTGCTTTGTTTTCAAGTGTGATTAAATGCAGTGAAGTCTGGATCGTCCTCATACTCTTCTTCTCTTGCTTTCATCACGATCCATTATGCTTCTCAGTGACCTCCCACTCTCATTTATATAAGGTCACGAGTTGACACGTGTCTTTCGACTGTTTTGTATGTTATGGTGCCGGGAGATAAGCTTTTTTGCCTTGTTTTCAACCAGTTCAGTTTCTTGCGCTCCTTCATCTCGCACATTCATGTCGTGTAGTGTAACCGATACGTCCCTAGCCGGAGCAGGCACACACACGGAACCCACATGCACAATTAATACAACTTATTCATCGCCCACACGGACGGGCCATTATTGCATGACAAAATTATGCACTGGGCTTCTCCCTCGTTATATCACGTAACTCATACATAGAATCCTCACGACAGTAGTGAAATCAAGCTTCCTTCCGCTTGTAAATTGCTCTTTATGAACTCTATCCTTGTGCAACTGATACAGATATTTTATGGGTCTGGGTTAATTTACCTAAAGCCGGCTTCCTCGTCAATAGAAAATAAAAATAGGAATAATGACTCAAACAATCCTCAATCTTTAGCCCAATAAAAATATTAAGGAATAGTCAAGAGAACGCGTGATATCTTTTTCAATAAAGTTTAAGCTATATGTAGTACATTTTCTTTCAATCCTTATGCATATCAGTTTGTTGAACTCATCTTTTTCATATCAGTTTGTTGAGCACTGGCGGTATAATCTAATTCAACATCACTCGAAAGGCTTAAGCATTTAATTCAACATCGCCAAGTGGGTCAACCTCTTATGCGTTTGGAGTGATTGCACTTTATCCATTCAGTGGGACAGTGCCAAAAGCACTATGCACTCCACTATGCCAATCCATTATTCCATGTCATCGACCTTTCTTTTGTCTTTCTTTCTTCTTTGGCACACCAAGCCTTCTTCTTACTCCTCTACTATGTATTAACATTCTTAATACTGCAGACATGCATTAACATAAGGTAGGAGAATTTTCAAAAATGTTCTAAACTTATAGTACTACGGCTAATTTAGTCCTAACTCTTTCAATTATGTCAATTTAATAGTAAACCTGTGGACGATTTGCTAATGTAGTTTATTTGTTCAATTTTAGCCAGAAATCACTAAAGTGGAGCCGACAGCTAGCACTGATGAGGATAAGCTTCGCAAATTTTTAAAAATCTTATGATTTATTTTTTATTCTTTATTTTATCTTTTCTTTTCATTTTTCTTTCTTTTCCATTATCGCCGGCACAATGAAAAAAAAGAATAGAAGATAAAAAAATTCAGAAATTTTAAAAAAAAATTGCAAAAATTGTCCATGTCAACGCTAGTCGTGCCATTTAGGATAGTCAGCATCTTTATTAGCAATTTCTTACCAAAATTAGCCAAAATAACTATATTGGCAACTCATCAAAAGGTTTACGACTAAATTGGTAAAAATAAAAGTTTATGACTAAATCGACCATCGTACAATAAATTTAGGATTTTTTGGACAATTTTCCTCCACACACATATATACACGCGCGCGGCCCTTGTCATGTGCCATTATTCCTTTTTCCAAGAGCCCCATCCAAGGTCTTTTTTTCACGTGATATCCCTTCAGTGTGACGAGAAATCAATTATTCAACTATTTGCGCGTTCAATTAACAGTTGTGTTACATATGTACCACATGCACACACAATAAGGTAGACGATGCTAAACAATTTGCCATGATTCGCTCAGTAAATTAATTAAAACGAAGACAAAGGTCGTCCTTGACCCGCTGAGGTCGATCGAGATTCTTTTGGGTAAGGAAAAGGATATTTTACAAATTAATTAATCCTTTTTCGACTTAATTATTCGCGTAACTTTTGTCTACATCTATCTGGTTGGAATCAACTGAGAATGGGTTAGAGCCCGAGCCTTCATCTGGCGTGCCGGACTCCTCCTTTATCGGTCTCTAAGAAAAGCTGATTGATGCACGTCTCATAAGTGTCTCAGCGGGTCAAAGATGAGCAACTTATATAAAAAGGACAAATTTTTTACCTTCTGCACAACCTTGTCTACTGCATCAGTCGTGCATAGCTGTAACGTGAGACCGATGCTTTATTTGGCTCCTGTCTGAAAGGGGTGGATCTGGTGAAGGCTTAAAGCTTATATGGTTTACGTAAAGAGACTGGCTTACCGGAAGGCTGCTGTTTCCACATTTGACTGGCCTTCTAGAATCCGGTTTGTGCACGCACTGTTTCTTGTCAAAGTCATATTCTCTTTAACTAACTCATAAATAAGAAAGAAATTTGGTTTTTTCTTCTTCGAATATTTCGTCTCGTTGGATTGATTCCCGGAAATCTTGTAGTGGATCTTTTTTCCTTTTGGGCAAGTAAAACGTTGGACTGAATCATTGGCTTCTCTTTTGACTAGGATGATCTCATTTATGTTGTCTGGTTCCACATTATTTAACCTAAAACGTGTCTTTATAGCAAATATAATTATCAAATGAAACAGAACATGGTCAATTGTACCTAGTCGGCCCACAGAATGTTATGGTAAATCTAGAGAACAAGGTCGCTGCCATGCATGCGACAAGCTAATTTAGTCCACGATTGTAGTGACTAAGAGAATGGCCACGTTACGCTTATCTTCTATAGCCCCCACATGACCAACTTTAATAATTTAATCGGCAATCACGCCAGATAATTCCACTAGAACAAGCCTGATCGATATGACATGGTAAGCTCGTTTTCAGTGTTCCCATTTAACTTTGTTTGTTTTCGTGCTCTTATTGTCATGTGATGGGACGGTCAATTGAAACGGTGTCTCGTGTCGTGGAGCGAACATGTCAATTGAAAAATGATCGCTTAAGGAATGAATTGCACGCCTATGAAATGGTGTCGAAACCCAGTAGGAAACTTCCATAGGATAGCTTTGTGGCATCAATTCGAGGAAAATGTCTACGCGCTTCAAATATATACATTGCTTTTCGTTCTCCCAACATTCTTTTGTCGATGCATCCCCAAAAGCAGAACTCTGACGAGGGAGATGTTTTAGATGCAACGTAAGACATTCCGGTCCTACCAAACTGATAAATTATGTGTCAAAGTTCATCAGAAAAAAATACACAACACTTAATATGTGATGATTTATTTGGATTGGTTATTGATATTGTGCGGGAGAATTACCAAAAAAGTCTTAAATCTATTGCACTTGTGTCAATTGAGATATAAACCTTTCAATTATGCTAATTGAGTTCTAAACCTTTGATGATTTGCCAATCTAGTTTATCCTACCAAATTTGATCGAAAATCGCTGACATGGAATGACGGCCTTACGTGTCATGGCCGGTGCTAATATAGACAATTTAAAAATATTTTGTTGAATTTATTATTATTATTTTATTTTATTTCTTTACTTCTTTTTTTTTTTACAACTCTAGGCCGGCGAAAGTCGAGGTCACTGAGCCCCCATGACCTTGATCCTAAGCCGTCGTCCATGGTGTCTCAACCATAGATTCATGGTCGCTGAGCCCAAACTAACTCGATCTGTGGTCATGGAAGCCATCGACAACCTTGAATGAGGTTGTCGTCCATGGCAGCTCGACCTTAGATTCAAGATCGCCGAGCCCTGAAGTCTCGGAAGCCATAGACAACCTCAATCGAGGTTGTTATCCATGGCGGCTCGACCTTCTCTTGTAAAGCTTGTAGGCCACAAATCTCGCTTGTGAAGATTTCCCTCGTCCTTGCTCCTTCAACTTTGCTCATGAAAGTTTCCCTTCATTTCTAGAAAAGAAACAGAGAAAAGAAGGAGATGATGAACAGTAGCAAGAGAAAGGAAAAAAAGGATACAAAGAGAAAAAGTAAAAAAATTCAGAAAATTAAAGAAAATGACTTGGTGTCGATTGAGCTGTACACGTTAGATCGCTAGTCATGTATTGTAGAATGGCCCGTAATTATTGGACCGCCCCATCAGTGATCTCTAGTGGCAATTGACTGAAAGAACTAAATCGGAATTTCGTACAAAAATTAAGGACTATATTGGTAAAATTTGAAAGTTTAGAATTGAATTGGAATCCGTACAACATATTAAGAAATGGTTAGGTAATCCTCCATAAGATTTTGTGTAATTCTTTTTTGAGATTGAGAAATAATTTTGTGACGAATAGTGAGGGTTAAATATTATGTGCGTTATTAGGTTTAATTAGGGGTTGGAAAGATAATTGTTCAAATGATTTAAATGTAGTTGTAATTTTCGTTATATCGTTTAATTTACAGTAAAATTTTATGTTGCTCTCCTCATAAAGGGAGTCCCATCCGATCAAATCATATAAATTTAGTGTCCTATTAATTTTCTTATTTTATTAATTTTGTTATTTATTTTGGGCATAATTTATTTTGTTATTCGATGGCTTGTTTTTCGCAACATAACATTGGACCACGGTACTGTCAAAATTTTTAGGCATGTCTCGTTTAAAAATGCTCCGAGTGAAGCTTCCCTTGCTTTAGAACGTCCCCGGCTTCTCGGGGGGTGCGTGGGTGGGTTTGTTTTGTTTTGTTTCCATTAATTGTTGTAAAGAAAATTGACCACATGTGTTTGGTCCAATTACGTACAATATCCTCGCTACAATCCAGTCAAAGCAAATATAATATGCAACTTGCCTAACGAATCATGATCACGCCCACTGAATCCCTAGTCAAATCTTGATTGAAACGGCGTGCTCATCAATCAAATCTAGGTAAAGTTCGACCATGTACACCCCACGGAACATTGGTAGAAGCAGCCATCGCTATCAGTCGTTACCTGACATTGGGAAAAATCACATAAAACCACAACCAAATTTGGCATTGTCTCCTTCTTTTGAAAGTTATGATTTGCACCATGAAATTCCAGAAAAAGAAAATTTGCACGTTTGAAGCCTAAAAATTTGGGGGAAGAAACAAGCATAAAGTGAGGAAAAGTTTAAGATAATTTTTCTAAAGGGTTAATATCACAAAAACCTCAAACCAGTACATTTATAACAAATTTACCCTCAATTAATTTTCATTAAATTTTACAGTCAAATTGATGAATTGGATGACACGCGACAATTAACGGGTGTTATCAATTTAGGATTTTATCCATCTCTTTGTTACAAATTTACCCATTTGTTATTTTCTGGTATTAATTTAATTTAACAAAGAATAAATTTATCACAAATGTACCAGTTTAGAGTTTTTGGTGATAAAAAATTTAATTTGGGGTAAATTTGTGACAAATTTATTAATTTTGAGATTTGTTGTGGTATTAACTCTTTTCTAAATTCTTTTCTGAAATTCTTTTATGTTACAGGAGAATGGTAATTTTTGTGGTTTATTTTTACCTCAATAACCTAGGCAACTTTTGACCAAAGACAAAGTATTTACGCACTTCAAAAGATTAGGGTTTCTGAAAAGGCAGTTATGCATTTTAAGGAATAATTGGATTTGTAAAATTTTTATTTGCACATGTCATAGGAAAGTCACCTCTTAAAAAATTAAAAAGTTTTCTTTTTTGGTTGCTTAAGCTGACTGAATAAATGCTCTCAAAAGATTCCCTAGACAAGAGAAGACATCATGCGTGAACTGTCTGCATCGCATAACAGGTGACGCGCAGTAAGGCACAACTTGCCTTCTTCACCAGGGCACCTAGAACATTAGCTAGAATTGTGTACAGAGTTATTCTTTCTCTTTTTATATTTGATAAACCATTATAAGAAAAAACGTTTTTCTCTTATGCTTTCATTTTTGTCTGCTGAATATCTCTTGCCAATCATGTAGATCCTAGCAACTATAAAGGTGTAGGGATTGCGCAACTTACCAAACAAATCATAAAGGAACTGACTAATCCCTAGTCAAGTTAATGATTCACACCACGTCTCATTCATCAAATCATGTCCAGATCCGCGTTTGTATGCTTATATGTCAAGAGCAAGAACAGAAGAGAGATTTCGTACACGTTTCTGTTTCGCAAAGGAATTGAGATAGCATGGTCTATAAACAACCCTACTGCATAGATCTTATAGAAAATGAGTAGAAGCAGCGATTATAAAACCCATTTTTTAATTCATATGTGATGGGCTGAATTATTATATAGGTTAATTATATTTAGTAAATGAGTCATAAATTGATTTAAAATGGTACAACCCAATAAAATATTGATGTTAAATGAGTTTACAACTTAATTAGACCTAACTCATATCTATAATTCTCTTTTCATTTTCTCTCACCCTAACTCGAACTCGCACTCTCTCATTCCATATTGTCATGTCTTACCTCAGTTTAAGTATGAATTTTCCTAAATTTGCTTAAATATGAAAGTGTTTTAATATTATGGGTCGGGTCGATTCAAGGTTGCTAGATTTGTATTGCATGTAAATAGGTCAAAATGGGTCTATTTGGGTTGGACCAAACCCAACCTGACCCGATCCGCCCGTTTGACGGGTCTAGCCATAACTATAAGCCATTATTTCACTTCAGAAAAATAAACCAGACTCGTTTTTACATTCCTATATTTTGCAATTTGCATTGTCTTCTTCTTTTACGAGCAATCCTCCACGAAAACATTGACGCCTATTGGTCTCCAGAAAAGAACGAAACAGGAATCGGTAGCTAGTCTTGAAGCAGTTGATGAGCGCGTCAAGAAAATGTTTTTTTTTTAGTTCTTTCTTTTTCTGGCTGGTGTGACTAAGTAAGATGAGAGAAGTTTGTCAGCTTGTTGCTCTGCGGTGCTCTTTAGCCAATCTTCTTCTTCTTCTTCTTCTTCGTGGAAACACCGGAAAACGAGCATGAGCCCTTTAAAAGACAAATGCCGATTTTTCTTGCTTTAAGTTTCATTTGCTGTGAGGTCAAAGGACACGTTTCTGTGGCCGCTACGGCGGCTTCGTTAGTCAGACAGCGATTGCTAAACATTGAAAGTTCCCTATAAGTAGCCCCTTTCAATGGAAGGGGGAGGTCACAAGAAGCAAGAGACTTGAGCATCACACAAAGTCTCCTTTCTTAGTTCTGGATCAAGTGATTGGTGCAAGTTCAGATAGAGAGAGAGAGAGAGAGGATGGGAACATTTCTAGGGTATGCGTTCACCTTGAGCCTGCTCTTTTGCATGGCTCAAGGCGAAGTCCTTCACTATGATTTTGTGGTAAGTAGGAACATCCCCTTCTTGAGTACTTGAAGTGCGTCTTTTTCAGGCCATACGGAACATTTAGTGACAGCTCGCGCATTCGTTACAAGTTTTAGACTACTTTAAAAGCATTACAATTGACCATAATCTCATAATTTGTAGATGTTATCGTATTAGAGAATTCAATGTAAGAATCTCTTTATTTCACAGATGTTCTTTACAATTAAATCTTCAGCTAGCTAAGTCTTGGACTATGCCCGAGCCCGACTATTACAGCTATCAAATACCAAACTACATGCATTTTTTCTGGTGATTTCAACTTCTTGAGAGTCTGGTAGTAATCCCAAAATGTCTACAGCTGAATGGTTTATTTACTTATTCTTTTGGGACGCGCTTTCCAACCCATTTGGAGTCTTTATTCGAGAAGAAAGTGTAGATGCGGGCCTTTGAATTAAATAATGTTACTAGTAAATAAGGATGTGCCAAAACGATTCTGCGTCAATTTGCTAGGAGAGATTCTTTCGACGGTCCTAGTTGTTTAGGACGATTTTTTATTTGTTGCAGGTGAAGGAGACACCTATTAAGATGTTGTGTGAGACGAATCGAACCGTATTGACTGTGAATGGTATGTTTCCTGGGCCGGAGATCCGTGCTCACAAGGGCGACACCATTTACGTTAATGTCACCAACATCGGACCTTATGGAGTCACTATTCACTGGTAAAAATAAAATCACCCTTTCTCCACCCTCACCCTCCCTGCCTCTCTCCCTCCTAATATTGTACACATGTGCAGGCACGGAGTGAGACAAATGAGGCATCCCTGGTCTGACGGTCCGGAGAACATCACACAATGTCTAATCCCTACGAACTCAAGCTTCCTTCAGAAAGTCATACTCACCAAAGAAGAAGGCACATTATGGTGGCATGCTCACAGCGACTGGACACGTGCCACTGTACACGGCCCTATAATCATTTTGCCTGTCAAAAACACCCACTACCCTTACAAATTTGACGAACAACACACAATCGTGATTGGTATTCTACTTTCAACTAAATCAATTGACAAAAATAAGTTTTTCACTCACACACACAAATAACAGTTTGTATTGTTTTTCTTAATGAAACTATAATTTTGGATGCAGCTGAATGGTATGCGAGAGATACAAAGGCCATAATCGATGAAGCTCTTGAAACCGGTGGTGATCCAGACTTGTCCGTGGCCTATACCATCAATGGTCAACCAGGAGACAGTTATACATGCTCTAATGGTACTAATTCTTGTGTATATATATGAGTGTGATATATGCTATTAATATTAAAAAGAATAGGTCATATTCAAAGGTAATGAAGTAGAACCATTTTACTCTATATCAATGAAATGAGATCTTGCGAAATTATTATGCCTTAAAACTAATTAATTATGATTGATATACAATGCATGTAATTTCAAGATCTCCATCAATATTATTAAACGAGGTGTTTTCCTTTTCTTTTGCAGGTTCAATGTACAATATAACAGTTGTGCAAGGAAAAACGTATCTCTTTCGGATCATCCACTCTGGGATGAATGAAGAGATGTTTTTCAGCATAGCCAAGCATAATCTCACTGTGGTCGGAATGGATGGAGCTTATCTGAAGCCACTTAAGACCAATTACCTCATGATAACTCCTGGTCAAACGATGGACGTTTTGGTCACCACGAACCAATCCCCTGGTCACTACTACATGGTTTTCAGTCCATTTGTGGACACCAATGCCCCATCCAATGAAAATGTTACAAGGGGAATATTCCAATACAACGGCAGTTATAACCATTCGGAGAATCCTACATTACCCGAGCTTCCAGGTTTTACCAACAAGAGCGATGCCGGAAACTTCACTATCCAGTTGAGGAGTTTGAATAGCAAAGATCACCCTTCCACAGTTCCGACCCACATTACTAGGAACATTACGATCACGGTATCTGTGAATCAGCAGCCATGTCCTGCTAATAAAACATGTACCGGTCCACAGGGCAGTATGCATTCGGCAAGCTTGAACAACATAAGTTTTTCAACTCCATCAATTAGCATTCTCCAAGCATACTACAAGTAAGTAAATCATTATACTACAAACTTTGATCCTATTTGTTTGGATTGAATATTTTCTTAAACCAATAGAGTTGATTCGAGTTGAAATATTTTCCAAACCGAACCAATTTAACTAGTTAAAACCTCCACTGTCTTGGAGCGAAGGCGTAATTCAACATCCAAATGTCTCTATAACATTGTGTTTGTGGTGTGTGCAGCAATATAAATGGAGTCTACAACAAAACTTTTCCGAATAAACCACCTTTCGTGTTCGACTACACCGGGAATGTATCAGCCTTAGGAGAAGCTGCCTATGTAAGTACCGAAGTGTTGATGATTAACTATAATGAGGAGGTCGAAATAAGATTCCAAGGAACCAATTTCGGAGCAGCGGAGAATCATCCCATGCATTTACATGGCTATAGCTTTTATGTTGTCGGAATGGGTGACGGAAATTTCAGTGACTCCTATATATCAAAGTACAATACGGTGGATCCGCCTTACGTTAATACCGTTGGACTCCCCAAAAATGGGTGGACAGCGATCAGATTCAAGGCTGATAATCCAGGTACCATGATTTTATCAGTGGAAACGCATAGAAACATATAGTTTGCACGGATTTAGACTTTTATATGAATGCATAATTGACAGATTATTCTTTCATGGGTGCTTGTAGGAGTGTGGTTCATGCACTGTCACTTAGAACGCCATGCGAGTTGGGGAATGGACACGGTCCTCGTCATCGGAGAGGGGCCGAACAAGGATCAGAAGATGCTTCCGCCACCCGAACACATGCCTCCTTGTTCCGGGCTTTAATCATGACGCCATTTGCTCTGAGTTCATCTGCATAATAACATCGAAGATTCGCAAATGTTGGATCATTCAAACAAGTTTCAATTGTAAACATGGCAAACAACGTGTTGGAAAACTTTTGTTTAGGATTTATGACAGAGACATATAGTATAAGCTACGTAGCAAATAGCAACAAATTTATTATTATAGAGGGCTTGTATACTATCATTTTATTGTCACTCTGTAATAATCGATGAAACGCTATTTTCCTGCCCGAGACTATTCTTGTCATGCAACCAAATGGACACATCTTAGATCATATCCACACATCTAAACGTCTGAATGTTCACAAGTCATGACAAATGACAACTAATTTCTGGCAATTACTTACTTGTTTATACCACGTGCATTGTTTCTTTTGAGAAATATATATCTAAAATATAAGCTGCAGTACTCTGCAATGTGAACACGCCAAAACTATGTTGGACAGCACGAGTTCGCCAAAAATACAAGAGGAATGCCGTGGAATATGTGCCGCTTCTGGAAATAATAGAATAGTCTCCATGGTTAGAGGTTGAGAAAAAAAGTAAATTAGGAATTAAGGTTTTAGGTTTTAAGATTTAGGTACGCAATCAATACAAAAGGACCTTAGTATGTTTAAAATTCAATAATCTCCGTTTTTTCGACATTTCAATTTTTGGATGTCCAGACATACGTAAGTGACAATATTTAGTATAGTGTGACTTGTCCATATGGATTGGCCAAGGGTTATCAGATACCAAGTCAGATATATATAATCTGACTTGATTAATTAATATATAAACTTTACATAAAAATCCAAGTCATCTTTCCCAAGAAAAAATAATGTAATGTAGTAGTTAAATCCAACTACTTAATTAATCGTTGCTGACTGCTCATTGACAAAAGAGAAAAAATGGTTGATGACTATATATCATATATTTTTTTTGGCCATAAAACATAAAGAATAAATCAGAGGTGGATGCTTTATTATAGTTAATTAGGTATATGGGCATTACAAATTGGAAAAAGTTTACCGATCATGTCAGTGGAATTAAAGCTAAACAGAGATCAACGCAGGCAGGTGTCCGGCTGCCATATGCATTTTCGAATAGAGACAAATCTATTTTGATTTAAAATCTCTACATTGCTAGCAAAAAGAGCACACCTTTATGGATGTGAAAAATTTTAAACAAAAATTTTATTGTGTAAAGTAAGAGTGCTGCTATTTTCACGCCCTATTTAGCTAAAACCCACTATTCATATGTAAACTGACCAAATTACTTTCGTCACAAGATTTTGTTCGATATAATTAAAATTATCTCCTGTTTCTTTTTCTCTCAGTAAAATTTGGATCGTGCTTATTCCAGACTCAAATTAGCTACACACCCTAAACAATTAGGTGACAAAAGTACCTTGACGAGTCTACAATGCCTTTCTTTATCACTCAGCCTAAAAAAGACTTGCCTCTCGGCTGGCCTTCTCACTTTGCTGCCATCATACGCCACTCATCACTTGCCTCCGCCCCATTTCACATCTATGCACTCAAATTCTCTCTCTCTCTCTCTCTCTCTCTCTCTCTCTCTCGTGTGCATCTTGCCCTTGACCGGAACCCCTCTCTGTTTCAAGATTCAAGCACATACAGTCGTGATCACTCAGATTGAGACTGTATGAACTGATAAACATTAGATCGACCTAGAACTGGGATTGCAGAGGTCTTGGCGATAACCTACGTCATCAAGCTAGACTTTAAATTTAAGAGATTCTTAATCAAGACAAATAAATTTTGATAACTCAATAGAAAAAATTATATATTATAAAGAACAATTAAATATTGATAAGTAACTCAAATGAGACCTAATAACTTAAGGTAATAAAACCCTAGAAATCTTTTTTGATCGCTAAAACCACAGAAATTGCTAACTGTGATATATAACCTAAACTAATTGATCTTGACGTCTTATAGTGACGGTGAGGGAAAGTACACTGTACTATGTAGTACAACTTATGCTCATCAAGGTTTGGACATGTACCGCTTAGTTCTCTAGTTGGTGAATAAATGCAATGCAGTCTGGATCTTCTCCACTCTTCCTCTCTTCGCTTTCATGCTTCTCAATAACCACTCACTTCCATTTATACGAGTTCTCGAATTAACATATCGATCGACTGCACTGTATGTTATGGAACCAGGAGGTAAGCATTTTGTCTTGTTTTCCACTAGTTTCATTTCTTGTGCTGCTCCATCTCACTTATTCATGTCGAGTAGCGTAGCCGAAACATCCCCAATTGGAGCGCGCACACAAAATCCTTGTGCACAGTGAATACAACTTGATCATCTCCCACATAGACGAGCCATTATTGCATGTATTGGATTTTGCACTGAGGCTTTTCACTCATTATATCATGTAAGTCTTACATAGAGTTCACACGACAATTGTGAAATCAAGCTTTTTTCCGCTTGTAAGCTTTATGTAGTTCATTTTCTATCAATCTTAATGCATATCAGATTGTCGAACTCAAAATTTTATGGTTGAGTTTTGCCAACACTCCTTGTATGACAATTTTCGGTTCCAACTTCCGACTAAATATATACCCCCCCAAACAAAAATTAATAATTTCAATTTTATCAGGGAAAATTCTAAAAGGGACTCAAAATGAAGTCATTTTCTCAAATAAAGGCATGAAGTAGCTAAATCGTTTCAAATAAGAGCATGATATAACCAAATCGTCTCAAATAAGGACCTTTAGCCGGTCGCTAACTATTCCATTGTCGGAGAAGAGGTATTTTAGTTAAAAAAATTATAAATATATATATTTTTCTTTTCTTTTTCTTTTTCTTTTTCTTTTTTCTTTTTCCTTTTTTCTTCTTCCCTCCCAGCCATCACTGCGCTGGCCGGCGACCTCCATCGGCCTCCGGCAAGGGCCGCCCAGCTCGCGTTGGGCGAGGGTCACCCTCGTCAGCATTAGGTGAGGGTCACCTCACCTGTGCCAGGCGAGTGAGGGCAACCCTCGCTTGCCTGGCTTAGGCAAGGGCGACCCTCGCCAAATCCGACGAGGGCCACCCTCGGCCTGGCCTGGCCTCGCCAGCCTAGTTGAGGGCGAGGGTTGCCCTCGCTGACATCAAGTGACCCTGGGTTGGTCTCACCCTCGCTAGCCCAAGTGAGGACGGCCTTTGCCAACATTGAGCGAGGGTCGCCTCGCCTGGGTTGGCCTCACCCTCGCTAGCCTAGGCGAGGGCAGCCCTCGCTCGACCCTGGCGAGGGCGACCCTCGCTAGCCCAAGTGAGGGCCGCCCTTGCCTGCCTAAGCGAGGGTGGCCTTTGCCTAAGGTTGGTGGAGGGAAGAGAGGAAAAAAAAAGGAAAAGGAAAAGGAAAAAAAACAGAAAAAGAAAAAAATAAAAGACAAAAATGCCCTTTGATCGGTGGGGTCAGATCCTTATTTGAGGCTAATATGACCACTTCAGATCTTTATTTGAGACAGGATTCACTTTGGGCCCTTATTTGAGAAAATGAGGACACTCTAGGCCCTTATTTAAGACATTGTCCACTTCAAACCCTTATTTAAGAAAATGATTCCACTTCGAGCTCCTTTTTGGAATTTTCCCATTTTATTATTAGGATGTCTATCTTCATCCAAAGCAATAGACTGGCAGTATAATCTAATTCAACATTATTCAAAAGGCCCGAGCAATTAATTCAATGTCACCAAGTGGAGTTCTAAATCTATGGTATGGATATCAATTTAATCTTAAACTTTTTAATTTTGTCAATTTAGTTCTAGACCTTTACTTAAAATTTCAATATAATTTTTTCGAACAATTTTCATCGAAAATCTCTAATGTACTGTCCAGTCATCACCACTCGTTATACGTGATAGATGATCATGTCATCAACCTTTCTTTTGTCATTCTTTCTTGGGATAATGACACAAACAATCATTGAACTTTGGCACAATATGCAATGTGGTTCATTAACTTTTAATTTGTTTAATGTAATCCTTAAACTTTAGCCTAATGTTTAATATAATCCATGAACTTGTAATTTGTTTAATGCGGTCCTTAAATTTTTAATACATGTTCAATGTTGTTCCTGAATTATATGAAAATATTCAATATAGTTTCTAAACTTGAATTAATAAAAGGACTACATTGAATACTTTTTTATAATTCAAAGACTAAATTGAACATATATAAAAAATTTAAGAATCATATTAAATAAATTAAAAATTTATTAATCACATCATATATTTACTTAAAGTTAAAGAATTATATTAAATAAATAAAAATTTAGAAATTACATTATATATTATAATAAAGCTCGGTAATAATTTGTGTTATTTTTTCTTTCTTTCTTCTTTGGCACACCAACCTTTCTTCTTACTCGTCTACAAATATCCTCCATTATTCCGTTGAACATTTTAGTGCTGCAAACATACGTACACATAAGAACAATGATTCTACTGCTCTCAGCACGGGCCTTTATTTCCTCTTTCCCAAGAGCTCCACGCAAGTCTTTTCTTCACGTGCTGTCTCCTCTGTCTGAAAAGTAATCAATTATTTAACTTTTTGTACGTCCGAAGTAATAATTCAAGAGGATGCTAACCATTTTTGCCGTGATTCATGCACCGACAAATTTCGATGCAGACAAAGGTGGTCCACGACCAGCTGGCCTGAGATCGAGAAGATCCTTTTTGGGTAGAAAAGGAGATATTTTACAGATTATTTAATCCTTTTTACATAATTATTTTTATAACTTTTCTTTACATCTGTCTGGTTAGCATCAACAGGAAATCGTACAACGAGCATGCATCTAGAGGGCTAGAGCTAGACTCCTCTTGATCAATCTCTAAGCAAAGCCAATTGATGCACGTTCCATACGTGTGTAAGCGGCCAAAAATGAGCTACTTCTAGACATAGGATCATCATTCGATCCGATGAAGAGCAACAATATTTTAACGCTTATCTTGTTATTATGTTACATTAGAGGCATCACTGCATGCGTATTTTTATAGATAGCGTAAATCAATACTATTTCAATCATTAATTGAAAAATTCACATAATCAATAATAGAGATGGACTTGATATAGATGATTTGTATATAAGTCATGCAATGTTTAACTTAGGTCAAGAATAAAACCTAGTTGTGATTAGTGAGCCGGTTTACTACCTAGTTCGTCCAATTCCTGAACCGGAAACCTTTTGCTTCAACGGACGATCTGGCCTTCTAGGATCCTCTTTTTTCACGCACTGTTTCTTGTCAAAGGTTTTTTCACTACCTTGGACTGAATCATTTGGCTTCGCTTTCACCAGCATGATCTCATTCATGATGTCTAGTCCTGTATTATTTACCCAAAAACGTGCCCATATAGCAAACATAATCATTACATGAAACACAAAATGATCAAACATACCTAGTTGGCCCACGGAACATTATAATAAGCTGAAGAACAAGGTCACTTCCATGCAGGCCACACGTTAATAAAGTCCAAATTTTGAGTGATTAACAGGTTAACCTTGTTACGCTTATCTTCTAATTGCCCCCACACAACCTTTTTTAATGATTTAATCGGCGATAACATAAGATAATTCCACAAGAACAAGCATCATACGACAACGCAAGCTCGTTTTCAATCTTCCCAACTAACTTTGTTTTTGTCTTCGCGTTATTATCACGTGATAGGACGGGCATCACTGTCCTTCCTATACTCAAATAGCACCCTACTCCATTGGTTTCGCTTAAAGTTGAAAAATTCATGCAAAAAAATATAACAGTTGTGAGGAATTATTTTTTTATATTCTCGAGGACACTACTAATTCTTTGAATAATCTTTAATCCACATCCGTGAATTATAATAAAGACGTTTTATATAATCGTCATGGTAAACTCCCGTTTATATCATAAAGATGTCTTGTTATTATATGCATTGATAATAAGCTCCGTGCATTTTTTTTTTCTTTCTTTTTTGCCATGATAATAAGTTCCATTAGTCTCACCGTCCTTTTAAAAATTTTAGTAGCGCGTTGACTAATTAAAAGCTACAACATTGTTGTCCATTCGTGCTCCGGAACATTGCATGTATCCGAGGAAAATATGAAGTTCCAATCATGGCGCTTGTGGCGTGAGAAACGTGTTTTTGGGTGTCTTGTACGAGCACGCAATGATGTCTTGTGTTTTGCACGGAACATGCCAATTACAAAGTGATTGCTTAGGGAGTGAGTTGCATGCCCAGGAACTGGTGTCGAAATACACGAGGATACTTCCATAGGATCTTGTCCGGCTTCGGAGGCAATGTCGGGAACAGCATCAATTTAAGGAAAGTGTCTACACGCCTTGAATGTATGTGCTAGGTATTGTTTTTCCTATTGTTAAATTTATATTCTCTCAAAAGTTTAAACTAATAAGTCATGTGTCAATTATGATAATATTAACTGTTCCACACTATATCAAGTCTCCGATGTGGGACTTTAACCCAACTCACTTGTGCAATTTAATAATTTACTCTTCACGTGTGAGCTTAGTGTTAGGATTGCTTTCTCTTAATTTCTTCTACATCAAGATATCTCAAGTTGATTATCTATCAACGCCTAACTTCATTCATAGTCTTTCTCCAGATTTAACCATGAAGTCTATCGTTGGGTTCGGGTTGCTATACCACAAAGCCCACCGCCCAAAAACCGGGTCGGTTACCAGAAGGACCTGACATCTTCACCTTGGAAGATTGTCAAAGAAGAGTCCAAATTCAAGTACGTCAACATATCCAGTTGAACCCACATTTACTCATAAATTTAAGTTAATGAGTTGTGAGCTAACTATGATAATATTATCTGTTCCATGTCACACCAATTCTCCGATGTGGGACTTTAACACAATTCACATGTGTAATTCAACACTTAAATTCTTTTGTTGATTCACTAGTTGAAGCAGAACTTTGATGAGGGAGATAGTCTTAGATGCAACATAAGACATTCCCGTCCTCCCGTACTGATATTTATGTGCCAAGGTTGATCGGCTCGGAAGAAAACTGGAAAATACACAATATTTAGTATATAACGATTTATTTGGATGAATTGTTGATGTTGGGCAACGGGGAGTGTACATATGTTTCTATTGGTGGGGCGTGGAGGCCGTGATGACCGGTCTCTAGGTACTATCGGCTTTTGGATTTCTTGATGTGACATCCTCTAAAGAAAAATAATTATTTGTTTATGTGTCAAATTCTAATTAAATTTTAGAAAATCATGAAAAAGTTGTATGTAAATTTACGTGTCAAATTTGTATATCGTGAGAATTTGAGATATTTTGGGATAAGAAAAGGTCAAATTTGTTCATCACAAGATTTAGATTAAGCAAAAAGAAAAAAAAAAGAAAAAATTAGAGGATTTTCAATTGATTGGAGGCCAGGAGATTTCTAGTTAGAAACTAGAGATTACAAATTCGAATCTCACTGATTACATGTAAAGTACTTTGGATTAAGGCTCTTGCACAAGCCAAAGATTTCGAATTAATTGATTGATGAAACGTGCATAGTGTTTAAAGAATCTCTAATTAGCTATTCTCACGTTCGTGCTTTTTGATCGTAAAAAGCGGTGGTAATAATATATATGTATATATATGTATAGAAATGATTTTAAGGTTTGCGGATGTGCATCTCGGGGTTCACCGTTGAACTAATAATCATGCGGATCACACAAGATTCGTTTCCTTTGATCTTTATTGGTCAATCGGCCGTACAAAGTTAACTCATGCTACTTTGAGCAATTTTCAGAATCAGTCGGTACTTTGTCCCTTCGTGGCTCGAGTTCCACGTTTTACTTTTCTCAGGACTTTTTAGAAATGGTGTTACTGTTATGAAAAACTTCACAAAAAATTTTAAATTAGTATACCTATAATAATTTTATTTTGAATTAATTTTTATACCATTAGAAATTTTAAACAGGTATATCTGCGATAATTTTACTCTAAACTAATTTTTTGACCATAAAAAACCCTAAATTGATATACCTGTGATAAATTTTCTTTCCATTAGTTTCCGTTAAATTTTACTGTCAAATTTTAAGTATGATGACACGTGACAGTTGACGAGTATATCAATTTGAGGTTTTACCCCTCTGTTTGTCACAAGTTTACCAATTTGTGATTTTTCATGATATTAATTCAATTTAACGGACACTAACATAGGGTAAATTTATCACAAATATATCGGTTTAAAATTTTTAGTGGTCAATAAATTATTTTGGGATAAAATTATTACAGGTATACCAATGTGGAGTTTTGGGTAGTGAAAAAATTAGTTCGTGGTAAAATTATTATAAGTATACTAGTGTGGGGTTTTTGGTGGTTAAAAAAATAATTCAAGATAAATTTATCACAGGTGTACCAATTTGAAATTTTTGGTAGTCAAAAAGTTAATTTGGAGTAAAATTATTACAAGTGTATCAATTTGAGATTTTTCGTGGTATTAACCCTTTGAATTGTCATATACCAAAAATTCACATATCGGAAACAGTTTGTACCCTAGCGCTTTATCATATGTACAAAAGCACATGTTAGGTATTAATTGATGATTCTATTGGGAGATTATACGATGCAATCACCAAGTATCAAAGTGAAGGGTCTTCATAAAAAAAAAGGGATGAATCTCGCGATGGCGTTTAAGGATTTTTCGGATACTAATGTTGCGCGACGATGTTTATGACATCAACTTATATCACTCGAAAAACGTTGTTTCAGATGTACAAAGCAATCATAAACAACAAAACCCTTAATTTTTTAGACCATGTTTTTTTGTTGAAAACTGCTGCGAGTGAATCATCCCTTGCGTAGGGTCTAAATGCTTACATGTCGGGAATAAAATCGGAAAAGAGATTTCGTAGGAGCGTCTGCTTCATGAAGGAATTGAGATAGCTTGGTCTAACCTACAATATAGAGCTCGTAGAAATTTGGTAAAAGTAGCCATTACCTTAAGCCATTATTTTCAAATTGCAAAAATAACATAAACCACACCCAAATTTGCTTTTACGTTCCTCTATAGTTTGCAATTTGCATCATCCTCGTCTTTTGGGGGAATTAATTTCCTCCATGAAACTCCAGAAAATGCTTTACTTCGATAATTTACACATTCTTTGGAAAAAAGAAGAAGGTATTTACAGGCTTTATAAGATAGAGGTATCGTAAGATTTCTCAAAAGGCAGGCAGCCATTTCAAGGAATGATTGGATTTGTAACACTTTTGTTTGCAAATGCCCCAAGAAAGTCGCACGTTGAAACTCTGCAGAGTTCTGTTTTTTGATCGCGAAAGCTGATTGAATAGGCGCTCTGGAAATATTCTTAAAACACGAGAAAACATCATTTGAAGTGTCTGGAGTGCATTACAGCTGGAGCCAACAAAGATAGTTCGCATGAACTCCGGTGATTCTTCATTCAACTTAGGGCAAAAACTTGCTTTTTTGACTAGAGCACCTAAAACATGCACTGGACTAACTGTAGGAGTTAAATCTTTTTATCTTTTCGGTTGATAAACCATTAGAAAGAACAGTTTCTCTTATGCTTTCCATGTTTTTGAAGGGAAAAAATCACAAAAAGTTTCAAATTATATTTATTGTGATATATTTATTTTAAATTATTTTTTATGATATTAAAAATTTCAAATTATATACAATGTAACACATTTATCCTATGTTACACTTCCGTCTAAAATTACCGTTAAAAAGTTAATGTGAATTTCACGTGGCACTTTAAGAGACATGTGGCGCCACGCGAGGACCACATTGAAATAAGAAAAAATTTTTAAAAAATTCACTGTTTATCGTCTTCTTCACAGCTTCGCGAGCACTGTTCATGGCATTCTTCGTCTTCAATCGGTTGGCCAAACTCCTCCGACGCTCTTGTTTCGCTAGCCACTGCTACCTAGACCTCCGGCGGCTCTCGTCGGCGGTTGCCCGATCATCCACCAACTTCAAAGATCGAGGTTCATGCCAAGCTTCGCAGCTTGGCCTTGGCGGCTTGCGACTATCCACGAGCTTCGAACGTCGAGGTCAGACCCTCGAGCCAAGCTTCGAGCTAGAGCGTTCCTGTCGGCCATGAGCTTCGAAGCTAGGCCATAGCGGCTACCACCCGCGAGCCTCGAAGGTTGAGGTCAGACAAGCCAAGCTTCGAGCTGGAGAGGCCATGGCGGTCTATCAAGCTCGACCTTCTTGAAACTTCGTTTTTATATCGTTCTTCCTCGCGGGGAAGACGATGAACAGTTTTTTTTTTTTTTTCCTTTTTCCAAGGCCAAGCTTCAAAGCTTGGCTTGAAGGTCGAGTTCGAAGCTCACAGCCGCCATGGCCGCTCGAGCTCCAAGCTTGGCTTGAAGGTCGAGCTTCGAAACTCGTGGCCGCCATGGCCCCTCGAGCTCGAAGCTTGGCTTGAACCTCGATCTTCAAAGCTGGTGGGTGGTCGGGCAAGCGCCGACGAGAGCGGCCGGAGGTCTAGGTAGCAGTGGCCTACGAAGCAAGAGCGTCGGAGGAGTTTGGCCAACCGATTGAAGATGAAGAACGCCATGAAAAGTACTCACGAAGCTTTGGAGAAGACGATGAACAGTAATTTTTTTTCTTTTTCCAATGTGACGCCCACGTGGTGCTCTAAAAGTGCCACGTGGAATTTATATAAGTTTTTTAACGATAATTTTGAACGAAATTATAACAGACGATAGATATGTTTTTTTTTTTGGGTAAAGGACTGTAGGTACGTTTTTTTTTTTTTTTGGTAAGGTGGACTGTAGGTATGTTACGGTGTACATAATTTGAAATTTTTAATATCACATAAAATAATTTAAGGTAAATATGTCACGATAAATATAGTTACGAGATTTTGGTGATTTTTTCCTTTTTTAAAAGATACAATGTTCTTTGCTGCATATCTCTCGACTTCTAGTGGCTCTATTATTCACAACTGAAACATTGGACTGCTCGTCTAGTGTCCAGGAACAAAAACATGGGTTTTGATCGGGAAACTTCATTTAAATTCTCTCTTTCTTGCCGGTACGACTAAATAAGTAAAGAGAAGTTTATCAGCTCGTTCTTCTGCCGCGCTCTTCAACCAATCTTCTTCTTCGCGGAAAAACGACAAAAACGTGCTCGAGCCAACGAAAGAGGAATGCTCAATGTCATAGGACACGTTGTTTTGCAGGCAATATGACGACCTTTTCTTCATGTGGGGGCAGACAGAGAGCATCTAGACAGAGATCACCAGGCATCAAAAGAAGTTTCCTATAAGTAGCCCCCTTCGATGGAAGGTGAAGGTCACAAGAAGAAAGAGACTGAGCACAACACAAGTATCCTTTGTTGTTCTGGATCAAGGGATTTGTACAAGATCAGTTTGTCTTGTTGAGAGAGAGTGAGAGAGACGATGGGAACATTTCTATGGTTTGCGGTCGCTCTGACCCTGCTCTTCTGCATCGCTCAAGGCGAAGTCCTCCACTATGATTGGGTGGTGAGTAGGAACATCCCCTTGTTGAACATTTAGTGACTACTTGAGCGTTTGATTGTTACCAGTTATAGACTCTTTCAGAAGCATTAAAGTTGACCACGAATCTCGTCATTTCAACAATGATCTTCGCATCCAAATCTTCAGCTAGCTAAATCGGGGAGTATGCTCGAGACCGAGCATTAAAGCATTCAAATACCAAACTACATGCAATTTTTCTGAAGATTTCGACTTCTTGAGAGTTTAGTAGTAATCCGGCAATATCTACAGTTGTATATGTCATATATTTTATTCTTTTGGGATGTGGTTTCCAACCCCATTTGGAGTCTTTATCCAGAAAAAGTTCAGCTGCAGGCCTTGCATCAATTTAATAAGATAAATTATTTCATGGATATAATGGTCCAAGATTCATAGGATGATTTTTGATGCAGGTAAAGGAAACACCTATTGATATGTTGTGTGAGACAAACCGGACCATTTTGACCGTGAACGATCTGTTTCCTGGGCCGGAGATCCGTGCTCACAAGGGCGACATCATCTTCGTTAATGTCACCAACATAGGACCTTATGGAATCACTATTCACTGGTAATAATACAACCCCCCCCTCTCTCTCTCTCTCTCTCTCTCTCTCTCTCTCTCTCTCTCTCTCTCTCTCTCTCTCTCTCTCTCTCTCTCTCTCTCTCTCTAATAATATACACACATGCAGGCATGGAGTGAGACAAATCCAGTATCCTTGGTCTGATGGCCCGGAGTATGTTACGCAGTGCCCGATCCCTACGAACTCAAGCTTCCTTCAGAAAATTATACTCACTGAAGAAGAAGGCACGTTGTGGTGGCACGCGCACAGCGATTGGTCACGTGCCACCGTACACGGTCCTATAATCATTTTGCCCGTCAACGACACCAACTACCCTTATGAGTTTGATGTACAACACACAATCGTGATTTGTATGCTACTTTCAACTAACTTAAATGACATAAATCGGTTTTTCACTCAATTAAACACACGGACACATCTTAATAGTTTGCATTATTTTTCTTAACAAAATTATGATTTGGCATGTAGCTGAATGGTATGCGAGAGATGTGATGGACATAATCACCGAGGCTCTTGAATCTGGAGGCGATCCAGACTTGTCCGTGGCCTATACCATTAATGGTCAACCGGGAGACAGTTATACATGCTCTAACGGTACTGATTCTCGTATATAAATGAGTGTGATATATACTATTAATAGTTAAAAGAAATGGTCTTATTCATAGGTAATGAAATAAAACCTTACTAATCTATAATTAATGAAATGAGATCTTTGCGAAATTATGATGCCTTAAAATTAATTAATGATGATTGATATATAGTATGAGTAATTTCCGAATCTCCGGTAATACTATTTGATATGGCGTTTTTTTTTTCTTTCGCAGGTTCGGCGTACAATTTAACGGTTGTGCAAGGAAAAACGTATCTTCTCCGGATCATCCATTCTGGGTTGAACGAAGAGATGTTCTTCGGCATAGCCGAGCACAATATCACTGTGGTTGGAATGGACGGAGCTTATTTGAAGCCACTTAATACTGATTACCTCATGATAACTCCCGGTCAAACAATGGACATTTTGGTCACTGCGAACCAAACCCTTGGTCGCTACTACATGGTTTTTAGTCCGTTTGTGGACACTACTGCCCCGTCCAATGAAAACGTCACAAGGGGGATATTCCAATACAATGGCATTTATAATCACTCAGAGACTCCTGTGTTACCCGAGCTTCCAGGTTTTACTAACAAGAGTGATGCTGGAAACTTCACTATTCAGTTGAGGAGTTTGAATAGCGAAGAACATCCGTCCACGGTTCCGATCAACATCACTAGGAACATTACAATCACGGTGTCCGTGAATCAACAGCCATGTCCTGCTAATAAAACATGCACCGGTCCAGATGGCACTATGCATTCGGCAAGCTTGAACAACATAAGTTTTTCGGCTCCGTCAATTAGCATTCTCCAAGCATACTACAAGTACATAAATTGCTAGACCTACCAATATTGATCCTATTCGTTAGGATTGAATAATTTTCTCAAAACGATAGAGTTGATTAGGTTGAAATATTTTCCAAATCAAACGAAGTTAACTGGTTAAAACCTTCATTGTGTTAAAGCGAAGGCATAATTCAACATCTAAATGTCTCTATAACATTATGTTTGTGTTGTGTGTGCAGCAATCTAAAAGGAGTCTACAACAAAACTTTTCCGGATGAACCACCTTTCGTGTTTGACTACACCGGGAATGTATCGGCCATAGGGGAAGCAGCCAATGTGAGTACCGAAGTGTTGATGATTAACTATAATGAGGAGGTCGAAATAAGATTTCAAGGGACCAATTTAGGAGCAGCAGAAAATCACCCCATGCATTTACATGGCTATAGCTTTTATGTTGTCGGAATGGGCGATGGAAATTTCAGCGACTCCTATGTATCGGATTATAACACAGTGGATCCACCCTATATTAACACTGTCGGACTCCCCAAAAATGGATGGACAGCGATCAGATTCAAAGCCGATAATCCAGGTACTACGATTCCATCGATAGAAACGCATAGAAACATATTGTTTTTGTTTTAATTGAATAGCATTTATTATCATGTATCTACCATTTTGGCATTAGTTTTGCATGAATTTAGATGCATATGAATGCATAATTGACAGATTATTCTTGTACGGTTGCTTGTAGGAGTGTGGTTCATGCACTGTCACTTAGAACGCCATGCAAGTTGGGGAATGGACACAGTCCTCGTCGTTGGAGACGGGAAGTTAAAACATCAGAAGGTGCTTCCGCCGCCACGAGACATGCCTCCTTGTACCGTGTCATAATCTGGATGTTGTTTGCTTTGAGTTCATTGCTAGCGCAAAAGGGTATTGACATGCCAATGGGAATAAATCATCTGTATTTTGTACTGAAGTCTGCACGTTTGCATCATTATAATAAGTTTCTATTGTAACATATGTTCGGCTTGGAAGAAGTTTTTGTTCGATTCAGAATAATGTATTTTTGTTCTATAAATGATTCGAACCGTATTTGTACATTGCCAACGATGACTCCAAATTTAATCGATAGGGGCAAAATTCTCAACGATGTCGACTAAAAGGATCATTTACTATCCGTTGTTAATAAGTTCGTCAAACATAAATCAGCATAATCAAATCAATTAACATGCAAAAGAACATAAGTAATTAAAAAATTGCATGCCCACTTGCGGTGTTGACATGGAAAGAGTGAATACAAGCGAAACCAATTAATATCTGGACCAATTCTCCATTAAATTACCTCGTTTTACCGACCACGGATGACAGTTAATTTTAGCTGGTGGGGATTATCTATTTTGCGAATTAATTACTGCATTTTGTCAAAATATCCATGGTGCTTTCTTACTCGTGCAATTAAACATTCAGAGTACGCTTTTGTGCCTATGAAATAGTGAAAAAGGGACATTAAAAGTGTCATAATTTTCATAAAGTACTCACTTTAGTATCGAAATGTTTTACCATATCACTTCAATGCCACTTTTGTAACATAAATAGATCTCTCAAGTGCCAACGCCGATTTGGGACCCTCAAAATCCGATGTTACCATTTTTTTTAATCATTTTTTCCAATTGACATGGCTTGCCGGCGCTCCAAGTCAGCATTAATAGCCCTAAGCGACATTGCTCAACTTGTTTGCCTCAAATTTAAACCATAACCGGAACAAATCAAGCAATTTCCCAATTCTTCAAACTCTAATTTGGACCAAGGCAATTTCGGGAAAAATTAAAATTGAATCTTGCAATGGAGAGTTAGAGTAGGACAAGTGGCTCAAATTCATTTCAACAAAGTCGAGATGAAGGTGAATATATTGTTGATGTAAAATTTTCAAGTCGAGCAACAGAGGTGATCAACGAGAATTAGGGCAAAATATTTTATGTTGTGCAAGATTTTCACCTCTTTCTTCTCATCTTTCTTGCTTCACTTTGAAGAGCCTCCCCATGCCATACTCATATCCAAATTATGGTGTTTCCCCAACGCTATGAGCTCAAGCTCGAAACTTCCGTTCCTAATCTTCAATGTGAAGTGATAGTCCGTCAATGGCGAACCTACCGCTTTTGGTTGCTGCTTCAACGTCTTGGCGACCGAGCGAGTCAAAATAGGGAACAAGAGAGAGCAGTCAAGAGAACGATGTTGAGAAAGAGAGATTAAATTCCTTTACTGTGCGGCGTCGTTTTTGATTCTCAGCATACAAGGACTTTCTTTCTTTCTTTTAATAAAAAAGCCACATAATATTCAACATTTAATTAAAAAACCACGTAAAATTTAATATTTAGTTAAAAAGGCCCATAATATTTTTTGTTGGATTTTGTTGCCGGTTGCACCTAAGTGATTGATTTTTCTTTAATATGGTGTTGAAATGATTTGACGAAACGTTTTGATATTACGGTGAATACCGTAAAAAATTATAGCACTTCAAGTGTCATTTTCTCCTATTAAATATATGTGGTTTGGCACAATAAGTTGTCTGTATGTATTAGTTGGAAGAAATGTAGATACGAATATGAATCATCTCATTTTAGGAGAAGATGCATCACCTAAAAAATGGGAAAATTATTCAAAAAGTGTTAAACCTACACTTTTGTCAACTGAGTCTTAAATCTTTTTATGTTTTGCCAATTGAGTCCATTTAGCTAGATTTTGCAGGATTTTGCTGATGTAGGCACTAGCTGTCCCACAGAAAACGGCTGGCATTAACGTGGACAATTTTTAATAATATTTTAACAAAATTTCGAATTATTTATTTATTTATTTTTCTTTTCTTTTTGCTTTTTTCTTTCTTCTCTTTCCTTCTTTATTTATTTTTATTGTGGGTCGCTGGAAACTAGGCGAGGGTCACCGACTACCGGCAAAGGCTGCAAAACCCTCACTTAGATCCAGGCAAGACCATTGAGGCTAGCTGTCGCTTGCGGCTATGGATGCTCAAGCTTCGAGTTGGCATTTGCCATGGAAGCTTGAGCTTCGAGCTCGTGGTCACTATGGTCACTTGAGCTCAATCTCTAAGCTCTCGGGCGTGGACACTCGAGCTTCGAGGTCTCTCACGTTGGGAGCTTGCTTCTGCGGCCTTGGGCAAGGCCAGCCTCACCATGGCCATTCTGGCCACAGGTAAAGAACAGAGTCAGCTTCTTGTCCTGTCTGAGCTCGCTTGGCCTTCCCAGTGGCCATCTCGATGGCCATCCGACAGGAAACTCTGCTCATCGTTGTGAGCCACTTCCGGTGCCATAAACATTGGCATACTTGAGAAGACGTCGGAGGAAATTATCGTGTGCTCCGAAAGCATGCCATTTTTGTCCACACGCATTGTGGGTCTCTTGTGAGTATACGACTGGATTGCCTTGTTTCGACAAATCTAGTGCGACCCAAATCTGCAATCTTCAGGCTATCGCTACCCATCAACAAATTTTGGATGAGCCCAAGATTCGATCGCATTGCCAAGCCTGGAGTATCTTCACGAGAATGGGTTGGCTCACGATCATCGATTAAGATTTTGCTAGTCCGGCGGTGGACCCGGGCCAGATCTAGAGATCCGCCCCTATCCGTTCGTTATATAATATTAAAAATATTTTTAATAGAAAAAAATTATTCTAAGTTACGAATTTTTTTAAATTTTCTGAAAATTAAAAAAAATGGTTTGGACTAGGGAATTGCCTTTTCTTACCTTCTAATGTGAGTTGTGCCATGTTTGATCACGTGTTGTTTGGATCGCACGTTTTGAATTGCATGTTTAATTTGATCTTGCATGTAGACGATTAGAGGTATGTTGGGCCATTCCTTGTGCACTTCTTTTTGGCACTAGCCTAGTTGGGAATGTGTTGAATTCTTGCTTTTCCTTGCAACTTATTTAATGCTTCCTTGGTTGCAAATTGTTATTTTAACGATTGCTTGCCCTCATGATCACCTTACATGTTAGTAGATAGGTTTAAAATCAATCCAGACTGCTTAACAAACATTTTATTGAGTTGAACAAGCTTAGGTACAGAAATGACATTAGTAATCAAGTCTCCGAATTCATTGAATCTTCGGTTCGTATGAGTAAAATAATTCTCCCATTGCCTTATTTGGATATTTAATCGGCCCTCCTTAAATTGATTAGTGGTGACTCATAGATAAAATTGATTGGCATGTTAATAACTTAAACCTTAGGTCGCGAGTTTGTATGAACTTGGGAGAGCCTAAGTTAAGTCTTAGGTTTAGACTTAGTAATCCATTAGCCTCAAACCCCGAGGTCGATTAGCAAGGAGGTTGTGACAATCACGATAATTAATTATTCAAAATCGTCTCTTGTAATTAATTAGAACTATATTTTATTTTAGATATTTACAACCTAAGATGGTTATTCAGATTTCTGACCTTTCTTTTATAAATTGGTTAGAGAAACTTTATGGACCTTCAAGCTCCGTTTATTTTGCAAAAAACATGGTATTTTTGGAAATTGTTTTTTGGCAAGTCATTTTTTTGGGAAAATGGCGATACTTTTAGGTGTTTGGCTAAAACTTGAAGAGGAATTGAAAAAAAAATTTCCGTCATTTGAAAAGGAAAATCTGATATGATTTTCCTAAATATACATACATTATTCGCGCTAGTAACTTGCAAATTGATAGTCGGGGAACTAAGCACGGGCACCAGGATCCCATATCCAACCTTAATGGACCACGACCCGAGGACTTGGCGGGTGCCTATTGGGAGAGAAAAAACAAGCCAATTGAGGCTCAAACACACAACCGCAATCAATACAACACCAAAGGTAGCACACCACAACAACCAGGGAAGGCTTGCCGATGCTAAAAAATGAATGCAAGTGAGTGTCGGCCTCTATTGGCCGCGACAAGAAAAATAGAGCAAAAATAAAACAAAACCGAGGGGGGGGGGGGGGTCGGCGATGAGGTCTCTACCTGGCTCGGAGGTGGCGAATGGGGGCGAGTTCAATAGATCGGAGTATGTTTGGTCACCTCGCACACCTCCAGGCTGGAATCCTCAGGAAATCGACTCAAAACCAAAAAAATCAAGAAAGAAAGGAGCTGAGACCTACTGTGGCTTCGGCGCAGGGAAAAGTAAAATATCAAGATCGCCAGCCGAGACCTACGCCCGGCTGTTACCAGAAGACACTCGCTCACTCTCGGCCTTACCCTCTCGCTCTCGGACTCTCTCTCTCGCTCACGGTCTCTCTTAGTTCCCCCCTGAACGCTCTCTCTCCGACCCTTTTAAGCCCGCTGGCAGGCGCGCATGGTCCCCAACGGCTAGCCTTGGTCGGCGCTGAAGCTCTGGCCGCTATGCCTCTGTACGTCCTTGAATTGCAGACCGCATGCGAGGAGCGAGAGGAAGGAGGAAGGGGGAAGAAAAAGATAATAGAAGTGGGCTGGGCCAGCCCAGGTGGGAAGAAGAAGGAAAAAGAAGGAAGGAGGTTGGGCCGGCCCGGTTTCGCTTTCTTTTTCTTTTCTTCTAATTTTTAAAACACTAAAATTTAATACTATTACTATTAATGCAAATGCTCATAATATTTATATGCTATGCAATTAAATGAAAATAATTTTTGTATAGGTTCTAAAGTTTAACCCTAATTTTCAATGCAATTTATCATTAAATGGGTAGTCAAAATTTAGGTGTCAACAGCCAGTCATCACTTGCCTCCGCCCTAGCTCGCATCTACGCCCTCAAATTCTCTCTCCCTCTCCCCCCTCTCTCTCTCTCTCTCTCTCTCTCTCTCTCTCTCTCTCTCTCTCGTGTACACTTTTGCCCTCGACCGCAACCTCTTGCTACTTCAAGATCCAATCGCATACCATCGTGATCACTCGGATCGAGACTATATGAGGTGGTAAACCTTAGATCGACCTAGATCTAAGGTTGCAGAGGTCTCGGCGACAACCTACGTCATCAAGCTAGACTTTAAATTTAAGGGATTGCTAACCAAGACAAATAAATTTGATAACTCAATAGTAAAGTGCATATATTATAAAGAACAATCAAACATCGATAAGTAATTCAAACGAAACCTAATAACTTAAAAATAGTTGGTAGTTTATCCTATTTTAGGTTGGTACTTTAATATTAGCGATTAATATGTTTAAAAAGTTATCCAAATAAAATTTGATAAGTTAGTACAAAAATTGGTAATTAGCAAACTACAAAAGTAGATGGTAATTTCAATAAGAGAGGGTAAATTCCCAATAAGTTATTTCGAAAAAAAGTATAAGGAAAAACGTCACATATCATTTTTTAAACCAATAATTCTTTGACATTTATTAGCACTTACTGAAATTTACTAGGATGGATAAAAAATTCATTTGTTTTTTGTCACGGAACAATATAATTCTGCACATAAAATAGATAGTTCCATATCTCTTCTTGGTAATGCCTTGTTTCCATGGCAAAATAGTTTCGTGTACAGAATATATATCAAAAGGAAATTGTTAAAATATAAACGACCATCGGAGGATGATTCTTAAATTCAACCCTAGAAATTGCTAATTATGATAAATAATCTAAACTAAAAGATCTTGAGGGCTCATAGTGATGTTGAGGGAAAGTACACTGTACTATGTAGTACATCTTGTGCTCCGCAAGCAATGTCCATGTACTGCATGGTTCTCTAGTTGGTGATTAAATGCCATGAAGTCAATAGATCTTCTTCACTCTTCTCTTTGCTTTTATGCTTGTCAATAACCTCTCGCTCTCATCTATACGAGCTCTCGAATTGGCACATATCGATCGACTGCACCGCATGTTATCGAACCAAGAGGTAAGCATTTTGTCTTGTTTTTCACCGGTTCAATTTCTTGTGCTACTCCATCTCACTTATTCATATCGGGTAGTACAGCTGATGCATCCCTAACTGGAGCGTTTGCGCACACAATATCCATGTGCACAGTTGATACAACTTGATAATCACCCACATAGACGAACCATCGCTAAATGTTCCGGATTGTGCACCGGGAGTGAGACCGGATTTGTGTACCGGGACTTCTCACTCCTTAAACCACGTAAACCTTACATAGAGTCTGCACGGCAATAGTGAAGTTAAGCTTCCTTCTGGCTGTAAACTTCTCTTAATGAACTCTATTATTGTGCAGTAGATATAGAGGAATGATTTACGGGTCTGGGCTTATTTACCTAAAGCTGGCTTCCTCGTCATCATATGAAAAGAATGTTAAGGAAGAGTCGAGAGAACTGAAAAATTACCAAAATAGTCTTAAACTTATTGCAATTATGCTAATTCAGTCATAAACTATTTTTTTGTGCTAATTCAGTTCTAAACTTTTTATATTTATGCCAATTTAGTCCATCCGACCAATTTTGGCCGGCTGGTACTAATGTGGATGTTGTTCGGTGCCGGTCGTCTAGCCAACATTGACGTGGCAAAAAAAAATATTTTTTTCGATGTTTAATTAATTTTTAATTTTTTTGTCTCCTTTTTCTTCAACCTCTAACCGGTTGGTGGACCAGTGACTGGCTAGAGGTTGGGGCCGGCAAGGTGGCCCTAATAGCTGCTAGCGAGGCTGACATCACCAGTGGCCAGCGAGGACGAGCCTCGCCAGATCTGGCAAGGTCTTGTCCTTGCCGGTTGCTTCGAGTGAGGTTGACCTCAACTAGCAAGCAACGGTGAGGATGAGCCCTCGCTAGCGACGTTGTTGTTGGGTGAGGCCGCTGGTGAAGTCGTCTTTGCCTAGCAACATCGTAACTAGGCAAGGCCGACCTCGTGAGCGGCTGGCGAGGACGAGCCGCGATAGATCTGGCAAGTTCTTGTCCTCACCAGTCGCCCTCAACCAAGCCAAGCTCAGCGCCAAGAGCACGACGCCCGACACTAGGAACAACCTGACTCTGCCTTCCCAGACGCTTCTCTAGCTGAACTCGTAAGAGCTCAGCGGGTGCAACGTTTGCCACCAGATGGTGCAAGGGACATCCAGCATGACAGTGATCGGGCTACTCCTCTGCTACTCTGGCAAAGACAGGGGCTGCTACGCGTGCCTCACGTTGCTGGACGCCGCAGCCAGGACTCGGCGCCGGTGCTTCTAGGGTTTGGTGGGGAGGCAGGGCAGGCAATTTGGTGAGCTGCCAGGGGGGAGGGCATTCAGCTTCAACAACGTCAGGCCGATCGAAACTCGAACAAGCGTGTGTCCGACCATCGTACTCAAAGAACAGGATCCTAAAACCCTCGGATACGAATGGGGAAATCTCAAGCTTTAGAGCATCGACCGGAGGGCCAAAGGTGTGAACTTGAGAACTGTGCCCGTGGTAGATTGGAGCCCAGCTAGCTGGAACCCATCGTCGCCAGGTCTGGTGAGGCTCGTCCTTGCTGGCCCCAGCCTCTGGCCGGTTGTTAGTCCGGCAACTGGCCAGAGGTTGAAGAAGATGAAGAAGAAAAAAAAAATAAAAAAAATTTAATAAAAAATTCGAAATTTTTTTTTTGCCACGTCAGCATTGACCGGATGGCCGACGCCGAAATGGCATCCACGTCAGCACTGATAGGCTAAAATTCTCCGATTGAACTGAATTGGCACAAATGCAAAATGTTTAGAACTGAATTGGCACAAAAAAAAGATTTAGGACTGAATTGGTACAATTACAATAGGTTTAAGATTATTTTGATAATTTTTACTCAGGAGAACACATGCGATATTTTTTTCATAAGTTTAAGCTTTATGTAGTTCATTTTCTTTCAATCTTAATGCATATCAATTTGTTGAGCTCATCTTTTTATTATTAGGCTGCCTATCTTCATCCAAAGCAAGGTTGGCAGTATAATCCAGTTCAACATCATTCAAAAGGCTTACGCAATTAATTCAATGTTGCCAAGTGGGTGAACGTCTTGAGAGGAAATTTTCCCAATCAGTCCTAAATTGATGATACGATATTAATTTAGTTATAAACATTTCAATTTTATCATTTTAGTCCTAAATTTTTAGTGAAATTCTAATATAGTTCTTCCAGCTAATTTTTGCGGACATTAATTTAATCTTAAACTTTTCAATTTTGTCATTTTAATCCTAAACCTTTGCGTAAAATTTCAATATAGTTCTTCCGATCAATTTTTGCTAGAAATCACTGACGTGACGATTTAGTCATTGCTGACCATCCTACATGGCATACCACCACGTCAATGATTTCTGATAGAAATTGGCTGAAGGGACAATATTGTTATTTCGCACAAAAGTTCAAATTAAAAAATTTAGGACTGCATTGGCATCCGTATAATATATTTAGGACTGATTTAAACAATTTGCCCACATCTTATGCTTTCGGAGTGATTGCACTTAGTCATTTTATAATTTCAAGTGAAATTACATTTGGTGGGACAATGCTAAAAACAGCATCGACTCCACTATGCCAATCGTCCATCGTTCCATGTCATTGTCCTCCTTTCTTCTTTGGCACACCAAACCTTCTCCTTACCCGTCTGCCACGTATGAACATTTCAGTGCTGCAAAAGAACAGCGATTCCGCTGCGCTCGGCATGGGCCTGCCGTCCTCTTTCCAAGAGCTCCACGCAAAGTCTTTTTCTTCACGTGGTGTCCCTTCAGTCTGAAAAGAAATCAAATTACTCAACTCTTGGGACGTCTGAAGTGATAATCGTGCTGCATATATTGCCACGTGCAAATATCGTAAGCACTACAAAAAAACACGAAATTTGCGACGAAAATTTGCGACGAAATTTTTGCCGTCGCAAATTTGCGACGAAATTTCCAACTTACTATGTTTTCCGTCGGAAATTTGCGACGAAATTTTTTCCGTTATAAATTCTGTCGCAAATTGGGGACGGAAAAAATTTTGTCGCAAATTTGAGACGGAAAAAATTTCGTCGCAAATTTCTGACAAATAATAATACCGTCGCAAAATCCGTCGCAAATTTGCTACGGCATTGTCAGTTCGTCAGAAATTTGCGACGAAAACTCGCGTCCGTCGCAAATTCGTAGTTTATCAGCCCGTGACATCGCAATCACTATCTCTCTCTCGCTCTCTCTTGTTGTCTCTTGCTCTCTCTCGGTCTCTGTCGCTTTTCTTTGTCTTTCATATATGTGAAATTTGCAAAATCCGCACACGCACGTATTAATCTCGGTGAAGCTTTTGTACCGGTAAGTGCAAAATTGCTAGCTTCATGACTATTCGTCGTTGCATTGTAATTTTTTTTTTAATATATGTTTATGTTTGTTATTTTTTCGTATCTGCATCACCGGTTTAATGACCGGCGACCGGTGACACCTCGCCGGCCTTCGGATGAGCAGAATGGCCACGCTGTTTTGCGACGGAATGAGGTATCCGTCGCAAATTTGCGACAAAATTGTTTTTCCGTTGCAAATTTGCGACGAATAAATGAAAATTCCATCGCAAATTTGCGACGGATAAGAATTTCCGTCGCAAATTTGCGACGGAAAACAATTTCCGTCGCAAATTTGCGACGGAAATTCTTATCCGTCGCAAATTTGCGATGGAATTTTCATTTATTCGTCAATTTTCGTCGCAAATTTGCGGCAGATCCTAGTTTCCGTCGCTAATTTACGACGGAATTTTCATTTATTCGTCGCAAATTTGCAAGGGATGAATTCCGTTTTCATCGTACATTAAAAATTATTAAAAAATATTGATTATTATGTGATTAATCTTTTTTGGGTTTGTGCCTAATTGAAGGTCTCGCAATCCAAGTGGACTTTGCAATTCTCATCAAATTGATCACTTTGTCCTACTAATATTTCAGTCAAATATTTAGGTAAGTCTTCTTTACATTGCAATTTTTCTATTTTTGCAATTTCATATTAATTGTTGCGTGAATAACAAAAATTATAATTTCTAAAATTTTATAATTTTGGAAATTAAGAACAATAGATATGATATTTTAAATATTTTACCAGAATTTTTTATTTTAATACAGACACAATGCAAAGAGAAAAGGCTTGGATGTATAATAAGAACTTATCTGGACGTCAAGGATTGACAGATGAGTTTCGTACTGGGTTGGAACTATTTTTAGAGTTTGCTAGTAGTAAATATGAGTTTATGGATGGAAATAAGTTAAGGTACCCGTGTAAAAAATGCAGTAATAGTAAATTTCTTGTGTGTGATCAAGTTAGAGAACACCTTACTAGATTTGGGTTTACTCCGAATTATTATAATTGGACTTCCCATGGTGAATTATTTATATATGATGAAGGATATGAAAGAAGTGACCAATTTTCAGTTAGGGAAGAATGTGGCTATTATAAGCAATTGAACCCAAACGAGAGGATGGTGATTGATGCAGCTAGTTATAATTTTGTCCCAGAATCAAATCATGCAAGTACTAGTTTTACTCCTACACGTGAACAAATGGGTACTAGTCATGTTCCACAATTGGAAGATATAGGAGTAACGGGTTTTGAGGAGAATGTGTATAATGAAACTTTTCGATTTAATCAGTTTTGGGATGTGTTGAAAGCAGCAGATGAACTTCTATGGACAGGTTGTGAGGACCACACTAAGTTATCGGTGACAGCCCGACTATTAAATATCAAGGCAGAGCATAATGTGTTTGCAGATTGCTTCAACTCTTTTGTTGAAGTAATGCGGGAATCATTGCCTCGTGATAACAATATGCCAAGTGATTTTTATGATATGAAAAAACTAGTGGATAACTTAGGTCTTTCGGTTGTAAGAATTGATGTATGTAATAGGGGTTACATGATATATTGGAGAGATGATGAAAATGCAGAATCTTGTAAATTCTGTAGCCAACCTAGATACAAGATTAACAGGAGGCCGCGTCGTAATAAGAAGCGTAGACCATGCAAGCAAATGTTTTATCTGCCCTTAATCCCCAGATTGCAAAGGCTTTATGCGTCTAAAGCCACTGCTGAACACATGACTTGGCATGCAAATCATGAAACAGAATAGGGTCTAATGTGTCATCCTTCAAATGCGGAGGCATGGCAACATTTTGATAGAACATACCCTGAGTTTGCAATGGAGCCTTGGAACATCAGGTTAGGTTTATGTGCGGATGGATTTGCTCTATTTGGGAAAACAGGAAAAAGTTATTCATGCTGGCCAGTCATCTTAACGCCGTACAATCTTCCACCTGGTATGTGCATGAAGACACCTTATATGTTTTTGACATTGATCGTGACAGGACCGCAAAATCCGAAAAAGTTGATAGATATTTATATGCAACTATTGATTGAAGAGTTATAACAGCTATGGCTTGAAGGTGTCCTTACATATGACGTTTCTACCGATCAAACATTTGTAATGAAGGCTGCCCTTCTTTGGATGATAAATGACTTTCCAGCTTACGGAATGTTATCTGGATGGAGTACAGCTGGGATCTTAGGATGTCCGATATGTTTGGAGAGGTCAAAGTCATTTAGATTAAAACATGGAAAGAAGCCTAACTATTTTGACTGTCACAGACAATTTTTGCCATCAAGTCATCCTTTTAGAAGGAATAAGGAAGAGTTCATCAAGGATAGGACTGAAAGAACACGTCCACCATTGAGGTTGACCGGCGATCAAATTTGGGAGCGTGTGTAGGACTTTCCAACCGTTGTTGAGAACCCGCACGGCACGACTTTTGCGTACGGAAGTACACATAAGTGGACAAAACGCAGTATATTTTGGGATCTACCATATTGGAAGGCGCATCTTATTCATCATAATCTTGACGTCATGCACATAGAAAAGAATGTTTTCGACAATGTCATAAATACTGTGATGGATGTCGCCGGAAAAATAAAAGACAACTTGAACGCAAGAAAAGATATGAGAGATATTTGCGATCGGCCAATACTAGCTGTTGATGCAAGCAGCAGGGGACCAAAACCGAAAGCAGTTTATACATTGGATAAGGAGCAGAGGCGAGTTGTTTGTCAATGGTTGAAATCTGTACGGTTTCCTGATGGATATGCTTCGAACCTCGGGAGATGTGTTGATTTGAATGAATGCAAGTTGACAGGTTTGAAGAATCATGATTGTCACATTCTGATGGAAAGACTAATTCCAATAGCTTTGAAGGAAGTTTTACCGAACTTTGTATGGGGCGCTATTACAGAATTAAGCAATTTTCTCAATGATATTGGCTCGATAGTGTTAAAAGCATCGCACATGGAAAAACTAAAGAGAGATATTCCAATTATTCTTTGCAACTTATAAATGATATTTCCTCCACCATTTTTTGATTCGATGGAGCATCTATTAGTTCACTTGCCTTATGAGGCCAAAGTTGCAGGTCCCGTCCAATTTCGATGGATGTATCCATTTGAGAGGTAATGTTTTTTTTTAAATACAGTTCAAATTAGTTTATCATATAATATGTTCCAATAAGCTTCTTTCTATTTCAACTAGATTCTTATATCATTTGAAGAAAAAAGTGAAGAATAAGGCACGTTTTGAAGCTTCAATTTGTAATGCATATATTGTGGAAGAAGTGACAACATTTGCATCATACTATTTTGAGTCGCACGTTTAGTGTAAGAGCCGGAGAGCAGGCAGAAATGATGAGGGCCCTATTGATCCTAATTGCACGGCATTCTCTATTTTCAATTATCTGGGTCGACCAAGCGGCACATGTTAGTTTCGTTACTTATCAGGCGAAGAAATTCATGCAGCCCATACTTATATTTTACTGAACTGTCCAGAAGTCGAGCCATACTTCAAGTAAGTATCAATTTGCAAATATATGTTTTGCGTGTCAAATATTTGCTAATAATGATATGGTTTTTAATATTAGGATTTTTCAAACTTCAATGTCTAGACTACAACCGAATGAGTTTGACCGTTTGTGCGATGAACAATTTGCAGCGTGGTTCAAGACATATGTAAGTTGCCTATGTATCAAAACCAAGTTATTAAAATTATATACATCATTTAGTAAAATATTTATGGCAGGCTTTGCATGTGCAACCTTAGGTTCACAATAATTGTGATGAAATTGGAGGGCAAGGATTGTTATATTATCTGTCATGGGGTCCATAGTTACAAGTTTGAAGTTGGCCAGCATATTTCATAAATGGATATAATTTTTATACTTAAGAATACGGAATGGAAAAATCCACAATGAATAATGGTGTGCCTGTTCGGTCATCCAATTGTGACAGTTGGAAAGAGGATTTTTATGGCTTGTTGGATGAAATCATAGAGATAGAGTACCCTGGACCATTAATGATGCGGGTTGTGTTATTTAAGTGCACGTGGTTCGACCCCGTCAAAGGAATGAAGGTTCATACGAAATTCAATTTGATTGAAATAAATCACAAGAAAAGGTATATGAAGTATGAACTATTTGTCTTGGCACAACAAGCAAATCAAGTATGTTATGCATCATATCCTAGTTTGAAACGTGACAAAACTGATTGGTGGGCTGTATGTAAAATCAAAGCACGGAGGAAAATTGAGAAACACTAGAAGGATAGAGCCTACCAACAAGAGGAAGTGTGTAACACGGTTGAAATTGAGGAATATAACATACCAACTTTACGAGATCCGTGTGGAGCAATGATAGATGTGGATCTATATGAAATTTGCGAATTAAATGTACAAGAATGTTCTGAATATGATTTTTAGACAGATGACAAAGATGAGGACGAAGACGAGGACGAAAACGAGGACGAGGACGAAGACGAAGACGAAGACGAAGACGGAGATTAAAATTTGCGACACACAACACTACAAATGTGTAATTATTAATGCTACATGTGCTATTTTTGTTGTTATCATTATTGTTCCTGTTATTATTGTTATTGTGCTTTTTTATTATTTTTATTGTCGATTATTTTTTCTATTTTAATTTATCGTTCGAAATTTTGTCCCTAAATGCCGACAAGTCAAATATTATTAACGTGCCGTAACATTTCCGATATTCTAATTTCCATTGCAAAATTTGAGATGCCATAATTTTGGACTGAAAAAAAGACGTAGCAAATTTATGACCCAAATCAATGAGACGCTAATTTTGCTAGGGAATATTTACCGGTAGAAATTTGCGACGGACTCAGACCTGTCCGTTGCAAATTTTACAAATTTTTATCCGTCGCAAAACACAAACCTGACCGTCGCAAAATTGTGACGGACAATGTATCCTTCGCAAATTTGACGAGGGAATTTTCCCGCTCGAACTTTGCGGCGGATTTTTTATTTCCGTCACAATTTATTTTATAGTAAATTTGTGACGGACATGCTAGGTTCGTCCCAAATTTTTTTTGGCGAAATATTTGCGACAGACCTAATTTCCGTCGCAAAATTTGCGACGAACATTGGAGTGCCGTCGCAAATTTGACGAGGGAATTTTCCCGCTCGAAGTAGATTTGCGACGAATTTTTTATTTCCGTCGCAATTTATTTTATAAAAAATTTGCGACGGACCTTGAACGTCCGTTGCAAATTTGCGACGGACTACAGTGTCCGTCGCAAATTTGCGATGGCACTCTAATGTCCGTCGCAAATTTACGACGGCACTCCAATATCCGTCGCAAATTTGACCAGGAAATTTTCCCGCTCGAACTTTGTGACGGATTTCTTGGTCCGTCGCAAATTTGCGATGGATAGATTGAGTCCGTCGCAAATTTGACTAGGGAATTTTCCCGCTCGAACTTTGCGATGGATTTCTTTTTCCGTCGCAAATTTGCGACGGACGCTCTTTGCGACGGACCAAGAGCGTCTGTCGCAAATTTGCGACGGATCAAGAGTCTCCGTCGCAAATTAGGGACGGATTTCTTGGTCCGTCGCAAATTTGCGACGGACTAAGAGCGTCCGTCGCAAATCTGTACCCCTTGTCTTCTCCGTTTCTTTGCCGACGCCCCTACTCGACTCAGATCTGCCCAAAAACAATTGCAGAGCAGTCCGTCGCCGCCCAGCCGTCCCCCGTCGCCACCGCCGTCGCAGCTCCCCCGCCCGTCGCCGCGCAGCCCCGCAGGCCCCCCCGCCCGTCGCCGGTCGCGGGCCAGCCGCCCCTGAGCCCCCGCCCGTCGCCGGTCGCGGGCCAGCCGCCCCCGAGGCCCCCGCCCGTCGCCTGCCCTTTCTCCCGCGCACCCCACCGTCGCTCGCTCGCCGGCCAGTTCGACTTGCTTCTCTGTCACCTCGCTCACGCCGTCTCCCGTCGCCCTCGCCCCTCGCCCGCGCTGGCGTTCGGCCGCCCTGCCGCCTCGCATTGCCTCCTTCGCCCCGCCTCGCCCCGCCCCCCGCCGTCGCCCCCATCGCCCTCGCCGCGGCCGCCGTCGTGACCACAGCCGCCGCCGTGACCACCGCCCCGCTGGCCAGCCGCCGCCGCTGTCGTGACCATCGCCCCGGCTAGCCGCCGCCGCCGCCGTTGTGACCATTGCCACCGGCCAGCCGCCACCGACGCCGTTGTCACCATTGCCGCCGCCACCGCCATCGCCGCCGTCACCCATGCCCGTGCCGGGATCGCCACTGTCCATTCCGCCTGTTTTTGTTGTCCTTGAACCAAGTAAGTCAACTCTCTAACCCCTAGTTAGTATAATTAGGTAATTAGTCGAATTTGGTTAGGGATTATTTAGAATTACTTTTCATTGGCTAAATTACGGGTCGATTTCAAGATTGCATGTGGCTTTGATCGATGGTCGACTGGTTAATTTGTTTATTATGTGGATGATTAAGTGTTAAATGACGATAGGATAGGATGATTGATTAAGCGTTTTCACAGAAAATGCTTGAAAATTACACAATTCTATAAAAAAATCATCGAAAATTATGGAAAATTAAAAAATGGTACATGCTAACAACAAATATGAAATTTGATCGTAAAAGTTTGTTAAAATTTTTAACAAACTAAAATTTCATAATATCACAAAATTGTAAAAATTAATAGTGTCCACCCATTTTCAGTGAAATTTAGATTTCTTAACATTCCGGAGAAAAAATTATTAAAAATTTAAAATTTCCATAACCTGATAAAATGGATTAACATAAATGCACTCACCCATTGTGACGGAAATTTTTTTTTTGGTGAAGGAAAATTACAAAAATATAAAATTTAAAAAATGCACAAAATTGCTTAGAAAACATGTGGCCATCAACTTGCAGTGAAATTTAAATTTCTTTAGATGGCAAAAAAAATTAGAATTTAAAAATTTCCAAAATTTTACGGAATGACTTATAATACCTGTGGCCATCCACTTTTAGTTATATTTAATTTTTTTAACGTGCTCTAAAAATTATTAAAATAAAGAAGGACTAAAATTTGGGAAACTTTACCTAACAGCTTAGACTACCTGTGGCCACCCAATTTTAGTATGGAATTTTTTTTTCACGGAAAAAATTTTATATTAAAAGTAATAATTTAAAATTTCTTACAATTTTAAAATTTCAAAACTTTACAGAATGTCTTAGAATATCGGTGGCTACCAAATTTTACGGAATTTTTTTTTGCACTAAAAGAAAATTTAACAATAATAATAATTTATTTCTTACAAAACTTTATAAAATGACTTAGAATATTTATGGCCACCCACTTTCAGTGAAATTTAAATTTTTGTACGTGGTAAAAAAAATTTAATGAAAATGCATGCGATTCATATAGTGATGTTTGATACCTGTGGCCACCCATATCGTGCTCATACATTGATGTTTCATATCAAAATGAATGGGATTCATAGTATATTTGTTTGTAAGAAATTGCATGTCATAAGCACTCGACATTGGCTCATTTCAAGGAAACATTTTCTCAGTCTTTCCATCAAAATGGTAAGCTTCGTCATGTACATTATTATGTGTTCGTCCTGTGTGTCAATAGTTCTTTACATATTCGCATAACCTTCCTACTTGTCAGTTTAAACGTGAAGGTCATGTGTCTAGAAGACAAGACTCTTCCTCTTCCTCGTCCCCGTCCCTTTCCTCTACTCCTGTCCCGACATCTAACCCGCAACCACAATATGATCCGTCACAATATGGGCACGTTGGCCCTTCCTCCGACACTCAACAACATGTTACGGGACTTCACCACATGTGAACTGAACGTTTTCCAGTTCAATCTCCTATAGCTTCCTTTCCTTCCGTTCCACCCAACTATACGGCGGAACAATCGAATATTGATAGAAACAAAGGTCAAGAAGATAATCGATTCTTCATATGCCCATTTGGAGATTCGTAAGTGCTTCATTTTTATTTTAGTATATGTCATGCATACGGGCTTTAGATATTGATGTCAACTGAATTATCCATGTTGCACAATATTCGTATGAATGCAGATTCACAGATGCTACGTCTGGTGTGAGGGGTTTGAACAAAATAGTAAGAAACTTCTGGATGGGAGAGTATATTGATTACAGAAGTGTTCCACAAGAAGTAAAAGAAATGTGGTGGAATGAGTTTAAGGTAAGTTTTACATATTTTATTTTCTCACCATATGAAGTTTGGTGTAGTATATTGTTGGTCAAGAATGATGTAAAGGGACCAGAACAACTCTGTAGTTTTCGATACCTAAAGGACCAGATATTTTTCCCGACATGAACTTTACAAAATCTGTCTATATGTGTCTGGTGCATGGTTATGGATATGTGATCATCATAATAATTTTCAATTTATGTTTTTATTCATTGCAGCGGAAGTTCACGTGGGACGAAGCGGAAGACAATGAAGTGAGAAGAATTTTCGATAAGAAAATAAGTGATTTTATGCGAAATGTTATGAATAGAGCGAAGAGCAGGCAAGAGAAGCTGTCTTTCTTTACAACTGACAATTGGGTGGCAATTAACACATTTTGGGCATCTGAACAGAATCGGCAACTCTGTGAGCAGAATAAGAAGAATCGATCTTCTAGTTCTAGTGATGGGTCAACCACATATGCTGGGGGTTCTATCAACATTGCGGAGCATCGCAAACGACTGGTAAGTCTGTTAAATGAGTTATAAGTTAATTTAATTCAATTACTCAAGTTTACATTTTGTAGGCACATGAATTGGGGACGGAACCGATATTTGCAGCTACATTTGAATGCATATTTCAAAAGAAAGATAAGACATGGACTGGCGATCGAACAAAAACTGTTAAGGTATGTAAGGTTATACTTTGGCTTATATGTAAACTATAATGAAAACCGTGAATGCTTATAGTGATTTTATTTTCATCTACATTATTAATGTAGGAAAAATATGATGATCTTTTAATGAGCAGTGCTAGTGGTAGTGATGATTGTCCTGAGTCCCGGCCACCAGTTGATAATATGGCATTATGGATGGAGGCAACGGGTGGGGCGAAAAAAGGGAAAATATTTGGGCTGGGATCGTTGTCAAGGATGTTCATGCCGAATAGTCTTGGAAGTTCATCATCCGCTGGGACTAGTCGAAGGAGGTCACGAACAGAGGAGCAATTGACCGAAGAAGTGGGTCGTTTGAAAAATTTACTTGTTAGGAAGGATGAACAAATATATAACTTGGAAGAACAAATGAGAATCGTTATGCAACACCTTAACCTCCGACGCAATGACGGACCTCCTGTACCTCCAGCCAATCCAATAGGTGATGACCAACACATTCATGCCGAGAATGCTGATGCTGATAATGATGATGATGATGATGATGATTTTCTCTAGTCTCCCTAGTTAAAATTTTGGGTAAGCTTGCTTCATAATCTTGGTTTTTCATAATCTCACTCATATTCATATGTAAGAACATTTATGTTCGTCCTGAAACGTATTTTTGTTATTTTACACCTAGTTCCACATCCATGCTAAAACTCTGTTTTTATATTCTGGACTGATTTATGTATCGACATTTCCTCAGGTCTTGACAAAAGTGACTACTTTTGGTGTCCTACCATCGTACCAAAGCCGCCTCTTCTTCTGTATGGTTTTTTTGCATCTTCTATGTTTGTCCCGTCTCTTAGTTCATGTTTTGAATGTATTGTAAGATTGGATATCAAATAGCATCATGTTATACTATATAACTTTCCTTCTATTATTTGTTTCAATTATATGTCATTGTGGCTGATTTGTCAGCATTTATGGTTTGTTCGTTTTGCTGTTTCAATTATATATCATTGTCTCCTTTGATTGATATGGACAATAATTTATGGTTGAAATGATGTAAAAATAACGACGAATATTTTAAATCGAATTTTGTTGTTATTAAAGTTTGTCTCTAAGTTGCGATCATATTCGTGACGAATTTTCCGATGATTTTGCGATGAATTTTGCAACGAAATTTGCAACGAATTTTGCGACTTCATTGCCATGGATTTTTGCGACGAATTTTGCGACGAATTTGCGATGGATTTTTGCGATGAATTTTGCGACGGATCGAGATCGCCGCAAATTTACGATGAAATTTGCGACGAATTTGCGACGGATTTTTCCGACGAATTTTGCGACGGATTTTTGCGACGAATTTTACGACGGATTGTGTTCGTTGCAAATTTGCGACGAAATTTACGACAAATTTGCGACGGACGTTTGCGACAAATTTTGCGACGGATTGTGTTCGTCGCAAATTTGCGACGGATTTTGCGACGAATGTTGCGACGGATTGAGTTCGTTGCAAATTTGCGACGATTTTTGCGACGAATTTTTTGCGACGAATTTTTGAATTTTCCGTCGCAAAAATTTGCGACGCCCGAGTAGCGACGGAATGTTTTCCGTCGCAAAATCCGTCGCAAATTCGATTTGCGACGGATTTTTCTGAAATTTCCGTCGCAAATTTCATCGCAAAAAACAAGTTTTTTTGTAGTGAAGGTAGAGGATGCCAACCATTTTGCCATGATTCATGCCCCGAACAATTTCGATGCAGACAAAGGTGGTCCATGATCAGCAGAGCTGAGATCGAGAAGATCCTTTTGGGTAGAAACATGAGATATTTTTACTAGTTAATTAATCCTTTTTACGTAATTGCATTTATAACATATTGTTTACATCTATCTGGTTGAAATCAACGGGGAATGGTTACAGCGAGCATGCATCTAGAGCGGTAGAGCTAGACTCCTCTTGATCAATCCCTAAGCGAGCTAATTGATGCAACGTTCGGTACGTGTGTGGGCCGGTGAAAAAACGAGCTACTTCTAGGAATAGGATCATCATTCGATCTGATGAAGAACAACAATGTTTTAACGCTTATCTTGTCATTTTTTTTACATGCCCCATCATTGGTGGTAGTGCTACAGAAATCATCGCATGCGTATTTCTATAAATAACGTGGACCAATACAGTCTCAATCATTGATTGCGGAACCCACATAATCAATTATAGAGATGGATTTAATATATTTGGTCTGTATATAAGTCACGCAATGTTTTTCTCTGGTCAAGAGTGGCAATATTTGATCTTTGAACACCAATTGTTTGGAAGTGAAACCCTAGTCGTGAATAGTGAACCGGTTCACTACCAGCATGATCTCATTCGTGTTGTCTAGTTCTGCCTTTTTTGCCCAAAAACGTGCCCATATAGCAAACATAATTGCATGAAACATGACATGATCAACTGTACCTAGTCGGCCCACGGAACATTATAATAAACTGAAAAATAAGGTCACTTCCACACAGGCCACAAGTTAATCTAGTCCACGATTATAGTGATTAACAGGTTAGCCTTGTTATGCTTATCTTCTAATCCCGCATGACCTTGTTATGCTCGTTTTCAATCTTCCCAGCTAACTTCGTTTTTGTCTTCGCGTTGTTATTATCATATGATTGGACGGTCATCAGTGTCCATCCTATACCCAAAAATAGCATCACAGTCCATTGGTTCCGCTAAAAGTTGAAAATTTCACCCAAAACTTAGAACATTCGTGAGGAATTATTATTATTTTTATGGCAAAAGAACACTACAAGTGTCATAACTTGTGTACGGCACTCATTTTGGTGCCATAAGATTTTTTTGAATCACTTTAGTGCTAAATTTTTGAAAAATAATCACTTAAATGCTAAAATTTTTGAAAAACGATCACTTAAGTGTCAACTTCAGTGCTGTACACAACTTTTCGCCAGAAATCCGATGTGGCATTTTTTTTTATTAATTTATGAAGTTGACATGGCTTGCTAGAGATTGGCACTTAAATGATCATTTTTAAAAAATTTTAGTACTTAAATGATCGTTTTTAAAAAAAATTAGAATTTAAGTGATCGTTTTTCAAAAATTTTAGTATTGAAGTAATACAAAAAAAACTTATGACACCTAAGTGATCATTTTTCTTTCGACTTGGCATCAAAGTGATCCGAAAAAAAGTTATGGCACCAAAGTAATCTCTGTACACAACTTATGGCACTTATAGTGTCCTTTTGCCGTATTTTTATATTCGCGAGGAATTAAATCCTCACAACTTCATTGGAATCTCTCATTTTGTGAGGCCCATGATTCTTGATTGCGTTGCCAATGCTACTAGTTCTTTGAATAATCTTTCATCCACATTCCCGAGTTATAATAAAGACATCTTCTATGATCGTCATGGTAAACTCCAATTTATATCATAATGATGTTTTATTATTGTATACACTGGCTCAAGCTTGGTATGATTTTTTTGTTTAGTACTAAGCGTGAATATATTTAATTGAGAAGGTTAACTGGGCATATAAAAATTTGAATTTAGAACCTTCGGCTCTGATATCATATAATATTTTATTAGATTACTGTCAATTATTCTAAAAATTTAAGTTGTTAGATAAACTCGTGGTTTAATATGTAAATATTCTAACAGTTTCATTGATTTTTATCTACTTTTGAATTTTTTCTTGGTAGCGCGCCCACTAATGAAAAGCTACGCCGTTTTTTTTCCATTTGAACCCCAGAACACAGTGTGTACCGGAGGAAAATATGAAGTTTCAATCATGGCGCTTGGGGGGTGTGAGAAACGTGCTTTTCGGATTCTTGTGCGAGCATTAAATGAAGTTGAAATACAGGAGGATAAGGATCTTGTCCGGTTATGCAGGCAACAACAAGGTGGGGACAGCCTCGAACGTACGCACCCTGCATGGTTCTCCCTACATTCTTTCGTCGATTCGCCGGTCGAAGCGGAACTCTGACGAGGTAGATATTCTTAGATGCAACACAGGACGTTCCTGTCCTGCCGACCCGATAATTATGTGTCGAGGTTCATCGGATCGGAAGAAAACGGGAAAATACACAATGCTTAGTATGTAATGATTCGTTTGGATGAATTGCTGATGTCGTGGGGCAATTGGGAGTGTATATATGTTTCTGCTGGCGTGGCATAGAGGCCGTGACGACCGTTCTCTAGGAACTATTGACTTTTGGATTTATTGACAATAAATCCTCTCTAGAAAAAAAAAAATTCATTTACACATCAAATTTTGTTCAAATTTCAAAAAATCACGAAAAATTTATATGTGAGTTTACATGTCAAATTGGTATAATGTGAGAGTATCAAATATTTTTGGATAAGAAAAAGCCAAAGACATCGCAAGATTTAGATTAAGAAAAATAGATAAGGAAAAATTAGAGAATTTTTGGTTGATTGGGGGCATTGGGAGATTTCTAGCTAGAAACTGGAGATCACATTTTCAAATCCTATTAATTGTGTATAGACTACTTTGGATTAAGGCCCCTGCACAGGTCAAAGATTTTGAATTAATTGGTTCATGAGACCTCCAGGGGTTTTTGTGAATTTCTAACTAGCTATTTTCAAGCCCCTGTCCCTAGATTATAAAAAAAAGTGCTAATTAATAGATAAAAAAAATTATCCATACATGGCTTTTTTATGGTTTGTGGATGTGGCATCTCGAGGTTCATTGTTGAAGGAATAATCATCCGGATCACACAATTTTCTTTCATCTTTATTGGTCAATCGGACGTCCAAAGTTAACTCATGCTACCATGAGCAATTTTCAGAATCAGTCGGTATCTGTCCCTCAATGGCTTGAGTTTCTCGGTTTACTTTCTTTAGGAATCTTTAGAATTGTTATTGACCAAAAATTATACCAAAAATTCACATTTGGGAAACAGATTGTACCCTTCCATTTTATTACATGGACAAAAGCATATGTCGGGATTAATTGATAATTCTATTGGGAAATTATACCACGCAATCGCCAAGTATCCAAGTGAAGGATGTTCACAAAAAATTGAATTAATCTTGTTAGAGTGTAGTTCATACTCCCTATTGACAAGAAGGCATGAGGGGTTGCACCGGTGGGGGTTGCAAGGGGACACCGCCCCTGGGCCGCCATAGTGCCTTTATAGTTTGGGTTCAAATTTTGTTGGTACTTTGGGCTTGGACCCATAAATAGCTACAGAGTAATATATATAAAATCTCTTTTTTTTTTATAATTGAGGGTTGCAACAAAGAGGTGGGAAACACTAATTATAGTGGAATCATTTGCTGGATATAGCTTAGTTTAAGGGTAAACCGGAATAAAATCATGTGTATTGATTTCTCTTTCTCACGTCTACTCTCTATTTTATTGTGTTTGTGTACCAAATCCTAACAAATCTCGGGATTGCGTTTAAGGGTTTTACTGATACTAATGTTGCGCGACAATGTTTATGAGATCAACTTAAATTACTCGAAAAACGGTCTTTCACTTGTATAAAGCAATGATAAACAACAAAACCCCCAATTTTTTAGGCCACGTTTTTTTTGAAAAATGCTGTGAATGAATCATCCCTTGCCGTAGAAGATCCACGGCCCGTGGGGGGGGGGGGGGGGGGGGGGGGGGGGGGGGTTGTTGTTGTTGCACGCAAAAGAAGTAGGCATGACTATAAACCATTATTTCACATTGCAAAAATAACATAAACCACACCCAAATTTGCTTTTACGTTCCTCTATATCTTGCAATTTGCATTATCCACGTCTTTTGGAGAAATTGATTTCCTCCATGAAATCCCAGAAAATGCTTTACTTCGATAATTAAAAAATTCTTCGGGGGGCCAAAAAAAGGGTATTTACATGCTTTATAAGATGGCTATATTGAAAGAGTTTCTCCAAAGACTGGCGGACACGCAGACCTTTTAAGGAATGGTTCGATTTGTAAAGCTTTTGTTTGCACATGCCACGAGAAAATCGCACGCTGACAAACTGGCGAGTTTTGTTTCTTTGATTGCGGAAGCTGACTAAACAGGCGCTCTGGAAATATTCTTAAAACACGAGAAAACATCGTGTGAAGTGTCTGCAGTGCATTGCGGGTGGAGCCAATAAAGATAGTTCGCATTAACTCCGGTGATTATTCATTCAACATAAGGCAAAACTTGCCCTTGTGACTGGAGCACCTTGTAAAAACCATTAGAAAAAACCATTTTCTCATATGCTTTCCCTTTTTTTTTTTTTGAAATATTCATTTTTCTCTGCTGCGTATCTCTCGACTTCTAGCAGCAGTTAAAGAAGTTTATCAGCTCGTTTCTCTGGGGTGCTTTTCAACCATTCTTCTTCTTCTTCGTGTAAACACGGGAAAAACGAGCACGTGCCTTTGAATGACGAATGCTCATAGATCACTTGTTTCCATGGGCTGTACGACGACTTCGTTTTCGAGTGGGGGCAGAGTCGAGGAAGAAATAGGGGCGGGACAACGATCACCACACACTGAAGGGAGTTTCTCCTATATATTGCCCCCTTAAGTGGGAGGTGAAGGTGGGCATAACACGAGTCTTCTTTTTAGTTCTGGATCAAGTGATTGGTACAAGTGAGAGGGGGAGAGAGAGAGAGAGAGACGATGGGAACATTTCTAGGGTTTGCGGTCACTCTGACCCTGCTCTTCTGCATCGCTCAAGGCGAAGTCCTCCACTATGATTGGGTGGTGAGTAGGAACATCCCCTTGTTGAACATTTCGTGACTACTCGAGCACTTGATTGTTACCCGTTTTAGACTCTTTAAGAGGCTTTAAAGTTGACCACCAATCTCCTTATTTTAACAATGATCTTCACATCTATATCTTCAGCCAACTAAATATTGGAGTATGCTCAAGGCCGAGCATTACAGCATTCAAATACCAATATATACATGCAATTTTTCTGAAGATTTCGACATTTTGAGAGTTTAGTAGTAATCCGGCAATATCTACAGTTAAATAATTTTTATATTTTATTCTTTTGGGATGTAGTTTCCAACCCCGTTTGGAGTTTTTACCCAGAAGAAAATTCAGCTGCAGGCCTTCGTATATATTAAAAAAGGATTCTGCATCAATTTAATAAGACAAATTATTTCATAGTTATAATGGTCCAAGATTCATAGGTGATTTTTGTTGCAGGTAAAGGAGACACCTATTGACATCTTGTGTGAGACAAATCGAACCATATTGACCGTGAATGATCTGTTTCCTGGGCCGGAGATCCGTGCTCACAAGGGCGACACCATCTACGTTAATGTCACCAACATAGGACCTTATGGAATCACTATTCACCGGTAATAACACAACCATCTCTCTCTCTCTCTCTCTCTCTCTCTCTCTCTCTCTCTCTCTCTCTCTCTCTCTCTCTCTCTCTCTCTCTCTCTCTCTCTCTCTCTCTCTCTCTCTCTCCTAATAACATACACACCTGTAGGCACGGAGTGAGACAAATCCGGTATCCTTGGTCTGATGGCCCAGAGTACGTCACGTAGTGCCCGATCCCTATGAACTCGAGCTTCCGTCAGAAAATCATTCTCACTGATGAAGAAGGCACGGTGTGGTGGCACGCGCATCGCGACTGGTCACGTGCCACCGTGCACGGTCCTACAATCATTTTGCCCAACGACACCAACTGCCCTTATGAGTTTGATGTACAACACACAATCGTGATTTGTATGCTACTTTCAACTAACTAAAATGACATAAATCGGTTTTTCACTCAATTAAACACACGCACACATCTTAATAGTTTGCATTATTTTTCTTAACAAAATTATGATTTGGCATGCAGCTGAATGGTATGCGAGAGATGTGATGGACATAATCACTAAGGCTCTTGAATCTGGAGGCGATCCAGACTTGTCCGTGGCCTATGCCATTAATGGTCAACCGGGAGACAATTATACATGCTCTAACGGTACTAATTCTCGTATATAAATGAGTGTGATATATACTATTAATAGTTAAAAGAAATGGTCTTATTCATACCTAATGAAATAAAACCTTACTAATCTATAATTAATGAAATGAAATCTCTGCGAAATTATTGTGCCTTAAATTAATTAACGATGATTTGATATATAATATGAGTAATGTCAGGATCTCCGTTAATACTATTTGATATGGTGTGTTTTTTTTCTTTCACAGGTTCGGTGTACAATATAACAGTTGCGCAAAACAAAACGTATCTCCTCCGGATCATCCACTCCGGGATGAACGAAGAGATGTTCTTCGGCATAGCTAAGCACAATATCACTTTGGTCACCGCGAACCAAACCCCTGGTCACTACTACATGGTTTTTAGTCCATTTGTGGACACTACTACCCCATCCAATGAACATGTCACAAGGGGGATATTCTAATACTATGGCACTTATAATCACTCAGAGACTCCTGTGTTACCCGTGCTTCTAGGTTTTACCAACAAGAGTGATGCTGGAAACTTCACTATTCGATTGAGGAGTTTGAATAGCAAAGAACATCCGTCCATGGTTCCAACCAACATCACTAGGAACATTACGATCACAGTATCCGTGAATCGGCAGCCGTGTCCTGCTAATAAAACATGTAGTGGTCCAAATGGCAGTATTCATTCGGCAAGCTTGAACAACATAAGTTTTTGGGCTCCGTCAATTAGCATTCTCCAAGCATACTACAAGTACGTAAATCTCTGGACCTACCATTATTGATCCTATTTGTTAGGGTTGAATAATTTTCTCAAACCGATAGAGTTGATTAGGCTGAAATATTCTCCAAATCAAACCAATTTAACCGGTTAAAACCTTCATTGTCTTAAAGCGAATGCACAATCCAACATCTAAATGTCTCTATAACATTATGTTTGTGTTGTGTGTGCAGCAATCTAAAAGGAGTCTACAACAAAACTTTTCCGGATGAACCACCTTTCGTGTTCGACTACACCGGGAATGTATCGGCCATAGGGGAAGTAGCCAATGTGAGTACCGAAGTGTTGATGATTAACTATAATGCAGAGGTCGAAATAAGATTTCAAGGGACCAATTTAGGAGCAGCAGAAAGCACCCTATGCATTTACATGGCTATAGCTTTTATGTCGTCGGAATGGGCGATGGAAATTTCAGCGACTCCTATGTATCGGATTATAATACGGTGGATCCACCCTATATTAACACTGTCGGACTCCCCAAAAACGGGTGGACAACGATCAGATTCAAAGCTGATAATCCAGGTACTATGAATTCATTGGTAGAGATGCATAGAGACATACAGTTTTTGTTTTCAAAGGAATAGCATTTATTATCATGTATCTACCATTTTGACATTAGTTTTGCATGAATTTTGTCGTGCATATGAATGAATGGTTGACAGATTAGTCTTTTACGAATGCTTGTAGGAGTGTGGTTCATGCACTGTCACTTAGAACGCCATTCGAGTTGGGGAATGGACACAGTCCTCATCGTCGGAGACGGGAAGGAAAAGCATCAGAAGGTGTTTCCGCCACCGAAAGACATGCCTCCTTGTACCGTGTCATAATCTGGATGTTGTCTGCTTTGAGTTCATTGCTAGTGCAAAAGGCTGTTGGGAATAAATCATCTGTATTTTGTACCGAAGGATGCACTTCTGCATCATTCTAATAAGTTTCCATCGTAACATATGTTCTGGATGTAAGAAGTTTCTGTTCCATCCAAAATAATGTATTACTGCCATGGTGCTTTCTTACTCGTGCAATTAATCATCAGGAGTTTCCTTTGTACCTATTAAATAAGGAAAATGATATTAGAAGTGCTATAATTTTCGAACTGTAGTGCCAAAATTTCTTGTCGAATCACTGTAATTCTACTTTTGTAAACGAAAACGATCATTTAGTTGCCATTGCCGATTTGGGGTGTTGAAAATCAGAAGTGGCTCGCTGGTGCTCTGAGTCAGCATCAATAGCCCTAAGTGATATCGTTTAACATGTTTGCCCCAAATTTAAATCCTAATTCGGACCAACGCAATTTGGGATAGGATTAAAACTAAATCTTGCAATGGAGAGCAAGAGCAAGACAAGTGGCACAAATTTGTTTCAACAAAGCCAAGACGAAGGTGAATATACTGTCAATGCAAAATTTTCAGGTCAAGCATAGAGATGATCAAACAAGATTAGGGCAAAATATTTCACGCTGTACAAATTTTCACCTCTTTCTTCTCATCTTTCTCACTTCACTTTCAGTGAAGAGCCTCCCATGCCATAATCATATCCAGATTAGGGCATTTTGCCAATGCTATGAGCTCAAGCTCAAATCTTCCGTTCGTGTGCTTCAATGTGAAGTGATAGTCCGTCAATGGTGAAGAATTTGCTAGTCTCAAACCTTCCCACCTACTGCTTTTGGGTGCTGCTTCTTCGGCTCCGACGTCTTGGCCTGCGAGTTAAAATAGGGAGCAAGAGAGAGCAGTCAACAGAACGATGTGGGGGGGGGGGAGAGAGAGAGAGAGAGAGAGAGAGAGATTAAATTTCTTCACTATGCGGCGTCGTTTTCTGTTCTCAGCATACAAGCACTCTCTCTTCTTTTTTTTTTTTTGTAAAAAGTCCACCTAATATTTAATATTTAATTAAAAAAGCCGCATAATGTGTAATATTTAATTAAAAACCACATTATATTTTTTTTTCCGGATTTTGTTGCCGGTTGTGCCTAAATGATCGTTTTTTCTCCGATATGGTGTAAAAGTAATTCGGCGAAAATTTTTAGCATTAAAGTGAGCGCCGGAAAAAAGGTTTATGGCACTTGGAGTGCCATTTTATCCTATTAAATATATGTGGTTTGGCACAATAAGTTGCCTGTATGTATTAGTTGGAAGAAATGTGGATACGAATATGAATAATCTCATTTTAGGAGAAGATACATTACCTAAAAAATTGATAAATACATACCATCGTGAACACGTACAAGAAAATAAAACAAATGATTTGTTTATGTCGAATGCACATACAAAGCCATGCTTTAAATGGGATTTTAATTGTCCTTGATGTAGGTGTTAAAGATGGATATCGGGTTTTGTATTAGATTATGAGATGGCAAAATTATATTTCTTAGCTCCCACGTGGTTCAGCTGACGGAGGAATGAAGAAACAAGTTGATAAGTTGAACATGTCGGATGTCTTAGGATAATTGTTGGCACGACAAATCATTTGAATGTAATCACCATCTTTAATCAGCTCTTTGTTTCCAATTTGATTGTGATGTTAGGCTAATAGACGTAATCGGGATAAAGAATTAATCATCACAATTGTGTAACTTTTGTCTTTCCCTTGGGACCTTATGTCTGACGAAGGTCTCATCATTCCTCGAAGTTTAGATTGACCTTGTCTGATAGAATTCGTTGCGCAAATCTTTACTAACTACTCGATAGAATTACTGCATCTACACAATGAAGCTATTGGTATTTTGCAGCGATTCTGCAAAAGAGTTAGTTTACTTTCTCAAAAGAACCTATTCACTCCGTTTAGGTTGTTGTGTTGGTCTCTTCAATTGGTATTGGAGCAAGTTGCTCAAGTTGTCAAAGTGTTATATTTCAAGAGCAAAAGGTTCTTTTATAACTAACTTTATGAGAGCCTATTTTTGCGAAGGACATTCTATTATTTACCTCCTATGTTTAAAGGAACTAATTATACTTCTTGGAAATGCAGGATTGAAATGTTCATCCAATCCATGGACCATGTGTTGTGGAATGTGATCGAAAGAGGTCCATATATTCCAACAAAGAGGAAAAGAAATCCCTGGAAATGCATCAACACAAGCTACTGATTCTACATCTTCAGCTGATTCTACACCCACTGCAGAAGAAACGAGAAAACTTACTCTAATATCAAAAGTTGTACATATTTATCTTGTATTATATCTCCTATTGAGTTTAATAAATTGCCTCTTGCAGGTTGGCAGAGGAAATTTGGGATATGCTCAGAAATAATGAGACATTCAAAATGAAGTCACATGAACACATAAAGGAAATATCCGTGCGCTACAACTACATTTTGAGTGGACTCACTACACTTGGCAAGATCTACACAAATGAGGATCATACAAGTAAGATATTTTAAGCATTTTCGACAAGTATAGGCTAATGTGAAACATCAATTCGTGAAGCTCAGGGACTTTAGCCCTTGGTCTTGGATGACCTTATTGGAACTCTCATAGCTTATGAAGTCAAATTCAAACAACGAGCCAAAAATATCCAAAGTTAAAAAGTCTATTGCGTTTAAAGCTAACTATTAATGTAATCAAAATTAGGACTGAATTGGCACAAATACAAAAGGTTTATGACTGAATTGATATCGAAAAAAGGTTTAGGACTTAATTGGCACAAATACAAAAAGTTTATGATTGAATTGGCACAAATACAAAAGGTTTAGGACTAAATTGGCACCAAAAAAATGTTCAGGACTCAATTGGCACAAATGCAAAAGGTTTAAGACTGAATTGACACCAAAAAAATGTATAGGATTAAATTGGCACAAATACAAAAGATTTAAGACTTTTTTGACACTTTTCCCTAGCAACTGCATACATCAACATCCACAAATTATTAAGTGAATTCCCATTAAGAAAATGATTGAGTAGATTAGTGAACTTGACTTTTAATATTCATCATGATAATTAATTATTTAAAATCATCTCTTGTAAATAATTAGAACTATAGTTTATTTCAGATACTTACAACCTAAGATGGTTATTGAGATTTCCAACCCTTATTTTATAAATTGGTTAGAGAAACTTTGTGGACCCTTATGCTCCGTTATTTTGCAAAAAAACGTGATATTTTTGGAAATGTTTTTTGAGAAGTCATTTTTTGGGAAAATGGCAATACTTTTCGGTCTTTGGCTGAAACTTGAAGAAGAACTGAAAAATATTTTTTATTTTTGGAATGGAAAATCTAATTTGATTTTCCAAAATACACATACACTCTTCGGACACTAATAACTTGCACACAATCAGTTGGGCAACCAAGCATGGGCACCAGGATCCGAGGTCCAACCTCAATGGACCATGATTTGGGGACCTAGGCACCGGCACTTGGGTCTCGAGAAAGAGCACAAGTACCAATCCCAGTTCCATAGAGGCCGGGTGTGACAACCCAGAGCTTGTGCATGGATCCTTGGCACCCGGGACTCGGTCCACAAAACCTGAATGCGAGACCTAGGTGCCCAGGCCTGAGTCCATAAAGACCGGGCTGCAGACTTAGCACTCAAGCTTAGGTCCTCAAAAATCAAGCCCTAATCCATCGAGGCTAGGCCCTTGACACAATGCCCATGACCAATCCCCAACGACCAGGCCCAACTCTTTGGTGCTCTAGCCCAAGTCCACAATTCCTAGGCTCGAGTCCATCGAGGCCTGGCTCAAGACCCTGGTGCCCATGCTCTGTTCCTCGGTCACCGGAGTCTCGAGTCTCAACCTCAGTGGATTGGACTTGGGCACGAGGAATTTGAGCACGGGCACTAGGTCCCTAGCCCAACCTCGATGGACCTGGGTTTGGGCGTCGAGGACTTGGCCATGGCACTAGGGTCTTGGGCCTCAGCCTTGATGGGCTGAGGATTGGGTGCGGGGGATCGAGGCATGAGCATCGAGGTCCCAAGCACGGCCCTGATGGACTCGGGTCTAGGTGCTAGGGACCCGACCTTGGGCCCCCAGGTTCTCGGGCCTAGCCTAGATGGTTGGGCGTGGGCACTGGGGTCTCAAGCCTCAACTTCGATGGACCTGGGTTTGGATGCCAGGGATTCAGGCATGAGCCATGGTCCCAAGCAAGAGCACTGGGGACTTGATACCAAGTGTCGGCAACCGAAACACGATTGTTGTGCACTTGTGCACGAGTGCCAGGGACCTAGGTACAGATATTGAAGTCCCGTGCCCAATACCCGATTTATTATTTAAAGGGACTTGTCTACTATCATTTTAATAGCACTCTCCAATAATTCATGAAATTCGTGTATCTATTTCCCACCCGAGACTGCCTTTCTCATGCAATCAATTGGATATTTCTTTGATCATATCCACACATCTCAACGTCTGAAGGTACGTAAACCATGACAATTGATAACAAATTACTGGCAATTACTTATTTGTTTATACCACGTGCAGTGTTTTTTTTTTTTTTAGAAGTATATGCCTAAAATATAAGTTGTAGTACTGCACAATGTGAACAAATTGTCGCGACCTAACCTCTGCGATGCACCACCTAGGAGTACGGCTAATGGATTATTAAGTTTGGGTCTAACTCAGGCTCTATCGCGACCTACCTCACGAGGGCTGAACTCGGTAAAGCGGGTTTAGAGATAAGTGTTCATGAAATAGTTTTTTTTTTTTGGTAAGAAGTGTTCATGAAATGGTTCATATGGAATATTACAAAAAATGATTTTATTGAAATATAAATCTTCCCTAAATCCATATCTCGTGTGACAGCGGATTGATTTTGTCTTTTTTAGAAGTCGCCACTAGCCTAGGTCGGGGGTCGGCTAGAATACCCAACCGAAACGCGGGAATTTCGTTTCGGTTTCTACGAAACCAGAGATCAAAGGTTCGGGGACTAGCTTACGTTAATATTTCTATTAACGCCCTTTTGGTACCGCTAAACTTAGCATGGTTGTTATCTAAGTTGTCATGCATTTGTTCTTTACCATTTTCATGTTTAAAGTCTTAGTCCACTAGGTGATCATGCATCTTGTTTTTGTATTTTCATTTAAGATTCTAAACTAATCCTATCTTAGTCTAGAAAAAGAAAGAAACAATCAATTGAATTGAAAGACATTTCGTAAAATAAAAACTCAAAAGGTGAGCCAATTCTAAGTGCGAGAAAGTAAAAACCCGCAACTCGTCGGGTGTTTATTACAATACAAATTGAAAACCCGAGACATGATCGGGGATGAATGAATTGAGTACAAATTAAAATCGGATTGGACATCGGTTTATCGCCATCATCAAATGAATACAAATGGAAACCGGATTGGACATCGGTCAATCGCCTTGTTTTTTTACCATTTCGGATTATCCTCCCATGGACCGCCTCTCGGGTATCGGTGTTTACATTCATAACATTCGGTGTTTACATTCATAACATTCATTCATGACAAACAATGCACAAAGGAACAACAAAAGAAAAACAATGGTGCAAACAATTCACTAATCAAACACGGGCCTCGGGATCGGTCTTTGTTTTTCATGCATTTCGATTCACCACCCACCTAATCATCTAACGTTATTTAATCATTGGTTAACGATAATGAGCTACCATTTGTATTCACAAAACGGCAACTCATATCAATTAACCCCTAAAATCGGGTTCTAAATGACCACAATGGACTACCCACCGAACATGCACCAGGCCGAACATTCATTTAACAAACACATGCATAGCAATGAAATAAGCATGCATTCAAGTCCATGGGCCTTATTTCGAAGCCAATCAAACTATAAGAAGTGGGCTTCATAAGGAGACTACTTATTCAGTTTTTATTTAATTCAGATTGCTTCTGTTCATATATGATTAACTACCCTAATGACGTCCAAATGAAATGATTCAGGTGTCATTAGAAAGCTCATGACATGAGGATCAAAAGTCAAGAAGAACATTTTTTCTAAATCCTCACCAAATTTCCCGAAAATGACAAATTTACCCTCAGTGACAGACTGGACCCGATTCTGTTATGGATTTAAAAATAATGGTGGGAAAAATAACAAATCCTATTAAAACCACGTGAAAGTTTTTTTATAGTTAGGATTCCCCGTGTGCAACAAGTTTTATGTTTTGAGTTTTTGCTAAAAAGTCCTCCAAATTTTTATAAAATTCTGTTTTCACGAAGGACTCAATTGCAAATCACACTTCAACCCGAGAAGGCCTTTTATAAAATTCTGAGCAAATTGACCCTCCAAAAATTGCTATTAGGCTCTCAAAATTTCCAGTCAACATAATGAGACCCTAATGAACAACTTTGTAATTTTTATTTTTTGCAAAAAAGGACTCTAACTTTATCAATTTCGGAGAAACATCTTCTGAACTCTAAACGAATGAAAATCAGATCTGGACACAGATACTGATCAGATTGTGAAAATTCCTTTTGAAAATTCAAATGACCTCTGATTTTGATGAAATTAGTATCAATATAAAGATGTTGATCTCTGTGTGAACTTTTGTGAAGAAAACATTTTCATGTTTTGAACACACGAATTTATGAAAATCGAAGAACACACAAAGGTCAATCAAAAACCAGTCTATCACCCGATTCATGCCTAGATGACGTTGCAGATCGTACCATGCTAACATGCTTAGAATTTTATGAAAAGTTTATTATGAACAGATTAATATGTGATCTACAACTTTTATGAAGAAAGTTTTTTCAAAAAATGATCATACAAAATCATAAAAATCACGGAACAGCACAACATCAGTCAGAACATCATCAGAACAGACTTCAACATCATATTCCAGATTTTGATCCTAACTTCTAAACATGTTTTGACATAGCAAGTCAAGTCTGATTGAGACATATGATATATCAAATCGAAGCTTAAGACGTGCTTTACGATTCTCTAGTTCATCACTTTGCAAGATTTCGATATTAACGAGCTGAAATCGGCATCTTAAATATGCTGGTTCTCTAGGATACGAATTTGCAGAATCAACTTCAAATACACTTACCTTGTTTAACGATGCTCCGACGTGAAATTGAGCGATCTAGTCTCCGTGTTCAGATCAAGGACAGCACGGAGAAGTCTCGAAATGCTCGGCCAACCTATGATAATAGATTGCACAAAATATAGTGAGACTCGATTCGATCACGCACTCGTGAACTAGTAATGAAAAATCAAGTCAAAAGACGTGATCCGGTGGCTGTTTAACGAGAAGCCGGCCACTGTAGCGATGTGAAGACGCCGAGGAACGTTGCCGGAGGTTCGGGATCGCCGGAGGGAGCCGCCGATCAGCCAGTTCAACCACTTGAATTGGCTGATCACATCACCGGCGGCAATGCCGGTGATGTTGCCGGGAGGCTGATCTGGCCGGAACTTGCTGTTCCGGCCACCGGCGAAGGTGGTTGATCTTGCGACCAGCCTTGGGCCACCGTGGGGGACACCGGTGAGGTGGTGGCTAGCCTGAAAAGTGGCCGAAAAGAGAGAGATGGCCGGTGGGAGAGAGATGCGAGAGAGAGAGAGAGAGAGAGAGAGAGAGAGAGAGAGAGAGAGAGAGAGAAACCAGATCTGAAAATGAGAGAGTGTTCTCAATTTTGGAGGGAAAAACACTATATACTTCCTCAAACTTTGAATCCTAGCCCTTAGATTGATCCAATGGCTTACAATGCATCCTTAATGATTAAGAATATTCCTTATGGGCTAAGGATTGGTGACATGGCACTATGGATGGACATGATCAATTCTAAATGAATGGCCATGATTGATTTGCTTACCTCCTAATTAATTTGCTTAATCCTTAAGGAAGGGCATTTTGGTAATTTTCACTTAGAGGCATTTTCGTAATTTTTGATTAAGGGCATTTTTGTAATTTTTGGGCTCAAAGGGATGGGGTCGGCCTTGGCTGGTCGGAATGGATTGTCAATCGCTAGATTTTCAACCGAAAAATGGCTAGTCTGATCGGACCAGTTCAATTTGATTCAAACCAGGTTAAGCCGGTTAGCTCCAAATTCGATCTGATTGAACTAGTTCAATCCTTAATTCCATTTGTTGTAATTTGATTCCTATCATGATTAATTGAGCCAATTAATATCGAATTCAATTAAATTGGATTGAACCGATTTGAAATTCATGCACAAATTGATTCAATTTAACTTGTTTGTCTCAATTACTCTTGAATTAAGGTAATTGCATGGCCAAACTAGGCTAACAAATTTAATTAAAGTCGAATTAACCAAATTGAATATTAGTCTAGAGTGGGTCAAGTTGAATTGCACTAATTAGACCAATTACTTTTAGACTTCTTAATCATTGGATCACTAAATTGATCAAATTGACTCAAATTCATGTGAATCTTTCAAAATTGATTTTGAATTTGGATTTGATATAAGAAATTAGGCTCATTCATGTCTCAATTGCACAAATCACGAAGTATCGATCCAGATCACTGATTAGGGCCAAAATTGGGGGTTTTTGTGTTTGGCTTGGAATTACAAAATTGGTTCCAAAATTGAATATAAGATGACCTCTAGATCAAATGTTGTGAAGAAAACTAACCTAAAAAATGACTAGAAATGAAGTAATTTCATTTTTGGTCGATTTGAATCAAATTTCACAAATTGGGAAAAAGTTGATTCTAAATCGATTTTTGCAAAATTTCAAATGCCAAAGGTAAATTGAATGTAAAATCATATGATTTTTGAATTTTTGCATTTTCTAATTTTTTTGGTCAAAGGTTTGACCAAAAGTTAAACCCTAGTTGACTTTACACTAGGAGCTTGATTTTATGATCAAATCTTTGAATTTTTCTGAAATTTCCACTTCTAAAGTGAAATTAAACTTGAAATGAATCTTTTTATACGAAAAGTCCCAATTTGATCTGGGGTTGACTTTTGATTAAATGATTGACCAAAAAGCCAACCTGAAAGTCAACCGTTTGACTTTTCAGGTTTTTGCATGAAATGAATAGGAAATTATCTACAAAAGCTAGGCCAACAAACAGAATTAAAAAAAAATGACATTTTTTGTTTAAGAAATGGGTTCCGTCGCGATCATAAACCATAATATTGAATTTTCTATTTTTAATGACGCGTCGGCTAAAAATTAGGTGTTAACAGGCTTTTTGAAGCCTTTATCAATTCGCAACTTAAGATTTAAGTTCTTAACATGCAAATCATTTTAATTAAGAGTCGCCATTAATCTATTTTTTGGTGGGTTGATTATAAACCTAAGTAAAGTATTGGGAGAATTATTTTACTTCTACGAACAAGAGATTATGGATTTGAGAATTTGGTTACATTAGATTACTCTAATGCCCTTTTGGTACATTTTCTCTTTTATTTCAAAAAAAATATTTGAAGGCAGCTTGGATTGATTTTAAACTTATCCACTAGCATGCGAGGTAATCATGCAGGTGCGTAACCAATAATATAATACTCAATAATGCGAAGCAATAGATAAATTGCAAGATAGGGACTTACCTCAAAGCAGCGAAAGCATCCACAATGTTAGTTAGAAAATCATATTGACAATCCTAATATGATTTCTAATTAACACGCAATTTCACTCAAATCTTTTTTAGGGTTTTCTTTGATTTAACAAAAACTAAACTTACCTTACCAAAAAAAAAAAAAAAACTTTATGTAATGCATTCTACGTCGATTATGACATGTGACATACGAATTATTTAAATATCATAATTCTAATGACAATTAAATGCACTATCTCTAATGTGGCATGCAAATGAACCTAGTTGTGAGATTTCTAATGACGAGAATTAATTAATATGCAACTACTCAGGGGGAATTTTGACTTGATGTTGGAATTTTGACTTGATGTCTTCTGATGATTTAAAGCATATGTTCTGAGCTTTCAAATGAGATGTTTTATGCTTTGATTGGAGGTTGACCTAGGGGAGAATCGAGAGAGAGAGAAAAGAGAGAAGCAAGCTTGGAATTGGATGATTCTAGAGAAGTCAAAACTTGAAGCCCAAGTTTGGAGATGAATGACCAAGAATGAAATTTGTTCAAGAAGCCTCCATTATTGGCCATAAGACTTTAGGGACCCTTTTCATCATGACTAGCATTAAATGGGCCTAGACTTTAGAGGCCTCTTCATCATGACAAGCCATAAATGGCTTAAACTTTGGAGGCCCTATCATGATGACAAGCATTAAACGATCTTAGACTTTGGGGGTTTGTCATGATGGCCATGTATCTTCTTAAGCAAGCTTTGATTAGCAACTTGGTGAGCAAGTTTGAAGTCTTATAAATAGGGAGAAAGAGAGAGAGAGTTCTCATGCCACTCACTCCTCATCCTCACGCCACTCACTCCTTATCCTCACACCACCACCATCTTGGTTCTTGCTTTCTTGCTTCTTGGTTCACGCCAAAGAGAGAGCGGGAGAGGAATAATCACTTGAGATTCGCCAAGATCCGTTTTCTCACGTTTTGGCCCGAGAAGCCTCACGCCTTAGAAGTCCTAAACCAGCCCGTGTTTCTCCTCGTTTCCACCCAAGAGCCCACGGTTTAGCCTTTGTGTGCCTTGTATTAGTCGGCTAAGCAAGGAGAAAGCCCGAAGATCACTCGAGCTCGCCCGTCTCTAACTCGTTCTCTAGTTTTGTTGGTCATTGTGTAAATGAATTCCCTAATATCGGGAAAGGATGTTGAGATGTATTGTGACGTGGTTTGCTTGGACCGTTTCTCGATCGTTTAGTTAGTCGTAGTTGGTTCATTTTCTTAGTTTGATCATGTTTCATGTTTGATGTTGTTTTGAGATAAAACCGAGTCTTGGTTGGTAAAGTGTACATGATGTGGCCATGCGTGATGTTCTCTTGTTTGAACTTTGCTATTGATTTGCCATCAATGTGGGTATGGTAAGGGCCGACTTATGTTAATGGCGATCGATATATCCTCACTTGATATTAGTATTTTCACATGCTGAGTCTCCCCGACTCATCCCCCGTTGTCTCCTTTTTTCAGGTCCGTAGGATGTTATCTCCTCCAGCCCGCGTTGGCAATCCCGTGGAGATGAGAACTAAAGTGTTCACCGTGATAGATGTCAGAGAAAATCGTGCCTATCGCTGGATCACGACGCTTGTAATGTTCGATGAGGACCTAACGGACTTGGTGCCTCATCTGTACGTGGCGTGGTATCACTACGCGAACGAAGAATGGGTTAATTCCTATGTGGGTTCAATGGTGCTTTAGTAGTATGGGCGAGCCGGCTCCGGGATAAGGCCATGGGTAGGATGTGAGATGGACAGGTGGACGAGACCGGGGTAGAGATGAAGAAGCGAGGAGCGAGAAGACATAGTAGGTATAGGATAACCTAAGTCAAGTTTTGCTATCCTTAGTTGGCTTGTATTTAATATGTTCGCATGCGTTATAAACATAAGGTTTGCTCATGATGCTGCGTATCTAAATTCCACTGTTGTTCTGAATGTGATTGTTCCAAAATTATGCTTCCGCTTATGTATAAAGAAAGATAACAATAAACGGGATGTCACATTAATGACTCTAAGGTGGGGGCGTTACAGATTAATTTGGTATCAGAGCAGGTTTTCCCTACAATAGGTGTAGTTCGGGGTAGCTTGCAATTAGCCAGTTCGATGATGGCGGGAAGTGGCGCCAGAGCCATACGACCTGATCATTGAACGGCTTTTGACAGAGGTGGCGTCGGGGTAAGAGGCTTGATCATTGAGCGGTCTCTGGGCAGAAGTGCCGCCATGGTGAAGGGCCTGATCATTGAGCAGCTCCTGGCAGGCTTCTAGGATGGCTAAGGGTAAGAATGACCGAACTGTGCACCGAATTGGGAAAACGATTCTGAAATTAAAGCGGAAATAAAGGCCTGGAGTGATAAGGTGCGATGAAGTTGGGATAGTTAGCTAGGAAACATTCCTATGCATGTGAATGATTGATTGTGGTTATATAGGTTAAGTGCTCCTATTTGTTTGTGATCACTGACTTATTTTTGTATTGTAAAAAGTCTTGTTAGACTATTGATAGCAAAATAAGCACTCAGGACTAGGTTGCGACCGCTGAGGAAAAAGGAAAGTCCCATCAAGACGCTACGACCTTGAAAGAGAAGTCCGAGTAGATTCCCCTCTAGTAAGTTGCAGTTTGGTGTTGAGCTAAGAGAAGGCTGTTGAATTTTGACATAACCCGATCTGATGAGGGTGGGGAGTAATTGTCGGGGTAGAACCTGATCAAGGAGCGGCTCTTGGTTAGGAAGTGAACGCCGGGACAAGAAGCCTGATCAAGGTGTGGCTTCTAGCAAGACTGATCGCCAAGGTTAAAGACTTGAACAAGGTGTGGCTCATGGCAGGTTTCTAGAATGGCGGGTAAGAAAAGGAATAAACTGAATTAGGTACTGAATTGAAAGTGAGACGGGAACTGCTACTTGAAATGATACGTGTGATCTTCATGATTGTTATAAGTAAGTAAACTATGTTTGAGGAAGATTTTATCAGAGTAGCGCAGTGGAAGCGTGGTCAAGCTTGCTACACTCTAGTATGTTGGGACGAGGTCGCGGAAAGAAAGGTCGTTGGTTCAGAGCTAGTCCAAATTACAGTGAATGCTGTAAAGGTACTAAGGTAAGTTAAGTCTTAGGTACGTTTTAAATTTCAGGGACGAAATTCTTTTAGAGGGGGAGAATTGTAATATCCTCAATTTTAGTCCCTGGGAAATGATTATGATTTAAGCTTGGTAGTTTTTCAATTGGAATAAATTTTTTTACCCTTGTTCTGGAAAACCCAATTTTGGATCCTTTGTACCCCTTCATTTTGTTATTTTTATGGAGACTTTTGTAATTCGAATTTCCAAACATTTCCTTCTTGAAAGTTTCTCCAAACATCTTGAAGTTTTACATACTTTAATTTCAGAATTTTTGGACTTGATATGAGTAGTACGATAGCCCAATTTCCGGACCATGTAAAACTGTCTAGAATGGGTATTGATGATGTTCACCCTTTATTTATTTTCGACAAGCTTTTCTAGACCGATTTTGGAAAAGTTTCCTTCACAATCATTGTTGAGAATGTCCTTTTCTATAACATATAAAAATTTGGGAATTTTTCGAGATGATTTGGATTTTCGATAGAGTTTACTTTTAGAAACAAGAGTTCTGTTCTAGCGAACTGTTTTTAGGCTGAATTTGAACTACTAAAAATGGTGTTTACAGAGAGATCCAGATTTTATGTTCTTCATAAAAAATGTTTGTTAAGGCCTTGTTTATGACATATTCAAATTTGAGAATTTTCAGAGTCCATTTACTATATTTTCAAGTCCGATTTTGTGAATAGTGCAAAACTATCCGGTTTTGTCAGATTTCAAAGATTCAGCATTTTCTACATGAGAATGTTGGAATTTCGATTTGATGTCTTCTAATGATCACACGTTCTGAACTTTCAAGTGAGATATTTTATGCTTTAATTGGAGGTCGACTCAGGGGGAAACCGAGAGAGAGAAAAGAGAGAAGCAAGCTTAGAATTTGATGATTCTAGAGAAGTCAAAACTTAAAGCCCAAGTTTGGAGATGAATGGCCAAGAATGAAACTTGTTTAAGAAGCCTCCATTATTGGCCGTAAGACTTTATGGACCCCTTTCATCATGACTAGCGTTAAATGGGCTTGGACTTTAGAGGCCTTTTCATCATGACAAGCCATAATTGGCTTAGACTTTGGAGGCCCTATCATGATGACAAGCATTAAATGATCTTAGACTTTTAGGGGCTTGTCATGATGGCCATGTATCTTCTTAAGCAAGCTTTGATTAGCAACTTGGTGAGCGAGTTTGAAGTCTTATAAATAAGGAGAAAGAGAGAGAGAGTTCTCATGCCACTCTCTCCTTATCCTCATGCCACCACCATCTTGGTTCTTGCTTTCTTACTTCTTGGTTCACACCAAAGAGAAAGAGTGGGAAAATAATAATCACCCAAGATTCGCCAAGATCCATTTTCTTACGTTTTAGCCTAAGAAGCCTTACACCCTAGAAGTCTCGAACTGGCCCGTATTTCTCCTCGTTTCCACCCAAGAGCCCACAGTTTGGCCTTTGTGTGCCTCGTATTAGCTGGCCAAGCAAGGAGAAAGCCCGAAGGTCACCCGAGCTCGCCCGTCTCTAACTCGTTCTCTAGTTTTGTTAGTTATTGTGTAAGTGAATTCCCTAATATGGGGAAATGATGTTGAGATTCGTTGTGATGTGGTTTGCTTGGACTGTTTCTTGGTCGTTTGGTTGGTTGTAGTTGGTTCATTTTCTTAGTTTGATCATGTTTTATATTTGATGTTGTTTTGAGATAGAACAGAGCCTTGGTTGGCAAAGTGTAAATGATGTGGCCATGCGTGATATTCTCTTGTTTGAACTTTGCTATTGATCTGCTATCGATGCGGGTGCGGTAAGGGTTGACTTATGTTAACGGCGATTGATATATGCTCGCTTAATATTAGTATTTTCACTTGCTAAGTCTCATCAACTTATCCTCCGTTGTCTCCCTTTTTCAGGTTCGTAGGATGGCATCTTCCCTAACTTGTATTGGCAATCCCGTGGAGATGAGAGACGAGTGCTCACCGTGATAGATGTCAGAGAAGACTGCGCCTACTGTCGGATCACGACACTTGTGATGTTTGATGAGGGCCTAACGGACTTGGTGCCTCATCTGTACGTGGCGTGGTATCACTACGTGAACAGAGAATGGATTGATCTCTATGTGGGTTCAACGGTGCTTTGGTGGTGTGGGTGGGTCGGCTCCGGGATAAGGCCACGAGTGGGATGTGAGATGGCTAGGCTGACAAGAATGGAGTGGAGATGAAGAAGTGAGGAGCGAGAAGCCATAGTGAGTATAGGATAACCCAAGTCAAGTTTTGCTATCCTTAATTGGCCTATATTTAATATGTTCGCATGCGTTGTAAATATAAGGTTTGCTCATGATGCTGCGTGTCTAAATTCCGCTGTTGTTCTGAATGTGATTGTCCCAAAATCATGCTTTTGCTTATGTGTGAATAAAGATACCAATGAACGAGACGTCACATTAATGACCCTGAGGTGGGGGCGTTACAGTTGTTGAGTTCATATCGTCTTGACACCTGTTCTTCTCGAGGCAGTGACCGTTGTCGAGCTTTTTTTATTCCAGCGCCTGTCCTTCTCGGGATGACAAATGTCATCGAACTCTTCTTATTGTAACACCTATCCTTCTCGGGATGATAACTGTCAACGAGCTCTTCTTATTCTCACACCTGTCCTTTCCGGGACAATAATCGTCATTGAGTTTTTCTTATTCTGACACCTATCCTTCCCTAGACGATAACTGTTATCAAACTCTTCTCGTTCTGACACCTGTCCTTTTGAAGCAAGAATCGTCGTCGAGCTCTTCCTGGCTTGATACTTATCCTTTCGAAGTAGGGGACCTTTGTCGAACTCTTCCCGGCTTGACACCTGTCCTTCTCCTTGTCAATGGCCTCGATGACAATTTCCTTTAATAACTTTTGGCGCTCGCTCGCCAATTCTAAATTTTAAATTTCCCGCTGGTGTCAGCTAGTGCTTGCTTGCGTGAGTTGTCTCATATAAGTTATGTCATCCTTTGACGTATATTATTTTATTTACTTTAGTTGTCGACAATCTAACTAATTAATTTTTTTAGATTTAATTCTTTTAAAGAAATATATCCAACCCGGGTGATCTTGATCTTGACGCCTCATAACTTGCATTTGCTTAACCTTCTTGCGACACTTTACTTTATTCTGACACGTCCTCTTGATTATTTATGGCTTGGCAAATCTTCATGATGGCAGATCATTCGGACCATCGTATCTCGATGATAAAAATTGAAACTTTAGCCTTTCATCTTCTGCTCTGACTCTAGGTTTTCTTCGTCTTCTTCAGTTTCACATTTCTTTGTCTTCTCCCAAATTTTCTCACTCGGTTTGCATTTATGGCCACCTAACATTCTCCGGAGTTGTATATTGAAAAATTTGATCATCTGCGAAACGATGAAGAGTCCCAAAACTGTGATTTTTAGCTGTTGCATTTGGTCGACGAATCCTCCGATCAACTTATCCTGGGCCCTTACTTTCGCGATCATTAGCAAATCCCAGTTTCTCTCCATCCATGTTTCTCCCAGAGTGCACAAGAACTTCTTCCTATCTAGAAGCCCTCGGTTGCGGACATTTGGTTCCCAGAAACTTCGCGATTTCGAGGGTTTCCTTCTCTTGAAATGGGTATTCATCCCTGGTACGCAAGATTAAAGGATGATTTATCTACCCACCTTGCTTGGATAAGAGACGACATTGACATGGCTCTAGAGGTCAACATGCTGTCATATGACTTAAATTTAAGGCTTTTGTGTGCTGTTATCAATTTCTGATCCCCTTCAACCAACTGTTTCTTTTTTCCCTAGGGCCCGGTAACCATCACTCTCTTGGATGTTTGGATTCCGACGGGCCTTTCTCCTTACGTTGAATTCCGAAGCCAAGAAGCTCTTGAGTGGTTGCCTTTTTAAAATTCAACTTCTCTTGACCTTTCTTATGATGAATTTATGAATCAATTTGCTAAATCCGAAGGAGAAATCCATTCTGATGAGCACGTAGCATTCTTTCTATGTTGGCTCTCACAGTATATATTTTGCACACCTACCCTATCGGTTTCTTTGGAATTTCTCGACATTGCTCACATGCTCTCTCATGACCTCAACATGGGTCTGGGTTGAATTGTTCTTGCTGTACTTTATCGATCCCTTATAGATGCTCAAACTTCTCTTTCTAATGCACATTCTGATCCTTTCTTTGGTCCCTTATGGATGGTGCACGGGTGGTGTCGCGACCTAAAAAACTTTCATTTTTCGGGCTAATGGATTATTAAGACTAATCTTAACTCGGGCCCTCCCAAGCCCTACCAATTCGCAACTTAGGGTTTAAGTTCTTAACATGCAAATGTCTTCATGCTTGGAGTCGCCACTAATCGTTTTGTGGTAGGTCGATTAGAAACCTAAATAAAACACAGAGAGATATGTTTTATTCCTACGAACCAGAAATTCTAAGCTCGGGGACTTGGTTATGCTAGATCTAGTCTAACGCCCTTTCGGTACCTTTTCTTTTCAAAAATATTTTGGCAGGCAGTTTGGATCCATTTTAACTTAATTACTAACATGTGAGGTGTTCATGCGGGTGCGCAAACCACCAATTTAACACTCAATAATTGAATATTAAATTGCAAGATTGGAAGAATTACTTACCTCGAAACAACGCAAACATCTGCATAGTTAGCTAGAAAATCACATTAACATCCTAATATGATTTCTAATTAACAAGCAATTCACCCAATTTTTCTTTTGATTTTCACTTATTTAAATGAAATCTAATCTATATGCAATGACGTGCAAAAATGACATGCAATTAATGCAACCTAGCATGCAAACTATATGTCACACGACGACGTGACCTAATTCTAATGGCAGGCAAATGATTTATTTTTGGTATTTTCTAATGAAATTCGGAATAAAAATATGCCTAAAATAACATGCAACCTATGATGACTTAACATATCCTAACATGACTTATTTTTGGGATTTTTGTTAAAATTCGAAATAATAAATTACTTAAATTAAGAATGCAATCTATCCTAATCTACCATAAAGCAATTCATTCTTTTTTTGGGGTTTTCATGAAAATTCGGAATTAAAAAATAACCTAAATAATCTAATAAGATTAGAATATTGCTTAATTTAAACTAGGAAATAGATTATCTCAAGTCCTAATTTAAATTAAATAATTACTCTATCTTCTAGATACATTTAGGGTTCCCTAAACATGCAAAACTCAAATTCAAATCCTAACTGATATTTTTTGAATTTTTTGTTTAAAGGAAAGAAAATAATAAAAAAAGACAAGGATAGCAACCACATTCAAATCGTCCACGCGATCCGCCAAATTTGTTTCAAACTCGGATTAGGCACAAAAATCGAACTATCGGTCATATCTATAGGGTTATAGATATTGACGGAAAGTTGATCGTTTAAATTTAGAAAGCAGATAAATATCATTATCGTATCCAAGTGATTATGGATAAGATAATAATTTTCCGTATCGCCGCGTATCGTACCTTAGGAATAAGGTCAGATAGTCGTCCAGATACGTTGCTAAATTAGGAACGATTCCTAATTTTGAATGTTTTCAAATATTGCGGATATATCGAACATTATCCTAAGATATCTAAATATCCACATAATATTCATGAAATATTCAAAACATGCAAATTAGGAAATTAAATTTTCTGAAAAATATAGGATAATGTTCAATCACCTAATTTGCAGATAATCTCCAATTTTATCAATTTCGGAGAAACATCTTCTGAATTTTAAAGGAATGAAAATCAGATCTGGACACAGATACTGATCAGATTGTGAAAATTCCTTTTGAAAATCCAAATGACCTCCGATTTTGATGAAATTAGTATCAATGGAAAGATCTCGATCTCAGTATGAACTTTCATGAAGAAAAATTTTTCATATTTCGAACACATAAATTTATGAAAATTGAAAAACACACGAAGGTCAATCTGGAACTGATCTGTCATTAGATTCATGCATATATGACGTTGCAGATCGTATCATGTTAACACGCTTGGAATTTTATGAAAATTTTATGGTGAACAGACAAAGATGTGATCTACAATTTTCGTGAAGAAAGTTTTTTCAAAATATGATCATAGAAAATCATAAAAATCACGGAACAGCACAACATCAGTCAGAACATTATCAGAACAGACTTCAACATCATATTCCAGATTCTGATCCTAACTTCCGAAATAGTTTTGACATAGCAAATCAGGTCCGATTGAGGCATATGATATATCAAATCAAAGCTTAAGACGTGCTTTACGATTCTCTAGTTCATCACTTCACAAGATTTTGACATTAACGAGCTGAAATCGGCATCTCAAGCATACTGGTTTCTATGTACACGATTTTACAAAACAAAGTCCAAGTGCACTTACCTTGTTTAACGATGCTCCGGCACGAAATCGAGCGATCCGGCCTCCGTATTCAGATCAAAAACAACACGGAGAAGTCTCGGAAAGCTCGGCCGACAGTGATGTGAAGACGCCAAGGAGTGTTGCCGCAAGTTCTGGATCGCCGGAGGAAGTCGTCGATCAGTCGGTTCAGCCGCTTGAACCGGCTGATCACATCATCGGCAGCAGCATTAGCGGAAGGCAGCGACGTCGGCGGGTGGTTGAGGCGCGACGACGGCGGTGCGGCGGCGTGCGGCGTGCCCCCGGTGGTGGTGCACGACGTCACTTTCTCTCTCACACTTGCCTTTCTCTAAAAATCAGATCTGAATTATGTGTTGTCCCCCTCAAAATTCTGACCTAAACATGTTTATATAGTGCTAACTTAAGTCAATTAGATGGGCTTACTAATCCTAATGGGCTTAGACTTGGGCTTAGGCCTTAATCTAATTTCTGATTTTATTTAATTCCTAAACGGGCTGAATTAACTTGGGTTTTAATTTAATTGAACATAATTGGCTGAATTAAGCTCAAATTAAAACGACCAAACCTATTTGACTCGTAATTTTCGGCCCTTGCCTTTCCGAGCGAACCGAGTCCCATTCGATGAAATTAAGCTCGTTCGCCATCACCGATCCGATGCAAAATGCGATTAAATTAAAATGAACCTAAACTATATGTTATGCAATTTAAATATTTTTGTTTAGGGGTTAAAAATTAATCCCTAATTTTCTATGCAAATTACGACTAAATGATTAGTAAAATTTAGGTGTCAACAGGTGGTTATGAATATACTTTCCTAATCTTATCTTCGATGTAAGAGTACCTCCTGTTCATTGGTCTGAAGCCAACCATCCTCCTATTGAAAGAGAATTCGGTCCGTGGAGACTCTGTCGTCCTCTTTATTATCCTTCGATAGGAACTTCTCTGTTTGAAGGTTTCCTTCAGGTTTTGCTTTCATCAAGGAACTTTGTCTTCTACAGAGTCTGTGTCGATGTTCTTGAGCCTAACCCTACTTATGACCAGCTTGATACCTGTATTTTTTGGAAAAGCATTCTCAGCCCTTGCGATTTGATTGTGGATTTTTTACCAAAGGCAAGTTTTTCCCAAGTTTCGAGGTATACAATCCATATTACTGCTCTCGTCAATTTAGTCTCACCTAGGGTATTCCATCTCTTATTATTTACTCCTTGAAGTATCCTTTCTCTCGTGCCACTAGCCATTGTTTTATCGATGAAGGGAGTATTTCTTGTTGCAATGAGATCACACGTATCATTCTTGGAAGATTTGACTATATCCATTTTGCTGGAGAGCCGCAGAGTACTGATGCCTTCATTGAATGGTGGGTTGAATACTGAGCATTTCTTTTTTCATTGCATGTCGACATGGTGATGTCCAAAATCACTCATTTTCTCCCTGGACTGAATCATCCATTCGAGAGACCTTGCGATCTGATGTCCAGCTATGATGACCTTTCTTCGGAATATCCATCTAACGAAGGTATCAGCTTTAACAATCAATACATGCAGAATTTGCTTACCTATTCTTTACCTTAACTTTTATCCTTAATTATCTTTGTTTTGCAGACATGAGCATTATGTCTCGCAAAAGAAAGATTGAGAATTACATCAGTACCCCTGTCGAAGTCAATCCTAAAACTCATATCTCAATCTCCGATGCCAGTTCATCTCCACTAAGGCGCATCTTTGGTAAATTGTCCCTTTCTCGAGGAAATGACAAGTTCCAACCCAAATGGGTCTGGCTTTTTCATTTACTGTCACCTAGTTTGGCTCATATTTGTAATGATACTACAGTGGAGACATAAATTAAATGTCTTATGATTGAGTTATCCAGTTTACCTTACCCTTTAGAATGTTTGGCTATAGAGTATGCTGTTGAGGAGTTAGCTCATTCTTTTGACTCAACTTTGACATCCTATAAGTTTCGACAAGATTGCATCGATACTTTCAACAAGCTAGAAAAATCATGCCTGAATAGGCACGAGGATCTAGATCAAGCACGTGCTATTCTTGCACATTATTAGGCAGTCGATGATGTTCCATTGCTGCATCTGGCTGACCAACTCAAACAAGTGGATCAATTGGAGATTTCATGTCAGGCTATGGAAGATGAGCTTCAAGAGGCCACCTCTAAAAAAGATTAGTTCTATGAGGTTAATTGCGACCTGGAGATGCACTTACGCAACTTTTGTCTAGGGATTGAGCAACATTTCATGTAACCATAGGTTTAGCTCATCTTGTACATATTCTATGTTGCCATATATTAGGGTCTTTGTTTTTATTTAAGTCCATGTATATTCCTGATCCTTGTATATATGCAACTTTCTTTTTTCACTAAATATGCCCGATCAAGGAACTTTACTTCTGACTCTCTATTTCCCTTTCTGGTATTCTATATTTAGGCGGCATTACACCATGCCCAACTGTCCAAGGTTGATATCTTACGTCAAAAGTGATCCAACCTGTAGTCGGTCATAATTACCCATATCTTTGGCAAATGATACTTATAATTGTAACCCTTCACATGCCCGTATTCAGAAGATGTTAATCATAAATATTCTTTGACTCTGATAGACTGTATCTTTTCCTTTCTTTGTGAAAACTGCCGGTGGATTCGCTACACACAATCTCCCATACAACCATTTTGCCGTTTCATTTCCATTGATATCAATAGCACCCTACGATGTGTCTACCATTTTCTTGTGTAAACTACTGGCATACATGATCTTCTATGTCGTTCCACTTTCCCAATATCCTGTGACGTGTCTTTACTCTCCAATTGGTTTGCAAAATTTGTCAATAGAATCCATTACTCACGTTGCTTGAGTTCCACATGATCCCTTTCGCGTCCATTGATCTCGGCTCTCTATTTAAACGATCTTTGTATGCTCATCATCGCCACACTTCAATCATTTTCTTTCTTTGTTAACAATCCTTTTGAGCCCTTGCATTAGTCTTGCTATGGCCAACTTTTCCTCTTCTTCATCCTCTTACTCTCCCTCTTTCATTGTAGATTTTGTTGCTCTATGGAGCAACTTACTATGCCGGCTGAGTCTCACTTATACCTTTTTATTCATTGAATCCAAGACTGTTGATGAGATCTTTACTTTCCTCAAAGAAGCCAAACCCAAATTCCTTCCTGCTGATCAGCCTTTTAGAATTGACTTTGATGACTTTTGAGCAACTTTTACTCGTGGGCTTCAAGCCTTTTCTGAAAACAGGTCAATAATCGAGCAGCATGCAATTACTGAGAATGAGTATTTTAACAAGATAGACCTTGCCATCGAGGTTGAGAAGGTGTACTTTGATGGACTCAAAGTTTTAGAACCCGTTCGTGCAGGGTTGGCCAGGTTGTCCCGTTCAAAGGACGCGAAAGTTGAGTTGTTGAACATTGCAACTCGCCATCTTCAAGGAAAACTGTCATCCGAAGAGAGAGCGGAGGCCAAGACAGACAGGAAGGGGCTGATTAAGCTGCTGGCCCAGATAGACGAAGATATCAACTCCTGCAGGTCACTTATGAGCTACTTGGAAGAGCAAGCCACCGTTTGCTTTGAAACTCTCACAACATTAGAAGTGGAGTGTAACCAAGCTTACTCGGCTAGGAACACCAGTTCTTTTGCCTGCTACTGCGCTGAAGAGGAAATTTGTCATCTGGAGGGTTGCCTGTCTAGCTTTGTAAACAAGTTTAGGCGTCATATCGGTTTAGACTAATTATGTAATGACGATTCCTGAACAATCTTTGCAAATCCGACCCTCTTGTTTGGCTAGCTTGAACCCCTTAACCATCCAGCACGCTAGTTGATCTTCTGTTTACAAGTTTTGCTAATCGATGTACTTCCCTTCCCATAAATGACATGAATGACTTTGAGTTTCTTCATTTTCTTGCATCTCCCACATAGTCGAGTAACATTTCTTTAAGTATTTTCCATTGATCTAACTGGGCATTTCTCCAATCTCATCGATGTCCATTAGATGATAAGCATTTCCACTTAAAACTTGTGTGACTAAATATGGACCTTCCCAATTTGGTGACCATTGACCAAACCTTTCATTATTTGAACCCATTGGTAGCATAGTTTTCCAAATTAGGTCACCAACGTCAAAACATTTTTCTTTCACATGTTTGTTTTATGCCTTAGCAACCCTATTTTTCTGAGTAATTAGCTTTTCTAATGCCATAATCCTGTTTTCTCCTAATTCATCAATGTTTTCATACATCAATTCATCATATTCTTCCTTAGACATGCTCCCTTGCAAATTTACCCTTAATGATTATACTGTAATTTCCACGATCAGTATCGCTTCCTGGGCATAAGTTAGCATGTATGGACTCACCCCTGTACTTGACCTTTTCGACGCTCTATAGGCACATAACACTGTCGACAAGAATGAATCCTATTCTCTAGGATTTTTTTCCATATGCCTTTTAATAAGATTAATAATAACCTTATTGGATGCCTCAGCCTGTCCATTTGCCTAAGCATGATGCAACATATAATGAAGCATTTTGATTCCTCTGGATTTAGTAAACCCCAAAATTTCTTAGACTAGTAAATACAGTACATTGATATGCTATTATTGTCTCTGGTATTCCGTATCAATGAATAATTCTTTCTTCTATAAATTTTTTCACCACTTTCTGAGTTATGATTTTATACGAGGCTGCTTCAATCACTTGGTTGAATAATCAGTGGCAACCATTACAAAACTATGTTTTTTAGATGATGGAGGATAGATTTTTCCAATTATATCCATTGCCTATCCTTTAAATGGTCATAGTTTAATAATGGGTTGCATAATTGCTGCGGGCACATGTTACAACAGACCATGTTTTTGACATGGCTTGCACCCTTTTGCATAATCAATGCAATCTTGGGTCATTGTTAGCCAAAAATAACTATGACGTCTTGACAACCACTTCATTTTATGCTTGCTTGATGTGCACCACATATCCCTTCATGAATTTCCGCCATTGCTACCATTGATTCTTTTTTACTTAAGCATCTAAGTAGAACACCATCGACTGTTTTTCGATATTGTTCACCATCAAGCAGTAGGTATTTTAACGCTTGCCTCTTAAATCCTTTATGATCAGAAATTGGATTTTCTAGATAATCAATAAAAGGTATTCTCTAGTCTCTTTCATCAACATCGACGTGCTCTTCATTAGACTGCACCATCATGATTCAATTTTATATCGATGGCAAAGTTCTTGTTTGTGTAATGATAAATTTGGCCAATTCTTTTGATATTTTATACCTAGATGCTATTTGAGCTAACTCCTTGGCTTCCACATTTTCATTTCTTTTTATATGCTCCAGTTCATAGTTAAAGAATTTGTTCAACAAAACTTTCGCCGTATCGAAGTATCGAATAATGTTTTCATTGAGGCATTGATAATTTCCTGATAATTTATTGATCACTAATTGAGAATCCCCTTTTATTTTTACAAATCAAACCTTCATGTCAGCCAATATGTTAAGGCCGACAATCAATGCTTCGTACTCTGCCTAATTATTTGAACAATCAAAATCAAGTTTGCACATAAGTTTAGTTCGATGTCCCTGAGGGAAACAATCAAGACACCAATACCTGATATTGTTGCCATACTTGATTCATCGAAATACAATGTCCACGGTACCACTTGTGTCGAGCCCTTGACGTTCTCCTCTTCTAGATGTAGACATGGGTATTCCGTGATAAAGTCGGCAACTGCCTGTCCCTTAACAGCCTTAAGTGGTATATACATCAATTGTATTTCGGACAAAGAAAAGGCCCATTTTGCAATTCTTCCTTTGATAATCGGATGAGTCAACATATATTTAATAATATCCATTTTACAAATTACCTAAATTGTAGTAAGCAATATGTAATGGTGTAATTTTGTACAAGCAAAATACAATGACAGGCATAATTTCTTCATCGAAGTATATCTTTTCTTTGTAATATTCAACATTCAGCTGAGATAATATATTGCCTGTTCTTTTCCGTTAGCATTTTCTTGTGCCAATATACTTCCAAAAGTATTATTAGTTGCTGACAAATAAAGTTTTAACGGCCTACCTGGCTTAGGTGACATCAAAACTGGTGGATTGGTTAGATACTCTTTGATCTGTTCAAAAGCATGCTGATGTTTTTTCTTTCAAACAAATTGATCTTGATTTTTTAACTTAAGTAATGGAGAAAATACCTCTATCTTACCTGATAAATTAGCAATAAATCGTTGCAGAAAATTTATTTTACTTATAATCATTTGTAACTGTTTATTACTTAAAGGCGGTGGCAACTTTAGGATGGCTTTTGTTTTGTTCTTATCTAATTCTATCCCCTTTTGATTTACCAAGAACTCTAGAAAGTTACCAGCCTTCATCCCGAAAGCATATTTAAGAGGATTCATTTTCAATTTGAACTTTTGCATCCTTATAAAAGGACGTTTGAGATAAGTTAGATGACTTACCTAGTTCGATTTGATGATGATGCCATCGATTTATATTTCCATGAAATCTCCAATCATATCGTGGAAGATAAAGTTCATGGCTCTCTGATATGTTGCCTTAGCATTCTTTAACCTCAACGACATCACCAACCATTCAAACGTCCCAATAGCTCGCGGCCACCGGAATGCTGTTTTATGAACATCTTCTTCTGATATGAATATCTAATTATAACCTGAATGACCATCTATCAGCAACATGATCTCATTGCCAATTGCCAAATTGATCAACATTTTCGCCATTGGCATTTGATACTCATCATTTGGGGTTGCAGCATTTAAATCACGAAAATCTATGTACACCCTTAACTTCCTATTCTTCTTTTTAATCGGTACCACATTAGATAGCCACTTGACACATCTTGCAGTTCTAATAAATCTAGCTACCAATAAACGTTCAACCTCTTCTTTAACTTTATGCATAATTTCTGGTGCAAATATCCTTGGTGGTTGCTTATGTGGTCAAACCCTTTCTTGATTGGCAATATGTGCTCGACCACATCTCGGCCTAATTCTGAAATTTCATGATAATCCCATGTAAAACAGTTCCTATATTTTCTCGACAACTCAATTAACTGGAACTTTGTAACCTCATTCAATAATGCACTTATAAAAATTGGTCGATGGTTTTGCGAATCACCAATGTCAACTTCTATTAATGGGTCTTGAGCCTCAATCAATTTAATGTCTTCTTTAAGGGGTGATTCTTCAAATTCCATGATACAATCACCAATATCCACATCTTGCTTACCTAATTTGGCCGTATAGGCCATATACCTCTTATTGAAGTCATCCAGTAATGTAAGGTTCTCCATGGACAACCTTATCTAAACATCCCGCCAAGTTAGGCTTGAGAATCCATTGGACATTTCCCTTGTCAAATGGGCAGAATGCGACATTCCTTGAGTCAATTCTTGGTGACTCGATAATACATGAATTATCGTCAAGTATCTTTCTTAACTCTTGGCCGGTTCTTAAGACATGTGCCTAAGATATATGAGCCTTACTATTAGCTTTGACATACTCAGCTCCCATTCCAGAAAGCAAACATCTGATGAAGGGTTGATGGTACACACTGATTTCCATGAATGTAATTTTTCCCCAACAATAAGTTGTATGATCCATTTGCCTTAACAACATGCTGTTCTAGACTTCTATCCCACAGTCAGATCAGCCACAAATATTCCTTTGACCTCTGTCACTTCTCATGTAAAATCTGACAACTAAATATTCGATGAGATAATTTCTTCATCTTTTTGAGGAATCTATATGGAACCAGATTAAGAGTAGATCTTCTATCAACAAGAACCTTGGAAACCAGATGTCCATCTATGTTGGCATTTATATTAAGTGCCTTAAGGTGTTTGGACCCTTCGTAAGATGGTTTCTTAAACTCCATTAGTTTCTCTTGATCATCAAATTGCAATTCAGCTTTGTCTTTGCTATCAACGACGGAATCTTTGTCAATTGTCGAATCGATATATGTTACTTTATATTGCAATGGGAGCCTAGCTTGGACCATGCATGAACTTAAAGGAGAGGCCGATCTCGACAACGTAGCTGGACTAAATTCTATTTTCTCATTGGTTTCAGCATTTCTCTAGTTGTCATTCTTTTGATCATGACCGGAGTTCGGCGGATTTCTTCTCCATACCAAATTCCTAACTCGGAATTTCTTAAGTTTGTAAGGGATTGGTGAAACCTAAGTAATATGAATTTGATTAACCTGTCTTTGTAATTCATGCATCTTCTTTTTTCTCTGTAACCTCCTTTTTTTACATTCTTGTTACATTGCTCCCTGAACCTTGAATTTCTCCTGATTCAAACCATTCATCCGCCGGTGGACCAATTGGTACTTTCAAAGTCCTAGAACAATATGATGTTACGGTCTCCTTAACCTCTCTTTCATGCAGATCATCAAATTCCTCACCCCATCCAGTTACAGTTACCTTTTCTGAATGTCCGGGAGGTGGCCTATTGTCAACATAATAATCGAATTTACCACCGAGTTCTCCTAATGTTCTAATTCTCGAGTCACCCTCTTTATATCGTTATTTGAAAGATTTCCACTTTAACGGGCGTTGTCTTGAATTGTTGATAACCTGGGTATTTCAATTTTGATTCCAACATTTATCAATGTTTTGAGCAATTCCAGTATCCGGCCATCCTGTTATAATTCTGGTGCATGAATCGACCCCAAAAAAGTTTTTCTTGTGAAAAAACCTGTGTCACGAAATGCCTTCCTTTTGGGCCATAATTGATCTCCTCTTTACAATGAGCACACAATTGTGATTGTGTCATTTTACCTTTAGACTTTAAAGACACCATTCCAGTCATCACAAGGAATAGGTCGACATCTACCTCCATGGGAGCCTTTTCTTTGTCATCCACAAATCTAACTTTCCCTTGTTGAGTTGCTTCCTGGATGTTCTTTCTTAACACCATGCAATTGATTGTATTATGACTCCATGAGTAATGCCATGTACAATATTTCTTTCCTATCAACTCTTCTTTACTCAGTATTACTTGGCCCTCAGTAAGTTTGATTTGCCCATTAGCCAAAAAAAAATCAAATATCTCGTCGACCTTATTTATGTCAAAGGAATAATATTGCACATCCTTCGATTTGACCATGACACTTCCTTTCTCTTTCACCTTAGCCGATTTCAGTGCAAGGAACGCATATAGCTTTTCTATTACCATCTTTGCCACTACCACCTCAGCATATTTTGACTCATTTTCGTCAATCAATGTTTCATTGACAAAATTCACTTCATGTTTAACATGCTTTTGATCCTTTTCTTTCAAAAAGTTTTCATGTTTCACAGCAATAGAGGTTAATGAAAATAGATCAAAATAAGCTTGTCCTACCATTCTTTCCCTGATACCAAACTTTAAACCATTCATTGCAAACTCAGCGAATGTCTTCTCAGGTAATGGTATGAGACACCTATTCCTTGCCTTTCTAAATCGAAACATAAACTGATTGACTGACTCATTGTTATATTGTTTCATAGCCGATAAATCCGTCATAGATATATCCGACACAGCTCTTTGAAATTGACTATGAAATATCGTTTTCATTTTATCCCAAGAAAATACAGAAGGAGGTGGTAGAGATGTGTACCAGGTAAAAGTAGTCTTAGACAATGATAATGGAAATAGCCGCAGCTTCCAATGATCTCTATATGTAGCATCTCCACACAAAGTAGTGAATCAACTGATGTGGTCCTATGTCGACTGATTATTCTCACTAGTAAACAGGCTAAATTCCGGCATCTTAAACCCTCTTGGGTATGGAACTGCATCCATCCATTTTGGGTATGGTTTTTTGTATACCTGCCTAAAATCTCTCGCTTCGCCACCATATTGTCGTAGTACTGGATCAACTGCATATTGATTTTGTCCTGGTGGGATCATAACTAGTGGTGTGACTAGTTGAGCTGCTTACACAACCTGAGGCATCATTTGAGGTACATTCTGTTGCAAAGGTTGATGCATTTGGTATTGGGGTACTGGCGGCTGTGGTATTGGCTGCAGCAACGGATATTGTGGTATTGGTTATGGATATTGTGGAACCGGGTTTTATGGCAATAGGTGTGACGGTTGTAGAACTTGATACTGTTGTACTAGTTGCGGTGGTGTTAAAATCCTCCCCTGAACCTCTACATTTGCCTTTGGCCTAAACAAAGTCTTAGGGAGATTAAGTTGAGTAGCAAAACCACATGACAGTAAATTGTCATGCGGCTGGTGCAGAGCAGTATCCTAAGGAACCAAATTTGCTTTAGCCGCATTTGTTTGAACTTCGCTTGTCACCACTTGGCCATATGCTTGACTTACCAACGCGTTCTCTTCTCTCTAAAGAATCCTTACTGGTGTAGGAGGTACAAGTTGTCCTACAGTTCCCACACCAGGGAGCATAGCAATGGGTTGTCCAAGACTTCCAACTATGCTGGGAGGAGCAACAAGGATGGTTTGTGGCTGGGTAGAATTCATCGATGGCCTCTGCCTACCAGTAATCTCTGGGACCGCATTGATAATCAATGGCCTAACGGTATTAGCCACATATTTGGTGACTAAATTGCCTAGATCGTTATGTTGTTCTTCCATGATTCTTCTCATAATAGTGAGTATAACCGGATTCGATTCCAATTGCCTTCTCTGTTCTTCAGTAAGGTGCCTGGGAATATCCATCCCTCTTGCTTGTCCTTATTCTGCCATTGTCCATCCATTCGATGACTCCGCCTGTGTCACCCGCTCCACAGTAGGAATCAGGGGTGCGCTACTCCCTGCAACATTGTTATTCTGATCCAACTGGCTTTGACTCCTCATGCGTTCCATTGTTACTTCTCCAACTAACCAAAGAGGTCTAACTAGGCATGCCAAAATTATGTTTCGCCGAAAATGGTTCCCACGACAAAAGATAATTCGTCGAAAATCGTTCTTCGATTTTTTATTAGATGAGACTGAGTTCTAGGTCTAATTCCGGATAGGAGTGGTTCGGGCATGAACAAAGAATCTGATTGTCTTGATTGATAGCATTAGTTTTGTACAATGACGAAATTTAACTTGTATTTATAGAGGATTCAGATGAACCTGTCCAGTTATTGGCGGCGTCGGAAGTTCATCAATACGATTTTACAAAGTTACTGACTTGGAAAATAAATAGCTATAGCTATGGAAACTAAAAGTGCGATACTGGAAAGTAAAGATAAAAAGATAGTATTTTGGTTTGTGTTTGCGGAGGGGGGGAGCTTTCTTCTGGCAGTCAAGTGCTATTTATAATGTGAACTTGGTAACCGTTTTTCTCATTGTGTTCGATAACCACCGTTGATCTCAACTTCACCGTCCATCTGATGACATCTGCCTATCAACTGCTATCAATCTTATCTTTTATCCGAGGTGGTAATCATTGTCGAATTCATACCGTCTTGACACCCGTCCTTCTCGAGGTAGTAACCGCCATCGAGCTTTTTTCACTTTGGCATTTGTCCTTCTCGGGATTATTGCCAAAATAATTTCCAAAATCCATATACGCACATATACCCCAAAGATTATTGCCAATTATTCATTATGTGACTGAACCTTGGCAAATAATATAAAAACTATAAATTCGGTCGCCTAAAGGGTAATGTGGGCTTGACCAAGTTTTCGTTCATATGGACTTAAATTCAAGACCATCCACTCAAGTCCATTCACCGCCAGCCAGTGCAAATGCAATTATATGAGCCTAATTATTGATTCAAATGCTCCTAACTTATATGCAATTTATCTAATTTTTTGTCTAAGGATCGGGATCGATCCTTAATTTTTTATGCAATGAATGATTAATTGGGTTGCTAAAATTTAGGTGTAAACACATTTAAACTATGTTGGACTGCATCGAGTTTTCCAAAAAAAACAAGAGGAATCCCTCAAAATATGTGCCGCTTCCGGAAATAATAGAACAGTTTCCTTGGGAAGAGGTTGAACATAAAAGAAAATCAGGGTTTAGGTACGTCATCAATGCAAGAGGACTTTAGTCTGTTTAAAATTCAATAGTCTCCATATTTCCGACATTTTAATTTGTCATTGTTTCGATCAAAAAAAAAGTTGTCATTGTCCAAAACATTTATCAGTGACGATATTAAGTATAGTGTAAATTGTCCATATGGACCGGCCAAGCTTAATCAGAGACCAAGTCAGATCTATTTTTTGGGCCATAAATAGATCTGACTTGTTTAATTACTATATAAACTTGTACTAAAATAATCCAAGTCATCTTACCCAAGAAAATGTTATTTTACGTAGTAGCTAGATCCAGCCACTCGCTGACTGCTCGTCGACAAAAAGAGAAAATTGGTTGCTGACTATAATATCATATAATTTTTGGGGCCATAAAACATAAAAAATAAATCAGAGGTGGATACTTATTATACAGGTATATGGGCAATATAATTAGAAAAAGTTTGCCGTTGTCAAAGGAAATAAAGCTAAACAGAGATCAAAGCAGGTTGGTGTCCGACTGCCATATGCATTTTTGAGTAGAGACAACTCTATTTCGATTTACAATGTCTATATTGCTAGCAAAAAGAGCACACCTTTATGGATGTTAGAAATTTTTAAACATTTAATTCTGCAAAATTAAGGGTGCCCCTGAAATTTGTAAACATTTAATTCTGCAAAATAAGGGTGCCCCTATCTCACACACTATTTGACTAAAACACATTGTTTTTATGTTAACTAACCAAATTACCTTCGTCACAAAATTTGGTTCAATATGACTAAAATTATCCCAGGTCACTCCATCTCTCAATAAAATTCAGTGTCGTGCAACCGAGAGGCGAGTCTTTTGTGGGCCGAGTGATAAAGAATGGGGTCATAGACTCACAATGGTACTTTTGTCATCTAATTTTTTAGGGTGTGTATGGAGCTAATTTGCCATCGTCGGCCTTCTTACTCTACCGTCGTCATATGTCACTCTACACTTGCCTCCGCCCCAGCTCACATCTATGCCCGAAATTCTCTCTCTCTCTCTCTCTCTCGTGCACTTTTGCCCTCGACCGGATCGAGATTGTATGTTGTGGTCCACCTTAGATCGACCTAGAACTGAGGTTGAAGAGGTCTCGGCGACAACCTACATCATCAAGCTAGATTTTTAATATAAGGGATTGCTAACCAAGACAAAAAGAAAAATTGATAACTCAATAGAAAAGTTCATATATTGTAGAGAACAATTAAACATTGGTATATAACTCAAACGAGACATGATAACTTAAGGTAGTTTAATCTGACAAAAGTTGGTAGTTTATGCTATTTTAGGTTGGTGCTTAAATATTAGGCTGCATTTTGTTGTCTGAATCTTTAGTCATGATACGACTTGATAAGATATGATAAGAAATTAAGGATTTTGCTATATCTTGTCGATTGTTTGGTGAATTATAGTAATTGTTGATACCTAAATTTCGACTCATCATTTAGTTGTAATTTGCATAAAAATTAGGGATTAATTTTTAACCTTTTAACAAAATATTTAAATTGCATAACATATAGTTTAGGTTCATTTTAATTTAATCGCATTTTACATCGGACCAATGATGGCGAACGAGCTTAAATTTCATCGAATGGGACTCGGTTCGCTCGGAAAGGCAAGGGCCGGAAATCACGAGTCAAATAGGTTTGGTCGTTTTAATTTGAGCTTAATTCAGCCCATTATGTTCAATTAAATTAAAACCCAAGTTAATTCAACCCGCTTAGGAATTAAATAAAATCAGAAATTAGATTAAGGCCGAAGCCTAAGTCTAAGCCCATTAGGACTAAAGAGCCCATCTAATTGACCTAGGTTAGTATTATATAAACATGTTTAGGTCAGAATTTTGAGGGGGGGTTCTCAGAATTTTCAGATCTGATTTTTGAAGAGACATGAGAGAATTTTCGGAGAATAGAAATTCGGAGAAGTCGGAGGCCACGGAATTGACGTTCACACGACCACAAGAAAGAATAAAAGTCAAAGAAAGGGGGTCTTCAAGAGAATTGCCCAGCCACTGTGCAGACTCACGCTCACCAACATCTCTTCATCCAAGTCCTTCACAGAATACTAAAAAAGATCAAGGAAGGAAAACGTGGAGGGAGAGGGAAAGTGTGACATCCCGAATTTTGGCCCATTTTTAGGATTTATAAAACGTGTAATTCGTCAGTGCGCTTATAATAGAATCTCGCCCGAGAACTGATCACTCTCGGGTTTTTGTTTTTAAAAATAAAGATTTCGTTAAAATCGCGCTCGATCGAATTTGACCGTTATTTAGACCCCGGACTTGGCAGTCGATTTTCGGGAGTGTCAGGACGAAATAAAATGGACGGTGTCAATATTATGGTAGCCAGCATTGAGATTGTCAGGGATGATGGAAAAGTGAGAGTTTTTAACCAAGTACGAATTTGGACTAGTAGACCTCCCTCATTATAGTTTGGTTTAATTAATTTGGCCTTTGTCCCTTATTATATTCGAGGACTAATTTAGACCGTCAGGGTGAAGTCGGTTTTAATTTTGGGCTTTTATATTGCGTTTAATATTAGATTGAAATTTTATCTCTCTCTCTCTCTCTTTTTCCCCTCTGACAGCGCGCACGTCTGCCCCTGTGGCGTCGCCTCAGCCCATGCCAAGCAGACCAACCCCCTGACATTTCTCTCTCCTCTTCCTTCTTTCTTTTTTTTTTCTTCTCTTTCTTCTTCCTTTTCTTCTCTTCCGGTCTTCTTCTTCAGTCTTCTTCTTTCCCCGAACTCGCCGAGTTCTGGTTCTGCTTCGTTCCTGGTCAGCTCCGCCCAGCATCGCCCAGCCGACGCCGCCCGGACCTCTGATCGGCGCACGCCGCCGCCGTCGCCAGCCAGCTCGACCGCCACGCCGCGACATCCACCAGTCACCGCCCCTGATCGACTGGTCTCTTCCTCCGCGCACACAGCGGTGAGCTCGCCGCCGCGTTCGATGAGACCCAGCCGTCGCCCAGTCGTCCGGCCGGCTACCCAGCGCCGTCCCAATGCTTGAGCGTTGTTGTTGCCACCGCCGAGCGCCCCCCAGCCGCACCACCCGCCTCAGTCCACTTCCTCTTCTTCCCGTTGGCTTCCGCAGTTCGCCGCCTCGCCGTGCCGCCCCGTCGTCGCCGCAAGGTAGCCGGTGCCGTCACTGCCCTTCGCCGTCCGCCCCTTCACCCCAGCTGACCACCAGCCCTCCACCCACAGCCATCTCTCTCTCTCTCTTCCTCCTAGTTTTGGCCGTGGAAGGCCCTTTTGCCGGAGGAGCTCCGTCGCCGCCGGTGGCTGTTCCGCCTCACCCAGCCTCACCCAGCTGTCCCACTCTCTCTGGTCGTGTCCATCTAGGCCACGGAATCGTCTAGTTCGTCGCCGCCGTTCGTGCCGCTCGCCGGAACCACCGCCGCCGTTACTGTTCCGGCGAGGGACCGCCACTGCCCAGCCCCTTTTCGTCGCGTGTTCGGCCCGTTTCAAGCTTAGGACATCCGGTGAGTTTGACCCTAAACCCTAATTAAGATAATTTGCATTTCTAGACGGGTTTTAGGGGTTAATTAGGGTAATTTAGGGGTTAAATCATGAAGATTTTTAGAGGCGGATATTGTGGCTGATTTCGAGGCTTAGTGTGAAAATATTAATAGAGGTTTAGTGGCCCGGGAGGCACTAAATATTGGCTGGACGGATTGGATCGGAATAACCCAAGTTTAGGAGAGTTCGGGCTTAAATCGTGAATGTTAGGGGGCGTCTTATTTAGCTTGGTGGTGGCTGATTTGAGTGGCATTTCAAAGTATTGATGGATCATTTTGAGTATGGTTAATGGCCTAGAATTAGCGGACTAGAGACTGTCTATGGCCGGATCGTGTTGGAACGGGGCGCAACTGATTCGAGGTTTAGTGGTGTAATTGGCGGAGTTGTCGGATAGACCGAGTTGTCGGATAGACCGAGTTAGTGATTAAATTATCCTTGATTGGGGGTGATTCGGCGATGTCATGACGTATTTAGCGTGGCTAAGAGTGGAATAGCTTGGCGGGCCTCTAATGCTCGGAATTTTGTTGACCCGGTTGTGTAATTCCGTACATAAATTGCGTGTTAAGCTTGTACCACGGTTGTTTAAATTAATTGTCGGTTTGGGCATGTTGATTTATGAGATTGAAATTGTGTGGTTCAAGTAAATGCCAAGATGTGAACATTATGGCTCGGGATGCGCATCATGAGCATTGACACGGCATGTGCATTTACAAGTGTGCCTGAGTGATATGTACATTGTGATCACCTAAGATGCCCTGATGCGTTTTACGCGGGGTTCAGATAAAAATTGGTGCTTGTGAATGTGTGATCACAATAAACCCTGATGCGTATTACGCGGGGTAGTGAACCCGTCCTGAGGCGTGTTACGCGGGACGATGCCCGGTTTACCGAAAGATGACCAACCTGATGCGTTTTACGCGGGTTATGTGTCATGAGCCTGATGCGTTTAACGCGGGCCAGAGATCGATCTCGAAGTGATAGACCTGATGCGTTTAATGCGGGTTGGAGGAGAAATTGGTAAATGGCAGTGTGCTAGTATGCGAGTGTGCGTTACTGCATTATTGAGGCATGACATGAGTGCGAACATGAGCACGTGCATTACATACATCGGAATTAAGTGATATGTGCGTTTGTACTGCGATTCAAACGTTATGGCACAATTGTGATTAGTTATATAGAATGCCTAACCTGCAGGGTCAAGTAAAATTTACATTTAGGCCCGAGGGCCTGAGTCAGATACGTTTGAATTGTGTGTCGTTTCGTACTTGTTAGGAGGTGCACGTTAGCCTAGTTTAGGTTTAGGGAATTACTCACTGAGATTATTCTCACTGTTGTATTAAACCCCATTTTCAGACCCCCAGCGCTAAGATGCCCGAGATTCCGGTTCGTTTTGGGATTCCGCTCCTGGTAGAGCGGACGAGGACGATACACCCCGTAGGGAACGGGGAATCGTATGTTAGGTATCATTCTATTGTTTGGGTGGAGGTGGGGGCGACGCATTACCAGACCCACGAGTACGTGGCATGGTGCTTCTGGGATGGCTTCGGAGAGTATGGTCATCTCCGGACTTTTGATGTTCCGTTCACCAGGATGGTCACGAGATATCCTCGATGCCCCGTTGGTGAGGTGACGGACCCTGGTTCCTCATCTGAGGAAGGCATGAGTTCCGACGGAGTTCCAGTTGAGTACGAGATGGATGAGTTCGAGCTGGTGGATATGGACGTGGACGACGGAGAGCCGGAGCCGATTGAGGAGGATCCTGTTTCGGAGGCCGAACCAGAGGATATGGCCTTAGAGGATGTCGCGACCTAAAAAATTTTCATTTTTCGGGCTAATGGATTATTAAGACTAAGCTTAACTCGAGCCCTCCCAAGCCCTACCGATTCGCAACTTAAGGTTTAAGTTCTTAACATGCAAATGTCTTCACGCTTGGAGTCGCCACTAATCATTTTGTGGTAGGTCGATTAGAAACCTAAATAAAACATAGGGAGATATGTTTTATTCCTATGAACCAGAGATTCTAAGCTCGGGGACTTGATTACGCTAGATCTAGTCTAACGCCCTTTTGGTACCTTTTCTTTTCAAAAATATTTTGGCATGCAGTTTGGATCCATTTCAACTTAATTACTAACATGTGAGGTGTTCATGCGGGTGCGCAAACCACCAATTTAACACCCAGGAAAGCATTAAATAAATTGCAAGCTTGGAAGAATTACTTACCTGGAAGCAACGCAAGCCTCTGCATTGTTAGCTAGAAAATCACATTAACATCCTAATATGATTTCTAATTAACAAGCAATTCACTCAATTTTTCTTTTGATTTTTACTTATTTAAATGAAATCTAATCTATATGCAATGACGTGCAAAAATGACATGCAATTAATGCAACCTAGCATGCAAACTATATGTCACGCGACGACGTGACCTAATTCTGATGACGGGTAAATGATTTATTTTTGATATTTTCTAATGAAATTCGGAATAAAAATATGCCTAAAATAACATGCAACCTATGATGACTTAACATATCCTAACATGACTTACTTTTGGGATTTTTGTTAAAATTCGAAATAATAAATTACTTAAATTAAGAATTCAATCTATCCTAATCTACCATAAAGCAATTCATTCTTTTTTTGGGGTTTTCATGAAAATTCGGAATTAAAAAAATAACCTAAATAATCTATTAAGATTAGAATATTGCTTAATTTAAACTAGGAAATAGATTATCTCAAGTCCTAATTTAAATTAAATAATTACTCTATCTTCTAGATACATTTAGGGTTCCCTAAACATGCAAAACTCAAATTCAAATCCTAACTGATATTTTTTGAATTTTTTGTTTAAAGGAAAGCAAATAATAAAAAAAGACAAGGATAGCAACCACATTCAAATCGTCCACGCGATCCGCCAAATTTGTTTCAAACTCGGATTAGGTACAAAAATCAAACTATCGGTCATATCTATAGGGTTATAGATATTGACGGAAAGTTGATCGTTTAAATTTGGAAAGCAGATAAAGATCATTATCGTATCCAAGTGATTATGTATAGGATAATAATTTTCCGTATCGCCGCGTATCGTGCCTTAGGAATAAGGTCAGATAGTCGTCCAGATACGTTGCTAAATTAGGAACGATTCCTAATTTTGAATATTTTCAAATATTGCGGATATATCGAACATTATCCTAAGATATCTAAATATCCACATGATATTCATGAAATATTCAAAACATGCAAATTAGGAAATTAAATTTTCTGAAAAATATAGGATAATGTTCAATCACCTAATTTGCAGATAATCTCCAATTTTATCAATTTCGGAGAAACATCTTCTGAATTTTAAAGGAATGAAAATCAGATCTGGACACAGATACTGATCAGATTGTGAAAATTCCTTTTGAAAATCCAAATGACCTCCGATTTTGATGAAATTAGTATCAATGGAAAGATCTCGATCTCAGTATAAACTTTCATGAAGAAAACTTTTTCATATTTCGAACACATAAATTTATGAAAATTGAAAAACACACGAAGGTCAATCTGGAACTGATCTGTCATTAGATTCATGCATATATGACGTTGCAGATCGTATCATGCTAACACGCTTGGAATTTTATGAAAATTTTATGGTGAACAGACAAAGATGTGATCTACAATTTTCATGAAGAAAGTTTTTTTAAAATATGATCATAGAAAATCATAAAAATCACGGAACAGCACAACATCAGTCAGAACATTATCAGAACAGACTTCAACATCATATTCCAAATTCTGATCCTAACTTCCGAAATAGTTTTGACATAGCAAATCAGGTCCGATTGAGGCATATGATATATCAAATCAAAGCTTAAGACGTGCTTTACGATTCTCTAGTTCATCACTTCACAAGATTTTGACATTAACGAGCTGAAATCGGCATCTCAAGCATACTAGTTTCTATGTACACGATTTTACAGAACAAAGTCCAAGTGCACTTACCTTGTTTAACGATGCTCCGGCATGAAATCGAGCGATCCGGCCTCCGTATTCAGATAAAAAACAACACGGAGAAGTCTCGGAAAGTTCGGCCGACAGTGATGTGAAAACGCCAAGGAGTGTTGCCGCAAGTTCTGGATCGCCGGAGGAAGTCGCCGATCAGTCGGTTCAGCCGCTTGAACCGGCTGATCACATCATCGGCAGCAGCGTTAGTGGAAGGCAGCGACGTCGGCGGGCGGTTGAGGCGCGACGACGGCGGTGCGGCGGCGTGCGGCGTGCCCCCGGTGGTGGTACGCGACGTCACTTTCTCTCTCACACTTGCCTTTCTCTAAAAATCAGATCTGAATTATGTGTTGTCCCCTCAAAATTCTAACCTAAACATGCTTATATAATACTAACCTAGGTCAATTAGATGGGCTCTTTAGTCCTAATGGGCTTAGACTTAGGCTTCGGCCTTAATCTAATTTCTGATTTTATTTAATTCCTAAGCGGGCTGAATTAACTTGGGTTTTAATTTAATTAAACATAATGGGCTGAATTAAGCTCAAATTAAAACGACCAAACCTATTTGACTCGTGATTTTCGGCCTTTGCCTTTCCGAACGAACCGAGTCCCATTCGATGAAATTTAAGCTTGTTCGCCATCACCGGTCCGATGCAAAAATGCGATTAAATTAAAATGAACGTAAACTATATGTTATGCAATTTAAATATTTTTGTTTAGGGGTTAAAAATTAATCCCTAATTTTCTATGCAAATTATGACTAAATGATTAGTAAAATTTAGGTGTCAACAGAGGAGGAGGCTGCTGAGGTCGAGTCAGAATCGGACTCATCAGGGTCCGAGGAGGAGATGCCTAACAACTCTTCATCTTCGGAGTTTTCTGATTCCGACCCAGACTGGGCACCGTAGGGCTTAGTGTTCACCTTATATTTGGTAGGGCCAGTACCTTTTTGACCAGCGCCCCACCATTAGTAGTAGACTGACTCCCAAGCCACTTACCCCCTTTTTGTCAGTAGTGGCCTTGACCCGCTTTTGATTTTTGATGTTCGGGATGTATAAGGATATTGTATATGATTTCCAGTACTAGTACAAGTGTTGATTTCTGTGGCTATCCTCGGTTGTGTGTTTATCTCTGTACGGGTGTTGATTTGTTTCCGCATGTACTTTAAGTCTCTGTGTTGGGAATTAAGGTCAGCGACGCGTCCTGGGACGTCGCACTCAAATCGACCATGGCAGGGATGCTCGCGTGCCGTAGGGTTCGGGGCGTGACAGAAAGGGTAGCACGCCACTTTGAAACCTCCCCTTGGCAGCCACGATCGAAAAAAATCGGTTAATAGAGAGTCTACAGAATAGAAAAAAAACGACAAAGGAAGGCAAAGGAAAGAAGCAAAGAGCACGTCCAGCAAAGTGAGCCCCTTCGCGGCCGCCGTTCATGTCCATAGGAGCCTGCTTATCACGCCTTGAAACCAGTCCCGCTACAGCCTCCCAACGTGGTTCTACTCCTCAGTTACTTGTTGCGGTGTTTCTTGGTGGTTCCGACGAGTCTCCACAACATTCCCGGCGTCCAGCAAGCCGATCCCAACGACGAAGCCTTGAAGATCCCATCGCCGCTCGTGCATGCTACCGCCGCACCGTCGCACGTGCACGCCACCACTGCGGCCAGACGTGAGAAGTCGCCGCTATACTCGTCGTCGTCGCCGATTGTCTCGATCCCGATCTGCAAGCTCGATCCCGATCGATTCAAATTTGGAGATTATCTGCAAATTAGGTAATTGGACATTATCCGATAATTTTCAAAATATTTAATTTCCTAATTTGCATGTTTTGAATATTTCATGAATATCATGTGGATAATTAGATATCTTAGGATAATATTCGATATATCCGTGATATTTTTAAATATTCAAAATTAGGAATCGTTCCTAATTTAGCAACGTATTTGGACGACTATTCGACCTTATCCCTAAGGTACGATATGCAGCGATACGGAAAATCATTATCCTATCTATAATCACTTGGATATGATAATGAATTTTATCTGCTTTTCAAATTTAAATGATCAACTTTCCGTCAATATCTATAACCCTATAGATATGACCGATAGTTCGATTTTTGTGCCTAATCCGAATTTGAAACAAATCTGGCGGATCGCGTGGATGGTTTGAATGTGATTGCTATCTTTGTTTGTTTAATTGCTTTCCTTTTAAAAGAAAAAAAAATCAGTTGGATTTGAATTAGAGTTTTGCATGTTTAGGGAATCCTAAATATATCTAGAAGATAGAGTAATTATTTAATTTAAATTAAGACTTGAGATAATCTATTTCCTAGTTTAAATTAAGTAATATTCTAATCTTAATAGATTATTTAGGTCATTTTTTTAATTTCGAATTTTCATAAAAAAAACCCAAAAAGAGTCATCTTAGGATAGATTAAATTAGGATAGATTGCATTCATGATTTGGGTTATTTTTAATTTCGAATTTTAACAAAAAAATTCCAAAAATCAATCATGTTAGGATATGTTAAATCATCATAGATTGCACGTTATTTTAGGCATATTTTTATTCCGAATTTCATTAGAGAAAAATACCAAAAATAAATCATTTGCCTGTCATTAGAATTAGGTCACGTCGTCGCATGATATATAATTTGCATGCTAGGTTGCATTAATTGCATGTCATTTTTGCACATCATTGCATATAGATTAGATTTCATTTAAATAAGTGAAAATTAAAAGAGAAATTGAGTGAATTGCTTGTTAATTAGAAATCATATTAGGATGTTAATGTGATTTTCTAGTTTCCAATGCAAATGCTTGCGTTGCTTCCAGGTAAGTAATTCTTCAAAAGTTGCAATTTATTTAATGCTTTCATGGGTGTTAAATTGGTGGTTTGCGCACCCGCATGAACACCTCACATGTTAGTAATTAAGTTAAAACGGATCTAAACTACCTGCCAAAATATTTTTGAAAAGAAAAGGTATCGAAAGGGCGTTAGACTAGATCTAGCATAACCAAGTCCTCGAGCTTAGAATTTCTGGTTCGTAGGAATAAAACATATTTCCCTATGTTTTATTTAGGTTTCTAATCGACCTACCACAAAATGATTAGTGGCGACTCCAAGCATGAAGACATTTGCATGTTAAGAACTTAAACCCTAAGTTGCGAATTGGTAGGGCTTCGGAGGGCCCGAGTTAAGCTTAGTCTTAATAATCCATTAGCCCGAAAAATGAAAATTTTTTAGGTCGCGACAGTAATAAAATAGAAGCTTTCATATCTAATCATATCCATTGTTTGGTATGAACGACATACCGATGTAAATAAACATGAAAATGCACAGACAAAGATGGTAATAATCTCTTATGATTCACTGCTAAAGAAACTGCAAATGCACAAATGGAGATAACATCTATTAATCAATTCATAATTATTTTACCATCTACATCTTAAACAAAAAGAGAACTCATTGTGTTGAGAAAAACTCCTATTAATTTTGAAGTTGACAAAACCTTCCAATTTATTATAAGTCTGATACATTTTCTGAACTAATTTATTCCAGGTATGTATATTCTGGAAGCTCAGAAGGAAATTAGTCAGACTTTACAAGTTGTTATATACCTTATTGAAGACCAACATAATCTCAATTCTTCAGACGCATAAGTTTTGCAGACGCAGAAGTTTTTCAGTTGTAGACGCAGAAATTTTTCAGATGCAGATGCAAAAGTTTTTCAGATACAGACACAGAATGCAGAACCAAACGTAACAGCTAGTGATCTGATATGGATTTCACAAAAGGAAAGCTTTGATATCAATCTAAATCAAATTGATTGACAATAAAAGATTACGACAAGCATGCATTACAACGGACAAAGCTCTACTTATGGAAATCAAGATTCTGATTGTATGGACGACCAGAATCACTAGGATTCAAAATCTGTCATCCAACGGCTACTCAATCCTTATTTGACAAATCTGTCCAAAGTGAAAATTGGAAGATAATCCTCTAATAGCTGTCCAACGGCTAATGTGGAAATAGATGAGTATTTAAGGAGATCAACGAGTAGCAGAAGGAAGAACAGAATTCAGAATCAACAAGTCCAAAGTTTGAGCACACTCCAATTCAATCTCTTATCTTTCGTGAGCTTAAAACGTGTATTCATTTAAGAGGTGTAAACAGTGTTATAAGTGTGCTTAGGTGTGAGATAGTGTAATCTATCAGCTTTGTATAAACAGCACCAGCTTCGGGAAGAAGTGCTTAATTTTAAGCGGCACAACTTGCTATAACTTCTCATTGATTTGATTAGTGAAATCCAGCCAGTAGGCTGTAGCGTGGGAGAGTGGACGTAGGCTTGCTATAAGCCGAATCACTATAAACTTGTGTGCAATTTTTTCTATATTTATTCTATTACTTTGCACACTGCATATCAGGAGCACTATTTATATAAACTGCTTTGAATCTGAATAATATTCAGACTCAACTGTGTTCTTTCATTTCCGCATAAATTATTTAAATTCACCTATTCACCCCCCTTCTAGGTGATCCTTGCTAACTACTTCAATTGGTATCATAGTAGGTTGCTCGTTTATAGAAGTGTCTTACTTCTGAGTTAACGATCTATATGGCTAGCTATGGTGCTCCAAGTCTCATTGAAGGTCAAAGTAACAATAGACCACCATATTTCGATGGCAAGGAATACATCATCTGGAAGAATAAGATGAAGGCATTCATTAAGTCAATTGATCACATGCAATGAGATGTCATCATCAGAGGAGTCAAGCCAAAATCTTCTGATTCAAAAGAAAATGCAGATGCAAGCAAATCAGAAGATCCTCCTTTATCTCAAACTGAGATATCCAAAAGAGAAACCTTAAATTCCAAAGCAATTTATTCTTTATATTGTGCTTTATCTCCTATTGAATATAAAAAAATTGCTGCTTGTGAATCAGCTAAGGAAATCTGGGATACGCTTCACATTACTTATGAAGGAACAGATCGAGCCAAGGAAACTCAAATCAATCTTTTGCTTGGCCAATATGAATCCTTCAAAATGAAGCCTAAAAATTCAATTGCTGACATGTATAACAGGTTTACTGATATAGTAAACGGTCTTGTATATCAAGGACAACCAGTTCCAGATGCAATGAAAGTCAACAAATTACTGAGAGGACTTACAATGAAGTGGGATAATATCAAAACATCTCTTCGAGAGGCACAAAGGATCAAGCCTCTTTCAGTAAACGAGTTGATTGGAACTCTGCAATCATATGAGATTGAACATCGGAATGAGGAGAATGAATCCAGAGGTAATAAGTCAATTGCATTAAAGACTAACATTGATTCCGATGCAGATTCTGAAAATGAAGACATTGACGATGAAGAACTAGCTCTCTTCATAAAGAAGTATAAGAAGATGAAGATCAGATGAAGAAACCTCAAAGGAAAGAAGCTGTTTGAGAAAAAGAAGTCTATCGATGAAACAGAAAAATCAAAGGATGTTATATGCTTTTATTGTAGGAAACGTGGACATATCAAGCTTAACTGTCCACTCCTGAAAAAGAAGACCAAATTTGAGAAAGCAAAGAAGGCCTTAAAGGCAGAAACTTGGAGTGACACTAAGTGCGAAGACAGTGACGATGATATCTCGAATTTTTGTCTAATGACAAAGTCAGATTCAGACGCAGATTCAGATTCTGATACCAAAGTGGAAATTGAGGTAAAGCATTCTGAAATGCCTATTGAAGTATCGAATTATATTAATGATCTATGCTTTGAATTTAAAGCTGCTCTTAAAAGAATCTCTTCTCTGAAAGAGGAAATTTCATCACTGAGGCAACATGATATTTTACAAAAAGAAAAAATTGATTTATTACAAAAGGAATTTCAACAAATCAAGGAAAATCGAGATTTTCTTTTCAAAGAAAATGCTGCTTTGAAACAGGAAGTTGCAGAAATTACTTCCAAGTTTTCAAAAAGATCAGAAACCTTGAAGCATATTCTTTCCATCCAAATTCCGTACTATAACAAATCTGGTCTCCAATTTGTGAAGGAAAGTGATGGCTTGATTGATTTTCCAAGGGTCAAGGAGAGAATAAGACAAAGAACTCCTCGACAAGTTTATAAAAATCATTTCGAAGGGAATTTTGTAAAACCTGTAGGCCGAAGTGCTCTCAGATGCTCAAAATGTGGAGATCCACAACATTTTGAGAATAAATGTCCTAACTGGAGACCTGTTCGAAGAGACTTTGTTAAGACAGCTTATACTAATTCTCAAGAATCCAAACAAGTCTGGGTACCAAAGAAAACTTGTGATATTATATTTTTTGCAGGTTACCACAAAAAGAAAAAGAAAGTAATACCTAGACAGTGGATGCTCAAGACATATGACAGGAGATCCAAACATATTCATTGATCTACAAAGTCAGAATGGTGAAAAAGTTTCCTTTGGAGGAAATACAAAAGGAAAAATCATTGGCAAAGGAACAGTTGAAATATGAGGACTTACAATCAATGATGTATCATTAGTAAAAGGACTCAACTATAACCTGTTAAGCATTAGCCAACTATGTGATACAGGTTTCAGAATCAACTTTCAAGAAGATACGTACTCAGGAACAAGCAAAGATTCTTCTCAAACATTCACAGGAAGAAGACATGGCAACATTTATCTTCTAGATGTCAATCCAAGCTCCACTCATTGCTTAATCTCAATAAAAAATGATGAAGATCTATGGCACAGAAGATTTGGGCATATCAGTATGAAACAAATCTCAAAGATCTCAAACAAGAAACTAGTTCGAGGTTTGCCGGATTTAAAATACAAGAAAACGGAGTTATGCAATGCCTGCACTCTAAGAAAACAAGTAAGGAGTTCTTTTAAATCTATACATCATGTTTCCACTAATCGTGCCTTGCAGCTTCTTCATATGGATCTATTTGGACCAACTGGAACACAAAGTATCGGTGGTAAGAAGTATTGTCTAGTTATTGTTGATGACTTTACAAGATTTACTTGGGTTTCTTTCTTGCTCATAAAAATGAAGCATTTTCATATTTTTCAAAATTTGCAAAAAGAGTTCAAAATGAAAAGGGCTATACCATTTCCTGCATTAAAACTGATCATGGAAGGGAATTTGAAAATCAAAATTTTTCAAATTTTTGTGAGGAAAATGGTTTTCAACACAATTTTTCTACTCTATATACACCAGAACAAAATGGTGTTGTGGAAAGGAAAAATCGTTCATTGCAAGAAATGGCCAGAGCTTTGTTGATTGAAAGCAAGATTCCTTTCTATTTCTGGGTAGATGCAGTTTTTACAACATGTTATAGCATTAACAGAGTTTTTCTCAGACCCATTCTTGATAAAACCTCCTATGAGCTTTACAAAGGTAGAAAGCCTAGCATTTCATATTTTCGAGTGTTTGGTTGTAAATGCTTTATTCTCAAAAATCCAAATGACCACACTGGCAAGTTTGATGAGAAAGCAAATGAAGGACTCTTCCTTGGATATTCCACTACAAGTAAAGCATACAGAGTCTTCAACAAGAAGTCTCAGATTGTGGAAGAAACAATGAATGTTGAGTTTGAAGAAAATATTCAGACTCACAAAGATGAATCTGAATCATCTTCCTACATTCAAGGATCATCAGAAGCTCAACAAGAATTTCCAGATATTGTCGAATATACAGAAGAAGTAAAAGAAGATACAATCAAGACTCAATCAAAACCCTCAGAGTTTGATATTATTTAGAAAGAAAAATTTGACAGAAACTGAAAACATAAATCTAGTCATCCAAAGAATCTCATCATTTGAGAGATAGAAGATGGTATCAAGACTCGATCTAAATACAAGGAGAACATCGGCAACTTGGCCTTGATATCAGAAATAGAACTAAAAGAAGTTGGTGAAGCATTATCAGATGAAAGCTGGATTGAAACTATGCAGGAAGAACTTCAACAGTTCAGAATCAATCAAGTATGGGAGCTTGTGCCAACACCTAAAAATCATCCAGTCATTGGAACGAAATGGGTCTTCAGAAACAAACTGAATGACAAAGGGAAAGTTATAAGAAACAAAGCAAGACTGGTAGCAAAAGGCTATTCTCAAGAAGAAGGCATAGATTATGATGAAACATATGCACCAGTTGCCAAGTTAGAAGCCATTAGGCTACTATTATCTTATGCTTGTTTTCATAACTTTAAATTGTTTCAAATAGATGTGAAAAGTGCCTTCCTGAATGGATATATCAAAGAAGAAGTTTATGTAGAACAATCACATGGTTTTGAAGAACCAAAGAAGACTGACTATGTCTACAAAGTCAAAAAGGCTCTTTACGGTCTGAAACAAGCATCCCGTGCTTGGTATGAACGGTTAAGTAACTTCTTTCTCCAAAATGATTTCACTAAAGGTAAGGTTGATACAACCTTGTTCATTAAGAAAAAGGGTAAGGATTTTTTGTTTATTCAGATTTATGTTGATGATATAATTTTTGGATCCTCTAACGAATTGCTTTGCAAGGAATTCTCTAAGATTATGTAGAATGAGTTCGAGATGAGTATGATGGGAGAATTAACATTCTTTCTTGGCCTCCAAGTGAAATAGACCATAAATGGTACATTCATTTGCCAAGGATATTGTCAAGAAATTTGAATTGCAAAATTGCAAGAAAACAGACATTCCCATGTCTCATTCATCTAAATTGAACAAAGATGAAAATGGTAAAAAGGTTTATCAGAAGGTATACAGAAGCATGATAGGTTCCTTATTGTATCTTACTGCATCAAGACCTGACATACTTTCAGTGTATGTATGTGTGCAAGATTTCAAGCAAACCTAAAGGAATCTCATTTATCAGCAGTTAAGAAGATAATCAAGTATATGGGAACTTATCCAATGTTAGGTCTTTGATATTCCAAAGATTCAGTTTTTACTCTTAATGGATATTTTTATGCTGACTTAGCTAGATGTAAAGTGGAAAGGAAAAGTACTACAGGTACATGTCAACTGCTTGGAAATATGCTAGTATCATGGTACTCAAAGAAGCAAAATACAGTTGCACTTTTCACAGCAGAAGCAGAATATGTAGCTTTGGGAAGTTGTTGCGCACAAATTTTGTGGATGAAGCAACAGTTACAAGACTTTGCTATTGAAGAATCAAATATTGCAATCAAGTGTAACAACACAAGCGTAATCAATTTGACAAATAACCCCATTCTTCATTCTCGAGCTAAGCATATTGAAATCAAGCATCATTTTATTCGAGATCATGTTCAAAATGGTGATGTGAATATTTAATTTATTGATTCTACAAATCAATTAGCTGATATATTCACAAAACCTCTTGATAAATCTTCATTTGAGTTCATAAGAAATAAATTGTGCATTGTGTATCCATTTTAGTGAATCATCTGTTAGACAGGAACTTTTCAGATTCAAATTCTCAGTCTGAATGTCCTTCTCAGACTCTAAAGAAAGGTACGTCCATATTTCAAATTTTGGTGAGTATATTTTTGGTAAAATATTATCATATTTATCGTTTTGGAAGCAAATTAGGTACGTGTTCTAATTTATCTGTTAAATTGTGCATAATATATTATCTTGATTCTATCATGTTCCTTTTTACTCAAAAAACACATACTTATTCGGGATCACCTTTTTTATACTTTCTAAAAATACTCTTCTTTTCCAAAAACCCTTATTCTCGTTTATAAACCTATTCGACTTTTATCAAAACCCTATCAGTTTGCACTTCACCTTTGAGACTCTTCCGATATTCAAAGCCCCTATTCCTCTTCCTTCTCAAAAGATCGAAACTTTTTGCCTAAAAAAAGTGTTTATAATGCCTTTCAAGAGAAGATCTTCACGTATTCTCAACCAAGACTCCAAATCTACTGCACCGGCGGAACATTTGGAGATTTCAGATACAGATTCAGAACATCTTGCAGTCCCTTCTGAAGTGACACCACCCAAACGTTCATCATCGTCTGGTAAAACCAATTTTCGTTTCAAGAGTATCAAATTTGTGTGGGAAACCTATCAAAAGTTGAAAATGTGCAATACTTCAGCGTCAGTTCTTCATGAATGTCTAAGAGATAATAATCCTTTCTCTGAAGAACATCTTGTGGAAAGTTATACTCTATTTTGCTCTAAACATGAAGCAGTTCCAGCGAGCTCTACACCAAAAGAATCATCTTCCAGCAAGGGCAAAGAAAAAGTCGGAGAAACCTCTAATTTCTCTGAAAAGGAATCTGATCCTATAAGCCCTAAGACAGTAAATGCCTCAAAATTTGTTGTTCCCGATGATGATGCTCGACTTTTTGAAACTTTTGAGATGAAGGTTGATATAGCATCTGGCTTGCCTGATACAAGAGGATTATTCAGAAGCACTGAGCATAATATATTCTATAAGATGTTACTTGCAAGAGGAGTTATGAACCACAGAATAGTGGATTTTAACTACTTAGAGAAGGCAGAAATTTCTATAGAGCATCTCTTCCAGAAATTAGGAATTTATGAATTTTGCCTTCAATCTGCCAATGTTCATGCTGAATTAACTGCCTACTTCTATTCCAATCTTTCAATTCTATCACCAAATTGGATTCAATTCACTATTGGTGATAAGAAATTTGATTTACATGCAAATGAGTTGGCTAAGATAATTGGAGCAAAACATTCTAAGTTTACTCTTTTGATAGTAAATCTTGAAAATGCTTCCAGAGTAGCTTCTGAAAATCCAAATTTTGTTCAAGATTTCAAGAGACATCTTTCCTACTCTGACTCGTCTAAACGATCTGTGATCTTGCATAAGATCATTATCAAATGCTTAAAACCTAAGGCAGCATCTAAAACTGACATCTCGAAATCAGAAATCAAGCTCATTTGGGCAATTTTGAAAGGTCAATCCTTTTCTCTTCCTCATATCATCATCTTCCATATGTACATAGTATTGCAAAAGGACAAGGGACAATTACCATATGGTGCATTAATCTCTTGCATATTCATGTTCTTCAACATATCTATTCATGATGATTTGCGAAAGACCATTATTCCCTATATGTATGTTGGAGAAAGGATGTTCTCCAAAATGAAGCTATTTGAAGGTGTCATGGAAATAGTAAAAGGAAAAGAAGTTCAACAGTTGGAGGTAAAATCTATTGGAAAGACAAGAGAAACAGGGCAAAAGAAACGATCTAGTCCAGCAAGCAAGAAGCCTGACTCTCCTACCACTATCAAAATGTACAGAAAGAAAAGAAAAATTCTTCTGCATGATGTAAGTGATGAAGCAGAAGACCATTTTGAAATAGGACACACTGCAAAACCAATTCATAAAGATCTTGTAGCTTTTCAAGACCAAGCACCTACTGAGGGGGAGAATCAACTAGAATCAGTCACATGGCACGTTCAGTCTGAACAAGAAAATGTCCAGGAACAGCCTTCTAATAATGAAACTATTCTATCTCATCTGCTCGAAATTAAGGAAAAGCAAGCTGCTTTTGAACAAGATTTGAAGAATCTACACAACATTGTTGGGAAAAACTTCAAAACTCAAAATCTTCTGGCAACTATGGATAAAACAAAACTTGAAAATGCTATTGCTCTATGTTCAACCAACATGGACAAAGCAGTGGGAGAATGCACCTCCAAGATTGAAGAAGCTGTTTCCATTCTAGAAAATTTTCAACTGATTCGCACTCCTTCTAAAAAATAACCCGTTTTCTCTCCAAAATTATCTCATTTTCTTTTTGGTCTGTAATTTCAATAACATTTAGACTGTTGATTGTTTAATATCATTGATCTATTCTCTCTATTTTTTTTTGCTGATGACAAAAAGGGAGAGAATTATATGCAGATATACTAATGTCAATATGCTGGAAGCATGTTACATATAAAGGAAGAAAAAGACACAAATATCAACAGAATTTGCTTTTTCAATTTCAATCTGTGGCTCAATGTGCTTAATATGCTTATTTACTTTCAAATCAATCTTAAATTAATTTAATCTGTAGGAAAGTTTTGTCACCATAAAAAAGGGGAAGATTGTTGAGGAAAACTCCTATTAATTTTGAAGTTGACAAAACCTTCCAATTTATTATAAGTCTGATACTTTTTCTGAACTAATTTATTCCAGGTATGTATATTCTGGAAGCTCAGAAGGAAATTAGTCAGACTTTACAAGTTGTCATATACCTTATTGAAGACCAACATAATCTCAATTCTTCAGACCCATAAGTTTTGCAGACGCAGAAATTTTTCAAATGCAGACGCAGAAGTTTTTCAGATGCACATGCAGAAATTCTTTAGATGCAGATGCAGAAATTTTTCAGATGCAGATGTAGAAATTCTTCAGATGCAGACGCATAAGTTTTTCAGATGCAGACGCAAAAATTCTTCAGATGTAGTCGCAGAAGTTTTTCAGATGCAGATGCAAAAGTTTTTCTGATGCAGATGCAAAAATTTTTCAGATGCAGACACAGAATGCAGAACCAAACATAACAGCTAGTGATCTGGTATGGATTTCACAAAAGGAAAGCTTTGATATCAATCTAAATCAAATTGATTGATAATCAAAGATTACGACAAGCATGCATTACAACGGACAAAACTCTACTTATGGAAACCAAGATTCTGATTGTATGGGTGATCAGAATCATTGGGATTCAAAATCTGTCATCCAACGGCTACTCAATCCTTATTTTACAAATCTGTCCAAAGTGAAGATTGGAAGATGATCTTCTAATAGCTGTCCAACGGCTAATGTGGAAATAGATGAGTATTTAAGGAGATCAACGAGCAGCAGAAGGAAGAACATAATTCAGAATCAACAAGTCCAAAGTCTGAGCACACTTCAATTTAATCTCTTGTCTTTCTTGAGCTTAAAACGTGTATTCATTTGAGAGGTGTAAACAGTGTTATAAGTGTGCTTAGGTGTGAGATAGTGTGATCTATCAGCTTGATATAAAAAGCACCAGTTTTGGGAAGAAGTGCTTAATTTTAAGCGGCACAACTTGCTGTAATTTTTCATTGATTTGATTAGTGAAACCCAGCCAGTAGGCTGTAGCGTGGGAGAGTGGACGTAGGCTTGCTATAAGCTGAAACACTATAAACTTGTGTGCAATTTTTTCTATATCTATTCTATTACTTTGCACACTGCACATCAGGAGCACTATTTATATAAACTGCTTTGAATGTGAATAATATTCAGACTCAACTATGTTCTTTCATTTCCGCATAAATTATTTAAATTCACTTATTCACCCCCCTCTAGGTGATCCTTGCTAGCTACTTCATATTGTAGCATTCCAGAGTCACGGGTTCAATAATGATAGGAAATGTAATTTATAATTTGATAAATTAGTACAAAAATTAGTAATTTGCAAACTACAAAAGTAATTGGTAATTTCAATAAAATTGGGATAAGTTGTCAACAAGTTACTTGAAAAAAAGTCAAAGAAACATCACATTTCGTTTTTCTAACAAATAATTCTTTGACATTTACTAGCACTTATTGAAATTTACTACCTCGGATGAAAATTCATATTTTTTGTCCTGGAACAATAAAATTCTGCACATAAAATAGATAGGTCCATTACTCTTTCCGGTAATTTCTTGTTTCCATGGCGAAATATTTTCGTGCATCGGAGAATAATTGCTAAAATAGAAACGACCATCGGAGGAGAGGATAATTCTTGAAGTCAACCAAGAAGACAAACCCTAGATCCTGGGTTTGTTCCTTTCCCCATTTACTCTAGAAATTGCTAACTATGATAAGTAATCTAAACTAAAAGATCTTGGCAAATCACAGTGATGGTGAGGGGGAAAGTACACTGTACTATGTAGTACATCTTATGCTCCCAAAGGAATGTACATGTACTGCTGGGTTTTCTAGTTGGTGATTAAATGCAATGAAGTCTCGATCTTCTTCACTCTCTTCTTCCCTTGCCTTTTATCGTGGCACATCATGCTTCTCCATAACCTCCCTCTCATAGAGGTCTCGAGTTGACACATATCGATCGACTGCACTAAATGTTATGGTACCAGGAGGTAAGCTTTCTATCTTGTTTTCCACAAGTTCAATTTCTTGTGCTACTCTATCTCACTTATTCATGTTGTATGGTGTGTACCAATATGTCCTTAACTGGCGCGTGTACACACAGAACTCATATGAGCAGTTAATAGACAAGCAATTATTGCATTTACCCGATTGTGCACTAGGGCTTCTGACTCGTCACGTTGCGTAAGTCTTACATAGAGTCCGCATAATATGAATTGTGGGTGAGATATGAATCGGACGCACCCTGTTTCAAAAAAAGAGCCAAGCCTACTTCGGACACCGATAGCCAAATGGGGCTAGTGAAACCAAGCTTTTTCTTGCTTGTAAACAAGTCTACTTGGAGACCGATAGACACACGGGGCTAGTGAAATCAAGCTTTTTCCCACTTGTAAACTACATTTTACGGAAAAAAAATGTGGAGCAATGGTCAAGAAATTCCTTTCGTCACCTTCTGAAACTCGAAAAGAGGAAGAGAATACATGCGAATATGACATGTCACATGGTTTTATCATAAGCTTAAGTTTTATGCAGCTCATTTGTTTTCACTCTTAACGCATGTCACTTTTTCGAACTCATCTTTTCATGGTTTGGTCATGTAGACGCTCCTCCTCGCTTGAGAATCTTCGGTATTATCTTCATCCAAAGCAACAGCCTGGCGGTATCATCGAATTCGACATCATTCAAAAGGCTTATGCAATTAATCTATGGTTCTCTGTTTTTCATTTTCGCCATGTGGGTGAACGTCTTATTCCTTTCGGGTGAATATAATAATTAAAGTTCACGCACAATGCTAAAAGCACTATGATAAACTCCACCATGCCAATCCATTATTTCATGTTATCTTCCCTTGTCACTCTTCTTGGACAAAACCAAACCTTTTTCTTTACTCGTTTCCTATGTATTAAGATTTTAATATAGCCATCGTGCATAAAGACGAGATCATGAAATTTTGAAACAAATTTGTTACAAATATACCAGTTTGAAGTTTTTTTTTGTATTAATCCTATAATTCTACTGCCTGTAGCATATTCGTTTTATTCCTTTTTTCCCAAGAGCTCCATGTGCAAACCCTTTTTGCCTGGCAAGAAATCATTTATTCAACTCTAGGCACGTTCTAATTAATAATTGCGTGACATATCAAGACAATGAAGAAACAGATACACAACGAGGACACACGATAAAGTAATGGATGCTAAACATTTTTCCATGATTTGCGCACTAAATAAATTTGACCCAAGAAAGAGGTGGTCCATGACCAGCTGATGTCGAGGAGATCCTTTTGGGTAGACAAAGGAGATTTTTTACAAATTAAATAATCATTTCTTACTTAACTATTTGTGTGACTTTTGTTTACATCTATGTGGTTGGAATCAACTGGGAATGGGTAGAGCCAGCCTCTATGTAGAGTGCTAGAGCTAGACTCTTCTTGATCAAATCTCTGAGCAAGATGATTGATGCACGTTCCATACGTGCATTAGCAGGTAAAAAACGAGCAACATCTAGAAATAGAATCATTACTCGATCCAATGAAGAACGATAACGTTTTAACAGTCATCTTGTTATTATGTTACACACCATCATTGGCGGTGATACCAGAGAAGTCATTGCATGCGTGTTTTTACAGATCACGTGGACAAATATCATTTCAACCATTAATTGCGGAGCCGCATAATAAATGGTAGAGATAGACTCAGTCTACATTGTCAGTATAAGTCGTGCAATATCTCGTAATTTCTAGAGTTAAGAGTGGGAATATTTGATCCCTACACACCAATTTGAGCAATACCCTAGTTGTGTTGTGACTAAAAAGCCGGTTCACTACCTAGTTCTTCCATTTCCTGAACCGAAAGGCTGTTGCTTCCACGTTTGATCTGGCCTTCTAGGATCCGGTTTTTTTCACGCGACGTTTCTTGTCAAAGGTTTTTTTCACTACCTTGGACCGAATCATTGGCTTCTCTTTGACCAGGATGATCTCATTCATGTCATCAGGTTCTACATTATTTACCCCAAAACGTGTCGCACAGCAGATATAATTATTACATGAGACACAACTTGATCAACTGCACCTAGTTGGCCCACGGAATATTATAATAAATTGAAGAACAAGGTCACTTCCGTGCAGGGCACAAGTTAATTTAATCCCTGATTGTAGTGATTAACAGGTTGGCCACGTTACGCTTATCCTCTAATTGCCCCCACCTGGCCTTGTTTAGTGATTTAATCTGCGATTGCGCAAGATAATTCCACAAGAACAAGCTTGAATATACGACAACGTGAGCTCATTTTCAGTCTTCCCCACGGACACTGCTTTTGTCTTCGTGTTGTAATTATCAAGTGATAGTACGGTCATCCGTGTCGTTCTCATAATTTAAAAAATAGCAACCCACTCCATTGGTTCCGCTAAAGGTTGAAAATTTCACGCAAAAATTAGAAAATTTGTGAGGAATTATCTTTTTTTATATTCGGAAGGAATTATATCCTCACCACTTAATTAGAATCTCACGTTTTGTGAGGCCCATGGTTCTTGATTACGTTACCAACCCTACTAATTCTTTGAATAATCTTTCATCCACATTCCTAAGTTATGATATGGACGTTTAATATAATCGCCATGGTATACTCTAGTTTATATCATAAAGATGTCTTATTATTATATGCATTGAAAATAAGCTCCGTGTATATATTTTCTTTTTCTTTTTCGCCATGATAATAAGTTCCGTTAGTCTTACGGCAATTTTGAAATTTTTTCGTGGCGCGTTGATTGATAAAATTGTGCACCATTGTTATCCATTCGTGCTCTGGAACAGTGTATGGATCCGAGGAAAATATGAAGTTCTAATCATGGCGCTTGAGGTGCGAAATGATGTCCTCTGTTGTGCGGTGAACACGTCGATTAGAAAATGATTGCTTGAGGAGTGAGTTACATATGCCCATGAAATGGTGTCGAAATGCACGAGGAAACTTCCATGCGATCGGGATCTTCTCCGGTTTTGGAGGCACCATCGTGGGAAGAATTACATCAATTCAAGGAAAGTGTCTACACGCCTCAAATCCTATGCATTCGGTATCTTCAACGAGGGAGATATTATTAGATGCAATGTAAGACATTTCCGTCCTCCCAAAGTGATAATTATGTGTCGAATTTTGTCAATTTGGAAGAAAATGAGAAAATACAAATGCTTAGTACGTGATTATTCATTTGGATGGATTGTTGATGTTGTGCAATCGGGGGTTTATAAATGTTTCTGCGAGTGAGGCGTAGAGGCCGTGGTGACCAGTCTCTAAGAACCATTGACTTTTGGATTTGTTGATGTGGCATCCTCTCAAGGAATTTTTTTTATTTGTTTGCATTTTTCAAAAAGCTAAAAGTAGCCTTTTGTTATCCCGTCAAAATTAAGAATTTTATCCCAATTTTTAAAAATCATGAAAAAAAAATTATATGTGAATTTACGAGTCAAATGTGTATATTGTGAGAGTTTTAGATATTTTGGGATAAGAAAGAGGCAAAGTATGTCTGTTGCAATATTTAAATTAAGCAAAAAGTAAAAAATCGAGAATTTTCAGTTGATTGGATGCATTGCTTATTTGAATCTCACTAATTACCTTTTTTTGTCAGAAAATCCCACTAATTCTGTTTGAACCCCACTAATTGTATGTAAATTATTCTGGATTAAGGGCCCTACACAGGTAAAAGGTCCGCTAGACTTTCACGTCGATGCTCTAAGATTATAAAAGAAATGGTAAGAATAAAAAATATATCCAGACATGACTTTCGAGGATTGCGGATGTGGCATCTCGAGGTTCATTGTTGAAGCATTAATTATTCGGACCGCACAAATTTCCTTTTCTTTCATTGCTTGAGTTTCTTGGGTTACTTTCTTAAGGACTCTTTAGAATTGTTATAGATCAAAATTTTATCGTATGTACAAAAGTATATGGTAGGCATTTCATATAGATAATATTTCCTGTGTGTGGGGAAAATAGGAAATCGAAGTCTCTTCCCTGAAAGCTTCATTGCAACCCGGCGCACCTTAGCTCCTCCTAGCCCAGGTCTCTCGAAATCGGTCCCTCAGGGCCATTGTGTTGATGATGCTGAGGCCATAGTCATAAGCAGCTTCTCGACACCCTCACTGATGCCGCCCCGACGAAGACATGGCGGGGGTCGCAGAGGAATTCAGCTAGCGTGCGGGAGGAAGTGCAAAAGAGTGAAAAGAAGAAGAAAGAAAGAAAAAACAAAGAAGATGAGAAAAAAAGGGTCCCGAACGAAAATGCCCCCGACATCACCACGGAAAGTTGCAGGTGCTCACCGGCCGGTGAAGATTTGATCGGCCAAGCCTTATTTGAGAATAAGTTAGACACTTCAGGGCCTTATATGAGACAAGTTTTACTCCAGCCCCTCTCCAGAGAAAACGGCCCCACTTCACACCTTTAGATGAGATTTTCCATGAAAGTTTTATGGATGCTAATATTACGTGACAATGTTTAGACGATGTTTTGTTGAAAAATGCTTGTGATTGAAGCTCGGGGGGTCCATTTCATTTTTGTAAAGAAAGTTGACCACATGCATCTCGTCCAATCAAGTAGATCCTAGCAAATTATAAAGTTGTAGGGCTTGTGCAACTGGCATAACAAATCACGGATGCACCGACTAATCCCTAGTCAAATTAATGATCCACACCGTGTGCCATTAGTCAAATCATGTGTGATCTTGCGTGCTTATATGTCAAGAGCAATATCAGAAGAGAGATTTCGTACACGCTTCCGTTTCGCCAAGGAATTGAGACAGCTCTGTCTAGGTAAAACCCTACAATATGGATCTCATAGAAAATTGGTAGAAGTAGCCATGTCTATAAGTTAATATTTCACGATGGAATTATAAACCAAACTTGCTTTTATATTCCTATTTTTTGCAATTTTCATTATCTTCTTCTTTTGAAGAAAAGAAAATAATCCACACCAGTAGAACATTATTTTTTAAAAGTGAGGAGAACATTGAAGATGATTCTTTTTTAAATTTCTTTCTGATGTTTTTTCATTTTCGGGAGAATGGTAATATTTGTGCTGTGTTTTTACTTCAATAATCTACAAATTCTTTGGCAAAAAAAGTATCCACACACTTTAAAGGATGGTCATGCCAAAAGAGTTCCTCAAAAGACAGTCGTACATTTTAGGGAATGATTCGATCGGTAAAACTTTAGTTTAAACATTTTAAAAGAAAGTTTCGTTGTTTGATTGCTGAACCTGACCAAAACGGATGCCCTGAAAAGGCTCTTTAAACGAGAGAAAGCATCAACTTAAGGCACAAATTTGCCTTTTGGACTATAGCACCAGCAGAACAATATTAGCTAGACTTCTGTACGAGTTATTCGTTGTCTTTGTTTGCTGTATGTGGTGATTCACAAGTAAAAACATTTTTTGTGTTATGATTCTTCTTTTTAAAAATTCAATTTTTCTCTGCTGAACCGGATATCTCTTGACTTCCAGTGGCTCTGTTCACCGTGGTATCATGGGACTGGTCGATTTGTGTCCAAGAAGAAGAACACGGGAGGTGGCTGCGAAACTTCTTTTAGGAGCAATCCTCCACGTAAACGTCGACTCCTATAGTTCTCCAGAAAAGAGCAAAACAGGAATCGGTAAGCAGCCTTGATGCAGTTGATGAGCGCGGAAAGAAATGGATGTTTTTAAATCCTCTCTCTTTCTTGCCGGTGTGACTAAAAAAGGCAAGAGAAGCTAATCAGCTCTTTCCTCCGCGGTGCCTTAACCAATCTTCTTCTTCGTGGAAACGCGGGCAAAATGAGCACGAGCCTTTGAAAGACAAATGCTCGTTTTATTTCTTTAATAGTTTATTTGCTGTAGTGTCATAGGACACGTTGTTTGATGGGCAATACGACGACTTCGTTTTCATGTGGGGCCAGACAGAGGGCGTCCAGAGAGAGATCACCAGACATCAAAAGAAGTTCCTATAAAAAGCCCCCTTCCATGGGAGGTGAAGGTCACAGGAAGAAGGAGACCGAGAGAAACACAAGTCTCCTTTTCGGTTCTGGATCAAGTGATTGGTACAAGTTCAGTTTTGTCTTGTTGAAAGAGAGAGGGAGAGGGAGAGATGATGGGCAGATTTCTGGGGCTTGGGTTCACTCTGACCCTGCTCTTTTGCATGGCTCAAGGCAAAGTCCTCCACTATCATTTCGTGGTGAGTAGGAATATCTCCTTCTTGAGCACTTTCAGCTCGTCTTTTTTGGGCTATGCAGAACATTTAGCGGCTACTAGCGCATTTGTTGCAGGTTTTAGACACTTTTAGATGCATTGGAGTTCACCAAGATCTTCGCATCTAAATCTTCAGCTATCTAAATCTTGGACTATGCTTGAGGCCGAGTATTCCAGCATTCATACACCAAACTGCTTGCATTTTTCCTGGATATTTCAACTTCTTGAGAGTTCAGTAGTAATCTAAAAATGTCTACTGTTGTATGGTTTATTTACTTATTTTTTTTGGGAGGTGGTTTCCAACCACATTTCGAGTCTTTATTCTATGAGAAAGTGCAGATGAGGCCTTCGAATTAATTAATGTTATTCGTAGATAATGATGCGCCGAAACGATTCTGCACCAATTTAATAAGAGAGATTGTGTCATGTGTATAACGGTCCAAGATTTATAGGTTAATTTTTGTTGCAGGTGAAGGAGACACCTATTAAGATGTTGTGCGAGACGAACCGGACTGTATTGACCGTGAACGGTCTATTTCCTGGGCCGGAGATTCGTGCTCACAAGGGCGACACTATTTACGTTAATGTCACCAACATAGGACCATATGGAGTCACCATTCACTGGTAAAAATAAAGCCACACCTCTCTCTCTCTCTCTCTCTCTCTCTCTCTCTCTCTCTCTCTCTCTCTCTCTCTCTCTCTCTCTCTCTCTCTCTCTCTCTCTCCTAATAATGTATACACGCGTAGGCACGGAGTGAGACAAATAAGGCATCCCTGGTCTGACGGCCCGGAGAACATCACGCAGTGCCCAATCCCTACGAACTCAAGCTTCCTCCAAAAAGTCGTACTCACCGAAGAAGAAGGCACGCTATGGTGGCACGCTCATAGCGACTGGACACGTGCCACTGTACATGGCCCTATAATCATTTTGCCTGTCAACGGCACCAACTTCCCTTACAAGTTTGACAAACAACACACAATTGTGATCGGTATTGTATTTTCAACTAACTTAAATGATAAAAATAAATTTGTCACTAGCACACGCACAAATAATAGTTCGTATTGTTTTTCTTAACAAAATCATAATTTGGCGTGCAGCTGAATGGTATGCTAGAGATACAAAGGCCATAATCGACGAGGCTCTTGCATCCGGTGGAGATCCAGACTTGTCCGTGGCCTATACCATCAATGGTCAACCAGGGGACAGTTATTCATGCTCTAATGGTACTAATTCTAGTGTATGTATATGAGTGTGATATATGTTGTTAATTATACAAAGAAAAGGTCTTATTTATAGGTAATGAAATAAAACCTTGCTCCTCTATAATAAATGAAATGAGTTCTTGCAAAACTATTATTCCTTAAAACTAGTTAGTGGTGATTGATATATAGTACGCGTAATTTCAATATCTCCATCAATAATATTTAATAAGGCGTTTTCCTTTTCTTTTGCAGGTTCCGCGTACAATGTGATGGCTGTGCAAGGAAAAACATATCTCTTCCGGATCATTCACTCTGGAATGAACGAAGAGATGTTCTTCGGCATAGCCAAGCACAATCTCACTGTTGTTGGAATGGACGGATCTTATCTAAAGCCGCTTAATACCAATTACCTTATGATAACTCCTGGTCAAACAATGGACGTTTTGGTCACTGCGAACCAAACCCCCGGTCGCTACTACATGGTATTTAGTCCATTCGTGGACACTAATGCCCCGTCCAATGAAAATGTCACAAGGGGGATATTCCAATACAATGGTAGTTATAACCACTCGGAGACTCCCGTGTTACCCGAGCTTCCAGGTTTTACCAACAAGAGCGACGCTGGAAACTTCACTATTCGGTTGAGGAGTTTGAACAGTAAAGAACATCCGTCCACGGTTCCGACCAAAATCACTAGGAACATTACAATCACGGTGTCCGTGAATCAACAGCCATGTCCTGCTAATAAAACATGTACCGGTCCAGATAGCAGTATGCATTCGGCAAGCTTGAACAACATAAGTTTTTGGGCTCCGTCAGTTAGCATTCTCCAAGCATACTACAAGTACGTAAATTGAAAGACTTACCAATTTTGATCCTATATTTTAGTATTGAATATCTTTCTCAGATAGATAGAATTGATTCGGCTGAAATATTCTTCAAATCGAACCAAATTAACTGGTTAAAACCTTCATTGTCTTAAAGCGGAGGCATAATTCAACATCTAAATGTCTCTATAACATCATGTTTGTGTGGTGTGTGCAGCAATCTACAAGGAGTCTACAACAAAACATTTCCGGATGAACCACCTTTTGTGTTCGACTACACCGGGAACGTATCGGCATTAGGGGAAGCTGCCAATGTGACTACCGACGTGTTGATGATTAACTATAATGAGGAGGTCGAAATAAGATTTCAAGGTACCAATTTCGGAGCAGCAGAAAATCACCCAATGCATTTACACGGCTATAGCTTTTATGTTGTCGGAATGGGCGACGGAAATTTCAGCGACTCCTACGTATCGGATTATAATACTGTGGATCCACCCTATATTAACACAGTCGGACTCCCCAAAAATGGGTGGACAGCGATCAGATTCAAAGCCGATAATCCAGGTACTATAATTTCATCAGTTAAAACGCATAGAAACATATAGTTTGCACGGATATAGACTTGTATTTGAATGCATAATTGACAGATTATTCTTTTACGGGTGCTTGTAGGAGTGTGGTTCATGCACTGTCATTTAGAACGCCATGCGAGCTGGGGAATGGACACGGTCCTTGTCGTCAGAGACGGGAAGTTAAAACATCAGAAGGTGTTTCCGCCGCCCAAAGACATGCCTCCTTGTACTGTGTCTTGATCCGGATGTCATTTGCTTTGAGTTCATTGCTAGTGCAAAAGGCTATTGACATCCCAATGGGAATAAATCATCTATATTGTGTATTGAATTTCGCAATTCTGGATCAATTAAATAAGTTTCGATGTTAACATTTGTTTCGGCATGTACAAAGTTTTTGTACGACAAGTGATTCAAAATGCATTTGTGCATCGATAGGGGTGAAATTTTCAACCATGTTGACCGAAAGGATCATTTACTATCCTTTCTTAATAAATTTGTAATACAAAAATGGGCATAAATAAATCAATTTACTGTGTAAAAGAGCACATTTAGTTGACAACGTCATTAGCCAAAAATCGATGCCAACTTGCGATGTTGACATAAATAAATCAACTTTTGATGCCATATTGACATTGGAAATATAATATTTCTTATGGGGCTCTTCAGCTGACGGAAGAGATATGAAGAGATCATATCATATTCTCTATGCTGAAAGAGAAGGCTAGAGGAAATTGCGATGATTATTCACAGTCCAACAAAATGATAAGTCGAACATCATCTTAGATGTATTAGGACGATTGTTGGCACGGGAAATTATTTGAAAGTAATCACTATCTTTAATCAGATCTTTGTAGGAATTCTTCAATTTGATTGCGATGTTAGGCTAATAGATGTACTTGAGATAGATAAACGATCACAATATTAAAAATTGTGAAAATTTTGTCTTTTCTTTGGAACCTTATGTCTGATGGAGGTCTCATCATATCTCGAACTATGGATTGAGCTTTGTCCTCTAGAATTTGTCGCGGTTAATCTACTTCTTGAACAAGATTGTCGGCATGATTATACCGGTATTATGATCTTTCTTCTCTAAAATTTAAGTTACTAAAAATAAGACTGTAAGGTATGGCATAATTTATGTTGGTCAATAAAATTAGTATGCTAAACAATGTGACAAACTATAATTAAGCAATGAACTTTGTAAATTGTTCCGACCAAAAAAAAAAAAACTTTGTAAATTCTTTTACTATTCTATAAAAAATTGCTCACTTAACTTTAATATGACATCAATTGTCACAGAATAATTAAAAGTGCGCGCATGTGTTTCTGGGAATTTATGCGATTAGGAAGTGCCTATAAAAAGTGCTTTATTAAATTATATTGCCTACTTTTACAGTTGGACAGAATCAAATAACTATAAAATACATACGTCATTTAATTATAACCACTTGCTACATTTTAATAACAATACATCCACTTATGTAGCCAAAAGATGTGATCCATCTATGACAATTCCAGTCCAAACTAATGACATTGTCAGAAGATAAACATTTAGGGTTCCAACTATAGTGTGACCAAGGTGTGAATACATTATTTACATACTGTTTTCTTTTAGAGGGTGGCATAAAAATATTGCAAATTGGAGGGGAGTGGTTGAGTAGATACCCAAAAAGAAACACTAAATTCCATCATTAGTTCACATGTACAAAATTCATATTTTAGAAATGTTAGGGACCTTTGTCTTGCAACAGCTGATCTTATTCGTGGACATACACATCCGACCTTGCTTTTAAGAATAGCTTTATAAATTGCAGATTCGTAATTCATCCTTGTCTGTTAGAGTTCGTTTTTTGCAAGTTTGTATTTCCCCTTTCGTTTTCTCCTTAATGTTTTTAAATTTTTTTCTTGTTATTTTAGATGTGGTGCTTGGTGGGCAGCGTGTTTAAGAAAATAAAAAAATAAGTCATTTCAGCGTTTTCTATTAACCAAAGTGAACAGAGTTAAAGAAAGAACTTGATTATATCAATTTAACAAGTTTTAGAACTCAATTGCACGTTTACAATAAAATGACTTTTCAACGCCCAGCACACCACACAATCATTTTGTATGAATTTTAACTTGATAATGTTGATAAGATACAAAGATAAAGAATCAAAAGGTCTTGTCGATTCTAGTCATCATCCATAATCAAATATAAGGGAAATTAGCAAAAAAGTCCTAAATATATTGCGGGATAATGACACAAACAGTTTCTGAATTTTGGCTTAATATGCAATTTGGTCCTTGAACTTTAAGCTAATGTTTAATGTGATCTCTGACCTTTTAATTTGTTCAATGCCATCTTTGAATTTTTGGTACATGTTCAATTTAGTCTCTAAACTACATAAAAATATTCAATATAATCCCTGAACTTGAATTAATGGAAAGAACTGCATTGAATATTTTCATGTAGTTCAGGGACTGAATTGAATATGTACCTAAATTTCAAGGATGATATTGAATAAATTAAAAGTTCAAGGATCACATTGCACATTACTTTAAAGTTTAGGGACTACATTGAACAAATTAAAAGTTCAGGGACCAAAATGTACATTGGGCCAAAGTTCATGGATTTTTTGTCTCATTTTCCCATATATTGCACTTGTGCCAATTTAATCTTAAACCTTTTAATTTGGCCAATTTAGTCATAAGACTTTTGATAATTTGTTAATTTTGGTAGCAAATCGCTGGCGTGTATGCCAATTGTCCTATGTGGCACAGCTAGCATTAACGTGGACAATTTTTGCTATTTTTATTTATTTATTTATTTATTTTCTTTCTTTTTTTTCACCTTCTTCCTTCGCCGATTGCTGGTTCTCAACACCCCTCACTAAATCCTAGCAAGGTTGAGCGTCACCCAAAGCTGGCGAGGCCGGCAAGGTTGGCCCTCATCAAATCTCAGCAAGGGTGACCCTTGCCGATCATTGACCATGGCCGATCATTGGCCATTGCTGAAGCCTAGCAACTGGCAAAGGAAGAAGGAAAAAAAAAGGAAGAGAAAAAGAAAGTACAATATAAAAATCATAAAAATTACAAAAATTGTTTGTGTCAACACCGCTTATGCCATATAGGATGGGTGACATTTATGTTAGCAATTTTCGACGAATATTTTGGTCGGAAGAAGTAAATTGGTAAATTTTCAAAAGGTTTAGGATTAAATTGACAAAATTGAAAGTTTTAGATCTAATTGGCACAAATGCAATTGATTTAAGATTTTTTTGGTAATTTTCCTATTAAGTATTTAAAACCCCAGTGAATAATCACATTGTAGAAAATGTCAGTTCCATTAGGAACTCCCACTCGATCGAACAAATTCAGACAATGTGAATTGACATTTTGTATAATGTGAGAGTCCCTAATGTATAGTAAAAAGACACACATCAAACTTTGCTCTAGTTTCTAACGAAATGTGTTTCTTTTTCGACCAAAAAAAATCTGTACATTTTACTCTGATTTTCCAATCAGGTAATAAATTTATTCAATTTTCATGATCGACATATACGAAAATAAAGTAATCCACAACATCAAGACCAAGCCCCATGTGTGATGACACGATCGCAACTGTGCTCCACCCGATGCATGGCGCCCGAGCCAATCAACCACTGATGTAGCTCTTCTTGCCACATGTCAACACGTGATTTGTCCATGTCACCCTTACGTGGCGTTCTACTCTCTTGAAATGCTGCGTCAGCATCCAACGTACTACTTGCATGTCATCAGTCATGTGTTGCCACCTGACATCTATTGGGTTGCTGACATAAAATTGATAATTCGTTCTCATTTAAGTTGGTAATTTAGTGATAAAATTAATAAATTGGATGCATTAGTAAGTTATCAAAATAAAACATGGTAAGTTAGCCTAAAGATTGGTAATCCGGAAGCTATAACAAAGTTGCCGACATACGTAAAAGTGCGGTTAAGTTAACAATGAAGTATTTGGAAGAAATCTGTATTTCTTAACACGAATCCATAAACTTCAGCGTAGGTAATATATAATTGTTCTTTTAAATCAAATAAATAGGACAACTTTTTTATTACCTCAGCAAGTGTGTCACAATCAAATGTCCTGTCAATCGGCAAATGTTTCAATTCAGAAAACTCTCTTTCTTCCACCCCCAGCCCCTTCCTACTCAATAACCTCCCACTTGTTTCACTTTTCTTAGTGAACTTGCCTTTTAAATGATTACGATAGTTAATTATACAAAATTATCTCGTCCAATCTATACGAACTACAGTTTATTTCAGATACTTACAATTTAACATGGTTATCGAGACTTCCCGCTCTTCTCCTATGAATTGTTTAGAGAATTATTAGGGACCCCCTAGAAAAATGTGTTGAAAAACTCTTGTTTAGCCTCATCACTAAAAATCTCGTGGAACATATAAAATTATAAAAAATTTCGATGCAATAACATGTAAGTTGAATCCTCACCAACCATTAATTTGTATTCTTGGTAAAAGGCATTAAAAAATCTCACAGGTTATCACTCACCCATCGGTGGCCGCGTTGGTTTGCGCTCAGTTCCTTTCACGAGAGGTCCTGAGTTTATACTCGCCCACTGGTGATTTAAGTGAGGGGTCGTGGCGGTGGGATGCTGCACTAGCTTCCCTCGACGATTAGTCGGGCATCACCGCTAGTTTGAGTCATAGCTCGCCGGCCGCGCGGACACCTCGGTTATAAAAAAAAAAAAAAAATCTCACAGGTTTTCACTCCCACCGGTTGTTGGGGCATATCATAAACATATGTCAAAAGATAAATCTCTTGCTCGATTCAAATTCAAACTAAAATCCGAAGCCTAAGCGGTTGACAAACAAGTCAACAATTAGATCCGAAAGAAAAACATATTTATGTGCAAAAACAAACGTTGTTCTTTAGGGTATTTATGACAGTGACACGCAGTACAATCCACTTAGCAAAAAGCGAGCTATTTATTAATTATAAGAACTTGTTTACCGTCACTTAATCATTACTTTACAATAATCAACGCAATATTTTCGACACATCTAAATGTCTCAAATGTACATAAATCATGAAAATTGACAACTAATTTTTAGTAATCAGTTATTAGTTTAGGCCAGGTGCATTTTTTCAATTAATATATATCTAACAAAAAAGTTGTAGTACGATGCAACGCCAACACACCCGTTTGTTTTGGACTGCATCGAGTTGACCAAAAATCAAGAGGAATCTCTTGAGATATATGCTGCTTCAGGATATAATAGAAAATTTTCCCAAGTTTTAATGCAACGTACATCATTTAATGAAAAAGGACCTTAGTCTGTCCAAAATTGATATTCTCCATATTTCGACATATTAATTTGTCAACGTCGAGACATAGATTAGTGACCGCTATTTAGCATAGTGACCTTGTCCATATGAGTCAGCCGTGGGTTGTCAGACACCAAGTCTACACATAAGATGCTCGCTCAAGTTGGGTTTTGGTCAGATCTATAATCTGACTTAATTAATTGATATCTTGCCTTTTACTCAAATTTTGTACTAAAATTTCCAAGTCTTCTTACCCAAGAAGAAAAACTTTTACTAATCAATCGTTGCTGACATCCCATCGACAAAACGAAAACAATCTTTGCTGACTAAATATCACAATATTTTTTTGGGCCATAAAAAATAAAGATTAAATCAAATTTGGATGTTCTAGTATATAAGATATATAAACATAAAAATTTGAACAAGTTTGCTGATGTCAGTAAAATTAACAAAAATTTGAAGCTAACTCAAGTTTGATTTAAAATCTCTATATTGTTAGAAAAAAGAGCACATCACTATTGATGTGCAAAATTTTGGGATGAGTTCAACAGAGTGTCGTAACTTTTGTATGGAGAGTGCCATAACTTTTTTTTACTCACTTAAGTGTCATATCGGAGTAAAACCAATTATTAAAGTACCATTTCGGACAAATCATCCTACGTGGATTTTTTAATTGATTTCCATCCAACGTGGATTTTTTTAATGTTTTTTTTTGTATTTTTTGATTTTTTTTTGAATTTCCTTTTTCCTTTTTTCTTTTTTTTTTCCAGGGCAGACGAGGGCCAACGACGATCCTCATCGGCTACCAAGGCCTTGCCCTCAGCTGGTGTGACTGCGAAGGCCTTGGGCAAGGTTGCCTCGCCCTTGGTCGCCTAGTCTAGCGACAGCCTTTGCAGCCTTGCCAGTAGTGCCCAGGGCCTTCGTGGCCGAGGGTGAGATCACTGATGACCCTCGTCGACCTTGAAAAAAAGGCAAAAAAAATGGAAAAGAAAAATAAAAATTATATTTAAAAATTATTCACGTTAGCATTGGCGAAATCATGTAGGATGATTGGCGTCTATGTCAAATTTTCTGGCGAGACAAATCGACAATGGCGCTCAAGTAAGTGAAAAATAATTGTAACACTCAAATGAGTATCATACGAAAGTTATGGCATTCCTAGTGTTCTTATCTTGAAAAATTTTAAACAAAAAATTTAAATGTGTAAGGTATTTGGATATGATTGTTGACACCTAAACTTTAATGACCCCATTAGTTATTTATTGCATAAGAAAATGAAGGATCAAACCCAGCCCTATAACAAAGACATTATGACCAGCCCATTTAATATCCTTGATGTGATGTGCTGGGTGCTCCAAATTAGGCAGGTGGGTGAAACTTGAAGAGCGACGATGCATATTTCCTCTTGAAATTTTGGTCGAAAGGAAAGACGTAAGTGTTAAAAGCCATATATTCTCAAATCTCAAAGACGTAAGCGTCAAATTCTTCTCTTGACATCTTGGCGTCAAAAGGAAGCTAAACGGGGCATGTATATTGGGGCTCACCATCATCACTTCAATCGTTTACCTCTGTCATACACGAATGGTAATAAGTTTTTCTGGAATTTGTCATCTCACCAATAATCTTGAGCAAAATAATGTCACTTATCATTCTTTTAACTAACAATTTCTTGATATTTATCAATATTTTTTGAAATTTATCAATATTTCTATAAACGAAATAGATAATCCGTTATTTTTAACCACATAACTATTAGTACTCTATTATCTAAGCAAATGTATCAAAATCAAAAGTATTACAAATCAACCTACTCATGGACAGACCCAAAAAAAAAAAAAAAAAAACCTACTCATGGAGAAAAATGTTTTGAGTCTATATAGATATCATTTCAATTCAGAAAATTATCTTCTCCCCACTCCCTCACCCCCTTTTCTCTTGTTTTTCCAAATGATTCCCTCTGTCTTTCCGATTATGTCTTGTTTCCACGACAATAAATCTTGAAGTCAAACTCATGACAAACCGTAAATTTGGGGTTTGTTCACCGTTAACCTAACCATGATAAATAAGCTAAAGAAATATGTTTACTGAAAGTCCTAAAACTTATCACGAAAGTGTAATTGAACCCTAAAACTTGTCACAAAAGTGTAATTAAGTCCTAAAACTTGTCAAATTGATTCAAATGAGTCATAAAATTAACACCATCAAATTTATTAACGGAAAATACCGACGTAGTGTTGACGTGGCTTATTTTAATATTTTCTGTCTCTTATGTGGCTAAAACAATGTCTTTTGGGTCCAAATTTGATTTTTAATACTAATATTATTTAAATTAAATATAAAAATAACCAATTTATAAAAAAATAATAATAATAAATAAAAAAGGAGGACGATAGGCGGGGAGAGAGGGCTTGCCCTCCCTGTCGCCATTGCCGCCCCACCATTGTCGGGAGGGACTGGTGAGGGTGGGGTGACAGTAGGCGGGGGTCGTTGGCCCCTAGACAGTAGGCGGGGGTCGTCGTCCCCCGGCTAGGGGCCAACGACCCTTGCCAATGGCAAGCGAGGGCCTGTGGGCCCTCCCCCAGATCGCGAGAGAGGGTCGCCGGCCCTCTCCCAGACCAGGCAACAATGGCTGCAAGGATTGCAAGCCGTCCCTCCTCGCCTGTCATCCTCCTTTTTTATTTTTTTTTATAATTTACTTATTTTTATATTTAATTTAAATAATATTAGTATTAAATATCAAATTTGGACCAAAACGATGTCATTTTAGCCACATAAGAGTGAGAAAATATTAAAATAAGCTACGTCAGTATTTTCCGTTAGTAAATTTGATAGTGTTATTTTAGGACTCACTTGAACCCATTTGATAAATTTTAGGACTTGATTGTACTTATTATAAGTTTTAAAACTCAATTGCGCTTTCGTGATAAGTTTTAGTACTTCTAGCGAGCATACTTCTAAACTAAACTAAAAGATCTTGAGGACCAATATTGAGGGTGTGGGAAAGTACACAGTACTTTCTAGTACCATGCTCCCAAAGGTATGTACATGTACTGCTTAGTTTTCTGGTGTGATTAAATGCAGTGAAGTCTCGATCTTCTTCATTCTCTTCTTCTCTTGCTTTTGTCACGATCCATTATGCTTCTCAATGACCTCCCACTCTCATTTATATGAGGACTCAACTTGACACGTGTCCATCAACTCTTGTGTATGTTATGGTGCAAGGAGGTAAGCTTTCCGTTTTTTTTTTTTCCCACCAGTTTAGTTTCTTGCCCTACTCTCTTTCGCTTATATTCATGTTGTGTGGTGTAGTCAGTACGTCCCTCGCTGGCATGCATACTCATAGAACCCATATGCGTAGTTGATACAACTTATATCGCATAAGTTGTATTAATTGGGGCTTCTCACTCGTTATATTGCATAAGTCTTGCATAGAGTCCACATAATATGAGTCGTGGCTGAGATATGAATTGGATGCACCCCAGTCCAGTGAAAGAGAAATTCCCCACATGAACTCTCTCACAATCATAGGGCCATTGGGTAGAAACTACATATTATGAACTCTAATCTTGTGCAACAGCAATAGAAGTGCATTTTCCATGTCTGAGTTACTTAACACCATAAACTCCACCGTCTAAATCCATTATTTTCATTAGATAATCTATACCAAAAACTTGAACTTATAAATGGAAGGAGATCATATGTATATGAAGAACATATATAGTAAGATATATTACAACATCTCCTCTTATTTGAAAGCTAAATTACGAATAGCACGGGATAGATGCACACACTAAATAAATTGGGGCAAAACTTAGTTCTGATACCGTATTAGAAAGTCCAACTCAAAAATTTAACATAATGAGTGAATAGAAATCACATATATATAAAGAGTATATAAAATCTATAATCAAGCGATGTGTGATATACTTCAACAATTTCAATTCAACAACCTTTCTTCTGTCTTACTTGCATACTTACTATGTATTAGCGTTTTAAAACTGCAAACACACATAAACATGAGATGAATAATTGTACTGCCCTCAGCATGTGCATATTATTCCCTTTTGCAAGAGCTCCATGCAAGTTTTCTCTTCTTCTTTTTTCACGTGCAATCTCTTTTATCGATCAAGAAATCATTTATTCAACTCCAGTTATGTCCTGAGTTAACAACTGTGTTACATATAAGGACAATAAGAAACAGTTATACCACATGCACCCATGATAAACTAAAGGATGCTAAACATTTTGCTTTGATTCGTTCACTAAATAATTTGGAGGGACGGAATATATGGTCCATGAGCAGCTGAGATCAAGGAGACCCTTTTGGGTAGAAAAGGGGAGTTTTCTAAAAGCTAATTAATTTATCCTTTCTACTGAATTATTTGTATAACTAGCTTTCGTTTGGATCGATGTGGATGGAATCAACCGAGAATGGTTGGAGGGAGCCTTTGTTTAGAGTGCTAGGGCTAGATTCCTCTCTGATCAATCTATAACGGCAGCTAATTGATGCACGTCCCATGAGTGTATTGGCAGGTCAGAAATGAGCAACTTTTAGGAATAGGATCATCATTCGACCGGACGGATAACAACAATGCTTTTAACTTATGCGCAGCCTTTTCTGCCTCGTCATTGATGCATATCTGTAATAGGAGATTAGCAAAAGTACTTGTCTATGAAAAAGGTTGATTCCTAGTAATGCCATTAATTATTATTGCGCATCACATCAAGTGTTCCCTCTTTTGTTTAACCAATCACACAAAGCAGGTGGACAAGCTTTCTCTCCACGCCGGCTTCAATACTGGAGAGGATCGATCCACGAGAAATCACTTTCCAGATTGCTCTACTACTGAAAAAATTGAATAGAATATATCACAGCTTTTTGAATTGCCAAGAAGTCTTCTAGCGATGGTACTGTGATGTAAAAAGACCGCTTATCTGGTTATACTATTGCGTGTCATCATTAATGGTAATGCTGGAGAAGTCATTGCATGCACATTTCTACGGATCCGTAAACCGATATCATCTCGATTATTAATTGTGAAGCTCGCATAATTAATAATAGAGATGACTTATCTTCATGGTCTGTGTATAAGTCATTTATTCTTTTTATTCGAATATTTCGTCTCTTTAGATTAATTGCCGGGAATCTTGTCGTGGTTCCTTTTCTTTTGGCCAGTAAAACCATGGACTGAATCATTTGGCTTCTCTTTCGCCAGCATGATCTCATTCATGATGTCGAGATCCATATTGTTTACCCTAAAACGTGTCCATATGGCAGATATAATAATTACATGAAACAGAACATGGTCAATGAATCTAGTCAGCCCACGCAATATTACAGTAAACTAAAGAACAAGGCCACCGCCGCGCACGCGACAAGTGTTACTGTGATTAACAGGTTGGCCATGTTACGCTTATCTTCTAATTGCCCCAGATGACCTTGTTTAATGATTTAATCTGCGATTATGCAATATAATTTCACTAAAACGCCATGTTACACTCATCTTCTAATTGCCCCATATAACCTTGTTTATTGATTTAATCGGCAATTATGCAAGACAATTCCACTAGAACACCTGGATTGATATGACAACATAAGCTCATTTTCAATCTTCCTAACTTTGTTTTTGTTTTCGCGTTCTGTTTAGGGATAAGTGCACTAGAAGTCCTAAAATTTGTCAGGAAAGTGTAATTGAGTCCTAAAACTTTCAAAAAATGTGATAAAGTCCTAAAACTTGTGACGAAAGTGCAATCAAGTCCTAAAACTTATCACAAAAATGTAATCAAGTTCTAAAACTTTCAAAAAATGCAATCAATGGAAAGCCTTGATTGAACCAATTTGACAAGTTTTATAATTTATTTTCACTTTCGTGACAAGTTTTAGGACTTATTTATACTTTTTGAAAGTTTTAGGACTCAATTGCACATTCCTAACAAGTTTTAGGACTTAATTACATATTATAAAAGTTTTAGGACTCAATTGCACTTTCCTAACAAGTTTTAGGACTTAATTGCATATTATAAAAGTTTTAGGACTCAATTGCATATTATGAAAGTTTTAGGACTTGATTACACTTTCGTGACAAGTTTTAAGACTTTAAATTCACTTATCTCTTCTTTTTATAATGTGATGGTACGGTCAATTATAAGGGTGTCTTGTGTTGTGGAGGGAACATATCAATTGAAAAAACTGATTGCTTGAGGAATGAATTACATGCCAACGAAATGGTGTCGAAATATGGGAAAATTATCAAAATAGTCCTAAATCTATTGTAATTGTACAAATTCAGTCATAAACTTTTTTTTGTGACAATTCAATTTTAAATCTTTTGTTTTTATGTCAATCCAGTCTATCTGACCAATTTTGGCTGGGCGGCATTAATGTCAACATCGGTTGGCCAACCGATGCTGACGTGGCAATTTTTTAATATTATTATTTTTATTTTTTAATTAATTAATTAATTTTTCTTTTCTTTTCTTTTCCTTCATCTTCTTCAATCGGCGATGGGCCAGAGATTGGGATCGGTGAGGTCGGCTCAGCAGGCCGCTAGCAAGGTCTTGTCCTCGTCAGTCGCTGGTGAGGCCGACCTCGCCAGCGACAGCAAGGATAGCCTTGTCCAACCTCGTCCTCGACAACCATTGGTGAGATCGACCTTGCCATTCCTAGGCGAGGTCAATCTCGCCAATGGTCAGTGAGGACGAGCCTCATCGGATCTAGCCAAGTCCCATCCTTGCTGGTTGCTTCGAGCGAGGTCGACCTCGTAAGCGACAGTGAGGATGGCCTTGCCCAACCTCACCAGTTACGGGTGAGGACAACCAATCGACCTTGCCATCACTAGCAAGCACTCGACCTTGCAGACAACTGGTAAGGTCGGCCTCGCTCGAAGCGACCGACAAGGACGAGACCTCGCCGGCCACTGGCGAGGTCGACTAGCCTAGCAACGGCGAGGTTGGCCTCTGCAGTGGCCGGCAGGGCTGACCCCACCGGCCCTAGCCTTTGGTCGGTTGCCGGTCCGGCGATCGGCTAGAGGTTGAAGAAGATGAAAAACAAGAAAAAAATTAATAAAAAAATTCGAAAAAATAAAAAATATATATTTTTTAAAAATTACCACATCAGTTTTCGCATGCCGATCGGCATTCATGTTAGTGCTAGCTGGCCAAAATTAGCTGAATGGATTGAATTGGCACAAAGGCAAAATGTTTAAGCCTAAATTGATATAATTGCAATAAATTTAAAATTGTTTTGATAATTTTCCCATCGAAATAAACTAGGAAACTTCCATACGTTAGGAATCTCTGGTTAGGAGGCAACATGGTGGGGATAGAATCAATTGAAGGAAAGTGCCTACATGCCTCAAACATATACTTTCTAAAATGGAGTATGCTGCAATGTAAGACAATTCCCATTCTCCCAAACTAAAGATTATGTGTCAAAATCCATCAGTTTGGAAGAAAACACAACAGAACTTAGTATGTGACCATTAATTTGGATGGATTGTTGATGTTGTGCAAAGATCAAGCAAAAAACCCAAAGTAAAACTATACGATTTTTAGTTGATTGGGGCAATGGAAGATTTTCAGTTAGGGACTAGAAGGTCACTTGTTCGAATCCCACAAATTGCATGCGAAGTTGCTCTAGGCCACAATCCTTCTATATAGGTTAAAAGTCTGAATCTGATTGGGGCTTGCAGGATATTCCATGAAACTCTAGGTAGCTAGATTTCCACAACCGTGCTCCTAGATTATAAAAAAAGTAAAAAATCTATTCAGACAGGCCGTTTAGAGGTTGGCATCTCGAGGCTCATTGTTGAATCGTTAATCATGCGAATCACACAAGTTTCGTTTCCGTTCTTTTTTATTGGTCAATCCGCCGCCCGAAGCAAGTCATGCAACGATGAGCAACTTTCAGAATCAGTCGGAATCAGTCCCTTCATGGCTTGAGTTTCTCGGGTTACTTTCTTCAGGACTTTTGAGAGAACGTCTTTAACGTACATTAAGCAATGTTAAACAACAATAGGCTTAATTTTCGGACAGGTTCTGGTGAAGCATCCCTTGCTTCAGAACGTCCGTGGCCTGTCGGATGGGGTGACCACATGGGTATCCCCCAATTACGTAGATCCTGGCTATTGCAGAAGCAAATTACAAAGCTGTAGGGCTTGTGCAACATGCCAAACAAATCCTAAAAATACGCCCACTAGTCCCCATTCGCTAGTCAAATAATGACTCAGACCGTGTGCTTATTAACCAAATCCTGTAATTAGCTACTCGAACATGTTTTATATAGTCTCTGATCTGGATTTTGTTTGTTTATGTGTCACGAGTAAGATCAGACAAAGATGTTTCCTGCACGCTTACGTTTGGCGGAGGAATTGAGACAGCTTGATCTAGGTAATAATACCCTACAATTTATATATACACACAACTCACGGAGAACTGGTAGAGTAGCCATGACTGTAAGCCATTGTTTCAAATTGGAAAAAACAACATAAACCATGCCAATATTTGCTTTTACATTCCTATATTTTGCAATGAGGAGTCTAAGATGGGAAACAATGGAGATGTGAGACAAGTAAGCTATTTCATAAGGCCCTTCTCTCGACCCTCCAAAAAGGACCTCTTGTCAGTATTCAAACACAATTAATTCCCATCTTAAGGTTCTCTGGCCTCATAATCTTTTGGATCCACATTATCTACATAGAATGGCAAGTGAAGAGTATACTTGCAAAACTGGATCATCTTACCGGGTGAGCACTACAATTCGAGAGAAGTACCCAATCAATCATAAACCTATTGTACGGATGCTAATTCAGTCCTAAACTTAACAAATTTGTCAATTTTATTCTAACATTTGCGCAAAATTCAACGCTAGCATTATCGCCACGTTAGAAATTTCTATTGAAAATTGGTTGTAATGACTATAATTTTGCCTGCTGTGTTAGCAAATTCAGGTGAAAATTAGCCGGAAGGACTACATTGTAATTTTGCACAATCATTTAGGAAAAAAATGACAAAATTAGAAAGTTTAAGATTGAATTAATATCCATAGAGTAGGTTTAGCACTGATTAGACAGTCAATTCTAATCTTCTAATGCCATCAGCTTTAAGGAGAGGAGACGGTAAGAGCATTGGAGAGAATACTTTATGAGATTCAACTCTTAGCCAACTCTTGCAACTATAAAGTGACGGAAAAAATGAAGATGATTTTTGTAATTTTCTTTCTGATATTTTTCATGTACAGGAGAATGGTAATATTTGTGCTTTATATTTACTTAAATAATTCACACATTCTTTGGCAAAAAGAATGCATCTACACACCATTAAAAAAGGTCATGTTAAAAGAGTTTCCCAAAAGACATTAACACGTTTTGAGGAATGATTCTATTTGTAACACTTTTGTTTACACATGTCACAAGCGAGCCACCTCTTAAAAAGCTAGAAAGTTTCCTTTTCTGATTGCTGAAACTGACTGAACAAATGCTCTAAAAATTTCTTTTAAATAAGAGAAAACATTATGTGTAACATGTCTGCATTGCATAACATGTGACACCGATAAGATAGTTCCCATAATTCCATTGATTACTCATTCAACTCAAGGCACTACTTTTTGACTGGAGCACTTAGAATGGGTTGACTAGACTTCTGTACGACTTATTCCTTTTTTTTTTTTTTTTGTATATGATAAACCATTAGAAAGAAAAAAACAGTTTTCTCTTATGCTTTCTTGTTTTAAAAAGTACAATTTTCTCTGCTGAACGTCTCTCGACTTGTATAGGCTCTATTTACCATGAATTCAAGTGGCAACAAGGGGACTGGTCAAATTTGTGTCCAAGAAAACGTTGATCCCTACTGTCTCCAGAGAAGAACAAAATGGGAATCGTTAATGAGTCTTAAAGCAGTGGATGAGCACGTAAAACAATGTTTCTTTTTCTCTCTCTTTGTTCCCGGTTTAACTAAATAAGTTAAGAGAAGTTTGTTTAAATGTGCTAGGACACGTTTTGGTGGGCACTGCGACGGCTTTGTTTTCATGTGTCGCAGACAGAGACTGTCTATACAGAGGGTGGAAAGAAAGAGGCGAGACAGCGATCGCCAAACATTCAAAGAAGTTAAAGCCCCCCTTCAATGGAATGTGAAGGTCACAAGAAGAAAGAGACTGAGCATAATAGCCTCCTTTTGAGATCTGGATCAAGTTATTGGTACAAGTTCAGTTTTCTCTTGTTGAGAGAGAGAGAGAGAGAGAGAGAGAGAGAGAGAGAGAGGATGGGAACATTTATAGGGTTTGCATTCACTATGACCTTGCTCTTTTGCATAGCTAAAGGCGAAGTCCTCCATTATGATTTTGTGGTGAGTAGGAACATCCCCTTCTTGAGCTCTTGAAGTGTGTCTTTTTTGGGCCATATAGAACATTTGATGACTAATTGCCATTTGTTACTAATTTTAGACACTTTTAGAGGCATTGCAATTGACCTCGATCTCATAATTCGTAGATGTTACCTATTAATGTACTCAACGCAAGAATCTTCTTTTTTCAACAATGATCTGCACATCTAAATCTTCAGCTAGCTAAATCCTGGACTATACTTGAGGCCAAGTATTACAGCATTCATATACCAAGCTACATTCAAATATCTACAGTCGCATAATTTTATTTACTTATCCTTTTGCGATGTGGTTTCCAACCCCATTTGGAGTCTTTATTCCAAAAGAAAATCCAGATGCAGGCCTTTGAATTAATCAATGTTACTCGTAGATAATGATGCACCAAAAGGATTCTGCATCGATTTAATGAGAGAGATTATGTTATGTGTTTAATGATGCAAGAGTCATAGGATGATTTTTGTTGCAGGTGAAGGAGAAACCTATGGAGATGTTATGTGAGACGAATAGGACCATATTGACCGTGAACGGTTTATTTCCTGGGCCGGAGATCCGTGCTCACAAGGGCGACACCATTTACGTTAAGGTCACCAATGTAGGACCTTATGGTATCACTATTCACTGGTAATAATAAAACCTCCTCCCTCTCTCACCCTCTCTCTCTCTCCCGCCTAATGTCATACACACATGCAGGCACGAAGTGAGACATATAGGATATCCCTGGTCCGACGGTCCGGAGCACATCACGCAGTGTCCGATCTTTTTCAAACTCGAGCCTTCTTCAAAAAATCATACTCACCGAGGAAGAAGGCACGTTGTGAGGGCATGGTCGCAGCGACTGGTCACGTGCTACTATCCACAGTCCTCTCATCATTTTGCCCGCCTACGGAAAAATGTACCCTTACAAGTTTGACGAACAACACACAATCGTGATCAGTATTTTACTCTACACTAACTTAAATGACATAAATAAGGTTTTCACTTGCACACACAAATAACAGCCTGTATTGTTTTTCTTAACAAAACTATAATTTGACATGCAGCTGAATGGTATACAAGAAATACAAAGGCCATAATTGACGAGGCTCTTGCATCTGGTGGCGATCCAGACTTGTCCGTTGCCTATACCATCAATGGTCAACCAGGAGACGCTAATACATGCACTAATGGTACTAATTCTAGTGTATATGAGTGTGATATATACTATTAATATAAAAAAGAAAAGGTCTTATTTGTAGGTTATGAGATCTTGCGAAACTATTATTTGTTAATAATAATTAATGATGATCGATATATAGTATGCGTAATTTCAAGATCTTCGCCAGTATTATTTAATATGTTTTTTTTTTCTTTGGCAGGCTCGGCATACAATAAAACTGTTGTGAGAGGAAAAACATATCTCTTCCGGATCATTCACTCTGGCATGAATGAAGGGATGTTCTTTGGCATAGCCAAACACAATCTCACTGTGGTCGGAATGGATGGAGCTTATCTGAAGCCACTTAAGACCAATTACCTCATGATAACTCCCAGTCAAAAAATGGACATTTTGGTCATCGCAAACCAAATCCCCGATCGCTACTACATGGTTTTCAGTCCATTTGTTGACACCAATGCCCAGTCCAATGAAAACGTCACGAGAGGGATATTCCAATACAAGGGCAATTATAACCACTCAGAGACTCCCAAGTTACGCGAACTTTCGGGTTTTACCAACAAGAGCGACGCTGGAAACTTCACTATTCAGTTGAGGAGTTTGGACAACAAAGAACGTCCATCCAAGGTTCCAACCAAAATCACTAGGAACATTACGATCGCAGTGTCTATGAATCAACAACCATGTCCTACTAATAAAACATGTACCGGTCCACAGGGTACTATGCATTCCGCAAGCTTAAACAACATGAGTTTTTCGGCTCCATCGATTAGCATTCTCCAAGCATACTACAAGTATGTAAATTGCTAGACCTACCAATTTTTATCCTAGTTGTTTGGATTGAATATTTCTCTCAAACCGATAGTGTTGATTCAGGTTGAAATATTCTCCAAATCAAACCCAATTTAACCATTTAGAACCTTCAATGTCTTAAAGGTAAGGCATAAATCAACACCTAAATGTTGCTATAACATTATGTTTGTGGTGTGCGAAGCAATATATATGGAGTCTACAACAGAACTTTTCCGGGCGAACCACCTTCTTTGTTTGACTTCACCGGAAACGTTTCGGCCTTAGGGGAAGCTACCAATGTGACTACCAAAGTGTTGAAGATCAACTATAATGACGATGTCGTAATAAGATTCCAGAGGACCAATTTTGGAGTAGCGGAAAATCACCCAATGCATTTACACAGGTATAGCTTTTACGTTGTCGGAATGGGTGATGGAAATTTCAGTGACACCTATATATTGAAGTATAATATAGTGGATCCGCCTTATGTTAACACCGTCGTACTCCCCAAAAATGGATGGGCTGTGATCAGATTCAAAGTCGATAACCCAAGTAGTATGATTTCAACTGTAGAAACGCATAGAAACATAGACTATTCACTGTCGAACGGATAGTATTTATTATCATGCATCTACCATGTCAGCATTAGTTTTGCATGAATTTGGTTTTGTCTACGAAGGCATAATTGACAGATAATCCTTTTATGGATGCTTGTAGGAGTGTGGTTCATGCACTATCACCTAGAACGCCATGCGAGCTGGGGAATGGACGGAGTCCTCATCATTCGAGGCGGGCGGAAAAAACATCAGAAGGTTCATCTGCCACCGAAGGACATGCCTCCTTGTTCCGCGTCTTCACCGTGAAGCTGTTTTCTTTGAGTTCATTTCTAGGTCAAAGGCTATTGATATCCCAATGGGAATAAATCATCTGTATTTTGTATCGGAGTTTGCAAGTTTGCATCATTCTAGTAAGTTTCAATTTGCAACATATGTTTTGGCAAACGATAAGGTTTTGTTCGATTCAAAATAATTGTATTATTTTGCTTTAAGTGATTCGAAATGTACTTGTACCTTGCCAATGATAATTCCAGAAATTTAATCGATAGTGGAAAAATGTTCAACGATGTTGACTAATCAGCTCTTTGTAGGAACTCTTCGATAGCATTGCGATGTTAGGCTAATAGATGTACTCTGGATAAAGGATTGATCACATTGTCAAAATCGTGTCAATTTTGTCTTTTCCTTGGGACCTTATGTCTAATGAAGGTCTCATCATATCTCGAACTCTAGATTTACCTGGTCAACGAGAATTTGTTGCGATTTATCTCCTCTTGAACGAGATTGTCAGCGTAGTTATTCCGGTATTGCGATAAAAAAAAGATAAATCGAACATTGTTCTCCAATAATTAAAGCTATAAAAAACAAGAGTAGAGTTTGGTATAGTTCATGCCATTCCACGAAATTAGTATATTAAGTAATGTCATGAGTTGCAAGCGGTGAACTTTGTAAATTATTTAGCACTGTTTTAAAAAATTTGCTTCACTTACCTTTAAGATGATATTGACTATGATGGAATAATTGAAAGTGCGCGCATGTGTTTCTCGGAATCTACGTGAAGCGTCCGTAAATGTGCTTTATTAAATTATATTGCCTAATTGGTCAAAAAGATGAAAAAGTATTTACAGTTGGACTTTAATTATATCACTCCAAAACACATGCGTCATTAATTACAACCACTTGCTAAATTTTTAATAACGACGCTTCCACCTTTGGAGCCAAAAGATGCGGTCCATAGATAATGACATTGTCAAAAGATAAAAAAGTGATTCTAGAGTTTCGATTAGGGGTGAGCATGGTCTGGATTGGGCCGGTCCACCCCCTAACCCTAGGACCAACCCGCACAGTGTTGGTCCTCAATTTTTGGGACCAAGGACCAACTCTATTGAGCCTGGGACCAAGGACCGGACCGACCCAATGGGTTCGGTCCGGTTCCAAGGTCAACCCGGGACCAACCGGTAATTTTTTTGTTTTATCTTTTGTACTCCTTGAAAAGGAAAACCTACTATTTCAAATTACATATCATCGACAATGCGACGATGTGCAACCAAACTATAAATACCATTACATATTTAACAAATTTAAGATAATGCAACAATAGAAATTTCACACCTACTAAAAGTAAAAAACCATAAAAATGATTAAGACCACTCATAGAGATATAGAACAAGATGGGAAGTTCCTGTAATCGTCTGTAAATAATACTTGTAACGCCATACACAAAAACATTTTCCTACATTCGATCAAGGAGAGTCCAATCAACCAAAAAATGAGCTTCACACCACTTAACTAGCAAATCATTGTAGCAACTGCAATACTACTCTTCAAAAACTTCTACCATTTCACACAAACTCAAAAGTAAAGTGCAATTGAAACTTACTAGTGAAATACAATTAAACTATAAGAAATTCAAAACACTTAATATAAACCATGAATATACAACTTCACATCTTGTTAATTCACTTCAACTTCTGAACACCTGGAAAAAAAAACAAACGACTCACATAATTAATACTTGACAAAAGTTTTAAATTGAAATTACTATTAGTGCTATTGATAGAACATCTCACCATTTATATCCATTCAACTTCAATGTGCAAGCTTTATTTATTGATGGTAATCTCCTCGGTAAGACAATCCATATCTTAAAAAAGGAATTCGTTCATTAGATATACAAAAGAATTAACAAGTAAAAAGAAATATGCATAATTTAAGCTTACCCAATTCAAACTTTTCATCATTTTCAATGCACTCTTCAATATTAATAGGCATGCGAGTAGCTCTCAACCAGTATTGAGTACAAATTAAAGCTTCCACTACTCTGGGAGTCAAAGAACTTCGAAAACCATCAAGCACATGGCCCGAAGTACTAAAAGCTGACTCTGAAGCAACGGTAGTAACAGGAATAGACAAAACATCCCGAGCTATCAAAGATAAGATTTTATATTTCGAGCCAGTACTCTTCCACCACATCAAAATATCAAGATCAAGAATATCTTCAGATTCCTCTTCAAGATACCGTTCAAGCTCCGATTTGTTGTCATCACGCCCCCTTTTCTTTTGATGGAAAAAGTTTTTTTGCCAAACTTTGATGTTAACCTCATCACTCCCATCATTTCCATCAGTATTGGAACCATTGCTACTACCAACAGTCATACTTTGATCACCCAAAGATCGATGACCATGACCAAGAAAAGATTGCTCATAAAATGCATACAAACGCTCCAACATGTACTTCACCTTATCATACATCTCATTAATTTTTGCTTCATCCTCATAAATTTGCTCATAACAATACTTCACATGATGCAACTTTTTTGTAGGATCTAATGCCACCGCAATCAAAACCATCATGTTTACTTTATCAAAACTCCCATAGTATTTATCAAACTTCTGCTTCGTCTTCATACGCATAGCTCTAAGCTTAGGATCCAAAGCATTACTTGCATCTTTCAAATACTTGTACAAAAAAGCTATCCCCTCAAAATAATCATGCGAAGTAGTATATAAACTCCTTGACATTTGATTGGTAGCATCATAAAACTGTTTCAGAAATTTGGAAAGAACAATGGCATTTTCCCAATCTTCATTTTTAGGAGAATCATTGTTAAGCTCAGTTTTGAAAGACAAATTTTCTTCTGCCATCATTTCAAAAGCTTTTCTGAACTTAATGGCCATGTCTAACATGAGATAAGTGGAGTTCCATCTAGTGGTAACATCTAGACAAACTGAACTCTTGTAAGTGATTCTTTCAGCCTCAATGCAAGATTGGAATGCTTTAGCTCTCATAAGAGAACTCCTCACATATCTAACAATGTTTCGGATACGTGCAATAGAATCACGTACCTCAAACAAGCCATCTTTTACAATCAAGTTCAATATGTGAGCAGTGCACCTCATATGTAAAGCCTCACCAGCTAAGACCAATGACCCATCTCATGAAAATTTATCTTTCAAATAATCAATGGCAACATCATTGGCACTAGCATTATCTACTGTGATTGTAGACATGTTTTTTTCTATTCCCCATTCATAGATGCATTTTTCAACTATTTTTCCAATCTCCTTACCCTTGTGACTATGCATCACCACAAAGTTGATGATCCTTTTATGCAATTTCCAGTCTTCATCAATAAAATGTGCAGTAAGACATAAATAGTTCAGATTTTGAATGGAAGTCCATGTATCAGTCGTCAGTGCAATCCTTGACCTAAGTTTACCAAAGAAAGTCTTCAAACAACTTCTTTCACTCTTGTACAACTTAATGCAATCCCTAGCCACCGTAAATCGTGACAAATGTGTGAAGAGAGGTTGTATCTCAGTAACAAAATCATGAAACCCAACACGTTCAACAGTAGAAAATGGTTGTTCATCGACAATAATCATCCGAGCAAGCATGTACTTAGATCGGTCTTGATCAAATTTCCATGTAGTTAAGACATTACCACTATCGATACCAACACCGGTATCTCCCCCTGCCTTGCCAAGCACATTTGCATCACGTGGTGCAAACAATTTTTGCCTCTTATCTATATTGGGAGGATACTTTTTGCACCTTTTCAAGTGCTTCAACATTGTTGAAGTACCATTATTAACAATGTATGAGTACTCCTTCTCACAATGAATGCACTTAACTAAACATGCTTTCGGGGTCTTCTCGTCTTTGACTTTCGAAAAATTATCCCACACAATGGATTTGGATTTATCTGTTTGCTTCTTACAAAGAAAAGGATGGTTAGTGGATACCTTGCTCAACTCTTTTAAGTCTTCTTCACATCCATGGCCAGTTGATTCCATCATGGGATTGATCTTGGAACATCCATCCACTTCAATTGACATGTTATCTAAATTCATCAAGTTCACTTGAATATTCAAGTACCGGCGTGTAAGCTTCAGCACTGCACTCACTGACAAAAAAACAAATATTAGATACAGTTTCGTTTTTGAGGTGGCAACATCAAATAGCTATTTATAAAACTATATGCAGCAAACAATAGAATAAGAACAAAATGGTAAAAATTCACAAGTGCATCTTATGCAATTCTAATCGCGATGACAAATGCATCATAAAATAGTTAAGTCATGTCAATTTAGAGCTAATTGCATTTGCCTCTCATCAAATTTGGGTGTATCTCTTTGTGGAATTTATGTCCTATTATAAAGAATGTTATGAGGTTGGCCACAATTTGAAGTTGCTAAGCAACTTCATTTCCCCACCATATCCTATTTAGCTGCCCAATCAGGTGGAAGGAAACCATTAGATGTACAAACAGACAAAATTTGGCCATGGACAAGTTGGTGAAGGGGAACGGAAATCTCAACTAAGTCAGCCAATTTAGCAACTATACAAGTTTGAAAATCAAACAAAATCACAAAGCTGGTGAAGCAGCTCAGTTGGCGGCCTTGGTATGTGGGAAAGAACCGACCAAAATCTAGATTAATTCAGTAGACAATCACAATAAAACACACTCTTTTGAAGCATACAATTTTGGAAACAAGATGCATCAATAAATTTGTATCAATGACTTACTTATAAAGCAAATGAGAATTGAATTATGCCAGTATTGACTTCAACTACAGAATGCATACTGCAAAGGCCTTGAAGGATATAAAAAAAGTCCAACAAAAACTCACAGTGTCAACAGGAATTGAAAGTCCAACACCTGAGGAAGCACCGGATGGAGAGTATATAATATTGCTATGTTGATTCCAATCAGACTTCCTGAACTGTCTAGTAGCAGCCCCCCACTATTACCAGGATTGATTGCAGCATCTGTCTGTATGACATCTTGTATTAGGCGCCCAGTGGCAGCAAAACTGATTTCTCTGCGAAGGCCACTGCAAGAGGAAGGGGATAAAATGAGAGGGACATTCACTTCAAATATACAGAATTCTCTACTTATAGCTTATAACTTGTAAGTCAATCAAGCATGTTTGGCCCAAAAAAAAAATCAGAAGCATGCATTTGTGTTTCACGTTATCTTCTCGGTTTCTTCTTTAATTCCAGACTTAGTGCAGGATGGATAAACTGGAAACAACTGATTCCTCAAGCATATCCTCCAGTTTAAGAGATCATTTCCTTTTCAACTTGTAAGAACTTTAAGATCACTATGTGAAGCTAGACTTCTCGATGACCCCAACAATCAACTCAAAAATAACTAGCTTCAACCCATAAACTCCAGACTCACCCTTTGAGTGAAGACTCACCCACTCGAGCGGCAAGCGCGGCGAGCAGCGAGCGCTTCAATCCATAAACTCCAAACTCACCCTTTGAGTTAAGAGTCACCCACTCGAGCGACGAGCGGCGAGCGCTTCAACCCATAAACTCCAGACTCACCCTTTGAGTCAAGACTCACCTGCTCGAGCGACGAGTGGCGAGCGGCGCAAGCGGAGCACGCGGCGAGCAACAAGCATCGAACAGCGCGAGTGGCGAGCGTCGAGCGACGCGAGCGTCGAGAGGCTAGAGGCAAGCAGTGAGTGACTGAGTGTGAAGTTTTTTTATTCGATTTTGGAAAAATGGAGAGTCTGAACTCTGAAGACTAAAGAGACTTTACAAGGAAGACTAAAAGAGAAGATGAGAACTCGAGAAGATGTCGTCAGTACGAGTACCAGAGAAGGACCGAGGGTTTTGGACACGTGAGAAGTTGAGAAGTGAGCTGTTTCCCACCTTTTCTTGTTTTGGTCAATTTTGCACAACATTTCACAATTTCAATTGGGTTCCCGGTTCTCTACATAAAAAAATTATAACTAATATATTAAATATATATTATATATAATATATATAGTCCGGGTTGGTCCGGGTTGGACTGACCCTAAACTATCTAGACCGAGGACCAACCCGCACAATATTGGTCCAGGGATATCAAGACCAAGGACCGACCCAGTCCTCCTGGGAACCGGACCAGGACCGGCAGGGTTGAGCCGGTCCACGGTCGGTCCAGGGTTGACCCTGGACCGATGCTCACCCCCAGTTTCGATTATGTGGCCGAGGTGTGAATAAATTATAATACTCTTGTTTTATACGAGGGCGGCAAAAAAATATAGCAAATTGGAGTGCTTGAGGAGTTACCGAGAAAGAACACTTTTCCATCATTTGTTCACATGTACAAGATTCATGTTTTAGGAACATCGGGGACCTTTGCCTTGCAACAGCTGATCTTCTTCGTGGAAACAGATTGAAAGGGTCCAAAGGAGACATTGCACACTTCTTCCCCCTTTGTAAAACCCACCTTTCTTTGGCTCCTCAAATGTTGGGATTTCGGGTTATTGGAATCGTACATTTTGCTAATGTGATTCGTAATATGATGTCTGGTCCAATGACATGTAGATACATCGGTATTGAAGTCGGATCTAGCGTCTTCTCTATCTTGCAGTGACGAGTAAGATCTTTTTGTCGCCAGATTGACAATGAGAGAGAGAGAGAGTCGACTGTAAGGCCGAGTTATTATTTCTGCTCCAAATAGTTGTAGTTAGACTATTTTCAAGAGATATTTACGATATTTTTTATTTTTATTATGATTGAGCATATATCTGGAAGATTCTTCATATCTCCGATTGTACATATCTTGATTCATTGTACATGATTTGATTACCTTTTATAGACATCTAATAAATCTTATAAATAGACTCATACACTATTCATTAGTATCATAAAAATATATAAAAATTCTCCATTTTTCCTTCTGCGTATATTTTCTTATATGTAGTTATGAGTCTACCTAGCTGTATATAAGTCATTTAGTACTCATTTTTTTGTCGCATGCCCACACGCAAGAACACTCAAATTCGTACTACACAAACATTCTCTCTATCAATCCTTAGTGCCGAAGGTTCAAAATCCATCCCACCTCACAGATTTCAGATCCTTCTCGTACTGCAATGTTTTATATAAGATCATATTGAAGCTACTTGCAGAAAGAATCAGCTATATGATTCCTTTAGTTGCTGGCCTCAATCGAACTGCTTTCATCTCAAGTCAACAAATCTCAGAGAATATTCTACTTTGGCAAGGACTCCTTCATAACTACCATAAGGGCAATAAAGGTAAATGGGTGGCAATAAAAATTGACCTCATGAAAGTTTTTGATATGGTGAAATGGGAAGCAGTTCTCGGTGTCCTTCAAGCTATCAATACACCCTAGAATATGATTAATTTGATAGCTCAATGCATAACTACACCAAGGTTGTCAATAAACCTCAAAGACGAACAGGTTAGCTACTATGCTGGTACCAATGGACTAAGGCAAGGCGGCCCACTCTCTCCTTATTTGTTTGTTTTAGTTATGGAAATCCTTAACAGAATCATCATTGAGAAAGTTGCCGCTTCTTCCTTCAAGTATCATTGGCGATGCAAAACGCAAAAATCACTCACTTATGCTTTGCAGATGATCTCTTTCTTTTTGCTCATGGGGATGTGGATTCAATCATTTGCCTTGTTGATGGACTTGATGAATTTGCCGCCCTCACAAGACTCAATTTCAACCCACATAAATGCCAAATCTTTTTCTCTAGATTGATCGAGGAAGAAAAGGGCATTATATTGGATCACACACCTTTCTCCACAAGTACCCTCACTATTAGATACCTTGATGTTCTTCTTGTCACAAGACGACTCACGCACGCAGATTGCAAGAGTCTGACTGATAAAATCTTTAAAAAGATAGAAGGCTGGGGCATGCGACATATTAGCTATGCTGGGCGTCTCCAATTGGCCTAATCAGTACTTATCTCTATTTGTACTTATTGGATGCAAATGTTCTTACTCCTAAAGCAAACTATATATGAAGTTGCAAAGAAGATCAGACAATTCTTACGGGCTAGAAATACAAAAGGCCACAGAGCACACAAAGTTGCTTGGGAAGTTATTTGTTCACCAAACAAGGAAGGAGGACTAAGATTGCTCGATCTAAAACTATGGAACAAAGTTTTGCTAGGCTGTTTACTTTGGAACCTCATAAATTTTCCGTCGTCTTCCTTTTGGAGTAAGTGGGTTCATAGTACCAAATGTAGAGGCAATCCGATTTTGTAGCTTGAAATCAAGGGTACTATGGCATCGAGCTGGCGTAGTATACTTTAGTTGAGACCGGCTATAGATTCAGTCATATCTAGGCAAAAATATTGCTGCAAAGAGGTGTACAATGAAGCTAGGAGTGTGGGACCAACTGTGGGATGGTAATAATTGATTTGGATAGGTAGTGTCAGCAAACACAATTTTATTGGCTGGCTAGTTTATAGGAATAAATTACCAACAGCAGAGATTGTATCACGTTGGATGCCTGGAGTAGATATCCATTGTAATTTGTGTATGTTTGGTATGAAAAACAGAGAACATGTATTCTTCCAATGCACTGGATTGGAAGCTTTTGGCGTACTATCATTGCACAATACGGAATCCGGCATTCTTTAGGAGGATGGAATGATGAACTCCAATGGATGATCAAGGCTGCTAAAGACAAGGACTTGAGTCTTTCTTAGCGACAATTTATTGCATTTGAATAGAACGTAACCATAGACGGTTCCAGCACAAGTCAACTGATGCCATCATCATCTTGGCTAAAATTTGTAAACTTCTTAAAGAGCGAGTTTTGCACGACAAAAATTTTAGATCATCCTAGACAAACGTAATATTAGCTACCATATGGGGACTCCCTCACTCCATTTTTTCGTGTTCTTAGTTCTATTTGTAATGATGGGAAATACTCTATGTCATCTCATAAATTATATTTACATTTGTATTAAGAAAAAAATGTCAAAAAAATTACCAAAAAAAGTCATAAATCTATCACGTTTGTATCAATTTAGTTCCAAACATGTTAATTTGGCCAATTTAGTCATAAACATTTTGACAATTTTCCAATATAATCCACTCGGTCAATTTTTACCTAAGATTGCTTACATGGATGCTGACCATTTTACGTGATACCGCTAATACCAACGTGGACAATTTTTGCAATTTTTTAAAATTATTTTTTAATATATTTTTCTTTTCTATTTTTTCCTTTGTTGCAACTAGTGAGGGTCGGCATCACCTATGGTCAGTGAGGGTGGCCCTTACCAGATCGACTGAGGGTGACCCTCACCCAGCTCTCTCCGGCCATCACCTAACACTGCTGTCCCCTTTTTCTGGTCTACGGCACTCAACGTGTTTTTGGCTACGGTTGCTTCTAGCCACGAGCCTCGACAAGGCGCTACTATTTTGCTTCATTAACCCAACACTGTTCCTCGCATCAAGAGGCAACAACATTGTTGCCACTGCTCCTCCGGTTGATCGAAAAGCATCTCGATAAGTCCTAATGCCGTCGACACCTCCATCCCAATCGATCTCCCGGGATTTTTTGAACATGCTCAAAAAACGAGGGGCTCGCCTGGTACATGCTAAGTCTAAATTTGGGACTTAACTCGGGCTCTCCCAAGCCCATACCATATCGTGATTTAGGATTTAGATTTTAACATGCAAGCGGTTTACAAAAAGGAGTTGCCACTAATCGATTTGAGGTTGATCAATTAGAAATCCAAACAGGGTGATGGGAGAATCACCCTATTCCTACGAATTAGATATTGACCGAGCTAGGGGAATTGGTTACATTAGTTGGATAAGTAATGCCCTTTCGGTACCTTTTTACCCTGTTCATTTTTTGAAAACATTTGTTAAGCAATTTGGATTGATTTTAGGACCTTTCTCCTAATATGTGAGGTGATCAAGTGAGTGCATAATCAGAAAGGATAAGCAAACAAAGTAGATATGCAGCCTAAGGTTCTAGTCCTAACTAAATTAGATGACATTCAAAACACGGCAGTTCATGCTATTAAAATTTAACTAAAAACATGTATGATTACAACAATACACGATCCTATAGGCTAATCTAATTAAAACATGATAGTTTATGCAATTATAATAACATGCATAATAATACAACAATAAATTAAAACAATTAGATAAACCACATAATTTTTTTTAAAAAAATTTCTAAAAAATATATATATATAGTGGAAATTTTTTTTTTTCATTAATTTTTTTAAAAAATAATAATATGATATTAAACCGCGTCAGGTTGTCAGATTCGGGTCGGTCGGAACCGACCCAAGTCAACGGATCTGACCCGGGCATCGACCTAGGTCGATCGAAACCAACCTGAGTCAACGGATTCGACCTGGGTGTTAACCTGGGTCGGATCTGCTGATTCGAGTCGGATCCGACCCAAACTTACAGACCCGTAGGGGGGACGCTAGCGGGGCCAAAGTTGGCCGTCCGCCAGCCGACCCAGACCGGCGCTGCCGCTCAAATCGCCCTTTAGGGCCACCATCGAGCGTCATCAACTGCCTGCGTCATCATCCGGTTGCTGGTTCGCCGGCCGGCGATCGAATCTAGACTGGCTTCTTGTGGACATTTTGTCAAACACCTAGGGGGCTCGATAAAACCTAGCCGAATCCGACCTCCTCTGGTGACTGGGTGGTTTTCGACAACCACGACTTGTTCTCGACTAAGGTCAGGAAACGTGACCGATGTCAGGATGGGTCGGGATTCGCGTGACACAGCCGGTGCGAGTCCCAGCCAAGCCGCACCCAAAAAAAATAGAGCAGAGCAAGGCTAGTCAGGGGGAACCGGGGAAGCTCACCTGTCGACAGAGCGTCGAGGGGCGTTCCAGCTAGTTTGAGGGCGACGGTGACGCTGTTGGTTGCTCCAGCGTAACCTTGGCTCATTCTCTCTCTTTGTTCTCAGCTCTCTCTCACCCTCTGTTCTCTCTCTGTCTCTCTCTGAAATTGGCCGACCTGTTCTCTCTCTCTCTCTCTCTCTTTGGCTTTTATAGACGACGACGATGGGGGCCCCCTGCACGAGATGACGACGACCTGCACCGGCCTAGGTCGCCCCGCGACTTTTGCGGCCAATAGGCCGGTGCAGTGGACGTCCCTAACATGCAAAAAAACGAGGGGGAAGAAAGAAGAGATAGAGAGAGGAGGGCCGAGAAACCGGGGAAGACGGGATTGGCCCTAATGGCCAGTCCCGTTGGCGTGCTTCCCCGGCCTTCCTCTGGCTGATAGGGACAGTGCGGCCACAACTGGCCGCTTGCCGCTCTGCAGCCGGAGTAGGGGCAAACAGGGGAGATGAAAGGGACAGGGCGATGGGGAAGAAGGAAGGAAGGGGCTTAGCCGAGCTGGGCCCAACCGCGTTGGGGGAAATGAAAGGGGAAGGAGGAGGCTAGGCTTGGGCCCGCACAGGGGGGGGAAGAAAAAAAAAGGTTGGGCCCGGGGGGAAAAAAGAAAAGAAAAGAAATGGGCTAGGTCGACCTGGCCCAACTCGATTTTTTTTATTTTTTTTAATACACTTTAATAGGCCATATTAATGCAAATGTGCCTAATTTCTATATGCAGTACATTTAAATGGAAAATTTTTTTTCCTTAGGAATTAAAGAAAATTAATTCATAAATTTTGTGCAATCAATTTTTGGGCAAATTAAAAAATATGTGTCAACAGCTACCCCTCTTTGAAGGTGAGCTCGCAGAGGTTTAGCTCGCAGAGATGTACGTTTAAAGACAAAATGACATCTAAATTTGGCCCATGCAAACTCAATGAATGCTATTTTTGGCGAGACTGCAAGTCCCATTTTTTTATGCGATAAAATGATGCGTGCTAAAGCAAATAAAAATATACCTGGGACTACTCACCTTGCCGAAGGGTAAAGTAATTCTAGATAATTGATATAAGGTGTCGAGAACTCAAACCTATCTTCGATCGCCTCGATTGAATTTCCTTCGTTTAGGACTCAAACCTATCTTCGATTACCTTGACGAGGGAAATTGTTTATCTAGGACCCGAATTTTTCTTCGGTCGCCTTAACTGGGGGAAATCACTTGCCTAGGACCTGAACTTATTTTCGGTCGCCTTAACTGGATCTCGTTTGCTGAGGATCTGAACCTTTCTTCGGTTGCCTCGACTAGGAGAAATCGCTTGCACAGGACCAAAACCTATCTCTGATCCCTAGCTAGATTTCGTTTGTCGCGAACCCGAACTTACCTTCGATTGCCGTGATTGGGGTGAAATCGCTTGCACAGGACCCGAACTTATTTTTGATCGCCAGCTGGATTTCGTTTGTCGCGGACCCGAACCTACCTTCAGTTACCGTGATTGAGGTGAAATCGCTTGTATAGGACCCAAACCTATCTTTGGTCGCTAGTTGGATTTCATTTGTCGTGAACTCAAACCTTTCTTCGGTCACTGGACTGGAGCTCCTAACAGCTTTGGTGAACAGAGGATCGATCCAATGGTCAAGGGATACCTGGGGGTTCTCGCCCTAGGATTAAATGATTTGCCTAGTGGGTCCTCGTCAGCAGGTTTTGGAAAGACTCAAACAATGAGTACCTGGGGGTCCTCGCCTAAGGATTAAATGATTTGCCTTTTAAGGGCATGTCTCCTGTCAGACAAGTTAGATTTATGCAAACAAGTTAGATTTATGCAAAGACATATGTATTCATCGGAGAAATAGACAATTAAGGCTATTCTAGAATATCATATGAAATATCTTAACTGCAAGTCAAGATGCATTTCATTTTCAAAGCAACACCTGATTCATTCCCTAAGTAGTTTGAAAAGAATTTATCTTGGAATCGGACAAGGGTAGAATGTACTTTACCTGGGTACGATCCTGTACACACATACACATTCATAAAAGAAATAGACAACTAGAGCTATTCTAGAATATCATATGAAATATCTTAACCGTAAGTTAAGATGTTTTTCTTTTTCAAATGAATACCTAGTTTACTTTCTGGATAGTTTGAAAAGAAATCTGATGAAATACCTAATATTTCTTACCTAGAGGTTTGATGCATCATCTGGTGAATAACCGACCTTTTTCAGGGTATCTTTCTTGGGGTGACGATGAGAGCTTCCCTAGCGCTCGAATTTTTGTATCCCATCACTGGGAATTAAAAATTTGAACTGTCAAAGATGATTAGCATAAACATGCATGCCTTCATCAGGGATAGACAAGCTAGGCTGTTCTAGAATGCGTATTTACGCAAGATGATTTTGCCATGTTTGCGTTACCAAACATCCACCGATGATCAATCAAGACAATTTTCACTCTTAAGGTGGACTTCTCGAAATGCTGAACGAGAGACCTTCAGTCAGAAAGGACTTTACACTCGCTCTCATTAAAAAGGTTTGTTTGCCCCATCCATTGAGATGAGAACATCAAAAACACTGAACTTGACCGTTATCACATCAACAATAGTCTGAGTTTTCTCACAAATGGTATGACGCTGCCAATCTGAGAGGTCTTTTTCAAGGTCGTAATATTGGTTTGGTCAATGGCTTCACAAAGGTGACTGTTCAAGTCAAGGCCAGGAAAGAAAATATTCTGCAATCATCTCCTGGTTTACAAGTCAAGAACCCTGTAAAATGAAATAGAAGTAATCTTGCTCGCACTTCCTCAAGCGTTATTTATAAACATTTGAAATTCCACGTTAATCCAATTGCCCTAGTCAAAAGAGACTTTACGAGAGATGTAACGTGAGCTTGGTTCACAGGTTGAGGAACGAAATGATCGTTGGGCTTAAAAATGTGTGTAAGGGTGAGAATTTGTGATCATCTTGGCATTATCACCACTCTTTTTCTACACCGTCAGGATCCTTTTGGAAAATTCTTCGAGTAATCTCATGCTTTGACTTCTTGAACAGTTTTTCTTGAGGAGCTTCTGCGTCAAGCATTTTTTTGGATACCATTCAATTTCTGTCTCAATTGCTTTGTTCAGAATAGGTTCATCTTTATTTATCATAACAGATCTTTGTCAAGACAAAGTTTTTAAAGTGGAGATTTGTATCAAAGAAGAACTCAAGTTTAAACCTTTTGGGGTCGTCTATTCTATACCATTTAACAACTTCGAGGTATTCGAGAGCATCTTCATCACGCTTAGAGACCTCCTTAGCTAAAACTTCATTGTGTTTCACAGCAGTCACCTAGAAATTAGGGACTCCTTTCTCTTCATCTTTTTCATCGTTTTTCTTCTTCTCCTTTTTCTTTTTCTTTGTTTTTTTTAATTATTCATGGGCATTGCCTTACTTTTACCAGGCACACTATTTTTTCATGCCCCTAGTTTTCAGCATTTTTGCTGTTTTTTTGGTGTTGTCAAGGCTAGCCTAAACAAATTTGAACAGAATAATATTATTAAGCTCTTGGAGTCTTCATCTTCATTTGGTACTTTGGACCTTGATGTTCAATACTATGGTTTGCCTTGCCCCGGTGTGGGGGGATGACCACCAACTGGGTTCGTACGAAATGAAATCGCCGGTTCAATTGGGCTAGTAAGGGATATAAATGTATGGGATAAAAAAGAATTGCTCTTCGTCATCCTAGGGCATTTAAATTATCGCGAGAGTTCATTTGCAATAATAATACTCAAAGATTAATGCAAGTGAGAGCAAACAAATTTCTATTCATCTTTTTCACCTTGTGCGAGCTGTTGCGGCTAATGATCATAAGAAATTTTAGATATTACAAACTCGTCATTCTTCTTGTCTTGCTCAACTCCTAAGTGAAAACATCACTGTTATTAATGAGATATTAACATTTTGGATAGACTTTAGTTTGCTGCTTCTCTGTTGACAAAGTCCTCTTCGCCTCGATTGTCCTGTCGCCGATAGTGTGCTTCTCTTGGAAAACCCTGTCAAGGACCGCCGGCTCTGTGAAGGCGAGGTCGAAGTCACAAGGGTGGTGATCAAAGGGAAGGGAAATTTTTCTTGTTTCCTCTGAGTTTGAATTCTTCATGCGATACTGATTTACCTCAAGCTGCCCCAATGTGGGGTGGTTCTTGACATGTGTGATTTAAAATGAATCTTCGAGTGTGTGGGCTCAAAAATAGTTAAGCAAAGGATCAATGGTAGTGTATGGGGCAGAAAAATGAATTGCCTCTCATCACTTTGGCTACCGTACTCTATGCGAGCAATCTCTTTACCTTGTATAAATGAAACCTTTTCGCCCATCTTGCAAGAGTTTGGTACATGAGAATGTGTATAGACTAAGGATTGTCTCTCATCACTCTGACACCTCTCGTTCAAGACATCTGAGCAGTTCGATACCATTCATTGAATTGTCAAGATTTTCACAAGGAATTGGTGAATTAAACAGATAAAATTACCGTGCAAAGTTCTTCTCAAAAGATATGTGACGTACTTAAAGGAAGGTTAAGCATTTATTTGTTTTGACCTGTTTCTCCCTTCTTGTTTCTTTCTATCTTTATGTGAAAAGTTTGTAAGGAAAGAGATACTTACCTATGTTGTAATGGCAAGGCAAACTTGCAAGGTAATAAGAAAGACCATGTTAATGAATGGCTCTTTGAGGGACAGAAATTGGGAACGATACAACATTATCCTTCATGGTTCCCTTCATTTGAGACTAGATTGACAACTCTTTGAGTTTTCTCGAATGTTGTTGATTCTCCTATGATGAAAACATAAATTCATGTTAGAAATGAGAGGATTGAGGGTAAATTGAGAACGATACAAATTACCCTTCTTCCATTTTGCCTTCAAAGCTAGCAGAATCTTTTCTACTCTTTACTTTGTTCAGTCTTCTCTGTCTTAGTCTGCTCCTCCATACTCTTGGTCTCGAAGTTCGAATGAAATCCTCTATAATTATGGGTGTTTCCGAATAGAGGGTTCTATTGTCAGCGCATGTTGTGTCAATGCGGTTCCAGCATGTTAAGGAGTTTCTCGTAGATGCTCCGATTCCTGACTACACAGGGTATTTGCAATTGCTTGCATGGGATGCTTCATAGCAAGCTATTCTCTATTTTAAAGATCTGCAACAGATGTGGGCATAGCTACCATTGCTACTTCTGTGGTTGCCAAGATCAGCTTTGACATTACTTTGTCCTATGCGAAGTCCTTTCCAGTTAAACTTATCGCAGGAGTGTCCTTATCAATAACTTTTCTACCAATTCCCTTGTTATCAATAGGAACATAGAAATTGCTTCAAGGATAGTGCTTCTTTACTACATCAGAGTTGACTGGGTTGGAGAATTGGCGTCTATTCATCTTAGTCAAAATTAGGGCCCCTCCGGGGAGTGTCTTTTTCACAATATAGGGATTAATGTAATTTGGAGCGAACTTACCTTCGAGCTCAGGAGGTAGTGGTAGTACTTTCTTTAGGACAAGATCGCCTACTTCAAAGTATCTTGGGCGTACTTTTCGGTTGAATGATCTGGCTACCCTTTGCTAATAGCATTGCCCATAACAAAGTGCCTTCAACCGCTTTTCGTTGATCATATTTAGCTACTCTAGTCTTTGTTATTTCTACTATGCATCAGACAGTTTCACTTGGGACAATACCTGCAGTGAGAGAATTTCTACCTCAACAGGCAGGACTGCCTTCATGCCATATACAAAGAAAAAAGGGGTTGCCCCGGTAGATGTCCAAATTGACATTTGGTATGCCATTTATGCAAAAGACAATCTTTCATGCCAATTTCAGTAGTTCCCAGTAGTTTTGGCTAAGATCTTCTTGATGTTTTTGTTGGCAGTCTCGACAGCTCCATTCATTTGGGGGCGATGGGGGATGAATTCAAATGACAGATTTTGAATTCACTGAGTAAATCATCAACAAGCTTGTTATTCAGATTTGTCCCGTTATCTGTAACGATGGCTTCAGGAACGCCATAACGGGCGATTATATCTCTCTTAATGAATTTCGTCACATTCCGAGCGGCAACATTGGTATATGTTGCGGCCTCGATTCACTTGGAAAAATAATCAATTGCGACCAAGATGAAGCGATGTCCATTTGACGCTTTCGGATTAATTGGGCCGATCACATCAATGTCCCAAATTGAAAATGGCCATAACTCAGACAACTGGTGTAATTCAGTTGGAGGAGCATTTATCTTATTTCCATGGATTTGACAACGGTAATAATTTCGAACATATCGGATGCAATCACCTTCTAAAGAAAGCCAGTAATAACCCAATCTTATTATTTTCCTGGCTAACATGTGTCCATTCATGTGTAGGCCGCATGCTTCTTCGTGCAACTCCTGCATGACACGTGTTGCTTCGGTTGTGTCCACGCATCTTAACAAAACAGAGTCATAGGACCTCTTGTACAAGTTCTCACTATCGACAAAGAACTTCGTTGCCATCTTCATTATGTATTTCCTGTCTGCAGAGCTACTCCTTTCGGGGAACTGCTGTTCCTTAATGTAATTCATGATATCGTAATACCATGGTTTACCATCGAGTTTTTCGGTCACAATCATGCAATGGGTTGGTCTAGTTAGGACTTCAATTTTTAAAGGTTCTATTTCTAAACCATTGGTAACTTGTAACATGAATGATGGTGTAGCTAGTGCATCGGCGAATTGGTTATGAGATCTAGATAGGTATTCAAACGAGATCTCGTCAAATGCTGAAACCAATTCTTCCAAATAGTCATGATATGGTACTAGGTTAGTATCCCTAGTCTTCCATTCACCCACAGTCTAAAGTATGATTAAGACAGAATCGCTGAACACTTTTAGTTTAGCTATTTTCATATCAATTGTTGCTTTTAAGCCGAGAATACATGCTTCATACTCGGCAATGTTATTGGTGCAAGGAAACACCAGTTTCGCGACTACTGGATAATGCTGCCCATTTAAAGATATCAAGACTGCCCCAGTGCCAGAGCCAGATAGGTTTACTGCTTTATCGAAAAACATGGTCTACGTGTGTTCCTCTGTTGATAAAGTATGATCATTTGGAAGATCATCTTCGTGTGTTTCCTCAGGGTATTCAGTTAACATATCAGCGATCACCCGACCCTTCATCGATTTTTGTGATGATCTTTAGATGTCAAATTCTGAAATCAGAATTTGCCATTTGGCTGGTTTTCCCACTAATGCCGGTTGGTTAAGCAAATATCGAATAGGGTTATTTTCAGTTACAATGAATGTCTGGTGGTGTAAAGTATAATGTCGGAGCCTATACAACACCCATGCCAATGCGACACAGGTTTTTTCTGATTCGGAATAATTTTATTCCGAAATGGTGAATTTTTTACTCAGATAATAGATGGCTTGTTCTTTTCCATAATCAGGGTGGCTCTAGGCCAACAGGACTCCTAATGATTCGTTGTGAATTGTTAAATAGAGAGTTAAAGGATGCCCCGGGACTGGTGGAACTAGTACCGGGGGATTCACTAAATACTGCTTCAGCTTTTCAAATGCTTCTTGGCAATCCTCATCCCAATTAATCTGGGTGTCCTTCTTGAGAAGTTTGAAGAAAGGCCGTGTAGCCCTAGAGAGTTGAGAGATGAACTGAGCAATGTAATTTAACCTTCCCAAAAGGCTTCTGACCTCCCTCACTATGGACGGGGGTTGTAATTCACATATTGCTTTGACTTTTGAGGGGTCGACTTCGATCCCTTTGCTACTTATGATGAATTCGAGTAACTTGTCAGAAGTTGCCCCAAACACGCACTTGGTAGGGTTCAGGCGTAATTTGAATTCGCGCAACCAACCGAACAGCTTCTTCAAGGCTTCAATGTGGTCTTCTCCACATCTAGTTTTGCGATCATGTCAACGACATAGACTTCAATTTCTTTGTGCATCAGGTCATGAAAGAGAGTGACCATAGCACGTTGATATGTTGCGCAGGCATTCTTCAGACCAAAAGGCATAACCCTATAGTGAAAGGTTCCCCATGGAGTGATGAACATCGTCTTCTCCTTGTCCTCCTCATTCATCCTTATCTGGTTGTACTCGGAGAATCCATCCATAAAAGAAAATAATTCGAATCCAGCAGTGCTATCCATAAGGACATCTGTGTGGGGGAGTGGAAAGTCATCTTTTGGACTGGCTTTATTCAAGTCGCGATAATCAATACAGACTCGAATTCGACCATCCTTTTTCTTCACTAGCACGACGTTTGCTACCCAATCAGGGTATTGCAAAACCTCGATGAACCTTACTTTCAACAGCTTCATCACTTCTTCTTCGTTCTTTTCGACAACTTAGGTTTGGTCCTTCATAACCTTTGCTTCTTAGGAGGTATGTCGGGATTGGTAGGCAAACTGTGCTCAACAATCTGAGGGTCTAATTCTGGTATATCATAATAAGACCATGCGAAGACGTCTTGATAATCCTTGAGAAGAGCAATTATACGCATGGCTTTCTCTTCGGGAAGGTTGGCTCCAATCTTGACTTCTTTTGGATTTTGAGTACCACTCAAATTGATGGTAATATTGTCTTCTGTTGTAAAGGGTTTGAATTGTTCGTACTGCTCCCAACTTCTTCAAATCTCAGCGAGGGCATCACTTGAATCGTCTGAATTGCTGTTGTAAGTATCTACATCATTGGGCTAGACCGCATTAACCCCCTCACAAGTCGCAAGATCATGCCTGGAACACAAGGTAAACTTATTAGAAAAACAAATGGGGATATGGATTTTTCATTATCCTTTTCCTCTTAAAACATTTTTTGAAGAAATAGTAAAAATGTCCTTGATTTTTGAAAAGTTTTAGAAACAAGGAAGCATGAGATAGCTCGGGCCTCAAAATACCTTTCTTTTCATGACTGGTTATCATCAACGGGCCAGTTTGGGATACTATCTCATATCCTCAAAACATTATTTATTTACAATATATGGATTTACAACCTCCAAAGAGGGAGGACTTCAAAAAAGACATTTCTTCCCACATAAATGACGACAAAAAAAAAAACAAAACACAAGGATAGCCTATTTTCTAGGGATTCATGCAAAAGGGAGGAGAGAAACTCTATTCAAGCGGGCCTGCGCCCATTCCCGCCACCGGTCCTTCGTCTATTGCACCGACAAAAAAATTCTCAAAAATATCATTCCAGGAATCCAGATCCTCAGTTTCTCTCTTTAATGGTGTCAGCTTTTCCATGTCGTTCCATCCGGTAGGAATGCTATTCTGCTGGTCTTCATAAAAACTTGATGGCAACTGGTAGTCAACGTAATAGTCGAACTTACCACTAGGTTGGCCCAAGGTATCCATAATCGCATTTCCTTTACGCATCGCATCAGAAAGCTCAGGAACAGCGGTGCGAAGGTTAGGTACAACCAAAAAATCATCTTCACCATGACACAGCCATGGGACACAAAAAGTGAATGCCCTGGCGTCTAATAAGTTTTGAACTTTATTTTTCAATGCATCACAATCATCCAACGAGTGTCTGAGCTCTCTCGAATGATAATCACAGTACTTGGAGGAGTCATAGTTGATGAAGTATTCAAGAGTAGGGTGTTTTGGTCTTCTTGCGATTAGGCCTTTCCGTAAAATGGTAGGGAATATCACCTCCATGGATTTAGAAAATGGCGAGTATCGTCGTACATTGCCCTGCCACTGTAAGAGTTGGATGTCTCGCCAAATCATGTTAGGAAGGACTTCTGATGGTGAGTTTCCTCCGGATCCATTTTCTTGAGTCACCTGCTCCTAATTAAACGACGGTGGTGACATGTTTGAGATTTGGTGGATAGTATCTATTAAGGATGTCAGTAAATCCTGTAGCTCGCCTAACTGATGCCGCAAACGTGCAAACAAATCAAGCGGGTAGGTACTCGTTTATGAGGTCGAGTTTTCTTGTATGGCCCCCTATGAAGATGTCGTCAAATAGGGTAACCACACTATCTACCGTTTCTTCTCATCCACAATCTTCTTCAATGGGCAGCTTGTCTAGGTTCTGATGTCAGTCAATAGCAACATTTACAGGAGGAGCCAAGAACACGGGTGACTTGAACAATCGGTAGGCTACTTGAACCTCTCACCTAATTTTCCTGAGAGGTTAAGATAAATTTTTCCATCTTGCAGCAATTTAGCAGGTGGTGGGAAAGTCTCCCGAATATAGGGAAATAGCAAGCCAGTTTGACCTTTCACGTGCCCCTTGTTGATATGTGGGTTTCTTCCACGATACCTTAGGCCAGCTGTACGATGATTCCTGGCAGCCTGAATAGGCTCTTGGATGCCCCGGCCTCCTCTGCTTAGTCCTTGACCTGGGGTAGAGCCATTTCCAACCATAACCTCCGTACCATGATCAAGGCTTTTAACACATCAGGGGCAAGGGGAGAAGTTCCTTGATGCCCGTGCACGGTTGACACAAGCTCAATGGATTGATAGCTAGATTCCACTTTATCACTTGACTCAACATACGAGATGGCGATTTCTTGACAGATTCGATGGTCCTCCTCTCCAAGGACTATGATCAGCTTCCTTTGGGCCATAAATTTCACACTTTGGTGAAGGCTTGACGGTACGGCTCCAGTGGAATGAATCCAGGGATGGCCTAGCAGAAAGCTAAATGCAGTGGGGATGCCCATTACCTGAAACAAAATGCTAAATACTGTTGGGCCAATCTAGACATCAGGGTCGATCTCACCTACGGTGTCCTTCTTCATTCCATCAAATGCCCGGATTGATATTTTGGAAGCACGGAGTTTGGACGTATCCACATTGAGATGGTGTAAGGTTGCCAACGAACAGATGTTTAATGCTAACCCATTGTCTATAAGAACTCGAGTTACATGGGGGTTTCTACATTTGACGGAGTTGTAGAGACCCTTGGTATGCCCTCTTCCTTTAGCGGGAAACTCCTCTTTTGAGAATGTTATATGATCCTTCAAAAGGATGGAACCTACAAACGCTTCCAACTTGTCATGTTCAATTAACTCTGGGACGTTTACTTCGCTGAGTACTTTTATCAGGGACTTCTGATGCTTCATGGACGTTTGGAGTAGTTCCAATAAAGAAATCTGGGCAGGCAATTTGCGTAACTGATCTACCACATTGTATTCGTTGGCTTTGACAATGGCCAGGAATTCTTTGGCTTCTTCGTCAGTGATAGGCTTCGGAGGCTGCACATCAGTTTGAGCATACGTTTGTCATGACCTAGTAACTAGGTTGACATCCAACTCATAGGTCCACGGGACTGCTTTGTCATTCTCGTACTGGTAAGATTGAGGTATTTTTATCACTATGTGCCCCTCGGTGATGGGTACCTCAATCGTCAGCTCCTTCTCCTCATCTAGGTTGTTGGACGAAGATTCGTTTAGAAGCGTAGAGCTAGATGTACTTGTTTCGACATTCAGGGCTGAAAGTTCTTTGTCCCAATTAATGATGATCTCTGAGATAGTGGCTACCATACTGGTGTGCTTGGCATGCACAATCAAACCTGCTTTCGCCATGTTGACAACCCTTTCTTTCATTAAGGACAAAGGCAATACTTCACCAGTAGGATAATACCCCGCTTTCACTAGAGCATTATAGACGTTAACAATATACACCCTTTCACTCTTAATTCGACAAGGGTCGAAAGTGGATATGACATTAACTCTGTTTTCATGTTCGGGCAGTGGGTTGTTTTGAACATTTAGCATGGATGTCTGGAACAAAAAAACTTTGGTATCAAGTAAATTTTGGATTCGGTGTTTGAGGGTATAGCAATCGTTCGTCGAATGTCCTATCTCGCCCATGTGATAGTCACATTTCTTGGACGGATCGTAATTCGAGAAACTTTTTGCGTTGGGACATTTTGGCTCGATAGACAGCAGGTTTTTCTTCTGGAGTATGGCCAAGACTTGAGAAGGGGATCCGGGCAACGGAGTGAATTGCCTTTTATTATATCGCTTCCAAGGTTGACGATTTGAGGTTGGTTGCTGCTCATTACTTACTTGTACTGTTCGAGAAGAATGAACAGTCTAGGTGTATGCAATGTTTGAATCCGTTAGGGATTCCTTTTCTTTTCTTGTGTTGAGTCTCTTACTTGCGGAAGCGGGATCCATGACCATCCGTCGCGCAATCCCATTTCAATTTGTTCGCCCACAGGAACAAGTTGATTAAGAGATTCAGCAGTGGCACTAACCAGGCGGTGCCTATACTTATACGGAAGGGACTTAACGAACAACTTCACTTGTTCATGATCAGTGAGTTGTAGAGTAACCTAGATGGCCAAGTTTCTTTATCTGGTAGCATACTCCTTGAAGGACTCACTCTTCTTCTTTTCGGTGCGTTCCAGATCGTCTCGAGTAAAGGTGACATCAAGATTGAACTAGTACTGCTTGAGGAATGCATCGGCGGCGTCATCTTAAGATTTAAAAGCATCAACATCTTTTGACATATACCATGTCAAGGCTGGCCCTATTAGACTTGCCTGAAATGTCTGAATCATGAAGGGTTCATTATCTACGTATTGAGTCATCCGTACATGATACATGTGCAAATGGTGTCTGGGGCATTAAATGCCATTATACTTCTCGAACTCTGTCATCTTGAATTTTTCTTGTACTTTGACCCGTTTATATATAGACAGGTCAAGTGGGACAACATGCTACGGGCCTTATAGCTATTTCAGCATCTCATCGACTGTTGCAAGGCGTTTGTCATGCTCTGTCACCGGGGCGCTTTTAGGTTCAGCTTTTCTAACAGCTAGAGGAAGCGGATCGTCTTCTAGCATGGGCATTTTATTATCACTAGCAGAAGTTTTGTCTTTTCCAGTGGACAGTGGTGGTAACATCACCTCAATTGTTGCAAGTGTAGACGTGAGCTTACCATTGATAGATTTTATTTGCTTGGTGAGGTTTTCCAGTGCATTGAAAACCATTTTCATTTCGCTTTCCATATCATCGAGGTGGACGTTTTCTTCGGCCAATTTTTTTGTAACTACCTGTGAAAATGTTGAAATGAATGAGTGTAATGTCTAATAAAAAATCATTTCGTGAGCTAATCATGATATTATTGCATATTTTATTTATTTGTGTAGAAAAGAATGAGAAAAAAGGTTTTTATTAATATTAACATTACAGGTGGCGTCCCCGTGGTTCAAACCCCGGTTGCCTCGGATCATTTGGCTTTACACCCGGATACCACTGGGTCAATGGCCGCGATGGTGTTATGAAGTCGCAAAAAAATTATATAAAGAATGAAAACGGTCCGAGTTATATTAACAATATTATAACCTAAAAATACTTTTAAAAAAGAAAATCGAACCCCCTAAACATCAATACTAGGAAAAAAAAATAAAATACAATGGCTTTTAACAAAAAGAGCGCCCTTCCCGGATGTTTATTCTATAAACGATGGGGAAGCTCCAGTCTCTCAAAGTCGCTTATTTTTACGGACAAGCTCCGCAATAAGCGTATCCTTCGTCCCCACGGTCTTTTTAAGTTGATCAATTTGTGCTTGGCGATTGGGCTTATTGGTTACATCCGGGACCTTTGGCTATAGATCTACAGGGATTTGGTGATGTGAAATGTAGAACAGAGAGACATGGTGGACTTTTTCCTGTCCCTTTAATAGCTTAGGTACCAAGATGTTCTCAAGATGGCATTCAGTCCATATTCCCTGGATGGTGTGAATTTCATTAGCGTAATTGTAGTTCGAGCGGGTGAATCGAACTCGAAACATATCTGTTTTGAGGGACAGCGGGACCTCCTAGAGTGCCCTATATTGGTGGGTTACCCAGTATGGGTAGTATGAGGCAATGCCTGATAAGCCGAGCAGCGGAACGGGGTCATGAAATTGGTGGGCGTAACGAGCCTGACTCTCATGGAACAATTTAGTATACCATAGGAATGCCTTGGGATCGGGGTCTTTGAAAAAGTTTACCCAGGTGGCGTAATCTTTATTAGGGGAATGACTTTTTAGGTTCTCAAATCTTTGTATCGGGTGCATGAGTCATCGATTTCAAAAAGTTGCATGAGGTGCCCGAATTCTCTCAAATGGGATAAAAACCAGATTTGCAAAATTTCTGGGGCGGCTCGCATGATTTTATCATCATTTTGTTTAAAACAGTTTAAAGACAAAAATGTTTTTGCTAAAATCGAATTAATAAAATTCAAGCCGGTGCAAATTTGTTTGGCCACATACGCAATTAAGGGGTTTATTGAATTTCTGCGATAGGGGAAAATGATGCACCTGATAAAAGCGAGGATAAAGATGTTAGCTTTTTGGCTCATAGGTTGGCTTTCAAAACATTCACTTAAGAAAAACCATGGGCATGCATTACAATGAACTTTAATGACTCTTTTCACGGTATCGCTCTTGGTTCGCAAAAATTGAGATAATTCGAGTAGAGGAGACATGCCTAAAAGTGGTTTGACGAGCTCAAATCCCAAAGGTTTCCCAATGGTAATATCATACTCTTCCAAAGTCGGGGTTATCTCAATCTTACTAAATATGAAAGTGGATGTCGGTGGGTACTAGAAATATGCTAGTGCTTGTATCATGCCAGAATGGATGTTGATTTTGAGCAGTGGAAATAGGCGACCGATTCTTGCTTTAACATATTGCTGGCCATTCTGATCGAGTTGGTCCCACCATGCTAGAAGTTCTTTTTTGGGAGTATGGATGAATTGGATATTAGCTCTTCCCATTGTGTATAGAATGCAATCGATGGGTGGCCTGATAGTAACAAATCAAATAAGTAAATAAATTGCATAATAAAATAAGAAGGGATAGAATATATACCTTTCCTTGAACCATGTTAATCACAATGACATACATATGAAGAGTGATGTTCAATTTTTATTTTAGACCGGTTCAACAAAATGAAATTAAAAGGGTGCCTGACCGTCGCAATCTCGCATTGGTGTCAAGTCCTTTTATCTTTAGCCAAATCGAAAAGAATATCTTATAGTCACGCGAATAGCGGCTAAAGATATTTCATTACTATTTTTAAAAATGAATTTCGGAGAAAAGAAAGGCAACCTCTGCATCGCGGGCTCGTGTTTGAGGTCGTATCTTTCTTAACACCATTCTAAAATGTCCTATCGTGGCTCAGGTCCGACAGCAAGGTTGTGCGTGCAATGGTGTAGTGCTAAATCATTAAAGCATGCACAACAATTTATAAACAATCAATTTGAACCTGCAAGAACAAATAATACCTTAATGTTAGGATCATATCTGGAGTCCTTGCTGCCAAAAATTATTTTTGAACAAGGCAAAAATTTGGCTTAAGTCTACTTTATAAACAAAATTTTGAACATGCTCAAAAAATGAGAGGTTTGCCTAGTACATGCTAAGTTTAAATTTGGGACTTAACTCGGGCTCTCCCAAGCACATACCATATCGCGACTTATGATTTAGATTTTATTATGCAAGTGGTTTACAAAAAGGAGTCGCTACTAATCGATTTGGGGTGGGTCGATTAGAAACCCAAACAGGATGATGGGAGAATCATCCTATTCCTACAAACTAGAGATTAACCGAGCTTGAGGACTTGGTTACATTAGTTGGATAACTAATACCCTTTTGGTACCTTTTTACCCTGTTCATTTTTTGAAAACATTTGTCAGGCAATTTGAATTGACTTTAGAACCTTTCTCCTAACATATGAGGTGATCAAGCGAGTGCATAATCAGAAGCGATTAACAGTCAAAGTAGATATGCAGCCTAATGTTTTAGTCCTAACTAAGTCAAATGACATTTAAATCACGGTAGTTTATGCAATTAAAATTTAACTAAAGACATGCATGATTACAACAGTATACGATCCTATAGGTTAATCTAATTAAAACATGGCAGTTTATGCAATTATAACAACATGCATAATAATACAACAATAAATTAAAACAATAAGATAAACCACATAAATTTTTTTTAAAAAAAAAATTTGAAAAAATATATATATAGTGGAAAAACAAAATTTTAATTAATTTTAAAAATATTTTTTTCAAAAAAATAATAATATAATATTAAACCGGGTCATGTCACTGGATTCGGGTCGGTCGGAACTGACCTATGTCAACGGATCCGACCCGGGCGTTGACCCGAGTTGGATCGACTGATCCGGGTATGTCGAAACCGACCCGAGACAACGGATCCGACCCGGGTGTTGACCTGGGTTGGATCTGCTAATTTGGGTCGAATCCGACCCGAACTAGCAGACCCACAGGGGGGACGTCGGCGGGGCCAAAATTGGCCGTCCGCTGGCTGACCCAGATCGGTGTCGCCGCCCGAATCGCCCCCTGAGGCCACCACCGAGCATCACCAACCACTTGCGTTGTCATCCGATCGCCGGCTTGCCGGCCGGCAATCAAATCTAGACTGGCTTCTCGTGGGCATTTTGTCGAACACTTAGGCGGCACAATGAAAACTAGCTGAATCCGACGTCCTTCGATGACTGGGTGGTTTTCAACGGCCACAGTTCGTCTCCAACTGAGGCTAGGGAACGTGACAGGCGTCAGCATGGGCCGGGATTCGTGCGACATGGCTGGCGCGAGTCCCAGCCAAGCCGCACAAAAAAAAAAAAAACAGAGCAGAAAAGGGCTGGTTGGGGGGAACCGGGGAAGCTCACTTGTTGACGGCGCGTCGGGGGGCGTTCCAGCTAGTTTGAGGGCGACGACGACGCTGCTGGTTGCTCCGCGTGACCTTGGCTCCTCTCTCTCTGTTCTCAGCTCTCTTTCACTCTCTGTTCTCTCTTTATCTCCCTCTGAAAATGGCCGACCCGTTCTCTCTCTCTCTCTTTGGCTTTTATAGACGACGACGACGGAGGCCCCCTACATGAGATGACGACGGCCTGCATCGACCTAGGCCACCCTGCGACTTTCGTGGCCAATAGGCCAGTGCAGTGGTCGTCCTTGACATGCGGAAAAACAGGGGAGAAGTAAGAAGAGATAGAGAGAGGGAGGGCCGGGAAACCGGGGAAGACGGGACTGCCTGGCCAGTCCCGTTAGCGTGCTTCCCTGGCCTTCCTCTGGCTGATAGGGACAGCGCGGCCACGCCTGGCCGCTCGCTGCTCTGCAACCGGAGCAGGGGCAAACAGGGGAGACGAAAGGGACAAGGTGGTGGGGAAGAAGGAAGGAAGGGGCTGGGTTGGGCCGGGCCGGGCCCAGCCGCATGGGGGGAAAGGAAAGGGGAAGAAGGAGGCCGGGCTTGGGCCCGCGCGGGAAGGGGGGAAGAAAAAAAGAAAGGGCCAGGCCCGGGGGAAAAAGGAAAAAAAAAGAAATGGGTCGGGTCGACCTGGCCCCGACCCGGCCCAGCTCGATTTTTTTCGTTTTTTTTAATACACTCTAATAGACCCTATTAATGCAAATGTGCCTAATTTCTATATGCAATACATTTAAATAGAAATATTTTTTTTCCTTAGGAATTAAAGAAAATTAATTCCTAAATTTTGTGCAATCAATTTTTGGGCAAATTAAAAAATAGGTGTCAACAACCTCCTATCGCTTGTCTCGCCTGGCGAGCCTACTAAGCCAGGATGACCTAAACCGTAAGCTTAGCCATGACTAAGCCTTCCTATTTTGCTCGATCTTATCTGATTTCATAGGTTTTCTAGTGAGTTCACGGCCATACCTACGAGCTGCTGCTGGCCGTGAATGTGACGTCCGAAAATTCTTACATCAATTACTAATATGTAGGAAAGGAAGACAATAACTGTCACAAGTAGAAATCCCAGTTGGATTATTGAATTTATTGTGTGCGAAAGCAAAATGTATTTATGTATCCGTGACTTTCGGAATGTGATTCCATTAGGATGTAATTACTGGGCATTTGTACATAGGTTGATTATATAGAGTGAGGTGAACCATGCATCGCCATAGTAATTGTTGGCAGGGATTGATATGCTTTAAGATATTTATCGAATAATTTTCAAAGTTAAAATTTACTAAGTTGAGATTTTTCTAACGTTCAATAGCTTTTGTAGATAATTTCATCGAGTTTAAAATATTTTTCTAACTTATCGGTGTTTAAAGCAAGCGCTGATTTTCTTGTGTCTTAACTGAATTGCAAACTATCCAGATGAAACATCAAATATCTTTTTTTTTCAATTAACCAAAGTAAACCACTTGTCACCCTTTTACTTGAACACTTCTCTTGATTCTAGACCTAGTATTTAACCCGCATGCTTGTATTTGTGCCATTGAACTTAGCCATCAAAATGACATCATTCATGACAGTTTAACTTAACCAAGATTTGTAGCAATCATTACTAGTGAAGTTAAGAAAAAGAAAATAAAAGAACACCCTCTTTCCCCTTTCTTGGCCGAGACATCACCCCCTTCAATTTCCTCTTCAAGAATTGCTTCATCTCCCCATCTTCCATAAATGAAACAACTTTTTCCAATTCAAAGTTTCGATAGACCTCCAATTATCTATTAAGTTGTGATTTTAGTCTCAACTTTCAAGAGTCTTATAAAGTGTTTAAAGGCTTTGGTTGTTCAAGATCCCATTCAAGGTAAGTGAAAACTCTAGGGGCTAAGCTAGATTAATCTACTTAGTACTCTTGACATGATTGGTTGATATTTGTTAGTTTAAGTTTGATCTTAAGTACAAGTAGGTTCCAAGATTATTAAGTCAAGTTATGGTGATTTCTTGCCTATATTGAAATCTTTAATGCATGCCTAGAAGGTGTTTGAAAGAATACCCAAATGGTCTTGTTGCACCTAAGTTGGGAAATATTGAGAAAATGGTAAAATTAGGCATAAAAATGGTATCTTGGTAATTTTTAACAAAGTTATGGGAAATTTTAAAATTTTACAGAAGTGAAGAGGGGCTGTGAATAGGGTTATTTTATGATTTTTATTGTCATTTAGTTGTTTATTAAGTTATAATTATTAAAGGAAATCAAACCGGCAAAAAAAATGTGTTTAGAAGCATTAGGGGCAAATTGGTAATTTCACCAAGTTGAGAGACAAATCTACAATATTAAAAGTTTTGGGGACTATTCATAGTTGAGGTACCTTATAATGGTAGGTGGTTAAGTTATTTTTAGAGATAATTGCTTAATTTAGACAAACTATCTAACTATGCAAAATTGGACCTAATTGTGTAATTAATTTGGAAGTGGGCTATTTTGGCAGTTTTATAAAATATGTGTCATGTCCACAGTGTACATAAAATACTCGTATGTTTTAGATGAAAAATAAATGGCTTTTGGTGTTTAATTTAATTAATATGGCCTGATTAAGTGAAAGTATGAAAATGGTGAAACTAGATTTGATAATAATATTTTTGCAATTCAACTAAGTGTTGTCTATTAATCACTTGGCTGATTCTTTGAGTTGTTGACGTTCATACTGTTGATTCTTTGAGTTGTTGATGTTCACATGGTCGATCATTTGTGTTGTCAATGTTCACGTTGTTGATGATTTGGATTATCGATGTTCACGTGGTCAATTTATGAGCACCAGTTCCTAAGTTATCAATGACCTATTTATGGATTTCAATTAAATAATGATGGCTTAGCATGGAAAGAATGATGATATATTTGTTGAAGTGCATGTAATTAATTATCTATCATTAATTGCGTGAGAAATAGCAATTATTAAGTTGTCATGAAATGTATGTGAATGATATCATGTGATTAAGACCTTTGCCACGGCCTATTCACCGTGAAGCGAATTGCCTTACATGAGTATGTGAATGAGACTCTGGAGTTAGCCAAATGTTCTACCATATGAGACGGTTTTTGCAAGGTTGAGATGATATGAAAACTTATGATAACATGACTTGTGCAATCATGGTATGATATCGCTTGTATCAATATGGTATGATGTTAAGAAATGATCATCAACTTGCAGATATACAGTGGTGTATTTATCCTCGCTAATGTAGAGGACACTCGTGATGAATGGGCTGAGGTGTGGCAAAGGATATGAATGATTCTGTCCCTCGTAAGTTAATGGAGACAATGTCTCGTTAGTCGAGATGCCTCATGAATCAAGATAGTCCTAACCAGTGACAAGTATGAACTCATCTGTGTATATTAGTGATCTACTATGTGGTATCTACGCATCATGAAATAATATGTCATTTGCTTGCATTCGAGTGAATGATCTTATGCAATGTTGTTAATGTTTTTTTCATTTGCTTTTGCATTAGTCAAATATGATTATTTTATACTCACGTTGTTTGTTGGTATCAAGTTGAATGGTAAGAAGATCTCCTATCTTAAACTTAGAGATTTTATTTATTGGATTTCGGTTCACTCCTTTATTTTTCAGATCTATAAGATGGATCCCCATCATCACTACTATTTGGAGCTTCCGTGCATTTTGATTGTGATATCTAGATGAGCTTATATTAGAATTGTTAGCAGTATATACAAAGTGTAGTTCTATTGTATAGGTCATCATGGGGCTGCTAGAGTGGATTTTCACCGATTTGTTATTTGGTATTAGAATATCGATGGTAAGTTAGTTGGATCGCTAAAGGGTTATGATGGTCTCTTGTGTTGCGACGGCGATGGCATGTTGATGGACAAGGTTGCCAATCCATAGTTCAGGAGTTCATGAGCTTTTATTTAATGCTTTGGAAGATCACTTGTAAGGTTTGGACCAGAGTGTGCAAATGAAGTGGAGATGGGTTTCTGTACATAAGGTTTTGTTGTATATTAGCTAAGGTTAAATTATTTGTACAATCGAGGATAAGTTAACTATTTTAACAAATGAATGAATTGAAGTTAAATTATACTAACATTCGAGGTTCAAATTTTATGGAAATTCAGGGCATTACAATGAACCACCTCACCATCGTTGTTCAATTGGCCACTAGATCCACGAGCCGTTCGCCAATCTCGAATTTGGAAACACGATCTTCAAATTATGTAAGAATATTATCCAAATTGATTTTCAAATAGTTCGTTATCTAATTTGATTCGTATCTTATCTAACTGAAACATTCGAGTGATGTGCAATATTTGTGAGAATTTTTTTAGGATCACCTCAAATTAGGAAAATTTCCTAATTCAATAACATGCATAGGTTGGCAATCTGATCTCTAATTTTGAGATATGATTCCCAACCTCATGGAAAAATTGCCCAATCATGTCCATAATCCTTTGGATATGATTCTCGACCGCATAGAAAATCGCCCAATCCAAATTTGAATGGATTGAATGCGGATGCTATCTTTAGTTGATTTGGTTTTATCTGTTTTCTATGTTTTATTTGATTTCGTTTGATTATGTTCCTAGTCGATAAGTCAAAAAATATATTAGATAAGATTAGATTAGATTTTTAGACAGTCTTGCATGTTAGATAAATTCTAGACAACCTCTCTTAATAGATTCAGATAGATTTTTGATAGAGATAGAACAAGTTAGAATGCATGCTAGGTAAGATTTCCTTGTTAAGTTAGGATAGTTTGGATAGGATGCATATTTAAATAAATTCTAGATGATTATGATAATTTTCTGATAAAATTTAGGAGGTAACTTGGTTTATTTCCAAGTTTAAATTAGATAATATCTTAATATTGATAGTTAATTTTGAATAATTTTTAAATACAAATTTAATAAAAATACCAACAACAATATTTTAGAATAAGTTAAATTCTAAGATCACATGTTTAAATTATGGTATTAATTTAATTCGAATTTCATCAAAATAACAAAAAATATCATGTGTATGCCATTGTGCCACGTCATCCCTACCATGTCATCATACCACGTCATTGCTCGCGTGCTATTTAGTGATTGCATGTTAGGGTCATGGAATTGCATGTCATGTTAGAATAGTCACATATTAATTTTACCCGTCATCAGAAATTGCACATTTGGGTTCATGTGTAAGTCATTTTAAGATAGTTCATGTAATTTAGTTTAGAATTACATTACATGCATTGCATATAGCTTAGTTTTCATTTAAATAAGAGATACCCAAAAGAATTGATTGGAATTGCTTGATAATTAGAAACCATGAATAGGGTAATTTTGTGTTTCTAATTATTATTGTTGCAGGTTGCTTTGCATCGAGGTAAGTAAATTCTTTCTTTGTCTTAGCAATTTATTTATTACTTTGATTATTGGGTGTTACATTAATGTTTATGCACTCGCATAATCACCTCACATATTAGCAGATAGATTTAAAAATCAATCCAAGCTAGCTGCCAAAGGTTTTTTTTTGAATAAAAAGAAGATATACCGAAATGGTGTTAGAGTAATATAGGATAATCAAGCCCATAAATTCATAATCTCTAGTTCATAGGTGTCGCGACCTAAAAAATTTTCATTTTTCGGGCTAATGGATTATTAAGACTAAGCTTAACTCGAGCCCTCCCAAGCCCTACCAATTCGCAACTTAGGGTTTAAGTTTTTAACATGCAAATGTCTTCATGCTTGGAGTCGCCACTAATCATTTTGCGGTAGGTCGATTAGAAACCTAAATAAAACATAGGGAGATATGTTTTATTCCTACGAACCAGAGATTCTAAGCTCGGGGACTTGATTACGCTAGATCTAGTCTAACGCCATTTCGGTACCTTTTCTTTTCAAAAATATTTTGGCATGCAGTTTGGATCCATTTTAACTTAATTACTAGCATGTGAGGTGTTCATGCGGGTGCACAAACCACCAATTTAACACCCAGGAAAGCATTAAATAAATTGCAAGTTTGGAAGAATTACTTACCTGGAAGCAACGCAAGCCTCTGCATTGTTAGCTAGAAAATCACATTAACATCCTAATATGATTTCTAATTAACAAGCAATTCACTCAATTTCTCTTTTGATTTTTACTTATTTAAATGAAATCTAATCTATATGCAATGACGTGCAAAAATGACATGCAATTAATGCAACCTAGCATGCAAACTATATGTCATGCGACGACGTGACCTAATTCTAATGGCAGGCAAATGATTTATTTTTGGTATTTTCTAATGAAATTCGGAATAAAAATATGCCTAAAATAACATGCAACCTATGATGACTTAACATATCCTAACATGACTTATTTTTGGGATTTTTGTTAAAATTCGAAATAATAAATTACTTAAATTAAGAATGCAATATATCCTAATCTACCATAGAGCAATTCATTCTTTTTTTGGGGTTTTCATGAAAATTCGGAATTAAAAAATAACCTAAATAATCTAATAAGATTAGAATATTGCTTAATTTAAACTAGGAAATAGATTATCTCAAGTCCTAATTTAAATTAAATAATTACTCTATCTTCTAGATACATTTAGGGTTCCCTAAACATGCAAAACTCAAATTCAAATCCTAACTGATATTTTTTGAATTTTTTGTTTAAAGGAAAGCAAATAATAAAAGGAGACAAGGATAGCAACCACATTCAAATCGTCCACGCGATCCGCCAAATTGGTTTCAAACTCGGATTAGGCACAAAAATCGAACTATCGGTCATATCTATAGGGTTATAGATATTGACGGAAAGTTGATCGTTTAATTTTGGAAAGCAGATAAAGATCATTATCGTATCCAAGTGATTATGGATAGGATAATAATTTTCCGTATCGCCGCGTATCGTGCCTTAGGAATAAGGTCAGATAGTCGTCCAGATACGTTGCTAAATTAGGAACGATTCCTAATTTTGAATATTTTCAAATATTGTGGATATATCGAACATTATCCTAAGATATCTAAATATCCACATGATATTCATGAAATATTCAAAACATGCAAATTAGGAAATTAAATTTTCTGAAAAATATAGGATAATGTTCAATCACCTAATTTGCAGATAATCTCCAATTTTATCAATTTCGGAGAAACATCTTCTGAATTTTAAAGGAATGAAAATCAGATCTGGACACAGATACTGATCAGATTGTGAAAATTCCTTTTGAAAATCCAAATGACCTCCGATTTTGATGAAATTAGTATCAATGGAAAGATCTCGATCTCATATGAACTTTCATGAAGAAAACTTTTTCATATTTCGAACACATAAATTTATGAAAATTGAAGAACACACGAAGGTCAATCTGGAACTGATCTGTCATTAGATTCATGCATATATGACGTTGCAGATCGTATCATGTTAACACGCTTGGAATTTTATGAAAATTTTATGGTGAACAGACAAAGATGTGATCTACAATTTTCGTGAAGAAAGTTTTTTTAAAATATGATCATAGAAAATCATAAAAATCACGGAACAGCACAACATCAGTCAGAACATTATCAGAACAGACTTCAACATCATATTCCAGATTCTGATCCTAACTTCCGAAATAGTTTTGACATAGCAAATCAGGTCCGATTGAGGCATATGATATATCAAATCAAAGCTTAAGACGTGCTTTACGATTCTCTAGTTCATCATTTCACAAGATTTTGACATTAACGAGCTGAAATCGGCATCTCAAGCATACTGGTTTCTATGTACACGATTTTACAGAACAAAGTCCAAGTGCACTTACCTTGTTTAACGATGCTCCGGCACGAAATCGAGCGATCCGGCCTCCGTTTTCAGATCAAAAACAACACGGAGAAGTCTCGGAAAGCTCGGCCGACCACCACAGTGATGTGAAGACGCCAAGGAGTGTTGCCACAAGTTCTATATCGCCGAAGGAAGTCGCCGATCAGCCGGTTCAGCCGCTTGAACCGGCTGATCACATCATCGGCAGTAGCGTTAGCGGAAGGCAGCGACGTCGGCGGGCGGTTGAGGCGCGACGACGGCGGTGCGGCGGCGTACGGCGTGCCCCCGGTGGTGGTGCGCGACGTCACTTTCTCTCTCACACTTGCATTTCTCTAAAAATCAGATCTGAATTATGTGTTGTCCCCTCAAAATTCTGACCTAAACATGCTTATATAATACTAACCTAGGTCAATTAGATGGGCTCTCTAGTCCTAATGGGCTTAGACTTGGGCTTAGGTCTTAATCTAATTTCTGATTTTATTTAATTCCTAAGCGGGCTGAATTAACTTGGGTTTTAATTTAATTGAATATAATGGGCTGAATTAAGCTCAAATTAAAACGACCAAACCTATTTGACTCGTAATTTTCGGCCCTTGCCTTTCCGAGCGAACCGAGTCCCATTCGATGAAATTAAGCTCGTTCGCCATCACCGATCCGATGCAAAATGCGATTAAATTAAAATGAACCTAAACTATATGTTATGCAATTTAAATATTTTTGTTTAGGGGTTAAAAATTAATCCCTAATTTTCTATGCAAATTACGACTAAATGATTAGTAAAATTTAGGTGTCAACAATAGGAGTAAAGTGACTTTTCCAATACTTTACTTGGGTTACTAATCGATCCATAAAAAACTAGATTAGTAGCGATTCCGGATTAAAATAATTTATGTGCTAAGAACTTGGACATAAAAAGCTAATTGATATAGGTTTGGAAGAGCCGAAGCTATGTTTAGGCTTTATAGTTCATTAATCAAACCCCTATGTGATTCACCCTGAAGTGAGGTTTGCGGCATTATATAACTCGTTCTTGTCGCCCAATGGCTACTAAACCTGATGAATTCAGACCAAAAGCTTCTTCATCAAAGACCATCACAAGTGATTTGAGACCAATCTCAGGCCAAATGATAAGCATCCTCAAAGTGACGGACAAAATTACAAGCCAAAAGAAATTGCAGACATTTGTGAGCAAAAAGATTGAGAAAAGAAACTTCATATTCTCTCTAGCGGAACTTGCACAACTAACGAGAATAATGGGTCGTGCTGCGGGAACATCAATAGCCGGATGTTAACTCAAAGTTCTCTTCTTCAGATTCACTGGTGCGACTCCACGGAAAGTGAACCAAAGCACTCCTCAATCCCAAACTAAAACTGAAGAAGAAAATAAGGGCGAGAACGAGAGCAGAGACGATTGTCTTTGATTCGATTGGGAGAAACATTCAGTGAGAGAGAAAAAACTAACCTTGAATCCGAATCGCATAGCAATTGGTGCTTCTTGTTTTTTAGAGTTCTAGTTTTTTACCCAGAATTGTTTGGACAAAAATGCCCATTCTCTGGCTGCTGGAACAGTGACATGCTCCCTAGCCTGGCTAAGATTTGGTGGCCAACAAGCTCAAGCCCTTATTTGAGATTATTTGGCCACTTAGGCCCTCCTTTAAAATAAAGTCAATAGTAAATTCTTTTTTGAGAAAATGAATTCATTTCAAGCCCTTATTTAAAATTTTGCCAATGTATTAAAATAAAAAATTCCTATCAATCAACTGCTCCTCTTCCACCAAAAAAAAAAAAATCAACTGCTCCTCATGCAAGAAATTTTTTTTTAAATTATCTTTCTCCCCGCTGCCCCCTCTTCAAAGCACCTTTCTCTTATTTTTCAAATGATTCTCTTTCTCGTATCAGTAACGTTTTGCTTCCATAAGAAAATAGATTCGTTTACAGCACATACATCAGTGAAAAAAAAAATCTATAATTGAAACAACCATAGAAGAAAAGTTGACCTAGAAGATAAACCCTAAATTTAGGGTCTGTTCACCATTAAGCTAACTGCGATGGATAAATTAAACTAAAAGATCTTTGGGTTCATATTGACGGTGAGGGTAAGTACACGGTGCTTTGTAGTACTATCTGATGCTCCCAAAGATGTGTACATGTACTGCTTAGTGTCCTAGTTGGTGATTAACTTAGTGTCCTAGTTGGTGATTAAAAGCAACGAAGCGAAGATCTTCTTCATACTCTTCTTCTCTTGCTTTTATTACGACACATTATGCTTCTCAATGACCTCCCACTCTCATTTACATGTGATCTCGAGCTGACGCATATCCATCGACTATTTTGTATAGTATGGTACCGGGAGGTAAGATTTTTGTCCTGTTTCCGCAAGTTTAATTTCTTGAACCATTCGGTTTCAATTATTCATGTCGTGTGGTGTAGTTAGTATATCCCTAAATCTCGTGCATACTCACAGAACCCATATGTATAATTAATAGAACTTGCTCACCGCCTACTCGACAAGCCATTTTTGTATATATTAGATTGTGTACAGGTGCTTCTCACTTGTTATATCATGTAAGTCTAACGTGAAGTCCACATAACATGAATTGCGGTTGAGATATGAATCGAATGCACCCCGATTCATGAGTTCCCCCCACAAACTCTCTTGAGATCATCGGGCCATTTGGTAGAAACTATGTACGAACCTTTCCCTTCATATCATCAACCTTTCCTTCGTCTTTCTTTCATTTTGGGCACTCAGAAACATACCTCTTACTACTATGTAATAACATTTTATACCGCCTAGAGCTTGTGCATAGTATTCCTTGTTCCAAGAGCTCCATGCGAGTCTTTTTTCACGTGCAGTCCCATGTGTCGAACAAGAAATCATTTATTCAACTCTGGGAATGTGTGAATTGACGTAGGGACTATACACAATCAGATATACCACGTGCCCAAATAATAAAGTAAAGGATGCTCAACATTTTGCTATAATTTGTGCACCAAATAACTGGGACGGAAGAAAAAGGTGGTCCCTTTCGGTAGAAAAAGGATGGTTTTAAGAATTAATTAATCCTTCTTACATAATTATTTGTGCTTACTAATTTTTGTTTGGAGCTATACAATTGGAATCACCTGAGAATGTTTAGAGCGATTCTAGTGAGTGCTGGAGCGAGATTCTTCTTGATCAATCTATAACCAAACTAACTGATGTACGTTCCACAGGAATATTAGCGGATCATCATTCGACCTGATGGACAACAACAATATTGTTAACTTCTGCACCACCTCCTGTTGCATCATTAGTGGATATCTGTAATACGAGAGTAGCAAAAGTTCTTGTTGATGGCTATACCCAAACAACAAAGGTCACTGCCGAGCATGGGACCAGGATTACTGGGATTAACAAATCGGCCATGTGACGCTTACATTCTAATTGCCCCACATGACTTTGTTTAATGATTTTATTGGGGATTACGCAAGATAATTTCACTAAAATACCTTGATCGATATGACAAAGTAAGCTCCTTTTCAGTCGCCCAACTAACTTTCTGTTTTGTCGTCGCGTTCTTATTATCATGTGATGGTACGGTTGGTTAAAAGTGATGCTGAATCGCGATAGAAAATTGATTGAACAAGAATATTTGATAGAGAAACAATTCGTCCTCTCAGGTGTGATTATCAAAAATCCAATTCTCTTTAAAACGAAACCCTAAACACCCTTTTATATTGTGTTAAACCTAATCACAATAGGAAACGTGAAAATTACGAAAACGTCATTAAAATAACATTACAATAACGAAAACTGTCTAAAACCCAAAAGCTTGAAAACTCATCTAAACGACTCCAAGTTTCAGCCCATTCCAATCTCGCCAATCTAAGTTTATCATCCTCCCCAGCTAGGAAAAAGATTCGCCCTCAAATCTGCTTCATTTTCATCTTCATTGATATCAATCTCCTCAAGTTCTTCCTCATCTGCATGGTAAGGTGACAAATCCGCTGCATTAAAAGTCACGGATACATTGTACTCACCCGGCAGCTCGATCTTATAAGCATTGTAATTAATTTGCTCAAGAACTTTGAATGGTCCTTTAGCTCTAGGTTGTAATTTGCCAAGCCTGCTAGCTAGAAAAGGCTCTTTTTAAAGGTGAATCCACATTAGATCACCCTATTTGAAAACAACTCTTTTCCTGCGCCTATCCACTCACTAATTATACTTCATGCTTTGCTTATTGATCTAATTGTGGACCTGTGAATGTAGCTCTTTGATTTGCTTGGCATGCTCATCTGCGTTTGAACTGAACTACTCGTGAATTGGCAATGGTGTGAGATCCAGAGGAGTAATTGGATTACGTCCATAGACTATCTCAAAAGGACTCTTGCCTATAGTTCAATTCTATGACCTGTTGTTGGCAAATTCAGCCTGAGGTAACACCAAGTCCCATTGCCACGGGCTATCTCCAGCCAAACTTCGCAGCAAGTTCCCTAAGCTTCGGTTGACAACTTCGGTTTGCCCATCAGTCTGGGGGTGGTGAGAGGAGCTAAACTGCAATCTAGTTCCCATGTGCGTCCAAAGAGTGCGCCAAAAATGACTCACAAATTTCACATCACGATATGAAGTTATGGACTTGGGAACTCCATGTAACTTAACAATCTCTTGCAAAAATAATCGAACAACCTATGAAGCATCAAAGGTCTTGTTACAGGGAATAAAGTGAGCTATCTTCGAAAATCTGTCGACAACCACCATTATGGAGTTCTTATTCCGCTGTGTTCTTGGCAATCCCAAGACGAAATCAAGGCTGATATCCTCCCAAGGAGCATCGAGAATAGGTAGAGGCATATACAAATCAACATTAGAACCTCTGGTTTTTGTCACATGACATATTCTACACCTCTTTACAAATCGAGCACGTCATGCTCCATTTGGAGCTGATAAAAATGCTCACACAGCAAGGCCATCATTTTATCCGCTCCAAAGTGCTCAGCTAGACCTCCTGCATGACTCTCAATAATAATGGATTCCCTCAAAGAACACTAAGGGATATACAGCCTGTTGCCTTTGAAAAGAAAACCTTCCACAGCTAGAAACTATTGAAAGGGGCCCATTTTGCACTTCCTCCAAATATCCCAAAAAAAAAGGATCATCAACATACAAATCCTTAAAAGAATCAAAGCCCAAAACTCTCACCTGCATTGTAGACAGCAGAGAATATCTTCTGCTTAATGTATCTGCTACTTTATTCAGCTCTCCTGTCGTATGTTTAATGGCAAAATTGAAAACTTGAAGAAACTCCACCCACTTTGCATGCCTAGCATTCAGCTTATGCTACCCATTAATGTACTCCAAGGCTTGTTAACACTTAAATTTTACCTAATTATTTAGGGCTTAATTACATAGAAAATTAGGGTTTAATTTTTAACCCCTAAACCAACATATTTTCATCAAAATTGCATGGCATAAAGACATTAGGTGCATTTGCATTAATAGAGTCTATTAGAACATATCAAAAAACAAAAAGGGTTTTCGGGCCAAGGCAATTGGCCCATCCTTCTTATTTTCTTTTTATCTTCGCACTGCCCATTCTCCATTTTCTTTTTCTTATTTTCCCACGCAGGCCAACCCCTTTTCCCCTTGGCCTAGCTTGAGACTATTCATCTTCTCTCCCTCAATGTCGCTGGTACGAGGGAGAGATCAGACCGAACAGGAGCAGAGAAAGCAGAAGCCAAAGAGGCGTAGGGCATGTCGGCGTGATCCTCGAGTCGGGATTAGGCTGGCCATGGTAGGCTGGCGATGGCAGGGGCCATGCGCGCCTACCTGTTGGCCAGCCTTAAAACAGAGAGAGAGATCCGAAGGAGAAAGTGAGTCTTAGAGCCAGAGAGGGCGAGATCGAGACTCAAGGGCCGTTCATCAGCGACCACCACATCTCAGCCGCGGCCGACAACCCCCCTTTCATGGTATGTCTTGACCCCAAGTTCTCGTCGAGTCTTGTTTGGCATGATTCAGGGTCAATTTCTCGAGGATTTCGGCTCAGAGGCGTGCGAGGCGACCAAACATAGTTCGATCTCTCACGGTCGCCCCCGTTCGCAGCCGCTAAGCCGAATAGGGAGCGTCGCAACGGCACCCCCCTCCCCTATTTTTGCTTATGTTCTCGGGCTCACTGGCTGGAGCTCACGGCTGACTGGCTCGCGCAAGTTCCAGCCCGTGACACCTCATGCTTGTTCTTACTTATTCTTGGGTCCCGTGTTGAGAATCCCGATCTGTTTATGACTCGATTGAGTTGGAAATCTTCTGTTGTTGTGGCGCATTCCAACTGTTTGATATAATGTCCTAGAGAGTTTTTCTTGTTTTCATCTCACTTCTGCCATTAGCGAGATGAACGGCGACCGAACACGGGTCCGGCCACAGAAAGATGGAGCCTGGCCATGCAAGCCGGGCGGACATGAGCCAAACGGTAGCCGAACAAGGGCTCGGTCGCATGACCGCAAGCCTCGATCGCGGAGGTCAGGGCATGCCGAATGGCGGTCGAGTAACGGCTCGGCCGCATGATTGAAAACCCCGGCCGCGAAGGTTAGGCCTCGGTGGGTGGTGGCCGAGAAACCCTAACCAAGAAGACCAGGGTCTGGCGGGCGGTGGCTGGACACGATCTTAGCCATGAAGGCCAAGCACGCGCTCCTCGTCGAAGCGGCCACCAGCGTTCGGGCGAGTTCGGTTAGACAAGTGGGTTGCGACCATTAGGGTTTCTAGCGAGTTGGGTTGGCGGCTCATGGCCAGGTCGAGTTCGCAGGTTGCAACCTCGTAGTGTTTTGTTAGTGTTTGGGCCAGTTTTATGTTTATTTGGTGTTATTTATTCTAGGCTTTTTAGTTTAAGAGTTAGAAGGTGGCTTTTAGATTTGGGGCCATTTCGCGATTGGGCCGGATTGGTCAATTTGGGCTAGATTGTTTATTTTTAGTGGGCTTTGGGCTTTTGTTTGTTTTTTAAAAAATGAAAAATTTCGAGTTGGGCCCTTTTCCTTTCCTTAAAAAAAAATTCTAAACAGATCGGGCTTAATAAATGAGCCCGGTCTGGTTGTGGACTCGGGCTGATGCACCTGAGTCGGTCCCGATCCAAGTCGAATGTGGAGATCCGACCTAGATCCGTTTTATATTATTTTTAATATATATTTTATTATTTTAATATTTAAAAATTTAAAAAAAATTAATTAAAACTTTTTGAAAAATTAGAAAATTTATTTGGACTTTGGAATTGGTTTTTCTTGCCTTATTGTGTGATTAGTGTCAAATTTGATTGCACGTTGTTTGGTTCACGCACTTTGAATCGCGCGTTTAATTTAACCTCGTTTGTAGTTGATCATGCAAGTTAGGTTTATGTGTTGATTGTTGCTTTCCCTAGCTTGGTTAGGAACCGAATTTTGAAACTTCCGATTAGTGTGAACATGTTAGGCGGTAATTGAACAAGGTTAGGTATCGAAAGGGCATTAATTAATCAATTAATGTAATCAAGTCCCCGTACCTATTGAATATTTAGTTCGTAGAAGTGAAGCATTTCTCCCGTGCTTCACTTGGGTGTCTAATCGACCCACCAAAAAATGAATTTGTGGCAACTCTTAAATGAAATTAATTTACATGTTAATAACTTAAACCTTAGTTGCAAATTGGTGTAGGCTTGGGAGAGCTCGAGCTTAGTTTACTTAGTAATCCATTAGCCTAATCCCTTAGGCAGCGAGGCCAGTTCGGGGAGGTTACGATAGTTTGGCGACTCCGCTGGGTACTTGAATAGAATTCTTAGTGGACTTAGGTTGTTTATCTTGTTCAATTATGCCCCTAATGTGAATGTTCTTGTAGTTGAGAGTTATAAGGTGATGAGCGATTGTTGACCCTTTGTTTTGCAAGTTAGGGGTTTAAGAATCAATGTTTATTTTTTCAAACTCTTGAAGTGTCATTTGTTTATAAACTGTTGTGCATGCTTTAAATGTTTTAGCACTACATTATTGCACACACAGTCATGCTATCGGACCTGGATCGCGATATGATACTTTAGCATGGTGTTAAGAAAGATACATTCTTAAACGCGAGACTACAATGTAGATGTTGCCTTTTTTTTCCCCGAAAATTCTCTCTTGGTGTCGTAAGTGTTTATCTTTGTGCATGAGACCGCATGACTATAGGATATTCTTTTCGACTGAGCCGAAATTAAGAGGACCTGGCACCAACGGGAGATTGCAACAGTCAGATCATCATCTTAGCTTCACTTTGTTAAGCTATCTAGAATAGGAATCAGCCACACGTTACATTTGCATGTTTATGTGATTGAAAGTTTTTCATCCACTATAAGTACGGTTTCTCTCTTTATTTGTTCACTTTTGGTTGAAACTTTCATTTTTGAAATTCGTGGAAATCAATCGAATGCCCTAGGTGATCTAACTTATAATTGAAAATTTCGGGCAATCACTCTTGACAGTGAGCCTTGAGCATAAATCTCAAACATCTTCGATTTGGCCCTACAAAACAGATGATCTTGTCTAAATTTTCAAAAATGGGCTTAAAATCACATTTTGTATAAAAAATCTTCCAAGTCAAGATTGTATTTTGAGGCATAAAATTGAAATCACATTTTCAACAAAACTCTTTCTCGTTCATATTTCGGAATCGGAATTCAAATCACATTTTGTGTATTCTTCTTAAAATGAGAATTGTCTCATCTTTTCAAAAACCAAAATCATAAATCAGTCTTTCACAATTAATACCACATCTTCCGCATGAAACTTTTGAAATAGAATGGGCGTTCGATTGATAGCCATGATTTGATCTTTTAATGATGTCTCCTCTTACTACGAAATCTTGGCGAAATACCAAATCCTCACAAATAGGGACCATGGGGCACATATCGTCGCCTTGCTTTTGTTATAAGAGGCGGCTTCATTGAGAGATCATTTTTTTCATTCACGTACTGACATTGTCTTCCTTTTGAAGGTTGTACGCAACAACCCTTCTTTGGAATCTTCTCGCTTGACCACACCAAGAAGTGGACTTAGAAGCTAGGACGAGATCTGCTCATTGCACTCTTCTATGCAAGAGTTTTTGGTACTTTGTCATCGTCTTTGTTCTTAGTAGGAATCATGTTTCGCATTTTGAGCATTGATTGTGAACCCATTTGAATGTTTTTGTAAATCATGCAACTCAAATTTCAAGGTCATAAGTAGTTTTTTGCTTTGGGTCCAATTGGAGATGCCACAAGCTACCCATATGGGTTGAATTTCCACGGAGACTTGGGAGAAACATTCTGGGATGGTAAAATGTCGTCGCTCCAATGAGAACTTCTCATGCAGCAATTGACTTGTTTTCCATTTTCTTTCATGAAAACAGGTAAAATGAAAGGGTTGTTCGAGATTGGCATTCACTTTCCCTACAAAACAAAAGTGTGGGCCCTTTGAACTCGAGGCGCATGCAGCAAGGCATAAGCATCGAAGGAATTGCGTTATAGAGAGTACAAAGTGATTCTCCTTGTACTTGCCAGACTGATAATAGAAGAAAAGAATCATTACTCACAATGGGTTAGCAATGAAGTTGGCAGGTCTAGAAGACATAATTTCTTGAAATTTCAAAGTATAGTGTCCATCTTCTCAAACTCCATAAATAATCTCTTGGAACACACATTGGATTGGCATTTGATTCATGCAAACATTTGCATGATGAAGTCTCCTCGCATCCTTGAGATTTTAAACTGGCATAGAGGCGGCTTTTGGATTTAAAGCAACTAAGGCTTTAGGCACGTTAGCCTCCTAGATCTCCATTTGATGCACTTGCATAAATTGCTAAAGCACTACCGCACGCTCTTCATCCATAGTGGCTGGCTCTTCGATGGTGGGTTCACGATATGAATTTGGAATTTCTGGGGCTCACCAAGACACTGTTGATTCATGGTACAACTACAAGTGCCTATCAACGTTGGTGCGATAGATCTAGGATCTATAGAAACTACACGAAGCATTTCACCTCGAATGTGATGCATTCCAAGGATGACTGAATTTTCTCGCCTAAGGAACAACTTCCTGATTGCATAGGAAAACTAAGTTTTCTAAGGAACATTGCTCTTGATGGTTCAACAATCAAAGAAATTCCCATTTCAATAGAGTCCTGAACATAACTTGAGAAACTAAGTTTCATGTTGTGCAGATCGCTTGCGATACTTCTGATATGATTGGGAATCTCATATCATTGACACAACTTTTCCTTGGTCCTAGTTTGCTGACAGAGTTACTTGTTGCTGTGGGTCACTCATCTCGGTTAGAATACAATCCATTAGAGATATGTCGAGCCTCATTGATCTATTCTAGGATAACACCATGATAACAACACTGCCAGAGTCTATAGGAATGTTTGAAAGGCTTCGCACCTTAAGACTAAGTTAATACGCACAACTCTAGCAACTACCTGCCTCACTTGGGAAGTTGAAAAGTCTGGTTTACTTACCAGGAACTTCTGTCATAGAATGACCCCAGGAATTTGAGATGTTCACAAGCTTGACATCATTGAAAATGAGAAGGACAGTTTCTAAATGTGGAAGACAATCTAGAACTGGTTGAACCAAATCAATCCGATGCCCTAAATCATATTGTTCTTCCAAAGTCGTTTACAAACTGCCATTTATTGAAGGCAATGGGTGCTCATGCTTGGGGATTTTTGGGAAGAATCTCCGACAATTTTGAAAGGACTGCCTCCTTACAAGATTTGGATTTGGGTCGTAATGAATTTTCCAACTTTCCATCCAATCTAAGGGAGCCTTGTACTTCTAAAAAAAAAACTCGATTTATCTCATTGTATCTACCTCCGCTTCTTGCGAGCTTGCTTGAGTCAAATATGGTGAATTGTAATGCGTTGGAGCGCATGTACGACTTGACATATGTGGATGGTTTAGATGGAGCTGGAATTTACTAATTGTAGCAATTTAGTTGATGTCCTTGGTCTCCATGAAGTGGCTAAGGCATTTTGCTTCTGGTTGGTTGCAAGGCATGCATCCTAGCAATGAAGAGAAGAATTGAAAAGGTTGCTCCAAAGCATTTGGACAACTTGAATATAGTTGGGAGTGAGATTCCAGGATGGTTTCATCAGAAAGCTTCTCATTTTGTTGCTCTAAAGAACCACGAGATTGGAGGAATAATTTTCATTGTTAAGGTCTCTCTAGACATTGTAAACCGGGGAAACTTTCCACTACTAGCAATCGTGGACATTAGAAGAAGGCTTCTCAGGCACAAAGGTCTGATACGCAACGCGATATTGTACTTGATAGGGATCCATGACACAAGTGAAAACCAGCTTTACTTGATTATATTTCCAGAATTCGAGCCAATGGTTGGGAGCTTAAAAAAAGAGACCGCAAATTTGATTAATGGTAAGTGATCATCACGATCTCTCGTGCTTACCTTGAAGCAATATGGAAAAGGCTAGTCTCCCACTGATGAAAGATTGAAGGACTTGCGGCTCTTGGCATAGACGATGATACCTTAGTGTTCATAAAGAGCTCCATTTTGAGAATCCACTAAGCCTTTACGCTTCACCATTTTCGGAAAACAAGTTCGAGGAGGGATGACATATGAACATTCCTAAATTTGAAATTTGACCATACGGTCACATTCGTAAATCCATTTCTTTCTTCAATCGTCAACATGGATGAAGAAATGCTCTTAAATTTTGTGCTTCGGGTAATCCCTGTTGTTCTCAAAGCAGAGTCCACATAAATTTTTCATCTTGGAGAATCTCATATCAATTTGACAACCTTCCAAAAGAATAAATGTGCAAAGATTCCTCAGCACCAAGGCTACTTCCTAGATTGGTGGCATCTATACCTTAGGGGAAGCTCTTTGACGGGTCCACATATATGGATGCGGACTATTCAAACGATATTGTCAAAAGACAAGAAGAGGAATGAGCTATGATCCATTTGAAAGTGTTGAGCATTAGTAGCTATAATTTTTGCACCTTCAAATAGCTTCTCGGCATTTCATCCGGCTTGGAGATGATTATTGGTGGTTCGCGAAATGATCCTTCAAGGCGTGGATGTACATGAGCAAGAATCAGTCTTCAAATGGTGCCCCCGAGTAAAAGGTTGTAATCATTCCAAGTTAAATTCGATTTATTTAAAGAATGACTTGTTCCACCCTTTGTGCATAATTTGTGAGAACAAAAAGAGTTGATGTACTGCAAATTCCCGGGAATCGAAAGGATTACATGAGGAGGACGACTTAGTCCATAACTGCGCCGCCCCAAAAAGAAAAAGGTGTATATCATTTCCAAATTAGTCCAATTGAAAATGAAAATGACTTGTGCCATCTCTCGTTTTGCAGATGAAATAATGTGTTTGACCATGGCGACAACAACTTCTTCCAAGAAAGCATGATGAGGCAATACGCATTGAAGGGGAGTGTATCTAATCATAGGGGCAACGCCTCTTGTCAACAAATCGTGACAAAACCATCCAATTTAGCACAAAAGGATGAGTTCAATCGAGAATGGAGATAACATATTCTATTTCCTTTTTGCAGGGTGATAAATAGAGCAGGTCACTGAAAGGGCAGTAACCCTTACCCATGATGCATGATAAAGCGGAGTTATTCAATTCAACACAAAAAGGGTGTATTGTTCCTAAATTAGTCCAATTCAATTTTGGGATCGAACTAACATGTCTCATCTCTCATAGACAAAGGAGCACATTGACCGCGGAGGTGATACCTCCTATTAAGGAAACATGCAATAGATGGGGCAAAACATCCAAGGGACAATGCCATCAAATATCGAAACAATGCCAAAAAGTTAAGGCGAAGAAAGCGGATGAAGGGTGTTGCCAAACATACAATGAAGCAAATTCAAATGAAAGGAGTTGTCAAACACTCAAGAATGCAAATTCAAATGAAGGGAAACATCAAAGATCTGAAGGACAAATGCAAACGAGGGATAATGTTGTATCGTTCCTAATTTTTCAATCCTTAAAGGGTCTTTAACTAACACATTCCATTTTATTCTTTACAGGGTTACCAGGTCACCGTACCACAGGTAAGTATCATTCTTTCTAAAATCAAAGGGAAGTCAAATGGAAAATTTTCATCGCATAAAAAATCTTTGATATTTTTTAGAAACAGCAGCAAGTGTTGAAGTGGGAATTAAAAGAGCAAATTTGCGCAAAAGTTTGGAATGTCGTTTCATCCAAAAATTGCCTTTATGCTTGACAAATCATTCATTTTGAATCAAAATTCCCCGTGGAAATTGATCAATTCATGATGATCTCAATGAAATGAAAGTGAGATGTTAATTATGCCAAGTGAGAAATGCTCAAGATGAGGAAAGGCAAACCATTCCCAAACAAGTCCTGTAAACACTTTTAGAGGAATGAAAAAGAGAGACTCGTGTTGTTTAAGGACGAGAGATTCATTCGCGAATAGTAAACAAATCGAAATGAAAAGAGGCATTTCTTTCTTATATCCTATACACTACAGGTGATTATAGTTAAGCCCCTTTAAGCTTTCACATATGAAAAATTTCTACAAAATGTCCCTGTCAAGAACCACCCTACAATGGGGTAAATTTGAATGTTTTGGTTGACATTCCTTAAAAGAAAAGATGAGAAATATTTCTTTACTCTCACTTGCATCAATCTTTTTGTGGTAACTTCAGGTGAGTCCTTATAGAAGCTTGAAACATCTCGAAATGAAGAAGAGTATTTATTTCTCTACCCAAACACTCATACCCTTTGTTCAGCCAAGTTGAGCTTGAATATCCATTTCTAAAGCTTGACTGGTGATTGTCTTCCCACACTGGGGCAAGGCACATAATTTACCGAAGCAATTGGTGTTTGTGTGACAATGTGTGGAAAAATCTCGAAAGTCTGAGGAGCTCAAAAGAGTCAAAAGACCAAAAGTCAAGTGAAAACTAAAGGGCATGAAAAAGCAGTGTACCTGATAAAAGTAAGATCAATGCCCATTAAAAAAAAAGAAGCATCGAGAAAAGAATTCTTTTGTAAAAAAAAAGATGTCAAAAGAAAAATACTGGCAAGAAAAGAAAAATCATTGCAAAGGCAAAAGCCATTAAAAAAAAAGCAAAACTCTTATGTTGAAATGATTAGTCGATGCACTCTCAAGACAAGTCAAGGAGTCATGCACCTTTGGAAAAGACTAGATGATATGGTAATGATGCCACGATAATCATCAGCTCTTAAATCTCTTTTGAAAAACTTGAGCCTTTTACCAAGCCAATGTTACAACCCCTTTCCAAAGCCTCTTCTGATTGGGATGGTTCAAGCAAAAATTTGGACTTCCGAAGAAGCTACCACTTGAAGAAGTGGGGGGCGAGGTTATCTTATCTCATTTTAAGGTTTCTTGACTTGTAAACTTGACAAAGATGTTGATCAATAATTATTTCATTTCTTGGTTGATAATGCTTATCCATTTTTGAAACCATGACCAAATCCATATTACGGTCCTTAAAAGACCTCTTGGATTGCTCAGTGCATACTTATTGCGAATGATTCTCGAATCCTTTGACACTGGTAATGTGAGGTATATGGAGAGATCATGTCTATTTTCCACATTAATGGGTGGGATCAAACTGCTTTCTTGAGAGCATGTGGGGATTCCTTTTCGACTAAGAAGTTCTCATTTGGCATACTTAATGAGCCCTTTTCATGAGCCAAGATCATTTTGACAAAAATTTGTCTCTCGAGGGAATTTGAGAATTGATGATATTTTTCAAACCCGATGGCAATTATATGGTATTGAATGATGCCAAGTGTTTGCTAGACAATTGAAATCAGCTTGAATTGCTCATATAATCAACACTTCCTTAGTGATGATTTTCTTTTGATAGGGTCTTTCATGATATTCGAATGATAATGATCTCGCTTGGTATGCTTTCCTTACCAAGGCACTTGTTATAACGTATTCCGTTAAATGTGCATAGCCATTTCGAAATCTTTTTGCTTGATATATTTTCAGACTCAAAATTGCACGGTGAACTTTTGCAGCCCGAAGCACCCCTTCGACCTAGTGAGCTTTCGCAATTCATAGCCTTTTTCCTTGCACGGTGAGCTTTTGTAGCCCAAAGTACGCCTTCGACCTGGCAAGCTTTTGTAGGCCTAGAGTCTTCTTTTTTTCCTTGCATTGTGAGCTTTTGTAGCTTGGAGCACTCTTGGACCTGGTGAGTTTTCGTAGCCCGGAGCACCCTTTCGACTTGGCAAGCTTTTGCAGCCCAAAGATTTGTTCCCTTTTTTAGTGAGCTTTCAAAGCTTGGAGCACTCTTTCGACCTGGCGAACTTTCACTGCCCAGAATCTTATTCCTTGCACGATGAGCTTTTACAGCTCGGAGCACCCCTTCGACTTAGCGAGCTTTTGTAGCCCAGAGTCTTTTTCCTTTGCATGCCCAGAGCCTTTTTTCTTGTACGGTGAGCTTTTGCAGCTCGGAGCACCCCTTCAACCTAGCAAGCTTTTACAAGCCCATAGTCTTTTCTTTTCCCTTGAACAATGAGCTTTTGTAGCTCGAAACATCCTTTCGACCTAGCGAGCTTTCATAGCCCAGAGTCTTATTCCTTGCCTGGTGAGCTTTTGCAGCCCAGAGTACCCCTTCAACCTGGCGAGCTTTCGCAACACAGGGTCTTGTTCCTTGCCCGGTGAGCTTTCACAGCCTGGAGCACCCTTTTGACCTGGCGAGCTTTCGCAGCCCAGAGTCTTGTTCCTTGCACGGTGAGCTTTTGCAGCCCGAAACACCCCTTCAACCTGGTGAGCTTTCGTAGCCTAAAGTTTTTTTCCTTGCATGCCTAGAGCCTTTTTCCTTACACAAATAGCATTTGCAACCCGAAGCACTCCTTCGACCTGACGAGCTTTTGCAGCCCAAAGTCTTGTTCCTTGCACAATGAGCTTTTGTAGCCTGGAACACCTCTTTGACTTGGCGAGCTTTCGCAACCTAGGGTCTTTTCCCTTGCACGGCCAGCTTTTGCAACCCGGAGCACCCCTTTGACCTAGTGAACTTTCGTAGCCCATAGTCTTTTTCCTTGCATACCCAGAGCCTCTTTCCTTGTACAGTGAGCTTTTGCAACCTAAAGCATTCCTTCAACCTGGCGAGTTTTCACAGCCTAGAGTTTTGGTCCTTGTACGGTGAGCTTTTGTAACCCGAAGCACTCCTTCAACCTGGTGAGCTTTCGCAGCCTAGGGTCTTTTTCATTGCATGGCAAGCTTTCGCAGCTTGGAGCACCTTATCGACCTGGTGAGCTTTTGCAGCCTAAAATTTCTTTCTTTACATGGTAAGACTTCATTTAGCCAAAAGCCCGTTCTTATACAGTATGGCGGGTATAAAAAAAATCCGAGTCAAATCATCTCGCATGCATCTTCTTATGCCCTCCACGAACAAAATTTAAGCGTCTCTTATTTTTTAAAGGAACCTCTTCGACGCCCCTTCAAAGAAGGGTAGTCGTTAACACTTAAATTTTGCCTAATCATTTAGGGTTTAATTGCATAGAAAATTAGATTTAATTTTTAACTCCTAAACCAAAATATTTTCATCAAATTTGCATGACATATAGACATTAGGTGCATTTGCATTAATAGGGTCTATTAGAACATATAAAAAAACAGGGTTTCCGGGCCAAGTCAGTCAGCCCATCCTTCTTATTTTCTTTTTATCTTTGTGCGGCCCATTCTTCATTTTCTTTTTCTTATTTTCCCACGTGGGCCGGCCCTTATTCCCCTTGGCCTAGCCCGCGACTATTCATCTTCGCTCCCCCAATGTTGCTAGTACGGAGAAGAGATCAAACCGAACAAGGAGTAGAGGAAGCAGAAGCTAGAGAGGTGCGGGGCATACCGACATGATCCTCGAGTCGGGATCAAGCCGGCCATGATAGGCTAGCGGTGGTAAGGCCATGCGCGCCTGCCTAATGGTCAGCCTTAAAATAGAGAGAGAGATTTGAAGGAGAGAGTGAGTCTTAAAGCCAGAGAGGGCGAGATCGAGACTAAAGGGCCATTCGTTGGCAACCGCCAAGCCTCAGCTGCGGCCGACGACCCCCTTTTCACGGTAGGTCTTGACCCTAAGTTCTCGTTGGGTCTCATTTGGCGTGATTCGGGGTCGATTTCCCAAGGATTTCAACTCGGAGGCGTGCGACGCGACTGGATGCAGTCTAATCTCTCACGATCGCCCCTGTTCGCCACTACCGAGCCGGATAGGGAGTGCCACAACGGCACCCCCCCTCCCCTGTTTTTGCTTCTGTTCTCGAGCTCACTGGTCGGAGCTCGCGGTAATCCGGCTCGCTCAAGTTCTGGCTTGTGACGCCTCATGCTTGTTCTTACTTGTTCTTGAGTCTCGTGTTCAGAATCCCGGTTCGTTTAAGCCTCGATCGAGTTGGAAATCTTTCATTGTTGTGGCACATTCCAACTGTTCGATATAATCTTCCAAAGAGTTTTTCTTGTTTTCATCTCACTTATGCCATTAACGAGACGAACAACAATCGACCATGGGTCCGACCACAAGAAGACGGAGCCCGGCCATACAGGCCGGGCGGACATGAGCCAAGCAGCGGCCGAGCAAGGGCTTGGTTGCATGACCGCAAGCCTCGACTGTAAAGGCCAAGGCATGCCAAGTGGCGGTTGAACAAGGGCTTGGTTGCACGATTGAAAACCTCAGCTGCGAAGGCTAGGGCTTAATGGGTGGCGGCCGAGAAACCCTAACTGCGGAGGCCAGGGTCTGGCAGGCGATGGCCGGACACGTTCTCGGCCGTGAAGGCCGAGCATGCGCTCCACGTCAAAGTGGCGGCCAGAGTTCGGGCGAGTTTGGTCGGACAAACGGGTCGTGGCCATTAGGGTTTCCAGCGAGTCGGGTCAACGGCTCACGGTCGGGTCAAGTTCGCGGGTTACAATTGGGTAGGGTTTTGTTAGTGTTTGGGCCGATTTTATGTTTATTTGGTCTTATTTGTTCTAGGTGTTTTAGTTTAAGAGTTAGAAGGTGGTTTTTAGATTTTGGGCCATTTCGCGGGTGGGCCAGATTGGTCAATTTGGGCTAGATTATTTTTTTTTTTTTTATTTTTAGTGGGGTTTGGGCTTTTGTTTGTTTTTAAAAAAATGAAAAATTTCGGGCTGGGCCCTTTTGCTTTCCTAAAAAAAAAATTCTAGATAGATTAGGTTCAATAAATGAGCTCGGTTTGGTTGTGGACCTGGGCCAACGCACCCAAGTCAATCCTGATCCAGGTTGGATGTCCACATCCAACCTGGATCCGTTTTATATTATTTTTAATATTTAAAAAAATTAAAAAATTAATTAAATTTTTTTTGAAAAATCAGAAAATTTATTTGGAGTTTGGAATTGATTTTTCTTGCCCTATTGTGTGATTAGTGTCATATTTGATTGAACGTTGTTTGGTTCATGCACTTTGAATCGCGTTTAATTTAACCTCATATGTAGTTGATCATGCACATTAGGTTAATGTGTTGATTGTTGCTTTCCCTAGCTTGGTTAGGAATCGAATTTTGAAACTCCCGATTAGTGTGAACACGTTAGGCGGTAATTGAACAAGATTAGGTACCGAAAGGGTATTAATTGATCAATTAGTGTAATCAAGTCTCCATACCCATTGAATCTCTAGTTCATGGAAGTGAAGCATTTCTCTCATGCTTCACTTGGGTGTCTAATTGACCCACTAAAAAATGGATTAGTGGCGACTCCTAAATGAAATTGATTTACATGTTAATAACTTAAACCTAAATTGCAAATTGGTATGAGCTTGGAAGAGCTCGAACTAAGTTTAATTTAGTAATACATTAGCCTAACCCCTTAGGCGGCGAGGCCGATTTGGGGAGGTCGCAACAAGGCTTCATGATCAGAATCTAAGCTCCTCACTATGGCATAAAACTCCTTGTCATAAGTCGAATATCTTCTCTTCACTTTAATCAACTTATCACTATAGAACGCCATAGGTTTATTTTTCTAGCTCAGGATGCCCCTAATACCAATACCTAAGGTATCACAATGCACCTCAAAAACCTCACCAAAATCTAGAAGCACTAAAACTTGGGCTTCAGTCACCTTTTTCTTCAACAACTAAAATGCAGTGTTTGCCTCTTTAGTTCATACAAATCTGCCTCCCTTCAGACAATACGTAAGAGGTGCAATAATAATGCTAAAATCCCGAATAAACCTCCTATAAAAGTACGCTAATCCATGAAAGCTGCATACCTCATGAATATTCCTCAGAACCTCCCAATTTGTAATGACTTCAACCTTAACTGGATCCATCTGAATGCCTTCCTTCGACACAATATAACCCAAAAAGGTCACATAATCAGTTAAAAAGTGACATTTCTTGGTATTGGCATACAATTTCTACCCTCTCAAGGTCTTAAATACTTTTCTCTCTTAAATGTTGCAAGTGTTGCTCAATTGAAGTACCAAAAACCAAAATATCATCGAAATAAACGACAAAAAATTGGCCAATAAAAGGACGAAAAACCTGGTTCATCAGCCTCATAAAAGTGCTCGGCGCGTTAGACAACTCGAAGGGCATCACCATCTACTCATATAGACCATCTCTAGTCTTAAACACCATTTTCCACTCATCTTCAGGTCGCATCCTAATCTGATGATAACCACTTCTCAAGTTTATCTTTGAAAAGATAGTCGCCCCATGTAACTGATCAATCAAATCATCAAATCGTAGGATGGGAAATCGATACTTGATTGTGATTTTGTTGATAGCTCTGCTATTTATGCATATCCTCCACGACCCATCTTTCTTATGAACCAACAAGGCCGGCATTGCACAGGGACTCATGCTTTCTTGGATTGTGCCTTTCTCTAATAGCTCCTGCACTTGTCTCTGTAGCTCTTCATGTTCCTGAGGACTCACTTTGTAAGCTGCCTTATAGGGAATAACAGCTCCCGGGACGAAATCAATACAATACTGAATATCTCTCATAGGCGACAACCCAGGTGGCATCTCTTCCAGTACAACATCAGCAAACTCTTCAAGCAAGGGCAGAACTTGGGTAGGAATTTCGAGATTGTCAGAATTCCGCTCCATCACCATAATGGCAAAAAGCTCAGGCGCGTTCACTATTTCTTCTTGAAATTTTGATCTGGATAGCAGATTATTCTTCACATCCTTTCTCAAATCCGAAGGACCTGGGGTAATAGTCCGGTCATCCTTCTTAAAGGTGTAGGTATTTGTGAAGCCATCATGCTGTGTCTTTCTGTCAAACTGCCACGGCCTTCCCAATAGAATATGACAAACATCCATTGGGACCACATCACACCACATCTCATCAATGCAATTTTTCCCAATCGAAAATTGTACAAGACACCTCTTGTTCAGCTTCACCTCGTTCCCTTTCCTAAGCCATGATAGCTTATATGGTTGAGGATGATCTTCTGTTTTTAGCCCCAACTTCTCCACCATAATAGTTGACACCACATTCTGGTAGCTTCCCCCATCTATTATCATGTTGCATACTTTTCCTCCACTAGGACACTTAGTATGACAAATATTATGTCTAAGCCACAATTCATCGTCCGCCATGGCAACATTTAAGATTCTTCTAACAACTAGGGACTCACTAGAATCATCATAGATAATCCCTTCCTGTTCTGCCTCTGCATCCTCTTGTTCGCCTTCAAATTCATCATAGATTGGACCTTCATCAAAGACTGGATTATCAATAAGCGTCACAATTTGTCGGTTAGGACAATCAGTAGCAAAATGCCTGAGTCCCTGACACTTGAAACACCGCTTGGCTGCAGCTCCTCCCTTACTAGTTCCAACACTACTCTGCCCCTCCTTAGATGCAAGTTTAGAACTCACAACCTTAACTGTGGCTGGTATCGAATTGGTTGTAGATATTCCTGCTTTTCCTCAGGATTCTTTGCCTAATCATCGATTCTAAAAATTGGAACTCACGTCTTTCCTTTTACATTGACCTTCCACCTTCAAGGCCAGCCTGCACACATCCTCATAGGTCTAATATTGTTGTAATTGGATAACAATAGAAATTTCATACCGCAGCCCCGCCAAATTTTGAGCAATTGTTTGCTCATCTTCCTCAACCACATCACAACGCATTTGCAATTGATCAAACTCCTCGGTATATTACTCGACTATTAAATGTCCCTGCTTAACGTTGTGATACTCAATAAACACCTCCTGTCTATAATGAGTAGGTAAAAATTTCTTTTGCAACAATTTCGTCATCTTATCCCAACGATTCACTTTTGATTTCTCCTTTCTAGCACGCTGCCTTTGTACATGCTCCCACCATATGTAGGCATGTTTTCGTAGCCTAATAGCCACTAATTTAACTTTATACTCTTCAGTCAGATCCTTAATATCAAGGATCCTCTCTACTGTATGTAAACAGTCAATAAATTCATCAAGATGAGCCTTACCATGAAACTTAGGAATCTCGATCTTCATCCCGAAATTATGAGAAAAGGGCTGATTTCTAGGTCGTACTCTTCAATTTCGTTCTTGATTCAGAACCCCAAAAGGGTTGACGTCCTCCCCTTCATCATCGAATGGATCCTCAGATTTCGCTCCTTCGGATTGAACGTCCAACCTCACCTCCGCAAGTTGTTGCTCCAAATCCTGGATTCGTCTTCTCTGTTCTTCAGTTTTTATGTTTCGTAGATCTCTTAGATGCGGTTGTTCGTCTACTTTAGGAACGACTCTACGCCCCCGGCCACCACAAGCCCACCGTCCACAACCAATGCGATTCTGTTCAGCCATTGATTCAAGCAACATGTGCTCTGATATCAAATGATGCCGAATCGCAATAGAAAATTCACTGAACAAGAATATTTGATAGAGAAATAATTCGTCCTCTCAGGTGTGATTATCAAAAATCCAATTCTCTTTAAAACACAACCCTAAACACCCTTTTACATGGTGTTAAACCTAATCACAATAGGAAACGCGAAAATTACGAAATTGCCATTGAAATAACATTAAAATAACGAAAACTAACTAAAACCCAAAAGACTGAAAACCCATCTAAATGACTTCAATTTTCAGCCCATTTCAAGCTCGCCAATCTAAGTGCATCATAAAGGGTGTTTTTGTGTTGTGGAGGGAACTTGTCAACTGAAAATTGATTGCTTGAGGAATGAATTACATGCCAATGAAATGGTTGCGGAATACGCTAGGAAACTCCCGTACGTTAGGGATCTTCTCCGGTTAAGGAGGGGACATCGTGGGAATGGCATCAATTTAAGAAAAGTGTCTACACTCCTCAAGCATATACTTTCTGTTTCGTTCTTCCCACATTCTTTCGTCGATTCACCGGCAAACATAGATCTCTGACGAGGGAGATATTTTAGGATGCGATAGACATTTCCTGTCCTCCCAAATTAATAATTATGCGTCAAATTTCATCGGTTTGGAAGAAAACGAGAAAATACAATGGTACTTCGTATGTGATCATTAATTTCGATGGTTTGTTGATGTTGTGCAAAGACTAAGCAAAACGTAAAAAGCAAAACCTAGATGATTTTTAGTTGATTGGGGCGTTGGAAGATTTTCAATTAGGGACTGAGGGTCACTTATTTGTTTCTCACAAATTACGTGCAAACTGCTCCACAATCCTTCTATATAGGTCAAGAGTCTGGACGTAACTGCTCTTTACAAGGTATTATATAAATTTCTAGGTAGCTAGATCTCCACGGCCATGCCCCTAGATTATAAAAGTACAAAGTCTATTCAGATATGTGGTTTGCGGATTGGCATCTCGAGGTTCATTGTTGAAGCGTTAATCATGCAAATTACACAAATTTCGTTTCCTTTCATCTTTATTGTTCAATTGGCCGCCCGAAGCAAGTCATGCAACGATGAGCAACTTTCAGAATCAGTCGGTATCTGTCCCTTCATGGCTTGAGTTTCTCGGGTTACTTTCTTTAGGACTTTTTAGGGAAAACGTTTTTAACGTAAATTAAGCAATGTGAAACTACAATAGGGTCAATTTTTCCAGGCATGATCTGGTGAAAAATGCTCTGAGGGAAGCATATTACAAAGGTGTAGGGTTTGCTTAACTTGCCAAAGAAATTATAAGAACATCCACTAATCCCTATCCGCCAGTCAAATAATGATTCAGATCGCGTGTTTATTGATCAAATCCTGTAATTAGCAACTTTAACATATTTTACCCGGGCTTTTTGTAATGGTCTCTGATCCGGATTTTGTTTGTTTATGTGTCACGAGTAAGATCAGACAAAAATGTGTCGTGCGCGCTTATGTTTGGCGGAGGAATCGAGACAGCTTGATCTAGGTAAAACACTACATTCCTATATTTTGCAACGGGGGGTCACAGATGGGAAACAACGGAGAGATGAGACAGGTATGCTATTTCGTAAGGCTCTTCTCTCGACCATCCAAAAAGGACTTCGTGTTAGTCTCCTGACGCCATTAATTCCCGTCTTAAGGCTCTCAAGCTTTAGAATATTTCAGATCGACAGGATTTATATTGGGTGGCAAGTGGAGCGTATACTCACGGAACTGGATCATCTTATCGGATGAGTATTATAATTCAGGAAAAGTACCCAATCAGTCTTAAACCTATTGTACAAATACCAATTCAGTCCTAAACTTTTTAATTTTATCAATTTTATCCTAAAACTTTGCGTGAAATTCCAATGTAGTCATTTCGATCAATTTTTGCAGAAAATTGTTGGCGTGACAATGCAGTCACTACCGGCAGTCCTATGAGGCACATCACCACATTAGCAATTTCCAATAAAAATTAGCTATAAGGACTATATTGTAATTTCGCTCGCCTTAGTAGCAATTTCCGGCAAAAATTAACCAGAAAATACATGGTAATTTCCATAATTGTTTAGGACTAAATTGACAAAATTGAAAATTTTAAAACTGAATTGACATATGTACAATAAGTTTAGCACTAATTGGACAATCAATCTAATCTTCTAATGCCATCAGGCTTTGAGGAGAGGCGATGATGTTTAGAAGAGCATTGGGAGAGAATAGCATATGAGATTCAACTCTTAGCCAACTCTTGCAACTATAAAGTGAGTAAAAAAATGAAGATGACTTTTGCAATTATTTTTCTGAAATTTTTTGTGTACAGGAGAATGGTATTGGTAATATTTGTGCTTTTGATTTACTTAAATAATCTACACATTCTTTGGCAAAAAACAAAAGTATTTACACACCATTTAAGAAGGTCATGTCAAAACAGTTTTTCTAAAGACGATGACACCTTTTAATGAATGGTTCGATTTGTAAAACTTTTGCTTACCCATGTCACTAGAGAGTCACCTCCAAATGCTCTAAAAATTTCTTTAAACAAGAGAAAACATTATGTGTAACATGTCTGCACTACATAGCAGGTGACATCCATAAGATAGTTCCATAAAATCCAATGATTATTCATTAAAATTAAGGCACAACTTGCCTTTCTGACTAGAGCACCTGGAACTTTAACTAGACTTCCGTACCAGTTATTCTTTTTCCTTGTTTGTATTTGATAAACCATTAGAAAAGAATTTTTTTTTAATTCTTAAGCTTTCTAGTTTTGAAAAATACAATTTCTCTGCCGAATATCTATTTACCATAAATTTCAGTGGTAACAAGGGACTGCTCAACTTGTGTTCAAGAAAACGTTGATGCCTCCTGTCTCCAGAAAAGAATAAATCGGGAATGGTTGATGACTCTTCAAGCAGTGGACGAGCACCTGAAATAATGTTTCTTCCTCTCTCTCTATCTCTTTGTTGCCCATATGACTAAATAAGTTAAAAGAAGTTTGTAATGAGCACGAGCCTTTGAAAGACAAATGCTCATTTTTCTTTATTTTTCATTTGTTTTCATATCCTAGGACACGTTTTTTTGGGCACTGCGACAGCTTCTTTTTCATGTGGCACAGACAGAGACTGTCTAGACAGAATGGGTAAAAAGAAAGAGGTGAGATAGCAACCCCAAACATTAAAAGAAGTTTCCTACAAATAGCCCCCTTCAATGAAAGGTGAAGGTCAGAATAAGAAAGAGACTGAGCTTAACACAAGTGTTGAGAGAGAGAGAGAGAGAGAGAAGATGGGAACATTTCTAGGGTATGCGTTCACTTTGAGTGTGTCTAGTGACATGGCTCAAGGCAAAGTCCTCCGCTATGATTTTGTGGCGAGTAGGAACATCCCCTTCTCGAGCTCTTTAAGTGTGTCTTTTTTGGGCCATATAGAAGATTTAGTGACTACTTGCCATTTGTTACTAGTTTTAGACACTTTTGAGAGGCATTGCAGTTGACCAAAATCTCATTACTCGTCGATGGTATCATATTAGGCTGTTACAACATTTAAAAGGAATCTCTTTAAGAGGCATTGCTGTTTATCATCTAGAACATTTAGTGACTACTTGCCATTTGTTACTAGTTTTAGAAACTTTTGAGAGGCATCGCAGTTGATCACGATCTCATAACTCGTAGATGGTGTCATATTAGTCCGTTATAGCATTCAAATAAAATCTCTTTGAGAGGCATTGCAATTTACAATATAGAACATTTAGTGACAACTTGCCATTTGTTACTAGTTTTGGACACTTTTGGGAGGCATTGCAGTTGACCTAGATCTCATAACTCGTAGATGGTATCATATTAGGCAATCAATATAAGAATCTCCTTATTTCACAAATGATCTTCACATCTAAACCTACAGCCAGCTAAATCTTAGACTATGTTCAAGGCCGAAAATTGCAGCATTCAAATAGAAAATTACATGCATTTTTCTGAATATTTCGACACCATGACAGTTTAGTAGTAATACGCAATATCTACAATTGCATAATTTATTTACTTATTCTTTTTGGATGTAGTTTTGATCCCATTTGGAGTCTTTAATCCAAAAGAAAGTGCAGATGCAGGTCTTTGAATTCATTAAAGTTACTCATAGATAATGATGCACCAAAAGAATTCTGCATCAACATGGGATGATTTTTGTTGCAGGTGAAGGAGACACCTATTAAGATGTTGAGTGAGACGAACCGGAGCATAATGACCGTGAATGGTCTATTTCCTGGGCCGGAGATCCGTGCACGCAAAGGCGACACCATTTACGTTAACGTCAACAACAAAGGACTTTATGGAATCACTATTCACTGGTAACAATAAAGCCACCTCCAAATCTCTCCCCCTCTCTCTCCCCTAATCTTGTACACATGTGCAGGCATGGACTGAGACAAATAAGGGATCCCTGGTCCGACGGTCCGGAGAACATCACGCAGTGCCCGATCCCTCCAAACTCATGCTTTCTTCAGAAAATCGTACTCACCGAAGAAAAAGGCACTATGTGGTGGCACACTCATAGCGACTGATCATGTGCCACTATACACAGTCCTCTCATCATTATGCCAGCCTACGGAAAAATGTACCCCTACAAGTTTGACCAGGAACACACAATCGTCATCGGTATTCTACTTTCAACTAACTTAAATGACATATTAAATTTTTCACTCAATCAAACACGCATAAATAATAATTTGTATTGTTTTTCTTAACAAAACTATAATTTGGCATGCAGCTGAATGATATGCAATAGATATGAAGGCCATAATCGACAAGGCTCTTAAATTCGGAGGCGATCCAGACTTGTCCGCGGCCTATACCATCAATGGTCAACAGGGAGATAGTTACCCATGCTCTAATGGTACGAATTTAAGTATATAGTATATACGTAAGTGTGATATCCACTATTTATTCAAAAGAAAAGGTCTTATTTATAGGTGATGAGATCTTGCATAACTATTATTCATTAATACTAATCAATGATGATCGATGTATAGTACGTGTAATTTCAAGATCTCTACCGGTATTAGTTAATATGTTGACTTTTCTTTTCCTTTGGCAGGTTCGGAGTACAACATAACTATTATGCAAGGAAAAATGTATCTCTTCCGGATTATCCATTCCTGGATGAATGAAGAGATGTTCTTCAACATAGCCAAGCACAAACCCATTGTGGTCGGAATGGACGGAGCTTATCTAAAGCCGTTTAAGACCAATTATCTCATGATAACTCCCGGTCGAACGATGGACGTTTTGGCCAGCACAAACCAAGCCCCCGGTTGCCACTATACGGTTTTTAGTTTGTTCGTGGACACTAGGGCCCCATCCAATAAAAATGTCACAAGGGGGATATTGCAATACAAATGCAAATATAACCACTTGGAGACTCCCCAGTTACCCAAGCTTCTGGGTTTCACCAACAAGAGCGATGCCGGAAACTTCACTATTCAGTTGAGGAGTTTGAACAGCAAAGAACATCCGACCAAAGTTCTGATGAAAATCACTAGGAGCATTACGATCACGGTGTTCGTGAATCAGCAACCATGTCCTCCTAATATTAAAAAATGTGAAGGCTGGGGGGGCACTACTATGCATTCGGCAAGTTTGAACAACATAAGTTTTTAGGCTCCATCCATTAGCATTCTCCAAGCATACTACAAGTACGTAAATCGCTACAGCCACCAATTTCCCTCCTATTTGTTAGGATCGAATATTTTTCTCACACCGATAGAGTTGCAATGCATTGAACTATTCTCCAAATTGAACAAATTGAACCGGTTAAAACCTTCGTCATCTTAAGCGAAGGCATAATTCAACATCTAAATGTCCATAACATTATGTTTGTGGTGTGTGCAGCAATTTACAAGGAGTCTACAACAAAACTTTTCCGGATGAACCACCTTCTTGGTTTGACTTCACCGGAAACCTTACGGCCTTGGGGGAAGCTGCCATTTTGACTACCAAAGTGTTGAAGATTAACTATAATGACGAGGTTGAAATAAGATTCCAGGGGACCAATTTTGGAGCAGTGGAGAATCACCCAATGCATTTACAAGGGTATAGCTTTTACGTCGCTGGGATGGGCGATGGAAATTTCAGCGAGACCAAAGTATCAAAGTATAATACAGTGGATCCACCTTATATTAACATCGTCAGACTCCCCAAAAACGGGTGGATAGCAATTAGATTCAAAGCTGATAATCCAGGTACTAAGATTTCATCAGTAGAAATGCATAGAAACGTATACTATTCACAGTCAGACGGATAGTATCTAACTATTTATTATCATGCATCTACCATTTTGGCATTATTTTTGCATGAATTTGTTCTTGTATATGAATGCATAATTGACAGATAATCCTTTTATGGGTGCTTGCAGGAGTGTGGTTCATGCACTGTCACTTAGAACGCCATGCGAGCTGGGGAATGGACGCAGTCCTCATCGTCTGAGATGGGAAGAGAAAACATCAGAAAGTTCGTCCGCCGCCCAAGGACATGCCTTCTTGTTCCGTGTCTTGACTAGGATGTTGTTTTCTTCAAGTTCGTTGCCAGGGCAAAGGTTATTGAAATCCCAGTGGGAATGAATCATCTGTTGTTTTGTGTCGGAGTTTGCAATTTTGCATCATTCTAGTAAGTTTCAATTTGCCACACATGTTTTCACAAGCAAGAAGGTTTTGTAAGATTCCAAATAATTGTGTTATTTTCCTAGTGATTCGAAATGTACTTGTCCGTTGCCAATGGTAATTCCAGAAAATTAATCGATAGAGATAAAAATTTCAACGATGTTGACCAAAAGGGTGTTTACATGCGTTCTTAATAAGATTGTCAAAAAAATAACCGGCATAATTTAAACAATCTAATATGTAAAACACGAATGTCATAGCCAAAAATGCATGCCAACTTGCGGTTTTGACATGTAATGAGTCAATACAAGTGGACTAGAATTTAGAACCGATTAAAGAAGGTCTCATTATATCTCGAACTTTAGATTGACCTTGTCAATGTGAATTTGTTGCGATTAATCTACTCTCGAACGAGATTGTCAGCATTGTTATGTCCTTATTGCGAAAAAAAAGATAAATCGATGCATTGTTCTCTAATAATTTTAAGTTATTAAAAACAAGAGTAGAGTTTGGTATAGTTCATGCGGTCCATAAAATTAGTATATTAAGTAACATGGCGAGGTGCAAGCGGTGAACTTTGTAAATTATTTAGCACTATTTAATAACTTGCTTCACTTAACTTTAAGATGATATCGATCGTCACAGAATAATAGAAATTGCATGAATGTGTTTCTTGGAATTTATTTGAAGCTTTCATAAAAAGTGCTTTATGCCTACTTGGCCAAAAAGATGATAGAGTATTTACAGCTGGGACTTTAATTATATAACTCCAAAACACCCGCGTCATTTAATCAGAACCACTTGCTAAATTTTTAATAACGACACTTCCACTTGTGTAGCCAAAAAGATGCGGTCCATAGATAATGACATTGTCAAAAGATAAACATGTGGTTCTAGGGTTTCGATATTAGTTTGACCAAGGTGTGAACAGATTGCAATACTCTTGTTTTGTACGAGGGTGGCAAAAGAATAACGCAAATTGGAGTGGTCGAGGAGATACCCAAAAAGAACACTCAATTCCATCATTAGTTCACATGTACAAATTCATGTTTTAGGAACATGGGGGGCCTTCGTCTTGCAACAGCTGATCTTCTTCGTGGAAACAGATTGAAAGAGTCCGAAGGACATTGCACACTTTTCCCCACTTTGTAAAACCCACCTTGCTTTGGGTCCTCAAATGTTGGGATTTGGCGTTAGGGGTATCGTACATTTTGCTAACGTGATTTGTAATATGATGTCTGGTCCCAGCGACACGTAGATACATCGGTACCGAAGTTAGATCCAGCATCTCCTCGATCTAGGCGGTGACAAGTCAGATCTTTTTGTTGCTGAGAGAGAGAGAGAGAGAGAGAGAGAGAGAGAGAGAGAGAGAGAGTCATTTAGTACTCATTCAATTGTTGCATACCCAAACACAAGAATACTCGAATTCTTACGGCACAAACACCCCCTCTATCAATGTCTGTTGTCACTGTGCAGTTGCCGCGGTGTTGTCAATCTCTCTTGGACATGGGGCTTCAGATCAAGTATGAAATAGCACTTTCAACTTTCCCATCACCAATGTTGAGCAGTGTCAATCCCTAGCACAAACCCATTATCAAAGATCGCCCAAAAAGGTTATCACCGAAGAAAGTTTGCAATTTTTCAATGTGGTGCATTACTCATGTTATGTGTAATCAGTTTTCTAAGAATCTAACTTTATTCTTGTCATTTGTTAACAAGACCCTAAGAAAAAATTATGAAAGAGTAATGCAATTAAACCGGTGGAAGTAGAGATCAATGTTCGAATTTTCACATTCTTAATATCCAACTCAAGCAGAAAACAATATCTTAGCATAAACTTCAAAGAAAGCATGTCACTTAGAAAACAATCTACGAAGAACATAACAATTTCATTCTAAGATTCACTCACCAATAGAGAGATCCTTCACAGGGACATGAACGATCGGCTCATCTAAAACAGTTTCCTAGTTTACGGGCTCATCAATATTAGCCTCGCATCTCAAATATCTGGATCATTTGCCCAAACCATACATGTCATTGACTCTTAGCAACTATTGATGGCATAATTCAGCATACAACAGCAAAAAGACATAGCAACAAAAATCAATACAATTTATTGCCAAGGATAAACAAACATGAAAAGAAAATAAACAATAAAGTTGAAAGAAGCAAAAAACTGGGACTGGTATGTAATATGCTGCCCCAATTCTGTAACTGGGCTCAAGGACGTGCTTGTCCAAAAAGTAAGTTTTGAGCTAGGAAAACTTAGGCCTAGTTTATATTGCACACTCTTATGAATTGGGTCATTTGGAAGAGATAGAAGAAGTATGATACAATTTCACCCTAATTCCCAATCTCAATTTATTTTCTTCGGATCTAGCTTGCCCACAACGATGTTGTTTAAAAAGCCATTTGGAGTAGATGTGTAACTTAATTGACCAATTTAGAATTTTTTGTGACATGAAAATTAGTTTACCGTTAATGTATCATTGGTGTTTCAACTTGGGTTTTGTGGTGTTATTATCCCATGATTTATTTGGAATTTTCCTAGTTGGTAAAAAATTTGTGCCCGTGTGGATGACTACTTGTTAGAATAATTAAATATTAAATAACGCATTCATATAATAGCTTAAGTTTTTAGAACAGTTGGCAGTAGTCCCACAAAGTTTCACACTACCTACCTACAAAATGATATGTATAGCCCAAAATTTTTGATAAAAGATAAGAACTTATTGGCTTTTTAATCAAAATAAAACATTTTTACAAAAATTATAATGGAGTTCTACATGATTCAAGTTACTCTTCTTGTCAATATTATGGTTGTGAAATTTAAGGTGTCCACTATAAATTAAAATCTGAAACCCTAGAAGCACAAAGCAAAAGCATAATCTTAGAAGCAAAACTTCCCTAACACAAAAGATATCTCAAAACGTGAGGTTTCAAATGTTTTACCATTTCGCACCATTTGCTTCGTAACATGCAGGTGAAGGAATAAATCAGGAGATTACTTTCTCAAATTACTTCAACAGATGAAGACAGTCCCTGTTTTTGGTTTTTGTATCAGTTAGGGTTTGATGTGCTTCAGAAAAGAAATCACATAAAACATGCATGGACTGTCATGAAGGAAATAAAGCAAGAGATAAGACACTGTTGAGTGGTCAACATGAAAGCTATTTGACAAATGAGAATCCATGCCTCTCTTTATAAAGCTGGCGTTGTCCTATTAACTGGTCTTTGGTTCCATCTTGAAATAATCAAATGCCGTTAATTTAACCATTATTCTTCTCTTAATTGGCATCCTGATAATAAAAAATATTGTAATAAGTGTTGTAGTAGTGCTTGTTAATTAACCAAATAAGGAAAAATTACAGTTTTCAATGCATTACGGCCATATAAAATATGGATAGTGCTTGGAAAATCAAATTTCTTATTAAATATGATTGATGGGACCAATGGAGAATACACAACCACAAAACTTAGAAAAGCTGAAAAGAAAAGGATAAGTACACCTCAAACGCTAAGAAAAGCTATCCTCGACCACAACAAAAAAGATGAGAAGAAATTTTTATGTGATCGCAAATTCTTACAAGTAGTGGGTTCACTTTACACGATTAAAACATGAAATTATGCAACATTCATATAAGTTTTTGTGAGAGGTAGGACATCACTTTACCAACAGTGTAGGCTTTCCCAAGCGAATGTTTTATTGGCTACTGTATGGAGGCTTCCTTCCTCCGTCTTCTCGCATAATTAGTCTCTTTCAAATACTAAGGGTTTCTCTTAAGCTTTTGTACTTCATCTGACTAATGATATTTTTTCTTTCGATAATCCAAGAACCTCTCGCATGGCCGACAGACGGAGGGATAAACCTGGGGTGACGCTAGTGTAGGGCCCACCACCATGGTGCCACACTTAAAAATCCCTAACGACTACGCTGGGGTTCAAACTCTGATCCTTTCGTGGGGGGACTAGAACGCGAGCCAACGCAGCCGCTACAGGCGGTGGTTCATCTGACTAATGATATTCACATAGTTATACCCAAAAAAAAAAAATTCAAATGTTTTGTCATGTACAAAGTATCATTAATCCGCTCTCTTGTGTAATTTAATTAGCAATGAAATAAGAGTATGAATCACTAATCACTTGTAGCAAGTAAAGATGATACAAAATAGGTACCTGCAACCAGCAACTTTTGACTCTATTCTATGGAATTATTATTTGACCCAAAAAATAAAAAGAAACAAAAAAAGGAAAAGGCCTTGATTGCCGCCTTGTATTTGACCTGTATCCCCTCTCCTCCATGGATTTTCTCGTCCTTGCCTTCTTCCATTCCTTTTAAATCAAATTTCTCCTCCTCTTTGTCCCCAAGGTAGAGAGAGAGAGACAGAGACAGAGAGCGCAGTGAAAAGGTTACAGAGACTCTTCGATGATGGGTCAAGCTCCCAACCGAGGAAGCTAGTAATCTCCAAGAGCAAAGGTAAGTGCTTTGATAGTATCATCCCGAGTTTCCAATTCCCAAGAAATCGAGTCATGTGTGATGTGATGCTATAGTCATTTCAGAAATAAGAATAGGATCAAAAGAAGAAAGAAAGAACGTGACACGATGACACATTGCTTTGCAGGTTTTGACGATGAAGCTCAAATGAAATGTCTTGTTTGGTTGAATTTCTGAAACTGGACCTGCCTGGCTCCCTGAATGCCATCTAAGAAGCAGCCTTTGCCAAAGACAGAGTTGGCTACTTCCTTAGTTGGCATGAGGGGAGCCATGCAGGCCCTAATACAAGACATCACACATTACAAGCAGGCAAACTCAGGTCATCAACAACCTAAGATAAGTCATTAATTTCACCAACTTAATTTCTTGTTCACTTCTCATTAGCTAATACGACTTATCCTAACTTGCCTCGTTTGACATGTAGGTCTCCCTTTGGATGAGCTGAGCTTTTCTCAGCGACATACATATATTCTTTCCCAAGCCAATGCAGTGTCATACGGATACTTCCAGCAGATGTGAAGGTTCGGATTGAGTTCGGATTGAAGATCCTCATGAGATGGTCCACATAAACCTTAGAGAAGCGAGTTGGGGCTTAAAAACCCTATCACATTGCGGTTTCAACCCTCAAATTGGTCCTCTCTACCACATTGCGGTTTCGACCCTCAAATTGGTCCTCTCTCTCTCTCTCTTTCTCTCTCTCTCTCTCTCTCTCTCTCTCTCTCTCTCTCTCTCTCTCTCTCTATTGTTGTATATCCTATACTCTTTTGCTTCTTCCCACTTATGGGATAACATAGGCCGGTGATATAAATCAAAGGGGTAAAATTTCTGAGTGGACGCTAAAGGGGCCAATTCCAGGGAAATTGGAATCGAAAGGAAAAAGATCATGCATGCATGTTGAACTAATTGTAACCTAGGAATATAATCTAGCTTTAAATGATAAAGAAACCAGTGGGACCATGTATTTCCACTTGAATTGATAAGAGGTAATTATGCCTGCACGATAATGTCGCTTGAAGTCTCATTTCACATTATATGACATGCTTCATGGCACTGTTCATTTTGTCTCCATTTTACCGATTGATCAAACTTTTAATGTTTTCACTGAAGTACATCCGCAAAGCATTTTTTAAATCTTTTCTCTAAATTTCAATTGGTTTTGTCTACATCACCACGGGTTTAGAAGGGATGTTAGAGATAATTCGAAGATTCATTATATCATCCTTGATTGTGCATATTTTTAATTGATTATAATTGATATTTTGCATAAATAGTCATTTTAAAAAGTTCATAAAAAATCTAATGTAGTTTTTATTAGAGTTAATACCACAAAAAACCCCAAACTGATTTACCTATAATAAGTTTACCATCTATTAGTTTATATTAAATTTTACTTTCAAATTGTTTAGTTGAATGACAGTTAATAGGTATATCAATTTAGGGATTTACCCCTTGGTTTGTCACAGATTTACTAATTTGTGGTATTTCGCAATATTAATTTAATTTAACGGATAATAAATTTGTCACATGCATATTAATTTGGGATTTTTATAAATCAAAAATTAATTTAAAATAAATTTATTATAAATGTATTAATTTGAATTTTTGGAGATATTAATTTTTTTTAATTATGAAATACACAGTAATTACAAAATTCTTTTCCCCACGTTGTGATCTTTCTTCGTCACTCTGGAAACTTATTATTGACAGATCGCTCCCGCATAATGGAGATCGCTCCCGCATGATGGAGCTCTGTGATTGATTTGATGTTTCGTATGAATGATGCAGAACTGGACAAGATGCTTTGCCCTACTTCCAAGTTCCAATTCTTATCTTTCAGGTCATATTCATGTAAAGTTGGACGGTACGTGCAGTCATGTCGTGTACAATATTGTCGGCTACATTATTGGATGGAACTTTGTGCTAGTGTCATTTTCTAAAACAAAATCCCACGATTCACTTAAATCGAAGCTCCGGTGATGTCAATTTCCATATTCCGAGTGCAAAGAAATTCACAATCCAAGATATATATTGATTTTAATAAATTATATAAGATCCATCGACCACGATATAATTATCTGTACATAGAAGAAATTCGCAATTTCTCTTAAAAAATATAACGATCCAAGATTTTCGTACTCTCTATTCACATGTAACGACTTGGATATCTGACGGTCAAATTCTTTGCAGGATTCTGGAATGAGATGATGATGAATGGAAGAGATGACAGACGTTTAATGCAGGGCGGTCTTGGTTAAGTGGACCCTGGCCTCCAGGCTTTTGATGTGACTTAAGGTCTTGGTTTCAAGCGACAAAGCTGCTTCTCGGTACTATAAAGATCTTTCCGATTTCGTGGACTGACTCTGTACAAGGAATCCCCGAGCATAGTGTTGAGATAGTTTTACGTGCAGCTTTTATTTTAAGACTAATGTGTTGTGCTTAGAATCGTTATGTTTCTTTTTTTGGGTAAAGAGAATCGTTATGTTTTGATATGGTAATATGAATAAATTATAGTGAAGCGTGTATTCATTTCAAGATCGTTTGTGAAAGAATTTTCCTTCTCAACAATTTTGGTACGATCCTTAAGTATTGCTGACATCTAAATTTAATAATAATTTGCATAGAAAATTAGGGATTAAATTTTAACCCCTAAACAAAAATATTACAATTGCATAGCATATAGTTTAGATTCATATAAATTAATTGCATTCCGCATTGGATCGGCGGTGGTAAACGAATTTAAAATTCATCACATAAATCGAGCTCAGGCACCAAACAAGTCTCGGCTCACTCGGAAGGCAAGGGCAGAAAATTACAAGTCAAAAAGGGCTGGGTTGTCTTAATTTGAGCTTAAATTAGCTCATCAAGCTTAATTAAAGAAAAGCCTGAATTAATTCAGCCCACTTAGAATTAAATTAAATTAAAGGGTAAAGCCTAAACCTAAGCCCATTAGGACTAGAAAGCCCGGCTAATTGACCTAGGTTTGCATTATACATACATGTTTATGTCTCATAATTAGGGGGATGAAAATTCAAAGAGAGAAAAAAAAAACGTGAGATTTGGGGGGAGAGAGAGAGTCGGCTGCGTACGCGTGCAATCGCTGCTGCGTCGTCTGTGCCTATGCCATGCTCGCTGCTGCTGCTGCCTGAAGTCTACTACCACACCGTTCCAGTGACGTCTGTGGACTGCTGCTACTGCCGATCCATTGCCTGTCCCTTTGCTACTATACCAGTTCGCATCCACAAGCCTTCGGGAATTAACAGAAGAACAGCAACCCCATCGATCACTTCCTAGTCATCGTTCCTGCATCTAAATTTTATTTTTTGTAGGTTCCTGGGCTTTATTCAGCGAGCATTGGACTTTTTAGTGACGTCCCTACATCACGAGACGAGGTTCCCCAAGTCGCTATCTTTGCGATGTGCCAAGCCCAGTAATTGACACAAGAAGCAAAGCTGAAGTGCAATAGCTGGTGAATTGTTCTATTACTAAAGGAGTCGAACAAAGGTGAAATTGGGAGACCAAAAGAGGGATTTTGGTGGTCGGAATGGATTATATTCAGAGGCATCAACTTCTACGTTCGGAGAAAGGACATGCACGAAGATTTCCGTTCTCGTGCATCTCTGTGCTTTCTTTCATTATGCTATTGAGTTTCATGTCCATTGTGCCTAGCCACGTGGTCGTGAATTCCATTGTTGTTGCAAGTGTCTCTGTCTTGTAGGTTTTTTGAGACCACACTGCACCGCTTGTGATCCATTGTGGTCCACCATTGTCGCCACCTCTCATCGCCGCCACCACATTCGCCGTCCGTTAGTCACCGGTCATCCGATCTGCAATCCCAATCCGCTGCAAATTCAAATTTGGAAAGAAATCTGCAAATCAGGTAATTATCTTATCCCGATTTGATCTGAATATTTTGTTGCCTAATTCGTGCTTATTGATATCTAATTTTGCATATTTGAATAGTAAGCATTATTTCAATTAGGATTTATTTCCTTTTTTTGAAATCTTGGATATCTATTACTTATCAAATTTGGATAGAATTTAGAATTTTCAAAATCTTTTGAATATATCCAAGATATTTGAGATATCAAAATTTTTTCAAGATGTGATCGATTAGGAAAATTTCCTAATTCGCAATCGCACATATGGAAATAAATCTATCTATCAGGTTTTAAATAGAGTTATTTCCATTGTGGGTAATTTGAATTTTAGGATCGATCTGTCAGGCTTCAGATCGAAACTTAATTCGAAAGATTTAGCGGTTATATTTTTTTTTACTAAAAATTTATGATTTGAATTTAAATTCGAAAATACAAAAAAATTTCATAAAAGAAAATCAAAATTTTTTCTCTAAGTCAGGATTTATCAAAATTGTCAAATTGAGTATTTTTCTTGAGATTGGTACCGAAAGGGCGTTAGGGTAATCTAGCGTAACCAAGTTTCCGAATTTATAATTTCTGGTTCTCAGAAATAAAATAATACTCCCGCTATTTTATTTAGGTTTCTAATCAACCTACCTTAAATGATTAGTGGCGACTCCCATCGAAAATATTTGCATGCTCACAATTGGACCTAAGTTGCGATTTGGTAGAGTTTGGGAGAACTCGAGCTAGGTTAGTTAATTTAATTGATCTAGTAATCCTTTAGCTTAAGATCGAAAACCTGATTTTTGTAGGTCGCGACAGCTTGGCGACTCCACTGGGGAGTGCTTGAATTTTTTTTGAAAATTTAAAGAGGACTTAAGCCAAAAAAAAATTTTAGACAAAAATCACTCGATTTGGCAAAATTTAATTGAATTCTCATTCTTAGGTGTTAAATGTTTTTGTAGGATGGGAGTTATAAGGGAAGTAGTGATTGGCTAACCCTTTGTTTTGCAGGTTTGGTGGAGTGGAATTTGGTTTAATTTTCGTACTATTGAAGTGGTGGTTGCATATAATTGTTGTGCATGATTTACAGTATTTACACTACACCACACACAACCTGTGACTGGACCTGGGTCACATCCATAGTTTTAAGATGGCATTTAGGTGGTTCTTTAACCTTGGCGGTAAGGTTTCGCTAAAGGTTATCCCATTTGAATCCCGAAAATTTTTCCAAAAAATGGCCCAAGGGTCGTCCTCATGCACGTGAGGCTACAATGCATGGAGGTTGCCCTTGTCAACCGAACCGAGCCGAAGTGATTGGACCCGACTAGTCATGACTAATGTACGCGAGGTTGCGACTAATCATGATGATTGTACGCGAGGCTGCAACGCGTTGTTCCATTCATCATTTCACTTTACAAAGCCATTAAGATAGATAGATTAAGATTTAAATTCACGATTTATGTGCATGTCTCTGTGATTGACATTTTCTCCCCAAAGATGGTAATTTCTCAAGCTTTATCTTTGGTTTTCTTCATCTTATTTTGCGTTGATCCATGATTTAGGTTGAGTCATTTGGCACGTGGTCTATATAAGAATGGGTCACCTCAATATCCGTTTCGTGCCTACTCCAAAGCTGGAGCTCAAGAAGTTATGGAGCTAGTTGAAGCTAGATGGTCAGCAGTACGTTCTCAAATGCATTGGATTCATGCTGCCAATCCTAGACATAGATGTTCAGAGCGGGATCATGCAGGCACTCGCTCATTTTTGGTGCCCCGAGACAACCACATTTGTGGTGGGAGGTAAGTTTAAGCTTACACCGACTCTGGAAGAATACAATATTGCCATTGGGAAATCGATTGAGTTGGATATGGTCGAACCACCCATTAAGGTAGATCCTGTGGTAATGCTTGCTGAATTTTTGAATTTGACTAAAAAGGAAATTGAAAAAGTGCTAAAGGGTAATTGTCAAGCATGTCCATTATCTTTTCTTGTTGAACGTTTCGAAAATAACTCCGTCCTCACGAGATCTAAAATTTTTATCTTAACTTTTTTGGGACTCATTATTTTTCCATTTCGTCAAAATGCTATTGATCCCGTCATAGCTTGAACGGTAAAACTAATATGTGGTGGAGTTAGTTTTATAAACACAATTCTGACAAAGACTTTCATATCTTTGACACGATTCAATAAAGGAAAAGATAGAACTTTTTGAGCCCCGATTAAGCTTTTATAAATCTAGCTTTTCTCATACCTTTCTCAATTTGGAGAAGATATGACTGTATTTGAAATGGGCATGACTGATAACCATATTTTAAGGTTCAAACAAATACAAGATAAAACTAAGAGTTTGCACTATACGCAATGGATCCATCTGTTCAAGAATCCAAACTTTAAGATTTTCCTTTGGCAAGCTGTGTGGTTTCGGGAGGTCGAGGCTCGACTATACCATGGCGATCAGAAGCCCGTACCTTTAATGGGCATTTATGGGGCAACCTGCTATCAGCCCCTTCGGGTTACACGTCAATTCCAAGTTCTACAGGATGTCCTACCTCCACTTAGGCCCAATGAATTTTAAGTCCAGTTCGAGAAAGGCGAGTCCTACAGAGTCGAGCTTAGGCGTCATTCTGAGGCTTGGCAGAATTGTTCCACTCAGAAGTTGATTTGGCCCGCAGATGAGCCCACCAAGAGGATGAAACGTCACTTTGCCACGGCCCGATATGTTCAGTATCATACCATTTCCGCTGAGATACTCCCGAAGATCCCGGTCATGACAATACGGCATGCCCTTCAGACTCAAATCAAAATTAGCGAAGAAAAGACGATAAAGACCCAGGATAAGACAGATGCTCTGGCTGAAGAGAATGCACGATTATGGCATGCCTTGAAGGCCCATTCGTCTATAGATCATGTGGCCTCTAAAAAGAGGAAAACCATCTGATTTTTTGTTTGGTTTAGGGAGTTTTTCTTTTTTTTTTAGGAGGAAATGTTAGCTTACTATTAATGTTTTCTGGTAATAGATGTCATTTCTGAATGATTTTTCTAAAAATTCTTTTGAGACATTTTCCATTTTGAGCAATTCAATGAAAAACGTTAAGCTATAATTTGTAAATTTTGGAATTAGTCCAAGTTTTTATTGAATGAAGCAATTTGGAATTTCGGGATTTACTGGACGAATCAGTCTTTTGAAAGAAATTTTATCTTGAAGGTCTAAGGAATGTCATGGACCGACTCGTTATTCCCACTTGTTGTATTCATTCGATCGTTACTTTTGTAGGTAATTTGCCACGGATCCCCCTCATCCTCATAATACTTGATCAGTGACCCAAAAGAAGGATAGCTAACCAAGCCGAGATTGCAGCCATGATTGACGAAAAGCTAAAAGAACACATGAATATAATCAATGAGCAGATCGCGGCTGCTATGTCTAAAATGATGAGTGATCTCATGGCCAAGCAGCAGCAGATCAATGCCGCCTCTCAATCGAAGATTCCGCCTCTAACCCGTCAAGGCCTCCGCCTCGACAAAGCTCCTACAGTAAATACTAATACAACTTTTCAACTAGATGACGCCATTTTGATTGATACTAGTGCCTCTTCGGCGACTCCTATTCTTCATTCACCCCCTAATGATGAGAATGCCAAGTTGCTAGTTAAGCTCGACTAGAGGTTACGTGAAGTGGAGGGAACTCAAAGTGTTCCACCTGTTGATCTGTTTATTTTTGCTCGGGTCCAAGTGCTTGATAAATTCAAGATGCCAGCCTTCGAGAAGTATGACGGCACCTCAAACCCAATTCAGCACATTGAGATGTACCAGGGGCTCATGAATAGATATGTTTCTAACGGACCTCTAATGATCCAAACCTTCCAAGCAAGCTTGAAGGATGCTGCAATAAGGTGGTATACTAACCACCAGATCAACCGGAAAGACTTGTGGGAAGAAGTGACAAACCTTTTCATCAAGCACTTTAAGTTCAATCTCAATGTCACCATTACAAGGGAAGATCTGGAAAGAGCTGAGCATAAAAAGGGCAAGACTCTAAAGGAATATGCCACTTGCTGGAGGAACATAGCGGGACAGATCATGCCTGAACCCTCAGAACGTGACTTAATGAAGTTGTTCGTGTCCACCCTACCGCAACAGGTTCGTTCACGAATGTTAGTAACGGCCGCCCAATCTTTTAGCCAGCTGATAGCTATGGGTGAGGAGATTGAGTCCGAGCTCGAGAAAGGATGGTACAGTGAGTTACGTTCATCAGGCAAGAGATTTACTAGTAAGAAGGACAAAGAGCATGTCTCCAAAGTCAACATGACCTATGTGCAGAAGACGCCAGTTCAAGCCCCGAAACTACAATTTAGCACCCAACAGACAACCTCTTATGGGCGGCAAGGCTAGCAGGACCCACGCCAGCAGCGCAAACCTCACCAGTTTACTCCACTTCCTAAGACGTTATCTCGGGTACTGACGATGCTAAGGAAAAGAGCCCGCTGAATTCAGAGCCATAAAGATCTAACGCTGCTGGCTTTGTAAGATATGATTCATCAAAGAAATGCGATTACCATAGAGGTAAGGTAGGACATTCGACAGATGATTGCCAAGTGCTCAAACATCGAGTGCAAGATCTACTCGAAACTGGAGCATTTGTGCTACAGCCAGCCGGTAAGTCCAATGTGTAAAGCAATCCACTCCCTGATCATTCGAGCAGTGCAAATGTTGTCCTTGGTGCGAGAGTCAAGCAGGTTCAAGGCTTTAGGGTCCCTCTCGAGGATATGCTCGATGCTTTAGTCCAAGCTAGTTATGTTTCGACTGGTAAAGTGGTGTCATTCGGTGAAATAGAAAAGAAAGTGGATGAGTTGGTAAGAGAGGGAATGATTGGGACAGCGGATGAATTCGGGGTAGTGGCCTCTATATCTCAAGTCATCATTGACTGGAATGAAGAACTCGCAATGATGACCGATGAACAAGTTAAGTTGGATCCTGACGTGCCCTTTCTCGAGGACGCCTCTGACGATGACCTCGGGATCATTATACCCGATGCTTTAGAAGTATTGGTCCTGGTATTACCTCAGCCCTACGCTTATGAAAGTAACAAGATGGTTCCATGGTCGTACGACGTTGATCTAAAGCACAAGGTTCAGGACCTCTTAGATACTGGGGCATCAACATTTCGTGCTTCATGGCTCTGCCAAGGCCGAGATAATCTTCTCATAGTTCCAAACATCCAGACCACATCCCCGAGTCTTGCAAGAATGATACATGAAGAGAAGGAGGTGATCGACACCCTGGGGCAACCGAGCGGCAAGTTCGACTACTACGTGAAATATTCGGCTCCCCCGAGCTTTTATATTGACCCGCGTGATATCGTCCCCGATGAATGGGGAGGTATGGATGATCTAATACCTCAAATGATAGAAGATCCTGATGATGCGATGGAGGGAATCACTGCTCTGTTCAATAACATGCACATTGGAGTTATCGAGGAAGGATCGTTGGATGAAATGGATACTGGCTCGCGAGAGTAACACCTTTATTTTTTCCGCACACTCCCTTGCGTGGGAATTTCTATTGCTTTCTAGGACTTGCCCCGTCTCGAGAGCTACTTTTTAGGATTTTTCATTTCTATGACTTTATTGTCCTAGTTTCCATTCCAATAAATATAATTCATTCGGTGATAATCAATGAAATTACAAATTATTTTTATTTTTTGGGGCATATTGAGGTACATCAAACCAGTCTGGTGATGATATCCAACCGATAAAAGAAAAATATAATCTAAGGAGAATTCTGAGGCCGGGGCTTCTTCATACTCCCTCGTGTTGAAGCCTTCTTAAAAAAAAATTAAAAGAAGAGAAAAATTTAGAAAAAATGCAATGTCTACCCTTGTTTGTCCTTCTAAATCCCTTACTTTATATTTCAGGGACAATCTTGTGACACGTGAGGGTATGGGAACTATCCAATCTAATGAATTATGTGCAACTGAGCTTGATCCCAATGACACCGATGAACTCAACAATTCCTTAGACATTCAGCGTGATCTAGAGCTGCATGAAAGGCCCAAAGTCCTCACATCAGACCAAACTGTCATCGTTAATCTTAGTGATTCCGGAGAACCCAGAGAAGTGAAGAGAAGGGAAAATCCCCCTGAGAGTGAGACGAAATGCCCGATCCAGTTGCCGCATTAATAGGTAAGTCTTTCAACCAAAAAGTGCGTCAACGACACTTCAAGGTAAATGATCTAGCCTTGAGGAATGTACTCCCAGACTTTCTTGTTCCCGGAGGCAAATTCGCCCCAAACTACATCGGTCCATATGTGGTTAAAAAGGTGCTTTCCGGAGATACCCTGGTTCTAGCAGAAGTGCATGGTTGTGAGTTTTTTACTCTTGTTAATTTTGATGCTGTGAAAATGTATTACTCCTGATAAAATCTAACATTTTGCAACAAAAGCTTTCAAGTGTTTAGTTTTATGTTCTGAATTGCAAACATTTCACTGATAAATAAATGGTATCAATCAATTTCAAGTTAAGATGTTTGCTTTGGCTTTAAATTCGGCATGGTTATTTTGTCGGTCTGCATCATCGACTTCAAAAGGGAAATCTATTTAGACAATCTTATAACTCATGTAGAATGAATTGAATGTGTTGAATGAGGTACATTGGGATGATGAAAGGCAAGCCCTATCCTATATACAGTCCCATGAACTAATCTTCAGTGAGTTGAGTGGAAAAATTCCATGTCTAGAAGGTAAAGAGTTATCTCGCAAAAGGTATGGCGACCGAGATGACAAGAGGTATTTTCATTTCTCTATCTTAAACACTACAAGTTGTCCATTGTTTCACCACTTTGAGCTTAAACGCTTGGAGAAATCCTTTTAAATTACCCCTGTCAAGAATCACCTCACATCGGGGCAAACTGGAGGTAAGTCAACATCATAAGGTGAAAAATGAGTAGAAATTTTTTTGCTCTCACTTGCATCAATCTTCGAGTGTTACTTTTTCAGATGAATTCACATGAAGTTCGAGTGCCTTAAGATGACGAAGAGCATTTCTTTCTCTATCTTATACACACTTTATCCTTTGTTAAGCCCAATTGAGCCTGTGAATTCGTTTCTTTAACCTAGTTGGTGATCATCCCCTACGCTGGGGCAAGGCAAAACTCATCATTGTTCAAACAGCATATTCAGAGCGCCGATAAAAGATGAAGACCCTTGAGAGTCCAAATGTCAGGTAATTTGGTAAAAATAAGCCAAAGTGTGGTTGGCCAATATATGCATTATAGACAGTGTGTGTCAAAAGTCAAAAAAAAAAAGAGGAAGGGCAAGAAAAAGTGGTGTGCCTAGTAAAAGTAAGGCCAATGCCTCTAAAAAATGTCGAAAAAAAAAGGGGGAGATCATTAGAGAAAAAATGTCAATATATGGCATGTCAAAGTCATGAATCCCAGTAGAGCAATAGTTCTACAAGTCTCAAAGGAATCAAGTGACGAATTCTCGAAACCAATGGAGCATCTACCAAGAAGACAATCCCTGGTGAAGGAGAAGACCGGTGATAATGCCAAGATGATCACCAACTTATTCGCCCCAACTATACACATTTTGAGCATAATGATCCATTCATTTCTCAACCCATGAGCCTAACCTACCTTACGTCCCTTGCAAAGTCTCTTCAGATTATGGTACTTGAACTAACGTAAAGTTTCAGATATTTATAAGCTTAGCTCGAAGAAGTGCGAGCAAATCCATTTCTATCTTATTTTGCAGGGTTCTTGATTTGTAAACCCGGAGACAATTGCGGAGTATTTTCTTCCAATAGCCTCGACTCGAAGAGTCCTTTTTGCTAAGCCATTGACCAAGCCCACGTTATAATCCTGACAAAGACCTTTCAGATTAGTAAGGTCGTACCGTTTGCGAGAATACTCAGACCCTTGTCCACAGGATGAATGTGAGATAGAGTGATTCTCATAAAATAGCCACTTTTCGATGAGGATGAGAGAAAGCCCTTCCGGACCGGAAGTCCCTCATTCGACATTTTCAAGATATCTGCTTGTAAATCAAGATTGTCTTATCATGATTCTCCCCAGTGAAATTTTGTAATACCGACTCGATAAAATCATCATGCATGAAAACTAGTCAAATTTATAATGCATGAATATATGCGTCATTGATTGCCCATGAATATATATTACTTGTTGTTTATAACCGTGTCTAGCATGAGACACGCCCTCAAGAGTCAGAGATATTATCAGGTAAATATATCTCTATCCTTTGGATGTTTGTGATTATTCAGGTATTCCTAACCTATTCGAGCAATTGTCAGGTCCTATATGTGATTATCTCTAAATACCTCTAGCGATATCCAGGCATCTATTGATCAAGCCTTTTCAGGTACCTCTGATAATATCCAAGTACTTTGTTAAAAAACCCATGAGCATTCAGGATAGCCCCTGGTTCACCCAATTGTTAAGTGTCCAAGACGATATCCAGAAGATTCCTCCATAATACGCCTATGAGGAAGGCCACTGAAGTCCATCAACGTTCATCAAGCAACATCTTTGAAACAAAGCCTAAGTGATTGTCAGATGATACAAAATCAGAATCATACATCGATTTACTTTACCACTCCTACAAGGTAAGTGAATTCAGGTACGTCTGCTAATTATTCTTCATTATTTCTCTCTTCGGAATAGGAGACATGATCTCTCTCATATGTTCACCAAGTGGAACAGGTGGCATATCTCTGTGTTTGCCCAGTAGAATAGGCGGCATGGTTTCTCATTTTGTGTTGTCCAGTAGAATAGACAACACACCCCATTTCATGTTAGCCCAGTAGAGTAGGCGGCATAGTTTCTCTTTGTGTTGCTTAGTGGAATAGACAACACACCCCATTTAATGTTTGCCCAGTAGAACAGGTGACATATCTCTTTGTGTTGCCCAGTGGAATAGACAACACACCCCATTTAATGTTTGCCCAGTAGAACAGGTGACATATCTCTTTGTGTTGCCCAGTGGAATAGACAACACACCCCATTTAAATGTTTGCCCAATAGAACAGGCAGCATAGTTTCTCATTTCGTGTTCACCCAGTGGAACAAGTGGCACAACAAACCTCATGCTCGCCCAATGGAAGACGTGACATAATCCTTTTCGTGATTGTCCAGTGGTATAGGCAACATGTCCCCATTCTTTCTTCATATCATGCACTATTTCTCATCTGTGGGAAACTACAGGTAACGGATAGGTAATCCAGTACATTGAGAACCTTACTTCCAGTGGACTAGAAGTTTGGCGATCGAGGGAGCTCACAACATTATAAAGCTTTCCCTCATTTGGATGCTTTTTGTGTGATCCGTATGTAAAGCTCTTTCATCGCTCTACACGAAAGTGAGAAGCCTTAGCATACGTTGCTTATTGTTTGCATATCACGCATCATTGCATTTAAAAAAAAAATCATTCATCATTTTGCATAGTTTAAATTTAGGTTTCAGTCTTTGAGCGAAACCTCTGCGAGCCCCCACTCAAAGAGGGGCAGCTATTGACACCAAAATTTAATAATAATTTGCATAAAAAATTAGAGATTTTATTTTAACCCCTAAACAAAAATATTACAATTACATAGCATATAGTTTAGGTTCATATAGATTAATTGCATTCCGTATCGGATCGGCGGTGGTAAGCGAACTTAAAATTCATCACATAAATCGAGCTCAGGCACCAAACAAGACTCGGTTCACTCGGAAGGCAAGGGCCGAAAATTACAAGTCAAAAAGGGCTGGGTTGTCTTAATTTGAGCTTAAATTAGCCCATCAAGCTTAATTAAAGAAAAACCTGAATTAATTCAGCTCACTTAGAATTAAATTAAATTAAAGGGTAAAGCCTAAACCTAAGCCTGTTAGGACTAGAAAGCACGGCTAATTGACCTAGGTTTGCGTTATAAATACATGTTTATGTCTCATAATCAGGGGGATGAAAATTCAAAGAGAGAAAAAAAAAACGTGAGATTTGGGGGGAGAGAGAGAGTCAGCTGCGTACGCGTGCAATCGCTGCTGCGTCGTCCGTGCCTATGCCATGCTCACTGCTGCTGCTGCTTGAAGTCTACTACCATGCCGTTCCAGTGACGTCTGTGGACTGCTGCTACTACTGATCCATTGCATGTCCCTTTGCTACTGTACCAGTTCGCATCCACAAGCCTTCGGGAATTAACAGAAGACTAGCAACCCCATCAATCACTTCCTAGTCATCGTTCTTGCATCTAAATTTTATTTTTTGTAGGTTCCTGGGCTTTATTCAGCGAGCATTGGACTTTCCAGTGACGTCCCTATATCACGAGACGAGGTTCCCCAAGTCGCTATCCTTGCGATGTGCCAAGCCCAGTAATTGACACAAGAAGCAAAGCTGAAGTGCAATAGCTGGTGAATTGTTCTATTACTAAAGGAGTCGAACAAAGGTGAAATTGGGAGACCAAAAGAGGGATTTTGGTGGTCGGAAAGGATTATATTTAGAGGCATCAACTTCTACGTTCAGAGAAAGGACACGCACGAAGATTTCCGTTCTCGTGCATCTCCGTGCTTTCTTTCATTGTGCTATTGAGTTTCATGTCCATTGTGCCTAGCCACGTGGTCGTGAATTACATCGTTGTTGCAAGTGTCTCTGTCTTGTAGGTTTTCTGTGACCACACTGCACCGCTTGTGATCCATCGTGGTCCACCATCGTCGCCACCTCTCATCGCCGCCACCACATTCGCCGGTCCGTTAGCCACCGGTCATCTGATCTGCAATTCCGATCCGCTGCAAATTCAAATTTGGAAAGAAATCTGCAAATCAGGTAATTATCTTATCCCGATTTGATCTGAATATTTTGTTGCCTAATTCGTGCTTATTGATATCTAATTTTGCATATTCGAATAGTAAGCATTATTTCAATTAGGATTTATTTCATTTTTTTCGAAATCTTGGATATCTATTACTTATCAAATTGGATAGAATTTAAAATTTTCAAAATCTTTTGAATATATCCAAGATATTTGAGATATCAAAAATTTTTCAAGATGTGATCGATTAGGAAAATTTCGTAATTCGTAACCTTACATATGGAAATAAATCTATCTATCAGGTTTTAGATAGAGTTATTTCCATAGCGGGTAATTTGAATTTTAGGATCGATCTGTCAGGCTTCAGATCGAAACTTAATTCGAAAGATTTAGCGGTTATATTTTTTTTTACTAAAAATTTGTGATTTGAATTTAAATTCGAAAATACAAAAAAATTTCATAAAAGAAAATCAAAAATTTTTCTCTAAGTCAGGATTTATCAAAATTGTCAAATTGAGTATTTTTCTTGAGATTGGTACCGAAAGGGCGTTAGGGTAATCTAGCGTAACCAAGTCCCCGAATTTATAATTTCTGGTTCGCAGAAATAAAATAGTACTCATACTATTTTATTTAGGTTTCTAATCAACCTACCTTAAATGATTAGTGACGACTCCCACTGAAAATATTTGCATGCTCACAATTAGACCTAAGTTGCGATTTGGTAGAGTTTGAGAGAACCCGAGCTAGGTTAGTTAATTTAATTGATTTAGTAATCCATTAGTCTAAGATCGAAAATCCGATTATTTTAGGTCGCGACAAGTATCAGAGGACTCAATTCGTTTCGATCTATGAATAAGATTATATCTAATTTATTTCCTGTGGTGGTGGACGATTGTAGCTATCGGTAGGTCGCTTCAATCATTTTAGGCATCAATCAATTCATTAGGCCATAAATGCAAAGGTAAATCAGCTCATTGTCAGCCCATGTATCTCCAAATATCGATTGGCTTCATGGAGTTTAACCATTTTGAATTGAAATAGCTGCTTGCTAGTGGGGCTTGCTAGAAGTGGTCATACATAAGTGCGTTGAAATAGTCATATCAATACTAGCTAGGGATTTTAGGCTTTATTTTCACTAGCCCTCAAGAAAATGCTCAGCCATTTTCTAGTAGCTAGGAGATATTTACCTAGTTTTGTAAAGAAGCACTAAAATGATTCAATTCCAAACATTACAAAGACAAAGGTTCTCCATAAGAAGTAAACTGAAAAACATCCTCCAACTTTTTACAATAAAATTTGCATAAAATCCATGCAAAAGATTGATTTCATTTCATTCAAGTAGTATGAGCAGGTTACATAGTAGGAGCATGAGAAATTGAAGAGCCCAAAGGCTTGAGGTTAGGTTTGAGACCCAACTTTTTGGCAATCTATTGACTTGCTGGGACTTCGGTAGAGCGATCGAGAGGTTGAAGATGATGAACAGCAAGAGAAGCTCCAAGAATGGAAAGAAGGAAAGAACATAAGCAATAAAAAAGTAGAATAACACTGAAAAGCTAGAAGAAGAATAGCATTGTTTTGTGGTAACAAACTGAATTTTCAATCCTTTTCCCGAGATTTAGAAAATGAATATTGATCAATGGACTATAGTGAGATCTCGCCCGGAAATGCGCATTCACGAGATGCTAACCTTAGGGGTAGGGCTATTACGAGATTGAGTTCGTACGACCAAAGAACTCGACCTGAGTTCGATCTTCGACCATATGGATTGATGAGGGAATGTTTTGAGTCAACCGAGATCCGTCTATTTGATTGATCGTGTCCGAAGGGAACTAGCAACAGATCCTCGCAATTATATGACAATCGAGATCGTCCTGGGTAGAGTAACCTTAAACGTGATTTAACTTAGTGTCGGTCACGGGTCGAGAGCGCGTAATTCCAGAGAACCACCCGTTAGCCAGAGATAAGGTAAAATTGCGATTGTTCAATTTTAGTCATTTCTTGGAATTCGGGCTCGGGAATCGAGAATTTTGAAAGTGACAATTTTGAGCGGCCGATGACGTTTTTGGCTTGGCCAACCTTGGGGCCACCCATTTCTGCAAAAAAATGGATTTCGGTTTGGGACTGGAAAAATTACAATTTGCCCCTCTAGACCCCGACGTTGATTCTGAGGCTGTATGAGATTATTTTTCGAGGCTGATGTCATTTGAGGGTGACCACACACATTTAGAGTTGTTACGGTCAAAAAATGGAATTTTGCCTCAGAAGTGAAAAATAATATTTTATTCCCCAAGACTTTGCAGTCGATTTTTGAGGGCTTAAGAAACTATTTTCACAATTCCGACGCCATATTATGTTGGCCACACCCATTTAGGGTTGGTACGAGCGAAAAATGGAATTTCAACCCGGGACCGGAAAAATGACCGTTTTTGCCCCTGGGCCATGTTCAGTTCCGAAATTTTGGAGATATTTTATGGATGACCATCAACCCAATAATGCATATTCCACTTGGACCAGGGCAATTATTGGACTTTGGAGTAATGTGAACCAAGTGTTAAAAGGGCAATTTAGTCATTAAAGAAAAATTTGACTATTTAGTCAAACCCTCCACTCTCTCTCCTCATTCTCATCATTATGACCTCCGGCCATCCCCTCTCCCTCACGATCAGCCCCTCCTCTCCTGTTTTCTCCCTCTCTTGTTTCCTTGTCGTGATCATCGCTGCCGCCGCCGCTGCTGTTCCGCCCATTCCAGCCACCCATCCAACTAGTTTGTCCCGCCTTTGTAGGGTAAATGACCTCCCCAAATGTTGTCTAGGACCTTGGGTATTGTTAGGCTCGTTTAAGGTTTGGGTTTAGTTGAATGGTAGTTCGATTTGTGGTTGTTGGCTGATTTCCAGTTAGGTGGTTGCTGCGTCACTGGTTTTTGCTATTTTTACTGTGACTTGTGTGGTCTGAATTTGAGCAAGTGTTTTTCATAAAAGTTGTTCCCAATATCTTGAAGTATGATATACTTTAATTTGGGAATTTTTGGAAATCATTTGCGGCCATTCGAAAGTCCATCTTTGGACCGAAATAAAACTGCCCGATTTACTGTTCACTCGACCTTTTGGTCTGTTCGAATTTTTATAAGTTTTTCCAGGCATATTTTCAAAATACTTTCTTCACAAAAATTGTTGGGGACATTTGTGGCTATAACATATAAAAATTTCGAAACTTTAAAAAATGATTTGGATACTGAATGAGCTGTATTTTGATGGCCTGAGGGGCTGTCCGAGCGAATCGGATTTTGTCCGATTTTGAGTGTCAAACGAGGTGTTTACAGTTGGATCTGGGTTTTGAGTCCTTTACAGAAAATGTTTACCAAGATGTTTTGTACAACATATCCAAATTTCATAATTTTTGGAGTTGGTTTATTATTTATTTCAAATGGATTTCTGTCATTGCGCAAGTGCCCAGTTTGGACCCGATTTTGTATATTTTCGATTTCTCTCTCTCTCTCTCTCTCTCTCTCTCTCTCTCTCTCTCTCTCTCTCTCTCTCTCGAGAATTATTCGGCGTTATTGTGGTATTTTGATGGGTAGTTTGATGCTTGAATGAGCTCGTATGTGTGATTGTGTGGCTGTGATGTGTGGACTGATCGTGATTAATTTGTGAGATTGATTGGAATTGTTATGGCTAAATTGGGCTTAATTGATTGATTGTGTAGTTTGTGATTGTAGGCTGATTGGGAATGTGTTCTGGACGGTACTTGGGTTGAATGTGATGTGGTGGTGTGATCGTGCATTGGGGTCGCGTGTTATATGTATATGGTCGTGTAGTGTGTTCATGCAACGAGATTGTGTAAATGTGAAATATGGGTGAAGTGTGTATGTTTGGCCATGTGTATGTGTGACCGTGTGGCATGTGTAGAGAGTGTGGAATTAAGGTATGAGAGTGTAGGATTGGTTGGAAAGGATCTGTCCTGAGGTGTGTACGTTTACGCGGGACGATGCCGTCCCTGATGAGGTGATGATGCTCGGCCCAACGGGGTGTCGATGCCTGATGAGGTCAGAAGACTGTTAGCCTAATGCGTTTTACGTAAACACGGTAATTAAGGAAAGGGAGAGGTAGGATTCCGTTCTGAGGCGTATTCGTTTACGTTGGACGATGCCGTCCTTGACGAGGTGACGATGCCCAGCCCAACGAGGTGACAATGCCTGACGAGGTCAGAAGACCGTTGGCCTGATGTGTTTTACACGGGTGCGGTAGTAGTGGAAGAGTTGAGAATGAGCGGAAATTGGCTTGAGGTGCGAGGTTTGAGAAAGTGACCCATGATGTGAGTTAGTGTGTGAGTGTATTTGTATCGTGTGATGTGATGCTTAATTATGGGGTAAAAACTGCTACGCACGGTAAGGGATGTGCCCAAGTAGGTTTTATCTTATAATTGAGGGACGTGCGCGTCTGTGATTCATTGCTGTGGTATATTGGTTGTATTGTTGTCTAACGTGCAGGGATGCGCATGATGAGTTCCAGGTAGATTCGTATATGTCTGTTAGCTTGGCTGATCATTGCATGTTTTGCGTGCTTCATCTGGCGGTATGTGAGTGCCTACGTGGGGTTTTGGGTTGTACACTTATTAAGATTCGTTTCATAATTATATAATCCACAATTTTAGAACCCTAGCCGTAAACCCGGGGAACCGCCTTCTCTTTTTGAAGTGCGAAGAGCTGCCCATGGTGCCCGATGGATTCGCAGGCGATGCCCAAGAGATTTCCGGAGGATTGAGCCAGAGGAATTAGGGGCAGAATGGAGAAAGGCGACCCTAGGTTTTTCCCTAGGTTGTTTTAGGGTTTGTGTAGATTGGGTAGACCGATAATGAAGTTAGGGTAACCAAACCCCTAAACTTTTGTTTAAACGGTGGCTGAGGATGTTAGTTTGTATTTACGTCTATAACATGATGTTTGTATATTTGGTGTTGTATAAATATGTGGTTGCTCGATTGTTTTGTCGTTCTACCCCGTTGTCGTCATCTTTCTGTCCGGCGTTTTTATATTTTCTTCCGCATGTGCTTTTGATGTTTGGGTTGGGTCGGCAACGTTCCTGGGATGTTGCATCATTTCGATCGGAGCAGGGGATGTCACGAGCTCGTAGGGGTTCGGGGCGTGACATTTGTCCACCTCATGCTGTCACCTTTATACATATGATGGCCAACTAAAACTTCACTGTCACGTCAGATAAGTCTGGTGAGTCTTGATCGAAAGGACTTGATTTCATTTACACTCAAAGGTTGAAGACTAAATTGGCTTAATTAAAATGTTTATAATTCAATTAGTTTCCGTACAATGGGTTTTATAACTTATTGTGCCATTACCCCTTTTACACGCAATGTATATGCTCTTGCGCTAATACGTACATGGTAATGAATCAATAGTGGAATTTACACGTACATAATTCTAATGTATTCAATGTATTCTTTTGACTCTAGCCTTTTTGTTTTCTTGGTCAGAATTTTGACTCTGACCTTGAGCACACTTTAATAATAGTCTGATAGAATAAATATTATATCCGATATATATATTTTTTGGTGTGAATGTAAGTTGTATAAATCAAATGAAGTAAAATAGCTTAGGGGCATCCCCCAGCATCACAAATAGTGCTAATAATTCAAAAGGGTGGAGGTAGTAAGTCTCCATATAGTAGCCAATACAACATTTGTCTGGGAAAGTTTAATTTTTCGCTCTACCTCTTACATTTTTACGTACCTTCGCCAAAAGAATATGGAAGTCAGTTGACTTGTTTTGAAACCATTTACTGTTGCGCTCCATCCAAATGCAATATTTTGTTATGAAGGACAACTTGAGGAGTCTTACCGCCAAGTCTTTGCCCTTTGTTGCCCTAGTTATCCATTGAAGTTCTTCATTCCATCCTCCTAATGGGTGCCTAATCCCATGTTGTGCTAGGATACAACGCCATATACTGCTTGCCCACTCACACTAGAAGAACAAATGTGTTTTGTCTTCAATACCAGCCTTACATAAATTACACTAGATATCAATTGAAGACATCCATTATGCAATGATCCCTGCTGTAGATAGTCTATCTCTGTAAACTAGCCAACCAATAAAATTGTGTTTTCTAATGCCCCTAGTGTAAATTAGATTATACCACTCCACAGTTGGTCCTAAATGTCTAAGTTCATCATATATATCTTGCAACAGAACCTTGAACTCGGGATAATCAATGTTAGAACGAGTTATAGTTTAAGGAGACATCTCCAACTTGAAGCCATACTACCCTTAATATCGAGCTGCATAATAAGGGTGCCTTGCATTTGGTGTTGTGAACCCAAATACTCCAAAGGGAAGAGGAATGACGATTGATGAGATTCCACAGCATGCGGCTTGGCAATACTTTGTTCCATATGTTTAGATTAGGCAGTCCTATTCCTCCGTCCCTTTTAGGGGAGCAAACTACTTATCATGCAACCTCGTGCGAGTCATGATTTGTTGTATTACCAGCCCATAAAAATTGTCTAATCATCTTCTCCACCTTATATATAGTGTGCTTTGGAAGTAGGAACATTTGCATTCAGTAGGTGCAGATGGAGATGAGGACTGATTTGGCTAACTGTAGATGCCCTGCATAACTGATGTGCTTCATGTCCAAACTTTCAATTTTCTTAAAGATCTTATCAATAAGACTCTTACAGTCTGTGTGGGTAAGTCTTCTGGTAACAAGGGGGATACCCAGGTACTTGACGGGGAGGGTACCTAGAGAAAAAGGCCCATGGTCTGGTATAAGGTGCTTCTCTTCCTCATTCAACGCAGAAAAAAAGATTTGACACTTGTATGGGTTGAACCCCAGTCTTGTGAGAGTTGCAAATTCGTCTAGGGCATCTACAAGGCAAAGGACGAAATCTACATCTCCATGTTAAAATAATAACAAGTCATCTATGAAGCATAAGTGTGTGATTCGTTGCTTTTTGCAGAGCCAGTGACACTTGAAAGAAGAAGCAGCAACTTTCGCACTAACAATTCTATCAAGAATTTTCATAAGCATTACAAAAAGGTATAGAGAAAGAGAATCACCTTGTTCCAGCCCATTCGTCATTGAAGTTCACTGAAAACGTCGAAGTAATAATGCACTCGACTATCAAAGCAACCAAGTCATGGGGAGTATTTATAGCTATGAGAACCCCTATGACTGCATCACATTTTACCATGTCATAGGCTTTAATGAGATCAATCTTTATTGCCACCTATTTACCCTTTCCTCCTTTGTGGTAGTTGTGTAGAAGGTCTTGGCATAGCAAAATATTCTTCAAGATCTATCGTCCACTGATGAAAACAATTTGGTTGAGGCCGATGATCTTCGGAAGTATGCAACTAATCCATTATGCAAGAAGCTTAGATATGGTCTTGTATATAACATTGCAGCATGAAATGGGTCTGAACTCCTTGAGGTTTGATGGATTCTAAACCTTCGGTACGAGCAAAATCAATGTGGAATTTATAGACTTCAGCATTTTTTTGACAAGAATTCCATGATAGCTTCCTCAATGTCTTTCCCTATGATATGCCAAACACTTTTGTAGAATAGACTGTTAAAACCATCTGGACCCGGAGCCTTGAAGTCGTTGAAACCCTTTAAAACTCTAAGGATTTTTAATCTTTGAAGTATAGGAAAGGTAACAAGAGCATTAACATCTTCAAGAAATAAAGAAGCATATTTCTCATATGGAATGCTAGTATGACTAGGGTTTTCAAGAAGGTGCTAATAATATGTTATAATTGCATTCTTGAGAGCACCCTCCTCAGTAATAATATAGTCATCCTCGAGTTTGATATGATTGATCCTATTCTGGGCACCCCTTTGCATTATGGAGGCGAAGAAATCCTTACTATTGTTGTCACCCTCCTTGAGCCATAGATTTTTGGATTTTTGTTTAAGCAAAATGTCTTCATGTCTACTAAGAACAAGTAACTCCTCCAGCTGTGCCTTTTATTTAGCTCGAGTAATGGGATTATAAGGGTCAATCACAAGCTCCTGCTGAAGTCGTTTTAGGCTCTCCTTAGCTTGTTTGACCTTTAAGTGTAAGTCACCAAACTGAGATCTATTCAGTCCCTTGAGTTGCCGTTTCAGTGCTTTGAGCTTTGCCACCACTGTGAACATTCTTGATCCTCTGATAACCTATTGCTAGCAAGTGGAGACCAAAGGCTGGAAACCCGGTCTAGTAGTCCAAAACTTAAAGTATTTGAACAAAGGTTTCCTTCTCCTATATGTGGTGTTAAGTCGCACCAAGCATGGGGAGTGATCTAGAACTCCTGGAAGTAGGAATTCAACTGAATAATTGTTATATTTGTTCTACCATTCTGTATTAATAAGGACTCTGTCAATTCTGCTCGCTTTGAGATTATCCCTCTTGCTTTTGTTTGTCCATGTGAAGAAAGGTCCTGTAGACAGAGGTTCAATACGTGCAAGTTCTTCAATCATGGTATTGAATTCCTCCATACCTGTAGTCCAATGAACAGTTGAGCTAATCCTTTCACTTGTGTCCCTTGTTTCATTGAAATCCACCATTAACAACCAAGGTAGATCTCCTGTTTGTCTAGAAGAAAAATTTGAATTGTTGCGCCAAAAAAACCTCCGCTCAACTTCAATATTGTATCCGTAGATGGCAAATAGCAAAAAAGGGTCCACCCCAGGTTTTTCAATGAGATAATGTATGACTTGAGCAGATACTTCCAAAACGATTAGACTAAGTATAGCCGGTTTCCATAGGATCCATATTCTACCCAAGCTACTGTAAATATAGTTATGAGTATAACTCCAACCTCTAAAACTACTGTCAATGACAATATCAACATTCTCTTCTTTAATCTTGTACTCAAACGAAAGAAGAATTTGGGAATCTAGGGATAGAGCAAAGTCAACAATTCCCTTCTCTTGGGGGTACAATAAAGGCCCCTTACATTGCATGCGACAATATTTATAAATCAGGAGGCTCCGTTACATCCTCCAAAACTCCCAGTGTATCCACGGAACAATCCGAAGTAGTCTCTGCTTCCAAAAGAGCAAATCTATTATTAGAAGGCACTATATTGTTGTCACCTTTGTTTCAACTGTTTGATCCTCTTTCCTTTCTACCAACTAGTGTATATTGTGAGGAAGAAGGATAAGACATGACAACAACATGGGCATTCGACTGGGTAACCATGGGGTTAGCAATACTCTCCGGGGTGGGAGATGGATTATGTCCAATATATTAGTTAATATTTCAATATTATTTCTACTGAAATCAAACTTGGGACCTCTAATTTTAATGACATGCCGCTGTGCACATACTCGTACTATAGTACTGAGTGGGAGATCCAGCGTCCCACTAAAATAAAGTCATACACTAAATCACAACTTATCGAAAGCAATGTTGTTCAATATTTAAATACTAAACCATAATTCGTGTTTAGAATTTACGGCTGTTTGTAATATTTTTTTTTTTCAAATATATCTCCCCTCCAACGAAATCGAGATTCTTGGTCCTTAGTGGGTGTAAAGAATGAGATGGGTTTGATCGATCGTATGTCCTTATTCCATTATCTTGGGATTCAAGCAAAATGCAAAGAGAGGCTAAAATGTCAACCAGGCAAAGAGAGAATTTATGTAATTCATGACTTTAGAACACGTATTGGACGCGTTCTATGAAAGTCTTGGTCCTTCTTGTTAAACCCTAAATAAATGGCACATGCAAACACCTGCATACGCACCGGAACTTTCGGATCAAAGCAAAGGAAACAACAGCTAAAGAACAGGACCCGTCAATGGCAACCCTGAGTGCAAATCCTGGATTGTCTGTCTGCTCATTGGTCAGGAATGAATCACTAGAGACAGATTGTCCTCCCAAAAAGCTAAGTAATAACCAGGATCGAAGTCCCCTCCACGTGGCGGACACCCACGTCGAGCTACTTCGGGGCAATGGCGTCAAAGTGACGATCCACTTCGTGGCAATAGCGTCGTATTGAAGATCTCGTTCTTATTGTTTTTCAAAAGACACAGCTGTAACGTGTTGAGGTCCTGAAGCAATAGAGCAGTTGGGTGATCTGCTCGCGTATAAATAAGCGGTCGCAAGAGCTTTCATTTTCATCGCTCATAACTCGACCCAAGCTCTTGTGACTGTCTTCATCACTCAACCAAATTTGATCAGAAGAATCTCAGCGTGAGAGACAATACGAAGGTCTGTGCATACTTGCTTTTGCAGTGAGATGTGTTCTCGTGTATTCTGTCTCTGATTGTTGAAAATTAAACTTGATTCATGAATCTAGGTGCATTATTCTTGTACTTCTTCCTAGGTGCATTGATGTAGTTCATGTATGTGTCATGCATTTAATTAGTTAATTAGATTTTCAAGATTCATGTACTACAAAGTTCTAGGAGTTTTATGAGGTCTTGATAAATACAATGTACTAAGGGTCTTTATGCACCTATAAAAAGGCTTGCGATTGAATCATTTGTAATAGCCAAGCCACAAAAATATTAAAGAGTATTCTGAGTATTCTCTTGTGTTCCTTTCTCTCAAACTTCCCATTTTCAACAAAGTGGTATCAGAGCTACGGTTGAAGATGAATAGCTCTTTTCCTTATGCCATTCCCAAACTTTCGAAACAAAATTATGGGCAATGGTGCATTCGCATGAAGGTGTTGCTTGGCTCACAAGACGTGTGGGAAGTTGTTCAAAAAGGCTATGATGAACCAGAGGATGAAACGGCTTTGAATCAAAATCAAAAGAACGCGTTGAACAAGCTTCATAAAGGTGATCAACATGCCCTCTCTATTATTCACATGGGCTTGGATGAAACCATGTTCAAGAAAGTTGCTTCCGCATCAAAGGCCAAAGAAGCCTGGGATATTTTAGAAAATAATTTCAAAGGAATTAAAAACGTGAAGAGGGTACGTCTTCAATCTCTACGTGGTGAGTTTGAATCTCTACATATGACGGGGTCCGAATCCGTTTCTGATTTCTTCACTAGAGTATCCTCCGTAACCAATCAAATGAGGCAATATGGAGAAAATATTGATGATGTTCGTGTTATTGAAAAGATTCTTAGATCGCTTGACTCAAAGCTTGATCTTGTTGGTGTTGTCATTGAGGAATCCAATGACTTGGAGACTATGACCCTTGATCAGCTCATGGGGTCATTGCAAGCATATGAAGAAAGATTAAAGAAGAAGGGAGAGATGGCGACCCAAGTACTTCAAATTAAGGTCTCTTTGGGAGATCAAATGAAAAAGGAAGAATGGTCTCATGGGAGAGGTTAAAATCATGGCCGTGATCGTGGTCATGGTCGTGGCCGTGGAGGAAACTTTGGTTGTGGTCGTGGAAGGAGCGGAGACCAACATTCCATCAATGAAAGGTCAAGCTTTCAAACAAGAGGACGTGGAAATTATGGCCACAATAGAGGTGAAAGGAGAAAGTATGATAAAACTAATGTTCAATGTTATTCCTGTCACAAATTTGGGCACTATGCTAATGAATGTAGGCGTGCCACTGCAAACAATGAAGTGAAGGTCAATTATATTGAACTTAAAGAAGAAGAAGAAGATGAGACATTGTTGTTATTGGCAACAAATGATGAAAGAGAGAAAGGAGAATGGTATCTTGACACTGGTGCCGCAAATCACATGAGTGGCAACATAGAGTCATTCTCAACTCTTAATGAGGCGGTGAATGACAACATCATCTTTGGAGATAATACTAAAGCCCCAATCAAAGGAAAAGGTGATGTCTTAATCCGTGCTAAAAATGGAAGTCATCTTTTGATATCTCAAGTTTATTATGTTCCTACTTTAAAGTCTAATATTCTAAGTTTGGGACAATTACTGGAGATGGGATATGATATTCACTTAAAAGATCGTTGCCTTCTTTTGAGAGATGATTCTCATAAGTTGATAGCAAAGGTGCCTATGGAGAAAAATAGAATGTTTTTGCTCAATGTTCAAGTTGATCATCCAAGGTGCTTGAAGAGTTGTGTTGAAGATACTTCTTGGCTTTGGTACTTGAGATTTGGCCATTTGAATTTTGGTAGCTTGAAGACTTTGGCGAATGAAGATATGGTGCATGGGTTGCCCAAAATCAATCATCCCAACCAACTGTGTGAAGGATGTTTTTTTGGCAAACAAGCTAGAAAAAGTTTTCCTAAGGAGGCCACTTCAAGAGTATCGAAGCCACTCCATCTTATTTACGCCGATGTGTGCGGACCCATCAAACCATCCTCACATGATAAAGCCAATTATTTCCTACTCTTTATTGATGATTATTCTCGCAAAACTTAGGTCTATTTTTTGAAAGCTAAAAATGAAGTTTTTGGAGCTTTCCAAAAATTCAAGACCTTTGTTGAGAAAGAAAGTGGCTATTATATTAAAGTATTAAGAACCGATCGAGGTGGAGAATTCACTTCCGGAGAATTTGAAACTTTTTGTGACACCAATGGGATTCGTCATTTCTTGATTATTCCAAGGTCTCCACAGCAAAATGGTGTCGTAGAGCGGAAGAACAGAACCATTCTCCACATGGTCCGAAGCATGCTTAGAAGCAAAATGATGCCAAAGGAATTTTGGGCCGAGGCCGTTGCATGTGCGGTATATTTGTCCAACCTATCTTCTTCAAGAAGTGTTCGTGGCATGACACCTCAAGAAGCATGGAGTGGTAAGAAATCTAGTGTTTCTCACTTACGTGTTTTTGGAAGTATTGCTTATATTCATATTCCAGATGAGAAGAGATCTAAGCTTGATGAAAAAAGTGAGAAGTTTGTCTTCATCGGCTATGATCCTAAATCTAAAGGATACAAATTCTACAATCCTTCCAATGGGAAGATCGTGATTAGTGGAGATGCAGAGTTTGATGAAAATGCATCATGGGTTTGGAATGTTGTTGAAAATGATGAATATGTCATTTCTCCTTTACAAGAGGGAGAATCAAGCCAAAGAACACATCAAGATGTTATTACTCCACCTCCATCTCCTACTTCTCAAGGTTCCCATGATAGCTCCTCTGAAGAGCCGATGCGCAAAAGGAATCTTATCGACATATATGAAGAAACGGAAGTTGTTGATACTCCAAGTTTATTTTGTTTCTTTGCCGACATTGAACCATTAAACTTTGAAGAAGCGGTGCAGGATGCAAAATGGAGAGATGCAATGGAGCAAGAGATTCAAGCAATTCAGAAGAATGGCACATGGGAAGTAGCAACCCTTCCTAAAGGACAAAAGGCAATTGGTGTAAAATGGGTGTATAAAGTGAAGAAAAATGTCGATGGAAAAGTGGAAAGAAACAAAGCAAGACTCGTTGCGAAAGGCTACAGTCAGAAGCATGGCATTGACTATGATGAGGTCTCCCGTAGCTCGTTTGGAAACTATTTGTTTGATTATTTCCTTGGCAGCTCAAAATAAATGGAAAATTTATCAAATGGATGTTAAGTCCGCTTTCTTGAATGGCTATCTTGAGGAAGAAGTGTATGTTCAGCAACCTTTGGGCTATCTTGTCAAAGGACATGAAGATAAGGTCTTGAAGTTGAAGAAGGCTTTGTATGGATTAAAGCAAGCACCAAGGGCTTGGTATAGTCGCATTGAAAAATATTTTCAAGATCATGGATTCATCAAGTGTCCACATGAATATGCTTTATATGTCAAAGAAGATCAAGTTGGAGGTTTTATGCTCGTATGTTTGTAAGTCGACGATTTGATCTTCACCGGCAACAATGTAAAAATGTTTGAAGAATTTAAGAAGGTGATGGCTCAAGAGTTCGAGATGACCGATATTGGGCTTATGTCGTACTATCTTGGAATTGAGGTGAAGCACGTTGATGGTGGTATCTATATTTCTCAAGAAGCTTATGCAAAGAAAATTCTTGAAAAATTCAAAATGAAGAAATGTAAGCCGGTGAGCACTCCCATTGAATGTGGAGCAAATATGTCAAGGTTTGATGAAAGTAAGAAGGTGGATGCGTCTCTTTATAGAAGTATTATTGGAAGTTTAAGGTATTTAACTTGCACAAGACCCGATACTCTCTATAGCGTTTGTCTTGTTAGTCGATACATGGAAGCACCTACCGAGAATCACATGAAGATGGCCAAGAGGGTACTTCGATACATAAAATGTACTCTCGATTATGGTTTAATTTATTCTCCCACTAGAAACTTCACGCTTCATGGATATTGTGATAGTGATTGGGATGGTGATGTTGATGATCGAAAAAGCACCACCGGCTTCTTATTTTTCTTGGGTGATACTGCATTTACTTGGAGTTCAAAAAAGTAGCCAATTGTGATTCTTTCAACTTGTGAAGCCGAGTATGTATCTGCTGCATCATGTGTATGTCATGCAATATGGCTAAGAAAGTTGTTAAAGATGTTTCACATGCCAGAAGAGGTTGCTACCACAATTTATGTAGATAACAAGTCTACTATTGCTTTGGGAAAGAATCCCATTTTTCATGATCGAACCAAGTACATAGACACAAAATTTCACTTCATAAGAGAGTGCATTGAGAAGAAAGAAGTGAAGCTTACATATGTGAAGACCAATGATCAAATTGCTGACATCTTCACTAAGGCATTGAAGTTTGAAGATTTTGCAAGATTGCGTGCTTCGATTGGAGTCACTAGATATAATCAAGTTTAAGGGGGAGTGTTGAAAATTAAACTTGATTCATGAATCTAGGTGCATTATTCTTGTACTTCTTCCTAGGTGCATTGATGTAGTTCATGTATGTGTCATGCATTTAATTAGTTAATTAGATTTTCAAGATTCATGTACTACAAAGTTCTAGGAGTTTTATGAGGTCTTGATAAATACAATGTACTAAGGGTCTTTATGCACCTATAAAATGGCTTGCGATTGAATCATTTGTAATAGCCAAGCCACAAAAATATCAAAGAGTATTCTGAGTATTCTCTTGTGTTCCTTTCTCTCAAACTTTCCGTTTTCAACACTGATATGGTTTTTTTTTTCAGACATCTACAGATGAAGATCGTGATGAAGGTCAAGATGAATTGCAGGACGTGCAGGACCAAGGCATTGCAGATCGCTGCTCAAGCAGATGGTGATTAGTTATCTCTACACCACATAAACCTAGCATTTCAATAGACTCGTTGCACGTTGATATATGTCACAATTCTGATTCGCCATCCAGCACAGTTGTTTTTGGAATTAGTCCTAGTTTCTAACACTTCTCTTTTTTGCTAATGCTGAAATCCAAGATAAAATTGAACTGAATCGGCCATCTTTCGGTTCACTTTGTGGTGTCTGATGCAAATAACTGGGATTGATCTGGCCTTTTATTGTTGTACTTGCAGGTGCGGAATTTGTGGGGTTCGACGAGGAACGTCAAGATGAAGTGGTGGTGATAGGGAGAGGAGTTGATGCTGTGAAGATTGTGAGCGCGTTGAGGAAGAAGGTTGGGAAGACGAGGCTGATAAGCGTTGAGGATTAATTGACGGAGCCTAAAGCTAGAACGAGACGGACATATAGAGTTCAGAAGATTTCGGGATTTTTTATTAAGCACATATTGCATCTGGTGTTCACATAGATTTGATTACTTCTTTCCATGCAAATTGTCATTCTTCCTGTAACATTTGTATCTATTAAACAGATGAAGAGAGAGTTAGGACCCACAAGAAAAAGAAAAACCAAAAAGAAAAGAAGAAAGTAGAGTAAGAAGACTCGGTCAATAAAGCGGCAAGTGGACTGCATTTTAAGACCGATAGCTCCCTCAGCCGAGAAACAGAGAAAGAAAAGGAACGAGGAGGGGAAAGAAGAAGAAGAAGAAAGAAGATGAGGGTTTTCACGTGAGCTCGCTATGGGACCTCACCAAGCCGATCAACTTCGTGTCGCATAGCTCAGTAAGTCTTCATGTCTCTCGTTCGTCCAATTGGAGTATTTTTTTGGAATTGGGGCTTGTATTTGAAGTTTTGTGAAAATTGAGCCGTGAAGTCCCATTTTTGAGTCATTTAGCTACGAATATATATAGAAATGATAGTTTATGGTGTTTTGGAACCGTGAAATTTTATGAATCTTGATTTGAAGTTACGGTTTGCCTGATACAAAATTTTGAAGTTATGTGCACATGGTGAACAATGCGTGACCAGTGGCTTTTAGGTCAATTTTCATCAGTTTTCGGCTTGATTTTGGGACGGCCAAATTGTGCGTCTTATAGTGCTTCAAAAGATCTTCCTCTTAACTATAAGCTCGCTTGAAACAGGGCTTGATAGAGAGAGTTATGGCGTGATCAAGTTATGCGTCCAAGCTCCGCGTTGCAGATAATTTTGAATATCTACTTCGGTTGAGAGTTTTGTTAGTGTGTAGGAGCTGTTTTGTTAGCGTTTAAGCTTGCTATATCCGTTTTGTAATTGTTGTAGTATTTTATTTGATTTTGACGTCGATTCTCATTTAATTGTTAGGATTATAAGATCGTTGGCTCGTTTAGTTACGTGTTATTGGTTTTCGATATTCCCAGGTGAGTGGTGCCGATATCTTCTTTGGTTTTGTAAAACCCATGTACTGAGTTATGTATATATATATAGAAGTAAGAAGGACACATTTGCTATCAAATGTTTACTACTTTTGGATTCTAGTGGAATTGTTCAATAGACCTTTCCTGAAAGGTTATCCATACTATTTTGTGCATTAGACTTATAAGATAACTTTTGAGGGTTTATACGTTTTGGTTTGTGAAACCATTTGTGATATGAATTGGTAAAAGGGCTAAGTGCAACACGATAACGTCAATTCGTGGGAGCCACCTCTAGAGCCTTATAGTTAAGGATTAAGTGCTACATGGTGACTCGGGTCATGTGGGAGCCACCTCTAAAGCCTTGTATTATTAATATGTGTAGTAAAGGACTAAATGCTACATGATAACGTAAATTCGTGAGAGCCACCTTTAAAGCCTTATATTATTAATATACGTTGGTCAAGGACTAAGTGCTACATGATAACATAAATTCATAGGAGTCACCTCTAGAGTCTTGAGTTGAATATTGAGCATGGATTAGATTATTGATACGTGATTTGACGAGTTTGATTATTGAACTAGACCAACAATGCTGATTTTGATATTATGGATGAATGTGTATTCATGTTATGAATATAGTTGTCTTGAAGTGGTATACAACTCATTTTACTCTTGTAAGTTTGTTATATTCTGATTGCTATAATTGAATTATGTCCTTGTGTATTGTGGAGGCTCGATATGCTTATAAGATATGTACTACTCACTGAGTTGTGGTTGCACACCCCTCCATTTCCCAATCTTTTCAAGTTTCTCAGCTAGCGGCCATTAGTACGATAGCTCTATCGCAAGGACTTTTGAAAGTTAGATTTTGGGTATGATTTTTTGGGAGTTGTGTGTAAGGTTGTTGATAGTTCGTTGAGTTGGCTGAGTTCTTGATGTACATGTTCTTTTAGTAGATTATAGAAACTCTGATGTTATAACCAATCCATTAGTTTATCTGATATATATGTGGTTCAAGATATATATGTTGATAGCAGGTTATTAGTTATTTTTTAAGGCTTCGTCCTTTGTGTAGAAGAACGGCCGTGTCATCCCACTTTCTAGTTGTTTTTGGGGTATGACACTTCCTGTCTTAGAAAAAGAAGCGAAGTCAGATAGATGTATTCTTAGATTGTCAATTGCCTATTTTGTTATTCATTATGTATGCTCTTAAAATAATATATGCTTGTTGTTTGCCCTCGTACTTTGAATAATTGAGTTACGCAGAGTTTGTTTATTGATTACCTGTTAGCTGCCCTCTACGTATTAATTACTTGTTATCGGTCAAAAATCGAATCACAAAAATTATTAAGTAAAAGTAGAGGCGAGTAATGGTCCCCATTCTATCTGGGAATCGGTCAAAACCGGCCTTGCCGGCCTGGTTCAAGGCCGGTTTCCGGGACAACCAGGTAAGCTCATTGGCCGAAACCTTGGGATTCGACTAGGTTGGATTCAGCCTTATACTCATCGGTTCTACTTGGGAAGACCAGGTCGATTTTAGGTTCCCAAGTAGAACCAGTCCTAAATAGGTCATCAAATATCTAAGAAAAACTTGTAGCCAGTTAGCAACTTTAAAATAACAGGAGGCCTGCAAAGACATGCAATTGAACAAGATCACATGCAAAGCCAGGGCCCACGTCCATCTCTCTCTAATTAAAATAAAATTTACAATACAAATTTTAAAAATCAAATTCCTGGCTCTTACTTCACTCTTTCGTTTTCTTATGTTTTCTCCCGTTCCGCTTCTCTCTCTCTCTTCCCAAACCTCAACAACCTGCTAGAGGCGAGGGCGCCCTCGCCTCACCCACCCACGGTGAGGGAGAAGGACCAAAAAAAAAAAAGAAAGGAAAAGAAAAGAAAAGAAAAAGAATAAATAAATAAATAATTCGAAAAAATATTAAAATGTTAAAAATTGTTCACGTTTGCATCCATCGCACCATGTAGAACGGCTGGTGTCTATGTCATCGATTTTCCAAAATTAGTAGGATTGAGTTGGTACAAATGCAAAAGGTTTTTAACTCGTTTGACCCAAAAAAAAGTTTAAAACTGAATTGATACAATTGCAATAGATTTAGGATTTTTTTTTATTATTTTCTTATGATATATGATAGGCAAAATTCATGTGTCAACAACAGTTTAGGATATTGATGTTATAACTGGTATAGAATATAGGCTTTCCCTTTAGGAAAAAGGAGTATTTTTTACGTAAGAATTTCCTGCCGAATAAATATGATATGATACTAAACAATGCATAAAATGGTAGTTAAGAAGGGTGAACATAAATGCCATCTTATAATTCAATTTTAACGAATTATCCTCATCCTGAGATTATTTACTTTCATTTCCTAAAACAACTCAAATCAAATTATCCTCGCATTTTTTTCAATTTCTTGAGGTGCGCATTACCTAAATGCGTCCCCTTCCTGCCAGTTACACGTGGAGCAAATCCCAACAACGTTTTCAATCTCAACCTTTCAGAAAGACATTCGATACCCTACAAGTCCATGTCTGCAAATAAATAAATGATGGGCGGATTCGTATTTTAAGAAAATTCATGTATCAACCCATATATGATCCCCAAATTCACTCATATTCTCCAGTTGTAATTTAAATCTCTTTCCTAAATACAACCGGATTCATGTACAATCAACAAAACAAAATCTATCATTTTGTGTGCTTTCTATGATTGTTTTACATGCATATGTGTGCGCTCTTGCGCTAGTATGTACATGGAAATGAACGAATCGTGAGAAATATGTACACATTACTCTTATGTGTACATATTTTATCCGTTATATTAACTAAAATGTTGATATCATTTTCATTGGATCAAGCTCGAGATTTAATTCTAATGCTATGCGGCCACGCACTTAGTATTAAAATGTAAAGAGAGGGTAGGGTAAAATGTCAAATGGGCAAAGAGAGAATTCGTGTAATTCATGACTTTAGAACCCATGTTGGATGCGTTCTACGAAAGACTTAGTTCATCTTGTCTATACTAAGATTAATGGCACATGCAAAGACCCCCTGCACGCACCGAAAATCTTGGGTCAACCTTAGCATGCAATCCTAAATAACCGGGATGGAAGTCCACTCCATGTGGCGTGCAACCACGTGGAGCGTGACATTCGACATCGCGGCAATGGCGTCGAAGTGACGATCTACTTACGTGTGCCATAGCGTCAAAGTGACGATCTCGTTCATACTGTTCTTTCAAAGAAGAGGAAAAAAGAAAACAAAAGCCTTAACGAGGAAGACAGAGCTGTAACGCGTCGAGGTCTTCAAGAAGTTGGAGCATTTGGATGATCTGCTCGCGTATAAATAAGCGGTCGGAAGACCTTTCGTTCTCCTCACTCATAACTCGAACCAAGCTCTAGTGGGTGTCTTGACACATCGATCAGAAGAATCTCAGCGAGAGAGACAGCACGAAGGTCTGCGCATACTCGCCTTTGCAGAGCAATGTGTTCTTGTGTATTCTGTGTCTAATATGGTTTTGTTCCACACATCTATAGAGTAAAGTCTTTTGCGGCTAATATTTGGTTTTGTCCTCTTTTAATTCCTGGCATTTCTAGATGAAGATCGTGATGAAGGTCGAGCTGAATTGCGGGAAGTGCAGGACCAAGGCATTGCAGATCGCTGCTCAAGCAGATGGTGATTAGTTATCCCTACACCACATAAACGTCGCATTTCGATATTTCTTTCTCTTTGTAGATAGACACGTTGCACGTTGATATTTTTCGCAATTCTCATTCGCCCTCCGGCCAAGTTGCTTTTCGAACTGAATCAGTCGTCTTTCGGTTTACTTTGCGGTGCATGATGCAAATGACTGAGATTGATCCGGCCTTTTATCGTTGTAATTGCAGGTGCAGAATTTGTGGGGTTCGACGAGGAGCGTCAAGATGAAGTGGTGGTGACAGGGAGAGGAGTTGATGCCGTGAAGGTTGTGAGCGCATTGAGGAAGAAGGTTGGGAAGACGAGGCTGATAAGCGTTGAGGGTTAACTGACGGAGACTAAAGCTAGAAAGAGACGGACATATAGAGTTCAGAAGATTTCAAGATTTTCTATTAAGCATATACTGCACTTGGTGTTCACATAGATTTGATTTCTTCTTTCCATGCAAATTCTCTTTTTTCCTGTCGTAGAAAAAATGAAGTCGGATATATATTCTTGGACTGTCGATTACTTATTTTGTTATTCATGTATATCTCTTAAAATCATATATGCTTGGAGTTTAACCTCGTACTTTGAATAATTGAGTTACGCAGAATTTTTTTATTGATTACTTGTGTTATCTGCCCTACATGTATTAATCACTCATTATTTGTCAAAGATCGACTCACAAAAATTATTCAGTAAAAGAAGGGGTTAGCAAGAGTCTATTCAATTCGGAAATAGGTCAGAACAGGCCTTGTCGATCTAGTTCAAGGCCGGTTCCTAGGACAACCGGGTAAGTTCATGGGCTGACCGCTTGGGAACCGATCAGGTTCGATTCAGTTCTACGGTCGATTTCAGGGTAAAACCGATCCTGAACTGGTTATCAAAATTTTCTTAGAAAAAACTTCTAACAAGTTTACAGCTTTAAAATAATAAGAGGCCCACAGAGATGTGCAATTGAACTAGATCACATGCACAGCGTGAGCCCATATATCAGAATATAAGCTTATATTACAAATTTAAAAATCGAACTCCTAGCCCTTGCTCCGCTCTTTCTTTTTCTTTTGTTTCCTCCCGTTCCGCTTTTCTCTCTCACTCTGATTCGGTACGGTCTCTTGACGTCTCGGATGCAAACCCAGATAGATTGCTACTTAGAATTACTAATTACAATGATAATTCAAGAATCACAAATTAATTTAAATAGGGAGTTGCAAATGACAAAAAAAGACGGGTTGGTTACCAGTGCTATGGTAGAACCGATTCGGTGCCTGATTCTAGATTTTCTGAGACCAGCACCAAGTCTAGCTTTGGAATAGGACCGGCCGGATCGTACTCAATCCTAAGTAGAACGAGCGTATAGAAAATAATCAGTGCTCGAGATCACAATAATCATCCAAAAAATAACCTTAGTTATTAGGCATTGGACCAAGGACTCAAAACCCTAATGATCAGAAAAAGTTACTTCGATGAAAATGTTTTCCAGCAACAAAATCATTTTTCGAAACAAGCACATCCGTAACAATAAGACCATCTACCGTTCCTCTTTTATTTATTAGGTTTAGGTACGAAAACTTCTTAGGTATTCCGAGTGCATGTGAACCCAACAAATCACAACCTTTGATATTGGTGTGTCCCCACATGATAAGAAAATAAACTCGGATGATCCACTTGTAGTGAGCAAACGCGTTAGTGAAGGCCCTAGTCCTCTTTTTAATAATCTAAAATGAAGTCTTCGTTGCTTTAATCATACTACAATTTCATGTGACACTATCACTATACTACCGCATAGAAAGAATGCCGATAATATGTGGTTGGGTCAAGAGGAAAAACACTAATTCTAACCAGTTTTCGTGGATGTACTTTAGCACTTTTTCTAATTAAATTCACGCACTTTCAATTTGTCTTAACGATGCCTACTTTCGCAAATTTCCTAATCATGTCCCCCCGACATCGAATCCAGCCGTTTGGCCGTTAGACGACATTGTCACATGACGTGGATAAGATCTTCCCAATGTGGACGTTTGCATTGACTGAATTTTATGCACATCATGCTTTGACGTTATCTACATTAACTCTAGTGTAGCTACATTGCATTTGGCATTGTCGAATGGCTATGTTAGGCGAAATTACTCAGGATTTGGTATACGAGGATAGCAAGATTTGAATCCAAGTCACCATCTCCATGAAATGCTCTAAGCTTATACCATTTTTGCAAAGGACGTCTTGTGGGTGCACGTGAAGCTTTCACTGAGGAGACTTTTTTCTAAGTCAACTTTAAATTAATCAGCCCACTAACGGAAGTTCGCCGAGTCTTTCCCTCTCGATCGGACCAAATCAAAGGGGCACATGACGATGGTGCAGAAAACGTCAAATTGAAGACTGTGTACATTTTATAATAAGCACTCCAGAGCTTCATTTTCTTTTTCTAAGAAAAATTATCAAAAAATTCATAAATTTATTGTACGAATGTCAATTCAATTCTAAATATTTTAATTTAGCCGATTTAATCATAAACTTTTTGACAATCTGTCAAGTTAGTTATTCCGGCTAATTTTGGCTGGAAATCAATAATGTGGAGGTCGGCCGTCCTATGTGGCATGACCACTGCCGACGTGGGCAATATTTGCAATTTTTTGAGTTTTTTGTATTTTTGAATTATTTTTTCCTTTCCTTTTCTTTTTTTTCTCATTTTCTTTCTTTTTTTTTCCCTTTTTCCTCCACCAGTTGCCGGACCTTGGCGATGGCTGGCAATCGGCCACAAGCGACAACCAGTGAGGCTCGCCCTCACAAGATCTAGCGAGGGTAGACCTCACCAATATGGCCAAGGTTAGTACTTGCACTAACTTATTTTACTAGTATAGTTAACCATTTTTATTTATTTGTTTTATGTTTGTGTACACATTCATTATTTGTAAATCAACATTCTAAGCTTTCTCCTTCAATTTCCAAAAGAAAATTGCGATCAAACGACGGTGACAAATGTACACGATAATGAATGAATCATGAAAAAACTGTATCCTTTCAACTTTGATTTTGAATGCACTTTGGGGAAAGGTGCTAAAAAAGTCTTAAACCTTTTGTATTTGTGCAAATTTAGTCTTAAACCTTTTTTTCATGCCAATTCAATCTTAAACCTTTTACATTTGTGCTAATTTAGTCATAAACTTTTTTTTTACCAATTCAATCCTAAACCTTTCGCATTTGTGTTAATTCAGTCTTAAACATTTTGTGTTTACGCCAATTCAATCATTCTGATTGGCGAGGCTTGCTCTTGCCAGCGACGGCGAAGGCGAGCCTCACCATGGCTAGGCAAGGCCCAACCTCGCTAGATCTGGCGAGGTCGTGCTAGCTGCTGGCAAGGCTTGACTTCGCTAGATTCAGTGAGGTCGGGCCTTGCCCAGCCATGGTAAGGCTCGAGCCCTCACCAGCAGCCTCCGGCGAGGGCTTAAGCCTTCCCATGGCTGGACGAGGCTCACCTTCGCCTTTGCTAGCGAGGGCGAGCCTTGTCGGCGGCTGGGTGAGGCCCAACCTCGCCAAATTCGGCGACGTCAAGTGGCCAAATCCGGGAAGGTCGGGCCTTTCCGAGCATGAGGCCGCCCTCGCCAGTGGCCTACAAGGTTGACCTTGCCGGTTTCGGCCTCTGGCCTTTGGCCGGTCACTGAACTAGTAACTGGCTCGAGGAAGGAGGAAGGGGAGGGGGAAATGAAAAAAAGAAATAAAAATTCAAAAAATATTAAAATATTATTAAAATTGTCCACGTCAGCACCGGTGATTGGCTGCCGGCCGATTGGCATCCACGTCAGCAAAATCCGGCCAAAATTGGCGGGAAGAACTGAATTGGCACAAAAACAAAAGGTTTAAAACTGAATTAATATCAATACAAAAAGTTTAGATTTAAATTGACACCATAAAAAAGTTGATCACTGAATTAGCATAAATGCAAAAGGTTTAGGATTGAATTGGTACCAATGCAAAAAGTTTATGACTTTTTTGGCACTTTTCCTGTGCAATTTGATATCATTTCTATTGGAATCTAACTTGAGACATCCAATTATGATGTCATGGCAACTCCACACTTAGTCTTAATATAGTATTGAGAGGTGGGTCATGTGCTCCAAGAAAAAAATCTTTCCGTTGTTTATCTCCCACTAGAATCAATCTCTACGCTTCATTCTTAAAACTTAAATTACAACCTATCGAGAGGGAGGTTGTTCAATATTTGAACACTAAACTATGCCGTTGTTTAGAATTTGGAATCTTCAAAAGAAATTTCAAAAGAAAAATATGTAGTTGAAATTTATCTCGCCTCCACCCAACCAAAGTTCATGGTTCACAATTGGTGTGAAGAGTGAGATGGGTTCAGTCGAACAGACAACGTTATTCCATTATCTTGGGATGCAAGCAACATGCAAGAGAGAACATATATAATTAATGACTTTAAGAAAACGTATTCGACGCGTTCTGTGAAGGTCTTGGTCATTCTTATTAACCCTAAATGAATGGCACATGCGAAAACCACCGTACGCACCGAAATTTTGGGTCAAATCAATGGAGACGACAGCTAAAGAACATGAGGCATCAATGCAACGCTGCGTGCAATCCTTAGTTATCCGAAGAACTTCTTCTCCTATGCCGCCTATTGGTAGGAGATAATGAACAAGAGAACCTGTTGGCTAGAGGTGTCTCAAGTTAAATAATGTGAATGCCTTGAATAAATTTCAGCCGAAATCTAAGTGTTGACCAGGACTGAAGTCCACTCCATATGGCGTACATCCACATCGCAGCTTCGTGGCAATGGCGTCAAAGTGACGATCAAGTTCGTGGAAATAGCTTCAACGTGAAGATCTCGTGCACATTGTTGTTCAACAAATGAAAAGAAAAGCCTTCATGAAGAAGACAAAGGGCTGTACGCGTCGAGGTCTTGAAGCAATGGAGCAGTTGGTTGATCTGCTCGGCGTATAAATAACTGCTCAAAGAAGCTCTCGCTTTCAGCAATCATAACTCGAGCTAAGCACTTGTGTGTGTATAAACCTCAGCCACATTAGATCAGAATAATCTCAGAGCGAGCGACAACGAGAAGGTCTGTATATACTCGCTTTCCCAGTGAGATGGGTTCCTGTGTATTCTGTCTCTAATATGATTTTGTTTCATACATGTACAGATGAAGATCGTTATGAAGGTCCAGATGAAATGCGGGAAGTGCAGGACCAAGGCATTGCAGATCGCTGCTCAAGCAGATGGTGATTAATTAAACCCTACACCACACAAACCTCGCATTTCGATGTATTTTCGCTTTTACGGATAGACACCTCTCGCATTGATATGTTTCAGAATTCTCATTTGCCCTCCAGCTCAGTTGCTTTCCGAATTAATCTGAGTATCTAATTCTTCTCTTTCAAAAGCAAACCGAACCGAACCGAACCAAACCGAACCAGTCATCTTTCAGTGCACTTTGTGGTGCGTGATGCAAGTAAACAGGAATAATTTGGCCTTGTATCGGTGTACTTGCAGGTGCGGAATTTGTGGGGTTCGACGAAGAGCATCGAGATCAAGTGGTGGTGAGAGGGAAAAGAGTTGATGCTGTGGAGATTGTGGGGGCATTGAGAAAGAATGTAGGGATGACAAGGCTGATAAGCGTTGAGGATTAACCGACGAAGCCTAAAGCTAGAGTGAGACGGACTATATACAGTTCCGAAGATTTTAAAATTATCTGTTTAAGCACGTATTACACTTGGTGTTCACGTAGTTTTGATTACTTCTTTCCATGCAAATTCTCATCCTTCGCGTCGTAGAGAAAGTTCAGTCAGATACTTATATTGTTGGTCTGTCAATTAAATATCTTGTTATTCATGTTTGTGTGCACTTAAAGTCATATGTACTTGTAGTTTGCCCTCGTACTTTGAATAATTGAGTTACTCGGAGTTTGTTTATTAATCGCTTCTTATCTGCTCCGTATTTATTAATTACTTGTTATAGTTCAAAGATCGGAACTGCTGGGGAAAGAGTTGTTTTTTTTACCATCAAAAGGCACTTTTTTTTATTGAAAATCCACGTGCAAATGAAATTTATCTATGAATTGGTTATTTTTTTTTTGGGTAAGGGTCTATGAATTGGTTATTGAGGTCTAAAGAAATCATATTTTCGCTCATGTTGTGAATGAGTTCCTTATTTTATTTAAAATGCCTTATTTCATGCCATTCACCCATTATAGATCTATTTTAAGAAGGGTTAATACCAAGAAAAAATCAAAACTGATACATCTGTGATAAATTTACCCTAAAGTAATTTGTTGACCACCAAAATCCCCAAACTGGTACATTTGTGACCAACTTACTCTTCGTTAAATTTGATTAATACAAAAAAAAAAAAACAAACTAGTACACATGTGACAAATGGAGGGTAATTCCCCAAATTGATACATCTATCAACTGCCATGTGTCATTCAACTTAATAATTTGACAATAAAATTTAATAAAAACTAATGGAGAATAAATTTGTCATAGATGTACAAGTTTGAGATTTTTTACGATAAAAAATTACTTTGGGTTAAATTTATCATATATGTAATAGTTTGGAATTTTTCGTAGTATTAAATTGGCCCACAAAGACATACAATTGCCAAGATCATATGCCTAGCCTCGAGGCCACATCCATCTCTTTTCAATCAAGATTGAGCTTACAATTACAAAATAAAATAGCATAACCTGGCTCTTGATTTATCTTTCATTTCTTCCATTTTTGTCTTTCGCTCTCCCTCTCGATCCCTCATTTCTCTTGATTTTCCCTCTCTCACCCGGGGCCTCACCGCTCAACAAGACAAGTAACGACTCTCGCGGTCTTGCCCTTTTCGACTTGGTTCGATTTTAGTCTCGAGTTCGTGGCTCTCACTATCTCGGATGCAAACCGAAGATAGGTTGATGGGTCTCCACATGATAAAGAAAAACTTGGATGATCCCGATGTAGTGAGTCCTAGCTCACCAATACCCTAGGGTCCACGAGCGCCTGATGCACCTAAGAATGTTTTGCTATGTACACGCAATTTCCCCGCCGATGAGCTCGGCAGCTCCCTAATGACTTTACCTCACATTCGATTCCCAAGACTATGGAGGAGGAGTTGCCTCTAGATCTAGAGTCTCTTGATTGATAGATAGATAGATTGATTGATTTTGGATTTCATTCATATGTGGGAAAGCACGAATAAGTCATCATCTAATGAACGGGACAACAAAGAACAGTTGACCTTTGTTCATCCTCGCGCTGTCCCCTGCATCTCTTTTAGAAATTCTTGCTCAAGAAAAGTTTGTTTCATGAGAATAAGGCATAGTCATATAAAAGGTCATGAATTCTAAAGGATTCTTGGCAAAAAGGTTGACGATCGGGGATATAATTCTTATAACTTGTGAATGAGCTTAATTAAGTGAACGCATTAGCAAAGGTCTTAGTCATCTTTTGAAAATCTAAAATTAGGTATGTTGCTTTAATTATACTACAACTTCACGAACACTCAAAAAGACCTCATTTTAGATTTTTAAAAGTGGATCAAGACTAACTACTTTTCATAACTGGATCAACCTTGTACTACACAATTTTTTTTTATGAATATTGCCATTAAACTCATCTTTGTCAATGAAGGTTTTTTTTTTTTTTTTGTACTAGCGAAATTGCATGGAGGATCTCGAGGTGTAAATCCATGCCTCCATCTCCATGAAATGCTCTCTAGCTAATACCATTGTGCAATGGAGACTTCATTTTAGTCATCCTCTTCTGGTGAGTTCGCACGTGATCCATGCTCACCCGCACCCAACGGATGACGTGGGACCTACGTGGGCCCCACATTATTAAAGAGCGCAGCTGACCCCACCGCAGGCAATGACTGTCAAACTTACAAACTAAATGAAATATTCAATGTCATCATCTTGTGCATTTGATAACAAAAATTAGGGGTGAGCAGTTCTAAGATTCTTACAGATTTTATCTAAAATTTAGGACCTACTCATCGAAACATGTTCATCATTTTTTGGAATATAAAACCTATCATGCGTATCTTGAAACTTAAAATCTATCATGTTACAATTTTCAGAGTCTAACTTTTTTTTGTTTCATTTTATTATAGCAAAATGAAATTGAATGTAATAACATAAATGAAAGTTTCTCATTTATCAATAGAAACAATTCATAAAAGATGAGCACGTAAAATAAAATAAACAATAAAAAGTTCAAAACACGTAACATAAAACCTAATTGTAGAACTTCAGTCCTCAATCATCCACATCCCTCGCATGTAATTGGAGTTATCTCCGCACACCCCTCCGCCTCCATTGACACATTATCTTGATATATCAATTTCACACATACACCACAATATCAAAATATAGTTAGAAGGCATTCATGCAATTAAGGGATAATTATACAAATGGTTATTGAACTTTGGCTAGATATGCAATATGGTTTCTGAACTTTTAATTTATTCAATGTGATTCCTGAACTTTTAATTTATTCAATATGATCCTGAGCGGTCATAAATTTTTTTAATGAAAATATTTTCTAGCTACAAAATAATTTTTGGAACGAGTAGCCGGACCATCTAGTGTTACTATTTATCTATTAGGTTTTAGTACAAAACCGTCTTAGGCATTCCGAGTGTGTATGACCTCAATAAATCACAACCTTACCTTTGATTTTGGTGGGTTACCGCGTGATAAGGGAAAACTCGGATGATCCAAATGTAGTGAGGCCAAGCTCAAACGCAACCTTAGACGATATGGGACCTACTGGGCCCCACATCATTTAAGGGTGCATGTGACTCCGCCTAGGCAGCGAGCGTCAAACACACAAAATAAATAAAATATTGAACGTCATCATCTTATGCATTGGACAACAAATGCTTTTCATTGCTTGTGTTTAAGAAAATCCTGCTCTAGAAAGGTTTGCTTCATGGGAATGAATCATGGTTATAGAAAAGACCGTGGATTCTAAGATTTCTTGCCACAAAGGCTTGGCCATTGGAGGAAGTGAATGATGTTTTTTGAACGAACTTGATTAGGCGAACGCGTCAGTGAAAGGTCTTGATCCTTTTTTAATAATTTAAAATGAGGTCTTTGTTGCTTTAGTGATACTACAATTTCACGTAAACTTGATCCAAGTTTACATTGTCTACATTGATTAAAGTTTTTTTAACCCATCTCCAACTGGGCATCCGGATTGCGAGGTTTGAATGCACGCCCCCATCGCTCCATGAAATGCTCTAGCTAATACCATTGTGCAATGGACGTCTTGCTGGAGCACGTGAAGCTCTCACTAAGGAAGACTTCTTCGTAGTCAACTTTAAATTAAGCAGCTAACTAACAGAACCCCACCGACTCGTTCTGCTCTCAATCGGACCAAATCGAAAGGCCACATGACCATTACGTAGAGAACGTCAAATTGAAGGTTTTCGCACATTCATATAAACGAATTTTTCCTTAGGGCAGCAGCTAAATAGCTGTAACGCGTCGTAGTCTTAGAAGCACGAATTCCTCCGAGTTCATACTATATAAGAAGCACTGCAGAGCTCCATTCTATTTTTCTTCGTTCATCTTGAGTATTAGCATCTCGCAAATGTGCCTTTTTGGCAGAGAAAGTGATCACAGAGACAACATGACCAAGGTTAGTACTTGCACTAACTCATTCTATTAAGTATAGTTGATGTTTTATTTATTTATTTATTTTGCGTTTGTGTTCATATTCCTTATTTGCTAATCAATATTCTAAGCTTTCTCCATCATTTTGCAGAAGAAGATTGTGATTAAGCTTGCTTTGAAGGACCAGAAATACAAGACCAAGGCACTTGAGATTGCAACTACAGCCGACGGTGACAAACCCTAGAAATTATATATCAAAGTCAAAATAGCCCATTACACAATTTAACCCCAAAAAATATTTTTATCGTGACGTAAATACTTAACATTACTTCACAAAAAGTACTCTTTAGACAAATAGGTATAGTCAAGACAGCTTTTGTCATCACAATTTTTAATTTGTCTTCGACACTATATAGAACTGCTTTTAGAGGGAACATAATGTCTTTTTCTAATGCTATATAAGAATTCACATCTTTAAATAATAAATCTGCGTCGAGCTAATTTAGAATGCTTCTATGTCATTGTAGGGGTGGATTATGCGGGTTTTGATGAAGAGTGTGAAGACGAGATGGTGGTGAAAGGGAAAGGAGTCGATGCAACAAAGATCGTCAGCAAATTAAGAAAGAAAGTTGGGAGGTCAACCAAGTTACTAAGCGTTAAAGATCTTGTCGATTGATTAACGAAACCATAGGCTAAAGACATTGTCCTAGATTCAAACCTTACTTTTTAGCACATTAACTTTATTGCTTTGTCCTTCGTGAACTATTTTATTAGTCGTGTGTGTGTAAAAGTTTTAAGTCGATGTTCCTTGGTCGCTTGGATTTCTCTTTGTAGCCACGTTTTACGTGGCCCTTCTTTTACGGATTAGTTTCTTCACTCTATCCTTCTTTAATAATATCTCCTTTATCATCTGCTTTTAATGATTAAGTGCACGAGCATGGCTGCTGCTTCTTCTTCTTCTTCTTCTTCTTCTTCTTCTTCTTCTTCTTCTTCTTCTTCTTCTTCTTCTTCTTCGTTTAATGGTTGTGGGTGGCGTGAAATAACAGGGAGAATACCGAATTTTGTAATTCAATATGCGGGAGGAGAAATTACTAGAGAAAATTAACAATGAACAATAAGGACACCAGATGTTAACTTGGTTCGGTCTAAGTATTGATACTTATTCTATAGGAAGAGTCGGCCACAAATAAATCCACTATGAGTCCAAAGAATTATAGAAGTAAATCCATGCCCCAATCTCCATGAAATGATCTAGCTAATAATATTTTGCAATGGACGTCTTGCTGGGCCACGTGAAGCTCTCACTAAGGAAGACTTCTTTTAAGTCAACTTTAAATTGATCAGCTAGCCAACGGAAGTCCATCGAGTCGTTCCGCTCTCAATCGGACCAAATCAAAAGGCCACATGACCATGCTGTAGAGAACGTCAAATTGAAGATTTTGCACATTCATACAAACGAATTTTGCCTTAGGGAAGCAGCTAAATAGCTGTAACGCGTCAAAGTCTTAGCAGCATGGCCGAGTTCATATTATACAAGAAGCACTGCAGAGTTTCCTTTTGTTTTCCCTCGTTCATCTTGAGTACAAGCATCTCGCGGATGTCTTTTTCGCAGAGAAAGTGAACACAGAGACAACATGACCAAGGTTAGTACCTGCACTTGTTAGACTAAAACTGAAGGATTCTAATCATGCATAGAAGAACAAATTCAAGTACAATTAGAATCAAATGCGGAAACAGGATCGAAAATAAACTGACCTCCAGCCATTGCTCAACTTTACGTTCGTCGGAAATTCACGGTAGTTTAATGTCAATTCGACAACAATTACGGGCGCACTCTACTAACCCAATCCCCTCGCGTACTGATGGTGTATTCCGAATGAGAGGGTTTGCGTTAGACCTTGTGATAGTCCCTTATGGAATAAACATTCATTTTATAAACCGCTTCCCATCAAGGCGGTTACCGAAGAGGGCGATTATCACCGAAGGGGTACGAAGCGTGGAAAAAACCGCATATGGATAACCGTCACTCAAAAGAGAAAATGCGGGTCAAACTCAATGGATAAGTTTTTATTTCAAAAACTATATCCCTAAATGTGGGATCACATTATTAATATAACATTCTCCCACTTGATTCCAACATTTTCATCATATAGATTACCCAACCAATTCCACGAAAATTATATGCTTAAGAAAAGAAACAAGACACATGAATCATGGCAACATGTCCTCTAAGAACGAGTAATATCTTCCATGCATCACAATGCATCTTATTCCTTCAATGTTAGCCCATATGTGGTAACACATCTTAATGAATAAACCCTATGTTTATTCTAGAACCAAGGATAATTGTTATTCTCATAAATAACTGAATATGTACACCAGAAATTAAGAATAACATTACAATTGAATAAGAGTTTCAAACAACAAAAGTCGTCCGTGCGACAATAAATCATATTATGGGAACTATTCCCATACTAGCCACATGATCCTTGTACTTCATAGGTGGCATGCCTTTAGTTAAAAGATCAGCTATCATCAATTCAGTGCGAACATGTTCAATGACCACTTTATTCTCCTTAACACGTTCTTTTATGGCTAAATACTTAATGTCGATGTGCTTACTTCGACTGCCACTTCTAACATTTTTAGAGATAGAATCAACAATTCTAAGCCCTGAAATGAAACTCTTTAACCATACACCATGCAAGGTAGCCTTAAAACAAGAAACAAACTCAGCCTCCATAGTGGAAGTAGCAGTCAAAGTCTGCTTCGCACTCCTCCATGACACGGCTCCACCAGCTAACATAAAAATGTATCCTGATGTTGATTTTAGAGAATCAACGCAACTAGCGTAATCCGCATCCAAATAACCAACTACTTCCAAGTTGTCAGTCCGTCTATACATAAGCATGTAGCCTTTAGTACCTTAAAGGTATCTCATCACTTTCTTTGCAGCTTTCCAGTGGTCTATCCCTGGATTACTCTGATATCTTCCCAACATTCCCACAGCAAAAGCGATGTCAAGTTGAGTACAAACCTGAGCATACATTAAGCTTCCGACAGCAGAAGCATATGGGATGTTCTTCATTTGTTCCCTTTCTAGATCGTTTTTCGGGCACTGGTTCAAATTGAACCTATCACTATTTACAATGGGTGCTATACTTGGTGAACAATCTTTCATCCGAAATCTCTCTAAGACTTTATTGATATAGGTTTCTTGAGATAGTCCTAAAACTCATCGAGTTCTATTTCTATGGATCTTAATGCCAATGACATAAGATGCCTCACCCATATCCTTCATGTCAAAACTCTTAGAGGGAAATTGTTTCACCTCATGTAACAACCCTGTATCATTGGTTGCAAGTAGAATATCATCCACATATAGCACAAGAAAACAAATTTTGCTCCCACTGACTTTCTGGTATATGCATTGATCCATGATATTCTCTACAAAACCGAATGAAGAAATGACATCATGGAACCTTAAGTACCATTGACAGGATACTTGTTTCAAGCCATATATAGATTTCTTAAGCTTGCATATCAATTGCTCACCTTTACTAGAGGAGAATCCTTCAGGTTGTTTCATGTATACCTTCTCCTCTAGTTCCCTATTGAAGAAGGCCATTTTCACATCCATTTGATGTAATTCCATATCAAAATGGGCAACCAAGGCCAACACAATACGAAGAGAATCTTTCTTAGATACAGGAAAAAAAGTCTCCGTGTAATCGATTTCTTCTTTTTGAGTGAATCCTTTGGCAACGAGTCTAGCTTTATATCTCTCAATATTGCCCAATGAACCCTTCTTAGTTTTGAAGACCCATTTACAACCAATGGCTTTTATACTATTAGGCAACTTAACCAAATCCCAGACTTTATTCGATGCCATAGAACTCATCTCATCCTTCATGGCATTGTACCACAAATTGGATTCATCACTGCTCATGGCTTGTGAAAACGTTTCAGGATCATTCTTAGCTCCAATATTATAGTCAGACTCTTGTAGATACACAATATAATCACTAGGAATTGCTAATTTCCTCATTCTAGTAGATCTTCTTACTGTTGTATCAACATTCTCCTGAGGAGCTTGTTGTTCAACTGGTTGTTCAATAGTTTCTGGTAATTGCTGAACAACTCAATCTACCGGATGAATATCAGCAGGTTGTGGAACTTCAATAGTTGGTTGTTCAATAGTCGGCTGAACTGAAGGGGTATTATAAACAACAACCAACCTAATACTTGAAGTGAAAGGTTGAGTATCTGAATGATCTTTCTCAGGAGCAATGTCCTTCAATCGATCACTCCCACTATTCAAGTCACTTTCAAGAAATTTAGCATTTCTTGATTCCACAATCCTAGTAGTATGAGATGGACAATAAAACTTGTATCCCTTGGATTTTTCGGCATATCCAATGAAATACCCACTTACAGTTCTTGGATCTAACTTCTTTTCTTGTAGATTATAGACTCTTACTTCAGACGGGCATCCCCAAATGCGTACATGTCGCAAACTTGGTTTCCAACCTTTAAATAACTCAAAAGGCGTCCTTGGAACAGCCTTAGTTGGAACTCGATTTAATATGTACACTGCCATCTTAAGAGCTTCAGTCCACAAGGACTTAGGAAGTTTGGAACTATTAAGCATACTCCGCACCATGTCCAATAAAGTTCGGTTTCTTCTTTTTGCTACGCCATTTTGATCCGGAGAACCTGGTATAGTGTATTGGGCAACTATCCCATTCTCTTGAAGAAACTTTGCAAACGGATCAGGTGCTTGTCCATCTTCAGTGTATCTACCATAAAATTCTCCACCTCTATCTGATCTCACGATCTTAATTTGCTTGCCGCATTGTTTCTCTACTTCTGCCTTAAAAACTTTAAAGGCATTCAACGCTTCATGCTTATTATGAAGCAAGTAGAGATACATATAACATGAATAATCATCAATGAAGGAAATGAAGTATTTCTGATCATACGAGTCCATATCAGGACTACAAATATCCGTATGTATGATTTCTAATATGTCTATACTCCTCTTAGCACCTTTCTTTGTCTTGTTGGTCTGCTTTCCGTTTATGCAGTCCACGCAAATATCAAAATCAGTAAAATCTAAAGCACCGAGTACTCCATCATTTACTAATCGCTTAATTCTATCTATGGAGATATATCCTAATCTCCGGTGCCATAACATAGAGGAATCTTCATTCATAACACATCGTTTTATACCAGCATTATCATGAACATGCATCGCATTACAATAGGCATTGTCTTGTAAATTAATTCGAAAAAGACCATTAGACAAAATACAACTCCCAACAATTTCAGATTTAAACAATAAACTAAAGTTTGAATCTGAAAAGTTAAAAGACTAACCCAAAGGTACAAGTCTTGAAACTGAAATTAAGTTTCTAAAGAAACTTGGAACATAAAAGGTCATTTCCAAATCCAAAACAAAACCACTATTGAGAACTAATCTACATTTCCTAATAGCTTCTACGTGTGAATGCATCTTTGTTTCCCGAATAGATGCTTTGTTCACTTCCCATTGGCTTCCTGTAGTTTTGAAAACCCTGCAAGGAATTCGAAATATGGATTGTAGAACCAGAATCAATGCACCAAGTATTGTGACTCACATCAGCCATATTAGATTCATAACAAACATAAGAGGTTGGATTACCTTTCTTCTCGAGCCAGGCCTTAAATCTGACGCAATCCTTCTTCATATGCCCCTTCTTTCTACAGAAGAAACATTTGGATTCCTTCTTAATGTCAGCTTTGGGAGGTATTTTACCTTTCCCCTTCTGCTTGCCGTGACCTTTATTTCTTTCTTGTGTTGCCAAATGAGCACTTTCTCTCAATTCCATAGTCAGCCTCTTTTCCTCTTGAACACACATGGTCATAAATTCATTAATTGACCATTTATTCTTATGTGTGTTGTAAGAGATCTTGAAAGGTGCATACTATTGTGGGAGAGTGTTCAGAATGTAGTACACAAGAAATGATTCAGATATCTCAATCTCAAGGTTTTTCAGCTGAGCTGCAATATCCCTCATCTTCATGATGTGCTCACGTATACTTCTAACACTTGTGAGCTTTAGAAATGAAAACTTCATTATCAGGGTCATGGCATGTGGCTTTTCTGAAGTCTCAAACTGCGCATCAATGGCCTCCAATAAAGCCTTAGCATTGCTATGCTAAGCGACTGAACCACGGATACTAGGAGATATTTTAGTCCTTATGAACATCACACTAAGGCGGTTGGACCGCTCCCACTGTTCATAAAGCGCTATCTCAGCTGCAATGCTCGTGTCAGTAGGAGCAGGTGGCTCGTCTTTCCTTATAGTATAGTCAATGTCCATGCACCCCAATTGAAGAAGAATTAACTCCTTCCAAACTTTATAGTTTTCACCATTCAGTATGGAAACATCACTCTTAAATTCAAAGAAATTCACAGGTTGCAAAACTGCATATCAAATAATCATGCTTATGTAACAAAATTTGAGGCAAAAATCAACATATATCATGTTCTACCAATGTAAGACATGTCACAAATATAAATCACATAACAGAAAAACTGTCTGTAGGCTAAGTTTTTAATTTAAATAGATTCATAAATACTTCATGAGGACACTATCATATTATATTCATTCCTTAATCCCTGTGGGTAAATTAAGAAAAATAATATGATATTTCAACCTAATTAATCAAATTAATATAATGAAAATTCCCGTGGGATAAAATTCATCATATTAATAAAATTAATTACAATCAATGTCCATTTCCAAATGTGATCCGGAGGCTCTTAGTATATAATTTAATTAATTAAAGATGCTGTGGCTATTCTCTAATTAATTAAAATATATGGATCACTGGACAATTAATTTTTATGCAAAAAATATTCACAAATAATGTATGAAGGGCAAAATAATCAATTTAATTCGGCAAGGGGCAGACTGGTAATAACATGCAAAAGGCAGGGGCAGAAGAGTAAAAGCCAGGTTCGCCGTCCCAGGGCACGTGCGCGGCATGTGCCTACCTTGTGCGCGGGCACGTGGCGTGCACGCGCCTTCTTTATCGCACGGGCGCGTGCAGCGCATGCGCCTGTAATTGCCGTGCGCGTGGGCCGCACGCACCTGCAGTTGCGCACGCGCGTGGCGCCCACGCGCTAGCGGTTGCACGTGCGTGGGGGCCACACGCCTTCTTCCTAGCGATCATAAGCTTTTCTCTCGCCAATTTTGCCATTCCGCCGCACTTTCGACCAGATGGGTCTCCTCCGGTAACCCATATCAAACCAAAATAATTTATGGGTTTCAGAGACCACGTCGGCGCGATCACATGGACCCAAAAATCGGCAAAAACAACCAAGAAATTGGCTCGAATCAAGCAAAATTCCATCAAAACGCAATTACCCTAACCCGCAACTTCCGCTGCTCAAATAGCCTCCGGCGATCACCGATATGCCAGATTAACTTAGGGCTATTCTTCTCCATAGCGGTGCGACCGTGCCGGTTCGAAGTTGAGAGGTGGGTCGCCGGAATTTGGCCGGAATCGGCGATTTCCCTCTTAGCCTTCAAAGGCCCGAATCACTGTTCATCTTCAAAAATCCCGAAAATTGCACCCAAAATTCAACAAAAACAAGACAGAGGCACTAAACACGCTCTGATACCAAATGTTAGACTAAAACTGAAGGATTCTAATCATACATAGAAGAACAAATTCAAGCACAATTAGAATCAAATGCAGAAACAGGATCGAAAATAAACTGACTTCCAGCTATTGTTCAACTTTACGTTCGTCGGAAATTCACGGTAGTTCGACGTCAATTCGGCAACAATTACGGGCGCACTCTACTAACCCAATCCCCTCACGTACTGATGGTGTATTCCGAATGAAAGGGTTTGCGTTAGACCTTGTGATAGCCCCTTATGGAATGAACGTTCATTTTATAAACCACTTCCCATCAAGGCGGTTACCAAAGAGGGCGGTTATCACCGAAGAGGTGCGAAGCATGGAAAAAACCGCATATGGATAACCATCACTCAAAAGAGAAAACACGGGTCAAACTCAATGGATAATTTTTTTATTTCAAAAACTATATCCCTAAATGTGGGATCACATTATTAATATAACAGCACTAACTCATTTTACTAGTATAGTTGATGTTTATTTATTTTGTGTTTGTGTACGCATTCATTATTTGCTAATCGATATTCTAAGCTTTCTCCATCATTCTGCAGAGGAAGATTGTGATTAAGCTTGGTTTGAAGGACTAGAAAAACAAGACCAAGGCATGTCAGATTGCAGCTACAGCCGATGGTGACAAACCCTAGAAATCATATATCATACGGTCAACATACCTCATTACACACCAAAATATTTAACATTATCTAGTGAAAAGTACTTTTTACCGAAATTGGTGTCGGAAAGATGGCTTTTTTCGTAACTATTTTAATTTTGCGCATACGTCAATGATCCGATATAAAACTACTAAGTTACAATGCTTCTATTGTCATTGCAGGGGCAGAATTTGTGGGTTTTGATGAAGAGCGTGAAGACGAGATGGTGGTGAAAGGGAAAGGAGTTGATGCAGTGAAGATTGTGAGCAAATTAAGGAAGAAAGTTTGAAGGTCAACCAAGTTATTAAGCGTTGAGGATCTTGTGGATTGACTAATGAAACCAAAAGCTAAAGCCAACATGGAAGACATTGTCCTAGATTCAAACCTTACTTTTCTAGCGCATTTACTTTATTGCTTTGTTCGTCGTGAACTATTTTATTAGTCGTGAGTGTGTAAAAGTTCTAAGTCAATGTTCTTTGGTCGCTTGGATTTCTCTTTGTGCCACATTTTAGATGGCACTTATATCTATAAAATAGTTTCTTTAGTCTATCGTCTATATAGTCTCTTCTCTTTCATCCGTTTCTAACATACAAGTACATGAGCATAGCTTTTTTTTTCTTTGACATACGATTTTTTTTAGCATATGATGGTTGTAGGCTTGTGCGGAAATAACAGAATTCGCAATTCAATATCACAAGATGTGGGAGAAAGCAATTACTTGAGAAAAATCAACAAGAAACAATAAGGACACTAGACATTTACATAGTTTAACCTGACTGTTGATACTACTTCACAGCAAGAGATTAATTTCTCAAATTTATTACAAAGTAAACCCAAAGGTATTATCTCACAATATTTTATACAGAACTTACCTTTAAAACTCATGAATAGAAAACTTTAGGACTACTCTCGATTACCCTAAAGTATAATGACCAAGCAAAATGGTAAATGCCACATCCGAAATTACTCGCATGCTACAATTCTCCAACTCGGGGTGTCTTATATGTAGGTTTAAACTCGAGAAATAATTTAATATTAATTCCACGATAACTATGTTACCAAAGGCACGAGTTGACTCACCGCAGAAGGTTCAGATGAAAGCCCATGCGTCCTTTTCTCACTGCTTTTTGACTTTTTCTTATAAAGCAATAATGGCTTGATCAACCGTCGTGCACGATACGCATATCTAACATGTTCAACATGAACGACTGACTTTAGTGGGGACTTTGCTAGCAAGTGCTCGAAGAGCACTTGTTAACAAGTGTCTTGGAGGCTTCTGTGAACAAAATGTTAACAGTTTCCCATACACAGTTATTCTTGTGTTATGTGCAATCGACGCTTAGAAAATCAGAACATTTCTCATTAAGTATGCTTAACGACTAACCAGACCCAAATATGAATACTGAAACTAATTAAAGTTTTCTCCCATGTATATAAGGTTTGAAAAAGTCAAATTAGTGCCTTTCATTTTAGGAAAAGTTCATGAAGGCTTTTCATTGACTCGAAGCCAAACCAAACATGCTCGCCTACTGCATGAATAATTACAGATATTGAAAATTAGCAGAGTGCGATAAATTAATATGTCGTGAGAAAAGTCAACTTGCACAAGCAATCTTTCAGTAGTTTTCTATCGCACAACAGTTCTTCTAGAATGTTTAATTTTGTCCGGAAAAAATTCAAAATATAATTAACATATATATCTCAACACTTTAAGTTTGGCCTTGCTTATGGAAAAAAATATAAAGGCGTGATCATACCAAACAGACGACGATCAAAGAAGAAGCACACGGGATTAATCGAAGAATAACAAGAAGAGTGAGCGACCCAAAGGACAACTATTACGCACTCGTCATCTTAATCCTTAAGCAATCTTTTCCCTATATGGTATCAGAGTACAATTCAAGAGAGGTTTGGCTTCCTCATTATATATTTAATCAATCATCACATGTCATGCATTTTATGAATTATCTTTTTCCTAGATAATTAGTTTGGTTGGACTCTGAATTTTCACCCCGAGATGCACCTATGACCTAAGTAGGCGGTCGGATTGCGATTTTAATGCAAAACGAAAAGGACAACGACAGACAGCGTGCAATTTGTTAGGAACTATCGCAAGATTTATGACGCCACTTTGGCGGAAGCTTCTCTTGAAATGCTTTTCTTCGTTCTTTATTTTATTGGGGTCTTCCTCCTACGTCAATGTTGCCTTGCACGAGAAGGCTCAAGAAACGCGTCATCGACGTGTGTGTGTCCTGTGTAAGCCATTCCTAGGTGTATATAAGCCGTTCACGACCACCCTCGTCTTCTCAACGCTCCAGACCAGTATTCACACATTTCTCTAGGGCTTACGTGCGCGGGCTCCTGTATAACATCCAGCTTCCATTGATTTGATCGGAGCATATCTGAGAAAACATGAAGGTTTGTGTGCTCTGCTTGCGCGCTTATGTTTTGGGTGTCCTGATCTCTTGTTTCTCTTGTCTTTTTATATCTTTGAGTTTGCTGGTTTGGCGTGTTGACTATGTCTGTGCGTTGATCCGCAGAAGAAAATCGTATTGAAGGTTCAGATGAACTGCCAGAAATGCAGAACCAAGGCACTTCAGATCATCTCCGGATCAGAAGGTAATGACCCTCTACCCCGAATGAACTGGGTTTATACTTAGGTCGACGTTCGCCGACCTTTCCATCTGTGCCTGATGTTGTATAACACTTCTGCTCAACCTCAGTTCCTCCAAAACAAATAAATAATCACTTCCTGCTTAGATATAGCGTTTCCCTTACACAATGAACGTCCATGACAAGCCATGTTGTCAACATCTGCAGGTGTAAACTCAGTGGCCTTTGAAGGAGAAGACAAGGTGGTGGTGGTTGGGGAAGGAGTTGACGCAGTGTCTCTGGTCAACCGCTTAAGAAAGAAGGTCGGTCCGACGGAAGTTATTAGCCTCGGAGAAGCGAAGTAACACCCATGTAAAGAAAATACTCACATGAAGAAAATGGCATGGCTCAGATTTTTCTTTTCTGTGCTTTTCCTAATTTGAGAGAGAGAGAGAGAGAGAGAGAGAGAGAGAGAGAGAGAGAGAGAGAGAGAGATTGTCGAGTTCTGACAGAAACAAATTCCTAAAATATCATAGAAAAATTGCGGAAAAATATGCTCATTCTACGCTTGAATCACCGATCGTTCGAAGTATATCACATAAAACGAACATACCTCTTTTGCCACAGATTAAATGCACTTATCGTAGCGTCGAGAGAGAGAACAATCCTTGAATTGTTGAAAGCAAAGTCCTCTTGCTTTTCTTCTTGTGAAAATGCTTTCTGATGGAAAAATACAATACACTTCCACCACTTACGTGTGTTCTAATCATATTATTTCAAGACAATAACTGCCAAGTGCAGTTACTTTCTTATGTGGGCTGGGTTAGCCCATCATGGGCAGCCCATTTTTCACAAATAAAAGCCCATCATTCCATCATCTCCCACTCGCACATGGTGGGCTAAACATTAACTCTCTCTCTTCTTTGCAATATTTATACTAGCAAATAATCCGTGCGACCAGCATATTTCGAGAGCTCGTTGCGATGCATCTGTTAGGAATACATAGCAGCTCAAAATTGGGTATAACGTTTTCCAAGTAGACATAGTATGCAGTCCCCTAGATCAATCAGTCACATTTATATTTCATTCGATCTCTTTTAGTATCTCGTATATTGTATTCACAACTATGATTCACTCAAAATCATAATTGGTTGACCTGTGAATACAAAAATAGTATGTGACATCATCAAAAAGTTGATCTTCCACTTTCTTAAAACTCTCTATTTCAGTCCAGCAAGCTTTTCTAGAAATGTCCCATTAGATCGAATCATTCATAACCATTGGCAACACTCTAAGATAGCGAACACTGAATAGAAACTTTGAGAATAAGTCAGAGTCCTGAGGGTACTAAATGAGAAACTCATATTCTCAAGAGTCTCACATGACATAAAGTTGAGATAAAAAAAAAAAAACTTTTTGCCACTCTTATCGGTCGACTCATGCATACGTAGTATGAAATACATATTACGGTATTAACTCCTTTCCCGTGGAGCGTATGTCTTTACATTCAATACCGTACAGATGATTGTTCAGACATACCCAATGTCTAAACTCGAGTTCACATATCTACTCCTCTAAAGAATCCATTAGAACTCACATATGGCATCAAAGACAGATAAAAGTAAAATATGTGGGTTATTTTACTTTCGGGCAAATTAAATATTATGTCCTCATCTTAGCACTTAACTAAGACGACATTTATATTTTAAGCTTGAGCTCTCTATTATCACCTAGATAATAAGCCTAAAAATTGTCTCATCTCTACTTATCACATAGCAAATAGAGGCGATTACTCGTGTGAGTGAGTTAATCTTATCTGTCCGACATACTTACTTGACATAATACACTAAGTATTAAAATGCATAAATAAATAAATAAAAATATCATAGGCATTAACAATGATATAACAATATCATTCAAATGTGAACATTCAGGGAAATTACAATATTCAGTACATCAACATTTACGCAGTCCTAGAGATTTTACATGACCAATGAAAACATTTCTAGGAATTGGCTTTGTCATAGGATCTGCTATCATTTTATGCGTAGATATGTACTGCAAGTTCACATCTTTTCGTGCTACCATATCTTTAACAAAATTGTACTCGGTATCTATATGTTTGGTCTTGCCATGATATTTCGGATCCTTGGTGTATGCTATTGCTGCTTGGCTATCACAATTGACTAACAATGAGCTTGCAGCGTGCTCAACAACACCTAAATGATCCAAAAATCTCTTAAGCCAAACTCATTCTTGTACTGCTGCTGACAATGCCATGAACTCGGCTTCCATGGTGGATAATGCTATACATGTTTGTTTCTTACTGCTCCAAAATATGATGACATTATTCAATAAGAATGCAAATCATTAGGTAGATTTCCTTTCGTCTAAATCTCCTCCCCAGTTAACATCTGAGTAGCCTTCAAGTCGCAGATCCTTTCCTTGATAACTCAGAGAATAATCAGCAGTACCCTTTAGATACCTCATGATTCTTTTGACGGCTTTCCAATGTGCTTGACCTGGATTGGACTGATATCTACTTACCATTCCAACTGCAAAACATATGTCAGGTCTTGTACACATCATAGCGTACATTAAACTCCCAATAGCACTAGCATAAGGAACACGTTTCATTTGCTCATTCTCTTGTGGAGTCTTAGGACACAGTCTTTGGCTCAATCCTTCACCTTTTGCAATAGGAGTGTCAATGGGTTTGCAATCTTGCATATAAAATCGTTCAAGAACCTTGTTTATATAAGTCTCTTGCGAAAGAGACAATAATCTCTTGGAACGATCTCTTGAAATCTTAACTCCAAGAATATATGCAGCCTCACTCATATCTTTCATTTCAAAATTGAACGACAACCAATTCTTTACAGTATTAACCAACTCCTTATTGTTTCCGGCAATCAGTATATCATCAACATATAATGATAAGATCACAAATTGATCTTTGGATCTTTTGATATATACGCAATAATCTTCATCAATCATTGTAAAATCATACGCCACTATAGCATTATGAAAACGTATATACCATTGTCTCGAAGACTGCTTAAGGCCATATATCGATTTTAGAAGTCGACATACCTTTTGTTCTTGGCCTTTCATAATGAAGCCAACGGGTTGCTCAATGTAAATTTCTTCTTCTAATTTTCCATTTAGAAAAGCAGTCTTTACATCCATTTGATGTAATTCAAGATCCATATTTGCCACTATTACCAAAATAAGGCGAATTGAGGTAAATCTCACTACAGGAGAAAAAGTTTCTTCATAATCAATTCCTTCCTGTTAATTATACCCTTTCGCCACAAGGCGAGCCTTATATCTTTCTATCGAGTCATCAGCTTTTCGCTTTATTTTGAGAACCCATTTGTTCCCAATAGCTTTGCGTCCTTTCGGAAGATCAACCAGTTCCCAAACATGGTTTGACTTCATTGACTCCAATTCTTCTTCCATTGCATTCATCCATTTATCCTTATTAGGGCAATTTAGAGCCTCATTTAAATTCCTTGGCTCATCTTCATCTTGCGAAGCGATCATAAAAGTTTCCCCTTCTATGTCAAAACGTCGTCGGGGAACACTTTTGCGACTTGTTCGCCGTAAGGGAGATTGTACACGTGGCATATTATTCCCCATTACGCTCCCACTTGGATTAGATAATGACGGTATTATCTCATCAAATGGTTGCAATTGAGATTGAGTCGAATTTAATTCTTCATTATTCTCATTGCTCTCACTTGGTCGAAATTCATCGATTTCATTATCAGGATCCAAGGTTTCAAATAGTGAGTAGTCCTCACCTATTTCGCCCTTTTTAGGATACTCATTCTCTAAGAATGTGACATCTCGTGATTCAAATTCAGTTATACTCTCACTTTCTTGCTCACCTATAAACACATACCCTTTTGAGTGCTCTGAGTATCTTATGAAAATACTCTTCTTACTTCTGGGACCCAGTTTCCCATATTTATGAGAGGACTCGTGAGTATAGGCAGCACAACCACAAGACTTAAGAAAATTTAAATCGGGTTTTCTTCCTGTCCATAACTCATATGGAGTGGAAATAACTGATTTAGAAGGCACACGGTTAAGTATATAGGCAGCAGTTAACAAAGCATCACCCTAGAAGGTGATAGGTAACTTGGCTTGTGCCATCATAAACCTAACCATTTCCAATAGGGTTCTATTTCTCTTCTCGGCAGCATCATTTTGTTGCGGAATATATGGAATAGATAACTGTCTTTCTATTCATTTTTCATCACATAAATTTCTAAACTCATCAGATAGATATTCTTGACCTCGATCGGATCTTAATGCTTTTATTTTCTTATCTAATTGATTTTCCACCAAATTCATAAATATCTTGAAGCAACTAAAAGCCTCAGATTTATGAGAAATCAAATAGACATATCCGAATCGAGTAAAATCATCAATAAATGTGATAAAATAAACAGCCCCATGTCTAGCCCTCACATTCAGTGGACCACAAATGTCAGAATTGATTAATTGCAAAGGAAATTCAGCTCTTTTTCTTTTTCCAAATGGTTTCCTTGTTGTTTTCCCTACTAGGCATTGCTCTCAAATAGGCAAATCAACTTTTTCAATATTGCCTAATAAGCCCTCTTTGGCTAATCTTGGCATTCGTTGTTGGCCAATATGACCAAGTCTAGCATGCCACACATTCACATCATTTTCATAAGAGTTGGAAGATGTAAATAGGGAATAACAAACGTTAACATTACCACAGTCAACATCTAGTACAATGAAACCATTCAAAAAGTATCCACATCCATAATAGTTTGTACTCAAATGCAAATCAACACCACTGCTATGAAAGTTCAAATTAAAACCAAGTCGAATCAATACTAACACAGACACTAAATTCCGACGAATCTCCGGAGCATATAATATGTCATGTAGGAACAGAGTGCGTCCACCACGCATCATCAACTGGCAAGTGCCAATTCCTTTAACCTCAGCTCTGGTGTTGTTCCCTACATAAATCCATTTAGTTCCCGTTGGAACTCGTCGGAATTCTACGAAGGCTTCTCTATCCTTCGCTACATGGTCTGTTGCTCCCGAATCTACAGTCCACAAATTATTAGACTCAGTTAAAAATACAGAACTTGACACATAGACAAAATTCTCAAGAATGCAAGGGGAGTTTACCTTCTTTGGCTCGCCGCAATCGCGAGCAAAGTGTCCCTTTTTGCTACAGTTGTAGCATTTCACCCTCGACATTTTCTTTATAAAAGAACACTTTCCTTTGTCATGTTGATTGAATCTTGGTTTCTTACCCGAAGAACTTGCTCCCTTGCCTCTCTACCTTCTGAACGAATCAGGACGCTTGCGCTTAGAGCTCGAGGCCCTTGTGAGCTAGAACCTGCATAGTAAATGTCAATTACCGGCTTATTCGCCAGGAGACGGTCCTCCTCTAGCTCTAAGTGGCGCACTGCATCCTCAAAGGTTTTGATGTTCTCATTGTGAGTTAGGTGCAACTTCATATGCTCCCAACTTTGAGGCAAAGAACGAATCACCGCTTGCACTTGCTGTTTATCAGTCAGAACATGGCCAGCATCCTTCAGCTCATTAATTATGTTTGACATTTTTCTTAAATGTTGTTTCATGGACTGACCATGTGGCTTCTTATATGAGTCAAATCTTATAGTGAGCTGTCTAAGCTTGGTTACAGATGTATGACCAAACCTTGCTGCCAATGCTCCCCACATCTCCTTAGCATTTTCAAAACGCCTAAACTCTCGCATGACATCATTTTCCATGCTACTCAACAGCGTGATGCGAGCAATGGAGTTCTTCCTTTTCCATACAGCAAATGCATCCTTATCTCTATTATGTTGTGCAGTGTTTCCGTCTTCGGGCTCTTCCATAACCAGGTTAAGAGCTTCGAGAGCTTCTTGCTCTTCCAGCACATATTGGATTTTCATATGCCAAATTTCATAGTTATCACCGTTAAGTTTCTCTCCTTTGTTCAGTTCAGCAACTATAATCTTTGATGCTGAAGCCATTGAATCTGAACATATCAGATAGACAAGCACGAATTGTTAATGCCACTTATTTATGCATTAATTTTACATAAACCGATTATATTAACGAATAATCTCACATAGGCTTTAGATTCGAAAGTTCATTATGTTTCCAATCATCATCAAAAATCCTAATGTGAAATTACCGTTAATGTAATCATTAAGGTAAAATTACGTTCTTTAAAGTTACTAAAACTTTTAGAACTCCCACTCAACTCCATATGATACTAATAAGATAAATATAAAAAACAGAATAATACTTTAAACTATTCATAACATGAATATCAATCAACATTCATTTACTTAACACTTTGTACATAAGGAATGAATCCATCAAAAGAAATAAACATAAACACCAACATAGAAATATTCATCCCAAGATATCTAACACCAACCTATAGTGAACATATCCATAAGTGTTTACGAAAAATAGATAAACACAATCAGGTGATGATCCTCTTTCTATAAACTGGAAATGACTCATGAAAATCCTCAGGAAATTTTATTTTCTTTGGCATCCAAATGGAGGCATCCGGAAAACCCCTAGATTCGGGCAACGTATTGCCTCGAGATCGATACAATGCAAGGGTTGACGTCCTTCTTGCCCCGACCCGTATGTACTCTATCATAAATTGCTCCACAATCATCTTATAGCTCAAACCTTCTAAGGTGTCCATACCCTATCAATCATTCTTCTCAACTCATCAGGAATTGTGCATTTTAGGGTTCTGACCATCACATACTCTGGCATTAGGAAACCGTTCCAAATGATATCCTGTATCATTTGATTGACCTTGATGATGTGTGTCATCATGTCATCATTAGCATTCCACCAGTAAAGAGCCAGCTTGATTCTAAAATTCTCAAGCTTCTCCTTTTGAGCCGTCGTTCTAGGGATAATAGGGGTTCGATATCTTCTTACCATATTTCCTGCAACAGATACAGAAAAAATTGAGTGATTATTTCATAATTCATGGTACTTGCAAGAAACACATTCTGCCTCATTTCAGCCTTTTTTTTTTTTTTTTTCGCCGGTCAACGCCGATCAATGGTGGTCAACGCTGGTCAACGGTCAACAGATGACTGGGTCGGGTCAACGGGTCGGATCGGGTCGGGCTTTCGGGTCGGGTCCCCAAAACGGGTTGGGCAACCACGTGGCTGACGTCAGCGTGATGTCAGCCACGCGCACACGCCCTCATGGCTCGTGCGGTGCACGTGTGCGAGGAGGAACCGCCACGCACGTGCCACGCACGTGCCGGCGAGATCGCCACTTGTGGCGGCGCGTGCGGCTCCTCCCAGCGGCGTGCCACCCATCAAAATTCTCGTTTCGACAAGTACTACAACCCTATACTTTCAAAAATAAATTTTGATGCATGGAAATCGAGAAACCACTTCGAACAGTACGGCCAGGTGTCGGTTTTTCGTACCCGAGCGTTCGTCGGCACCATTTCACAAATTCCGGCCAAAAAAAAATCGTTTTATGAACGTATCAAAAGATCAGGAAACAATAAAACATACTCTGATACCAATAACGAAAACAAATTCCTAAAATATCATAGAAAAATTGCGGAAAAACGTGTCCATTCTACGCTTGAATCACCGATCGTTCGAAGTATATCACATAAAACGAACATACCTCTTTTGCCACAGATTAAATGCACTTATCGCAGCGTCGAGAGAGAGAACAATCCTTGAATTATTGAAAGCAAAGTCCTCTTGCTTTTCTTCTTGTGAAAATGTTTTCTGATGGAAAAATACAACACACTTCCACCACTTACATGTGTTCTAATCATATTATTTCAAGGCAATAACTGCCAAATGCAGTTACTTTCTTATGTGGGCTGGGTTAGCCCATCATGGGCGGCCCATTTTTCACAAATAAAAGCCCATCATTCCATCAAGTTCCATTAGGAGGCTGTCGAGATTTTTTTGTATTACTTTTCTTGGCTATTTTTACGATTATGATTCCATATGAATAATAACGATATCAAAGATTTAATTTATTTAGTGAGATGTTTTTGTCACGGAGTAGATCGAGGGTCTACCACATGATCCCAGGAGCAAGTCAATCAAAGTAGATACTTCGTTGTTTATCTTCTTTTTTTTTCCTATAAATCTATTTGCGACTAAACATTTTACAAAGTCATTCAATCGGGGGGGGGGGGGAGAGACATGGTCATTTAGAAAGGTCATCAAGTCTAAGAATTCTAGCCGACAAGGCGGACTAGAATTCTAATTACCGACGGACTCAATGGGCAAAGTCGTTTGCTAAGGTCTTGGTCCTCTTTTCATAATCTAAAATAAGGTCTTTGGTCCTTTTGCGAACAGAGAATCGACCTAATTGTAGTTGGGTCAAAGCAGTACGAAGATCTCTGCTAACAACTAACGGTGGTAATGTTTAGGCCGCGGTTTCATACTTCAATTAGGGGACTCGAAAATTTCTTACAATCGGATCGACCTTGAATATCTATGACCTCTTTCGTGAAGATTCCCATTAAAGTCATTTCTCGATCAGCAAAAGTTGCACAAGGATGACCAAATATCGTTCCAAGTCCCCAACCCCATGAAATGTCGTATCTACATACCAGTTTGAAATAGACATCTTGGCAAAGGAATCTGGTTTTGTCATTCTAAGTTAAAATCAAATTTCATATGACCTTCTAAGTGAATGTAACTGTTAAATTAAGTTGTTGCAAAAAAGTAGTACCATAAATGAATATACTAATTATATGACAATTTACCATGCCTTACACAGAACTTACATAGATTGTATTATCATCTTAAACTTTTTCAATTTTCCACGAATAACTATGATAACACAGTGCCAAAAGTAAAATATGTAAGTTCGGTCGCTTTGGGAGTATTAATCATTAATATGAATTCTTTATTTGTAATAATGAATATCCAATAACTGTTTGCTTATGTATTTTTATATAAATATATTATTTTAATCTCGCGTTGATCATTCACTCAATTTTTGCAATTGAAAAGAAAAATCACTCACCTACCACTTATTCCTAACTAATGTCGAAGAAGTTGCATCTATTTATTCCCTTGTTTCAAAACTCCATCCACAGATTTTTCGCCTTATTTGAATTTGTTGCTCATTTTGGTCATCTCTCGTGACATTGTTCGGAGGGGGACATATAATGTTAGTTAGCCATAACATGTCCATGCGATATTAATTCCTTTCTTTACCGAATTCTTACTCTTCCACATTTTACTAAATATGTTGCCACAAAATCCCATATTTCACTGCCAATCTTTGATTTTTTTTTCTTTGTATTGATTATTTTGGTCAATTACAATTTCAAATTTAAATGTGGTCCTTTGACTTTCAAATATTAATCTTAGTTTGACATTTCTTAGGTTATTTAAAAAATTAATTAAATTAAAAAATCGTTTAGTGTCAAAGTTTGTTTATTAGCAATGTGTTTATAATTTGTGAAGAGCTTTTAATTTTGTTAGTTAGAAGTAGTTTAGTTAAAATTATAATATTTGAGTTTGAACTTTGTACCATGTCCTTTGGTTTTAGAATATGAAACTACTTTCAATTGAATCATTTTGGTGGCTAGAAGCCTAGAAAGTTATATTATTCATCTTTTTTCCTACTTAAGAATAGCAGTGATGAAGCCGTCTAATGGTATTTTTCTTCTAAAGATTCTTTAAATAGTTTTTTTAGAGTTTGTAGAAAGTAAAACAGTAAAAAGAATAGTTGGACACGGAGGACGTATGTCTCAGCATATGTAATACTTTCAATCGAATCATTTTGATAAAAAGTGGCTAGAAAGTGTCATTATTTACCTTTTTCCTACTTATATAGCAATGATGAAGGTTCTAATGTTATTCTAAAAAGAATTGCTTGGAGTTTTTTGAGTTTATGGAAAAAAGAACGATAGAAGAAAAGTTCAATAGTAAATCGTGTGTTAACCATGGAGAGGGCCACATGTCAAGTCCTCGTTGACTTCCCCATAAGGCACCCCAATTCATATATTTCATTAGATACTAGCCACGATGCACGGGCCACATTTAGATTCCATTCATTGTTCTTTAAATAGAGTACAAAATCTTCTGAGCCATATATTTCGTGTCTGTATCTGAATTTGTATGGTGGAGAAGAAAGAACAATAAAAGATTGTATTACTTGTATCGGCAATAAATACAATTTTGTTTCACCATCACCACACCAGCGTAGTTGACAGTAACAAATCTCCAAAAGTAGTCAACGACAGGAGTGTAATTAGGAATAGGAGGGCCACGGTGAAACATATCTCTAGGAAGAAAACAGTTCCATGTTAAATGCACTCATAGTCGGTTTGGGTACAAGGGTCCTGTGTCAAGTATACTTTATTTGAAATGATCTTGAATGATACAAGGACTGTAAGTGTATTAAAAATTTGAAAATTTCTGTCATTGATTACTTAACAAATGTCCCTAAAGCACTCGTTAACATAATACTCAGTATAATATATTTGATTAAACTAGATGATGAAAATATTTAATAGTGCCAATTCATGTTGAAATGGCGATATCAACTTAACTTACTGCAAAGCGAAATTCCATAGCAAGTTCACAATAGTCTGTACATAACATAAAAGAGAAAAGGAGATTAGATCAAGACTATAAAGAGCACAATAGTCAACAGTTGGGTAATAATATAGATAAGTTCGCTAGTTAATTTGGCTTGATCAAGATACCCAACAGTTGCAGTTTGCATCAATTGATAGTTTTGAGCATAGAATCATTCGATCGGATATTAAGCCATATTTTCGTTTCTCTAAGTTTCATTTTGTAGCCAACTAGCTATTCCACAATGACAGTACACTCTTTTTTCAATTTGTCCATTATCACTTCATAGTGATATTAATCTCCGGACCAAATGTTCTTGACCTCAAAAAATAATTCTGCGTGAGAGATAACTATAAATTTTGTAAAAGATAGTATTTGTAAATGTTGGATCCATTCTGCCATTTTGTGAATGTTCTTTTAAATTCGTTATGAAATTGGAAGGATGAGATAACTGTCACGAATTCAAATTTGCAAATTGAAAATTTTTTGGGTTGTTTGAAAACAATTTCGATGACCAGCAATTACGACCTCATCCATTTCTAAGTATGTACATTCAATGACATTAAAGATATAGAAAAATAAAAATTAAATAAAGAAATAATGCGAGCACGAAGACGGCTTAACACAAAAGCAGTTGAGGAAAATATTGCAAAGATTATCTATTTTAAAAGGATTTTTATCAAGTCCATCGTCAGTGTGAGGAACTTCTTACACATTAACCATTTGATGATCTCTCCTAATATAACGTGAACATTCCTAACCCATTGAGTATCCAAAAGGCTCACTCAATTGAAAGTTGGATAGGGAACCATAAAAGCAATATTTTCTTTTTCTCTTTTTTTCTTTCTTTTTCTTCTTTTTTTTTAGAAGAAGATACACCCAAACAACCATAGCAATCAAATTATTTCCATGCTCCACCCTTCCTCCCAAATTGCTATTATGCTCAAATAAACTTTTATCCTAAAAAAATCAACATGTTCATGGGGCATGGGACAATGATATAATTTGGCAAAAGGTAAGTTAAAAAGTACGTGGGTGCCAATAAAAGATTGGATAATAATTAAGGTTCAACAGGGTGACTATAGATAAATAAACAGGGTTGGCTTAAAAGGGTCAATCGATCCAAAAATTGCCTAAATCATTTTCTCAGTTAGATGTAGCCTAGGATTTTGCCTCAAGAGAAAATCAAACAAATTTTAAGATTTGGGTGAGATCTAAGAAAAGCACATACTTCATATGAATGTTCTCTAGATGTACACACTACTCAAAAATTAAGGACTTCTAGTGTTCAATAAGTGGATCGACATCATCAGAATCAAAATTAACTCACATATCTTTCGCAAGTTTGAACAAAATTTAAATTTTCCTAAGAATCGTAAAAATTCACAACAAGGAATGCAACAAAAAAAATTCAGATTTAGCAAAAAAAAAATTTTTTTTTGAGCAAAAATTTTGTCTCCCCTCAAACTTGAATGAAGCAGTGTCCTCAATGCGAAAAACAAAAGAAACAAAAGAAAAATAGGAATACGAAAACTCCCCTTGCAGTAGGATGTGTCCATGGATGGTCTTGATGATTAAACTCCAAAAAGTGATCCTTCAAGAAAGAAAATTAACCTGGATAAAAATTATTAATCATGTTTTTTTGTTTTTTTAAAAAAATTTGAACGTAAAAATTAATGAAGAAACATAATAAAAATGCTTGGGTTGCCCCCCAAGAATCGTTTGCTCTATAGTTTTCAGCCAAACTATCTCAGATGTTGCTATTCTGGAGGATGAAGTTCAATAGTGGTCTTCTGCTTGTTGTAACCACCTTCGAAGTAGGGCTTCAAACGTTGACCGTTCACCTTAAATGTGCCTTCGGTATCATGTGCAACTTCAACTGCTCCGTATGGAAATACCTGTGTGACTGTATAAGGACCAGACCATCGAGAACGTAACTTTCTTGGAAAAAGTTTAAGACGAGAGTTACAAAGTAAAACTTTTTGGCCAATTTCGAACTCTCTTATGAATATGTGTTTATCATACCATCTTTTGGTACGCTCCTTATACATCTTAGCATTTTCATAGGCCTCATTGCGAAATTCCTCCAATTCATTTAGTTGCAACAATCTTCTTTTACCTGTAGACTGCATGTCAAAATTCAGAAATTTCAATACCTAATGTGCTTTGTGCTCTAATTCCATCGGTAGATGACAAGCCTTCCTAAACACTAGCCTAAAAGGAGACATCCCAATTAGGGTTTTAAATGCCGTCATATAGGCCCAAAGTGCATCATCAAGTTTCATTCACCAATCTTTCCTAGAGGCATTCACTGTTTTTTCTAAAATTCTCTTGATTTTCCTATTTGAAACCACTACTTGACCACTAGTTTGAGGATGATAAGAGGTTGCAATCTTATGTGTGACTCTATATTTATTCAAAAGTGCTTCAAACTCTTTGTTGCAAAAGTTTGTTCCCCTATCACTTATGATTGCCCTAGGAGTGCCAAATCACGTAAAATATTTTTCTTCAAGAATTTGACAACAGCCTTAGCATCATTTTTTGGCAATGCTACAGCTTCTACCCACTTAGACACATACTCCACAGCCACTAAAATGTATAAATTACCATAAGAAGATGTAAAGGGTCCCATGAAATCAATATCCCAAATATCAAATAATTCACACACAATAATGTTGTTTAAAGGCATCTCATTTTTCTAGAAATATTTCCAGTTCTATGACATCGGTTACATGAAGCTACAAAGAAGTAAGCATCTTTAAAAAGTGTGGGCCAATAAAATCCAGATTGGAAAACCTTAGCTGCAGTTTTTGTGGCACCAAAATAACCACCTACCTCTCTATCATGACAATGATTTAGAATATTTACCTTTTCTTCGTCTAGAACACATCTCTTTATGACCTGATCTGCACATACCTTAAAAAGAAAAGGTTCTTCCCAAAATAAATTTTAACATCAGAAAAGAATTTTTTCTTCTGTTGATATAACAATTCAGGAGGAAGAATATTACTTACCAAATAATTCATAAAATCAGCGTACCAATGAATTTTTGTGGATTTGACGGAAAAAAATTTTCTCATTAGGGAACTCTTCCATAATTGGACTTACCTCTTTCTTTAAATTCGGAATTCTTGACAAGTGATCTACGACTAGATTTTCAGTCCCCTTCTCATCTTTGATTTCCAAATCAAATTCTTGCAGCAATAGCATTCATCTGATTAAACGTGGTTTTGATTCTTTCTTCTCAAGTAGATACTTAAGAGCAGAATGGTCAGAATAAACTATAACTTTTGAGCCAATTAAATAAGACCGAAATTTATCAAAAGCAAATACTACCGCCAAAAGCTCCTTTTTAGTTGTGGCATAATTCAATTTAGCTCCAGATAGGGTGCGACTTGCATAGTATATGGTTCGAAAAATTCCATCTTTTCTTTGTCCAAGTACGGCTCCAACAGCCGAGTCACTAGCGTCACACATCAACTCGAAAGGCAAATCCTAAGTAGGCGCAGTCATGATAGAGGCCAAAATTAACTTTTCCTTCAATGTGTTGAATGCCTACAAACAATCATTAGAGAAATCAAATTTAGAATCTTTTTCCAATAATTTAGAAAGGGGTCTAGCAATCTTAGAAAAATCTTTAATGAAACGCTTATAAAATCCTGCATGTCCCAAAAATCCTCAAACAAACTTCACAGAGGTAGAAGGCGGTAGTTTTGAAATAACTTCAATCTTAACTCGGTCCACCTCAATTCCTCTTATAGAGATCTTATGGCCTAGCACAATCTCTTCATGCACCATAAAGTGACACTTCTCCCAATTCAAGATAAGGTTAGTCTTGTCACGCCCCGCACCCTACGAGCGTGCAATCATCCCTCAATGGTCGTATTTCGAATGCGACGTCCTAGGACTCGTCGCCGACCCAAGTGAACACCAAAACATAAAGCGCAAGCGGAAACAATTAAAAGCACCTAGACAAGATTAAAGATCAAGGGTAGTAGAACACTTGAACACATTAACCACATACTTCATTCAACGGCACGTACTTACAAAATCCAACCTTACATGCGAAGGCCACTAGGGTTAAAACCACCATCATAAAAAAGGGCAAGTGGTCGGGTAGGTTAGCCTTGCTATACAAAAAGGGTCCACCAACTCCATGGCCCCTCTTCGGGATCTTACTCCATCGGCTCTTCCTCAGGATCCCAAAATGCTGTGACGGACCATTCATGATTGGAGCCGAGGGTCTAAAATGGTTATATAATAACCATGAGAACGAGTCTCAATAAGCAATACTCTAAACTCTACGTAGGCCAATGCGTACCCAGACAAGTCGTACATGCAATCTAACTCCCAACATAATGAATTCATCTCGGGTACTTACCTTGCCCACAACCGCATATCGGCTCTGCACGTTAGTCAAGTATGGTATAATAATAACAATAATTTAATAACAACTTACAATCATACATACGCCAGCCACAATAGCATTCAATCAAAACACCCAGTCAGATAATCCAATCCATCAGTTAAATTCAATCAATCAATCACAATCAGGTCGCATGCGTGGTCGAACAACTTTCCACGACCTCTCAGGTTCCTTCACACAGCTCGCGCCACTGCGCCTCAGGCCCCAACTCATAGCCCACGTCACTGCGCCTCAGGCTTAGCTCTTAGATCAAGCCGGGCTTTGTCCCGCGTAACTACGCTTCAGGACATATTTCCATTCCAATGACCCGTGTAACCTACGCCTCAAGTCTAGTCATGTCTTATTCGCCACACCCGCGTAACCTACGCCTCAAGTTGGCAGCCATCCGATCGATCCGGGCTTTTTCATATGCACATGCATCACAACACAATTCGCCAATCTCACAAGTCGTACCAATCAAAACCCAGGACATATTCACTATGTCATAATTCACCAATCAACAATTCATACAAATCCAATTCACTTCACAGCCCAACACACTGGCCCACAAATCCATCACATTCGATCACACCTCCGACATCCAAGCCAATCACGTACAATCTCTCATTTTCATCCACACACGCCACCACGATACAGTCAATCAGTACACCACAATTAGCCATACAATTACCATAATTTAATCTACCATGCGCCACATAATCCATGCACTAATCGCATTCTAACCGTCTAATTATTTTCTAAGATTAGGCACTAATTTACATCTAAATAAATCCCTAAACAAGTCTAATAGTACTCATTATACTAAATAGGGGTTAGAATATCACTTACAAGGTTTTGGTCCGGTAAAAATCGACCCGGGCCTAAAATGGCCTGGGTGAACGGTGTTGGCTAGGCGCGGGTATGGACGCGATGGGCGCGGGGCTCGGCCACGACGCTCGGCCACGGGCACACGCACAGGCACGGGCGCGGGGCTTGGCTACGGACCGAGTGACTCGGCCACGGCCCGGGGCACAGCTGGTCGGCCAACGAGTTGGGTTGGCTGGGGCGAGCGAGCGGCCGCGGCGACGAGCTGGTCCGATGACGACGAGCAGCAACGGTCTAGCGCGGCGATAACGGTGGCGCTGTGGCTGGGCGACTCTCCGGTGACAGCATCGTGGCTGGCGACGTATTCAAGCAGTGGCTGGCTTGCTCGCGGTGGCGCCGGCGCAGCTGCAACGGCGGTGGTGACAGTCGGGGCAGTGAGGCGGATTGGGGGAGGGCGGCCGAAGTCGACTGGTGGGGCGGCGAGTGGTTGGGGGTGGCGTTGGATGGTTGGGAACTGCGAGAGAGGGGAGGAACGCGGCGCCGGGCAGGGCCGTCGGTTGACGCAGCGGCACGACGGCGTCGGCAGCTAGTGGGGCGGCATCGGGCGGCGGCTGCGGAGGCGGTCGAGCAGAGCGCGTCGGACGGGGCAAGGGGGTAGCCGAGAGGGAGAAGGAGGAGGGTGGAGGGGAGGGGTGGCTGTGACGGGGGTGGCGGCGGCTGGTCGGCGTGCGGCGGCGGCGAGCGGAGCTGCGTTGGCCGGTGGGGGGGGGGATAGAAACCAGGCGCGGCTTGTCGGGGAGAAAGCGAAGAGACGCAGAGGAGAGGAGAAGAAAGAAAGAAAGTAAAAGAGAGAGACAAGAAGAGAAGAGAGAAGAGAGAGGGAGAGAGATGTGTCGGGGGGGGGGGGGGGGCGCATGCATGCATGGGCGACGCGTGCATGCGGGGGAGGGGGGAAAAAGAGAGAGAGAAGGGAGAGAGAAAGAAAGGGGAGAGGGAAGGGAAGAAGGAGGGGTGGCGTACGGGGAGAGAGAAAGAGTGAATGCGCGGCAGGGGGGGTTTCGACGTGGAGGAGGAGAGAGAGAGAGAAGAGAAAAAGAGAGAAATGGGGGGAAAATTTAAAAGTTCAATCAAATATTAAATGCAATATAACGGCTCATAATTAAAACCGACAACACCCCGACGGTCTAACTTAATCCTAGAATATAATAAGGGACAAATGCCAAATTAATTCGATCAACTATCACAAGGGAGGTCTACCAGTCCAAATTCGTACTCGGTCAAAAACTCCTTTTTCTTCCCACTACCCCGACAATCTTGATGTTGGCTACGACAACATCGACACCGTTCGATTTATTGCGTTCCGAAATTCAAGAAATTTGACACCGAAGTTTGGGCTCTAAATAATGACCAAATTCGATTGAGCACGATTCTAGTGAAATCTCAAAATTTAAAATAATAACCGGGAGTGATCAGTTCCCGGGCGAGATTTTACTATAAGCACACTGACGAATTACACGTTTATTAAATCCCAAAATTGGATCAAAATCCGGGATGTCACAAGTCTCCTCACATCTTTGTAATACCAAAGCTAAATTATTCAAGCATAAATCAAAAGATGAGCCAAAAACAGAAAAATTATCCATAAATATCTCAATATATTTTTCCATCATGTCAGAAAAAATAGCCATCATGCATCTTTGAAAAGTAACAGGCGCATTACAAAGACCAAAAAGCATCCTCCTATAGGCAAAAGTATCATAAGGACAAGTAAAAGTAGTTTTTTCTTGATCCTCAGGTGCAATAGGAATTTGATTATAACTAGAATATCCATCTAAAAAGCAGTAAAACTCATGCCCTGCAAGTTTCTCCAACAATTGATCAATAAAGGTAAAGGAAAGTGATCTTTACAGGTGGCATCATTCAATTTTCTATAATCCATGCAAACACGCCATCTAGTAACGGTTCTAGTAGGAATTAATTCAATATCATTATTTAGTTGAATAGTCATACCTCCTTTTTTTGGTACAACTTGCACAGGACTTACCCATGAACTATCAGAGATAGGATAGATGATCCCTGCATCAAGTAACTTAATTACCTCAGCTTTCATCACTTCTTGCATTTTCTGGTTCAAACGCCTCTGAGGTTGAATAATAGGTTTATGTTGTTCCTCCATCAAAATTTTATGCATGCAAATTGAAGAACTAATTCCCTTGATGTCAGCTATTTTCCATCCAATTGCACTTTTATGTTCTCTCAACACTCTAAATAGTTTCTCCTCTATCAAATCTGTTAAAGAAGAAGATATAATTACTAGTAAAGAAGAAATTCCATCTAAATAAACATATTTCAAATGAGAAAGTAAGAGTTTGAGTTCAAGAATAGGAGACTCTTCAATTGATGGCTTAAACTTCGTTGTGTGTTGTCACAACTCCTCAAATTTTGATGTCTTCGGCCTTGATTATGTTGGATTTGCCTCCATAAAATTTGCGTACTCCATTATCTCCTCATTCTCAATTTCTCTGTCTTTTGGTTGAACCAAACATGCTTCAAGTGGATCTTTAAAAATATTTTCTTGAAAAACATTATTCACCAACTTGTCAACTGTCTCAGCTCTAAAATAAGAATTATCATCAGAGGGATATTTCATTGCTTTAAAAACATTGAAAGAAATAAGTTCATCTCGAACTCTAAGAATCAACTTCCCCTGTTGTACATCAATAAGAGCTCTTCCTATTGCTAGACAAGGACGACCTAAGATAAGTGGTACCTCAAAATCTTCCTCCATGTCAAGAACTATGAAATCTGCAGGAAAAATAAACTTGTCAACTTTTACCAATACATCTTCCACAATACCTCTCGGATATTTAATTGATCGATCAGCCAGTTGAAGCGACACTATAGTTGCTTTTACTTCACCCAATCCTAATTTCTTGAAAACAGAGAAAGGCATCAAATTAATACTTGCACCAAAATCACACAACGCCTTTTCAAAGTAAGAATCTCTAATAGTGTAAGGAATTGTAAAACTCCCTGGATCCTTTAACTTCAGAAGTAATTTATTTTGTAGGATGGTCGAACATTCCTCATTTAACTTCACAGTTTCGTAATCTTCTAGCTTTCTTTTGTCTGCCAAAATCTCCTTTAAAAATTTTGCATAGCTAGGCATTTGCGCTAAAACATCTGCAAAAGGAATATTAATGTGCAATTTTTCAAAAACATCAAGAAATTTAGAAAATTGCTTATCTATTTTGTGTTGTTGGAGTCGCTAAGGGAATGGAACTGGCGGTACGTATGGCTTGGGATTATTTGGAAAAAGTTTGCTCTTGCCTATCTCGTTTGGTTGTTTCTTGACCTCTTCTTCTTTGTCTCTGGAAATCTCTTGTTTGGTATCTTCTTCACCTACTTGTTTACCACTTCTCAGGATTATAACTTTTACATTTTCAATTGGATTTTTCTCCATGTTGCTAGGCAAAGAACCCTGTTGTCTCCTAGACATCATGTTTGCTAACTGCGCCACTTACATCTCCAGATTTCTGATTGAAGTCTCTTGGTTCTGAAATCTCACATCTGTGCTCTTGATGAAGTCCTGAATAGTATTGACAAGTTTTGTAATTGTATCTTCTAGACTGGACTTTGTCTCTTCTGGTTGTTTAAATCCCGATGGCAGTCTCAACACATTTTCATTATTCCATGAAAAATTTGGATGATTTCGTCATCTCGAATTGTACGTGTTAGAGTAGGGATTATTCTGTGATCTGTTCAAATTCCTAACAAAGTTAGCATTTTCATTAGATTGAAGAAAAGTGTTACCTACCTGATATTCTGTGCTAACATGTCCTCCACCACAAAAATCGCATGTCATATTTTGAATTTTCACGCCTGAAATACTCATATTATCTATCTTTTTGTTGAGTGCTTCAATTTGCGCAACAATTGCTATGAAAGCATCCACCTCACGAATTCCGCTAGCTTTTCGCACTGATATCCTCTTAGTAGGCCACTGATAACTATTGGATGCCATCTTCTCTAATAAGTTGTAGGCTTCTTCTGGTGTTTTATTATTTAGAGTTCCCCCTGCAGCTGCATCAATCATAGAACGAAGATTTATACTACATCCATTATAAAAAGTTTGTACCTGCATCCATACGGGTAATCCATGATGTAGGCATCTTCTGAGAAACTCCTTGAATCTTTCCCATGCTTCATACAATGATTCATTATCCATCTGCATAAAATTAGTAATATCGTTACGCATTTTTGCAGATTTTGCAGATAGAAAGAACTTACCAAGAAATTTTTGGGCCATATCATTCCATGTAGTGATCGATCCTGCAGGAAGAGAAGAGAGCCAAGCTTTAGCTTTGTCTCTAAGAGAGAATGGAAATAATCTCAATCTAATAGCATCATCTGAAACTCCATTATATTTAATTGTGTCATAGATTTCAAGAAAAACATCGATGTGAGCATTTGGATCATCGCTTGGTAGCCCACTAAATTGCACTGATTGTTGAAGCATCTGAATCAGTGATGGCTTGATCTCAAAGTTGTTTGCTTGAATTACAGGTCTCCTGATACTTAATGTGGTGCCCTCAATTGTTGGCGCAGTATAATTTTTCAAGAGTTTATGTTGATTTCTACCATCATCAACTCTCTCCATCTTTTTAATGTGATTTCACTGTTCTCTCAGTCACCTTTTAAATGTGCATTCAATTTCTGGATCAAACACAGTAAGTTTTCCTTGTTGGCTATGTGTCATGCACCAATGTATACTCTGAAAAGAAAAAGATAAAAGTTAGATTAAACTTAGAATTATCCGGTATCAATATTAATTGGTATTAAATAAACAATCCTCGGCAACGGCGCCAAAAACTTGTATGTAAAATTCTACACGTGTCAACGAACATGTTGAATAAATAATATAATGATGAGAAGAGTATCGTCCTATAGAGATTGATAATAATAAACCAATTAAATATTCAAAATGGACTAATTCTAAAATTTATCTAACTGATCAAAACATAATTAAGAGTAAATAAAAATTGACAATTTTTAAAAACAAAATTTTATAAACTAAAGGTGGATAAACAATTAGATAAAATATGTTAGAGCATCCGATTTCACCATAATCACTAGATATGCATTTCGGATCATTATGTATACAAGAATAATATCAATCATGTGATAGCGGAATTTCCTTGTTTATTTACTATCCTATCTCTAGGTATAGCAAACCTACTCAGTTTATCAATTCACTATATTTCTATGTGAATTTAAATAAACATAAGCACATTAAAATCTGTGAATATTCCCGATTTACAATGAATTTTTTGGACCACCTTATCACCGAAAGCTACACAAATAACATGGTATATTTGTATCCACATTTAATTCATGGTTATATATTATAAGGAGCAATTGCATATTATTACTTCTCAATCTCAAAAATGCACATCAGATCATTCAAGTAGTGGCCAGTCACCTAAACGTATTAAGCACAATAATATATAACTCACATGAATGAAATTACTTGCAAAGCATAAAAAAGCATAAAATTCATATCATCATGGTTATGCTACATCATAGCTCTAACAAAGAAAATTAGAATATAATAGAATAAGAAACGACAATAGAAATTAAACCAAACATCTTGAATTAAAGAACAAGAATTCTGTCATCACTTTTGTCTTCTCTTCAAAATACTTGAAAAACTTTTAGAACACTGAAAACAAAAACGATCTTTCTCTCTAAAAAAACTCCATGTTCCCCTAAATTATCCTATTTATATAATAGCATCCAAGATTCCTCTCACAAGGTAATTACTTCTTTTTTCGCATAAAATTAGGGAATAAATCACAAAATTCCCAATGTGATATCCACCTTCTAACTCTTTTCTGGGTTGCATATTCCTTTTCTTCTTTTTGCCATATTTTCCTTATTTTTTTCATATCTCAATATTCTACATAAACAAGGAAATATTAAGTAAATAAAAGGAAATCCAAATATATTCTAACAAATATTGCATTATTTATTGCCTAAAGTAGATAAAATAACTCTATTTTTATAGAGTTATCATCCGTGGCAAATTAGCCACGAAGTTAATTTCTACTAGCCTCTTTTTCAAATTCGTGGCTAAATCCGTGACGAATTTGCCACAGATTTAGCCACGAATTTTAAAAAAAAATTGAATTAGGGGTTTGTGGGCATTTTTTTGAAATTTGTGGCTAATTTACCACAAATTTAGTCACGAATTTAATTTCTACTAGCCTATTTTTCAAATTTGTGGCTCTAGCCATGGATTTCAAAAATAGACTAGTAGAAATGAAATTCGTGACTATATCTATGGCAAATTAGCTACGGATTTAGCTACGGAAAAAATATTAGGGTTTGCCGCGACAATTTTATATTTCGATTCGAATTTGCCGCGACAAAATTAAAATCCGTGGCTAATATCGTGGCAAATTAGTTATGGATTAAGATTCGTGGCTAATATTGTGGCAAATTAGCCACGGATTAAGATTCGTGGCTAATATGCGACGGAATTAGCCACAAATTTTAATCCGTGGTTAATTTGCCACGATAGTAACTACGAATCTTAATCCGTAGCTAATTTTGGCGAAAATTAGCAAAACGGCGTCATTTTCAAATCCGTGGTATTAGGGTTTTCTTCTCTTCGAGGGTTTCTTCTTTTCCTCTTCTACCTCTTCTCTCTCTCTCTCTCTCTCTCTCTCTCTCTCTCTCTCTCTCGATTGAACGATTCTCGGCGACCTTCGACGTTCTTTGGCGTTCTTCGGCACGATTCTTGGTGCTCTTTAGCGGGGGACGCTAGGAAGTGCGAGGACATCCAACGCGAGGGTCCTCGTCCGAGAGTTTTAGAGGTACATTCGAGAGTCTTCAAATCTATGGATGTTTGCTTTTGCTTCTGCTTCTGCTATTTGTGTTGGGTTTGTTGTTTTTGCTTCTGCTGGACGACTTAGCTTGGGTCTACTAGCTGGTTTTTGGTTTGCTGTTTTGGTTCTGTTTGGGCGAAACAGATTTGATTATGTTTTTGGTTCTGCTTGGGCAAAATAGATTTGATTCTGTTTTGGTTTTGTTTTGATTCTGCTTGCTTGCTAGTTGTGGTTCTGTTTCACCCACGAATTTGATTCTGTTCGTGGGCGAAGAAACATAATGGTGCTGTTTCGCGAGTGAAACAAACTGGTTCTGTTTCGCCGGCGAAACAGAATGGTTCTGTTCATGCGTGAAACATAATGGTTGACTATTAGCCGTAAATGGAATTTTTGGCGAATTTATTTTGTTCGTTAAGTGGAAACGACCTAAAATTTAGTCGGATTCAGGTTGAAATTTGGTAGGAATGAGCTGAAATTTGGTCGGATTTCGATTGAAATTTGGTTGGAAGGAGGTGAAATGTGGTCGGAATGAGGTGAAAGTCATTTTTTGGCATTTCGGAGTCATTTACGTGGGTTTTTGAGTAAAAAACCATTTTGGATGAACAGTGTTTTCAATTCGGTTTTAGTTTTTTTGGCATTTCAGAGTCGTTTCATTATTATTTTATTTATATCTAGGTTTGAATATCGAAACCCATAAAAAATAGGCTATAATGTGATGACGAATGTCATGTAGATTTGTTGTAACAGGTAGGGCGGACTACGATTTGGGCGGATACCATAAAGGGAAGGCCGGCCTTTTGATTTTTGGCAAATAGTGTGTGGTATGTCCTCTTGCTGAATCTTGATTTCAAGGTGTTTAGTTCTGGGCGGGGCATTGATATCAAAGCCGGTGGTGAATATATAATTTGTCGATAAATGAAAATGTTCAAACTTATTCTACAACTCTAGTGGCTGGAAATTAATTTTCTTTTGATGAATATTAGGCTGTTTGCTGCTACCGACCATTTCTGTTTGTTGTTTGCTGGAAGTTAATTGGTACTATTTGCTCCAATTCTTTTGATGAATATTGGGCTGCAACTCCCTATTTTACTGTTATATGACCAGAAATTAAGCTCGTAGACATTTTTCGGATAGCTTGTTTTTTTATCAAGGGCCAAGTTTATCTCTTGCTCTCAAAAACAAAATGGTAAGCTTCACGACATATATCATTATGTGTCTCTAATACATATTCATATTTTTTAACATATTTGACTAACCTTCCAACTTATTAGTATAAATGTGAAGGTCACATGCGTCGTGGTATAGCTTCACAAAGAAGACCAAGCCCTTGCCCTTCCACGTCCTCGTCCCCGTTCCTTTCCTCTTCCCTTGCCCTTTCATCTAACCCTTAACCAGTACATGCTGATGGACACATTGGCCCTTCCTCCGACTCTCAAATGTGAACCAAATCTCGTTTAGTTCCATTGCCTTCGGTTCCACCTTCTTCTTCAATGCAACACTCGAATGATGAAGAAGATAGCCGATTCATGATATTCTTATTTGGAAATTCGTAAGTACTTCATTTTTTTAAGTATATGTAAATTATTATGGATGTCAACTGAATTGTCCGTATGCTTCACGGATGCTACGTATGTTGACATCATTATAACATGTTTGCAGATTCACGGATGCTACATATGTTGTGAGGAAACTTAATAAAATAATCAGCAATTGTTGGATGGGGTAGTATAATAGTTAGACCATTGCTCCAAAAGAAGTGAAGGAATTGTGATGGAATGAGTTCAAGGTAAGTTTTATCCTTCTATTTTCTTACAAATTAAGTTCAGTTTAGCATACTGAGTGTACAATTGTTTTTCTATTAATTGCTTGCAGCGGAAGTTCAAGTGGGATGAAGCGGAAGAGAAAGAAGTTAGAAAAATTTTTAAGAATAAAGCTGGTGATTACATGCGAAATGTAATGAATAGAACAAAAAGAAGTCAAGAAAAGCCGGATTTTATTATAGCTGACAATTGGGCAGAAATTAAGAGAACTTGGGACACCGAAAAACATAAGCAAATTAGTGAAATAAATAAGAAGAATAGAGCTTCTAGTTCTAGTAAAGGCTCTGCCACATATGTTGGGGGCTCTATCAATATCGAGGAGCATAGAAAAAAAATGGTAAGTTTGTTAAACAAGTTGTAAGTTAATTCAATGGTTACTCATTTATGTTTATATTTTGTAGGCAGATGAATTGGGGACAGAACCGATATTTATAGCTATATTTGAACGCACATTTCAGAAAAAAGATAAGACATGGACTGGCGCTCGAGCAAAAGCTATTAAGGTATATATGTAAGGTTATATTTTGTAGTTATATATATAAACTTTTTTTATTTTCATCTATATTGTTAATGTAGGACAAATATTGTAATATCCTGAATTTCGACCCATTTCCGGGATCAATGAAGTAGATATTATTCCTCATTTAATTTTAGTAAGTCTCGCCCAGAATTGATCATTCTCGGGATACTAACTAAAAGTGAATGGCTAACTAGGAAAAATGGTACGTGGACTAGGGATCCGATTGTGAATTGGGCACCGATCCCGAGAAACGACGAGGAATTGTTCTGGACCAGTGTGGGACGATTCTAGGAAAGTGATGGATTTGGTTTGGCCAAGGCTAATGATTTACGATCGGATAGCAGGTGATTTTGCACGATCGAAAGTGCACGTGACCAACCAATCCCGAACTTGAACCAAACGATCGCGACCTCTGGAACTAACAATAATTCCTCTCTTTCTGTCGGTAATCGAGACTATCATGACTCGGATAACCCTAGGTCGATATGCGTAACCCCTAAATAGCTGCCCGTTAGTGAGAGACCATAAAATTGGAAATTGAGCAAGTTTTGTTCACGAAATTAGATCCGGACTGCAATGTCGATTTTCGAGGGCTTGTGCGACTATTTTTGAGAAATCGACGTCATATTATGTTGGCCAATCATATTTGGGATTAGTACGGTCGAAAAATGACACTTCGACCCGGGACTAGAAAAATGACGATTTTGCCCCTAAGTCCTAATTAGTGTTCCGAATTTTGGATAGTTTTGGGGACTATAATTGGTTATTTTAATGAGTGTTTTAGCCCAATAATTCAGCCCAAGGAAATGACTGAATTGCCCCTCCATTATTGGACTTGGATTAATGAGAACCATTGGATCAAGGGCAATATGGTCAAAGCTATTGGATGATTGACAAGTGTCCTCCACTAAGGACCTATTTGACCTCCATTTGACCACTCTCTCTCTTCACTTCTCCCTCACCTTCGGCCACTTCTCCCTCTTCTCTCTCCCTAGCCGAATCTCTCCCTCTCTATTTTCCTTATTTGGCGTGAACACCGCCGCTCGCTGTGAGTCACCGTCGTTGCCCGAGACCGCCATTATCACCATCGCCGGAACGCCGTCGCTAGTCTTGCCGTTCACCGGCAATTAGCCGCCGTTCCTCGTTGTCTCGGCTTAGGATTAAGTCAGTAATTACCCCTAAACCTTAATTAGGCTTTTAAGCATTTCTAGATGGATTAGGGTCGGATTGGAGGTGAGCTTGACCCATTGATATGCTCATGGATGTTCATGTGGCTGTTGGATGTTAGTTTGGACATGGTGGAATGAGTTTTGGTTGTTGAAATTCGGTAGAATCAACTAGGGTTGGAATCTTTGAGGTTTGGTGTGATTCTCGGATTCGTGGTTACTGTACCCATCCAGTTTGCTATTTTTGTGGAGAATTTTGTGCACCAAATTTGAGGAAGCTTTCTTCATAGAAGTTGCTTCTAGCATCTTGAAGTATAACATATTTTAAATTTGGAGTTTTTGGAGGCCATTTGGACTGCACGAAAACCTATTTTCAGACCGTCTTCAAACTGCCCAGAACACTATTCATCCCAACCTTCTTGTCTTGCCGAATTTTTATAAATTTTCTAGATCTATTTTCAATAAACTTCCTTCACAAAAGTTGTTGGCGACTTTCTTGTATATGACATATAAAAATTTCAAAGCTTTTCAAGGTGATTTGGCTGTTGAAAGAAATGTATTTTGAGGACAAAACCGTCTGTTAGGGTGAACTGATTTTGGTTTGATTTCGAGGGACAAAAAGGCATGGTTGCAGATTGAACCGGATTTCGTGTTTTGCATAAGAAATGTTTATTGAGATGTTTTTTATAATATATCAAAAAATTAGAATTTTTGGAGTTCGTTTACTATTTATTTTGATGGGATTTCGGTCACTGTGTAAATTGCCTAGATTTACCCTGATTCTATGGATGTTCATGAGCGGAATGGTGGGAGTGTCGAGGTTGAATAGTTGCTGCCCTCATGACTGGATTTGATGAATTGAGGTTTATGTGATTGAATTTGCCGGGATTGCCCGGATTGATTGGTTTGTTAGTTGTTTGGACTTAATTGTAGTGAATTGTAGATTGCCATGTCGCGTGCTTGTGTGGCCGGATAAGTGCGGTATATGATTGGCCAATTGTGGTTTGAAATGAATGCCAAGTTGTGAATTGTGTAATGGGCCACACAGTATTAATTGGCCAAGTAAACACGTGTTGGGTATTGAGTACTGTGTTGTGACATTGAATAGATTGATTGCTTGGAATATGTTTGATGCTCATGGTGCATTATGTTGCATTGCATAGCCACATATTGTGTATGCCGAGAGTGTGGCATGAGATGAAATTGTGCGAAAATGCGTGCCTGCTATGAGTATGTAATCACCTAACTATGCTTTGATGCGTTTTACACGGGGTTAAGATAAAATTGGCTGTATGATGCGTGATCACAAAGCACCCTGATGCGTTTTACGTGGGGTTGAACCCATCCTGATGCGTGTTACGCGGGATGTTGCCCGGTACATCCAGAAGACGACCAACCTGATGCATTTTATGCGGGCTCTGGTTCATAAGGAGATCAGTGTTGCGCCTAATGCGTTTTACGCGGGCTAGAGACACTTGGCCTGGGGTGTTTTTACGCTGGCCACGAAGTGTTGTAATTATGTGGATCTATTGCATTGGCACGGGATCGGACCTAATGCGTTTTACGCAGGTCAAACTCTGAGTTAATAATTGAGCATTTGCCAGTGTGCTAGTATGGGTTAGTGAGCCGAGATATGAATATGGCATGAGGATAACATTTGCATGCATAAGAGTGCATGGGCTAGTGTACGAGTATGCGAGACTCGGTGAAAGGCATGTGATGTGAACACTGATGAGCCTGCGCATGCGTGTGACGTACGTATGAATATCGTATTCGTGTATGTGCCTTGAAATTATTATTAAATGATTAACCTGCAGGGTCAGCCAGGTAAGTGATTTGGGCCCGAGGACCCAAGTCGGAGAATGATTGTGCATTGTATTGCTATGCTTGTTGTGGTATGCTTGTCAGGAGGATGCATGTTAGCCTAGTTTTGGCTTAAGGGGTTTTACTCGTTGAGATTCGTCTCACGGTTGTTAAAACCCAACTTTTCATACCCTAGATGTTAGATTGGCAGGAGTGCGAACTCAGGTTGGGAGAAGCCCTAGCTAGATGCAGTGCTTGACCGCCAAACCATTTACCCTTTTAACTATAGTAGCTGTTAGCCTGTATTGGCTTGTTATTTGTAATTTGTGTATATGGATATTGTAAAGGTCTTATATAGTAATACAAAATGTATATACTTTCAAATGTGCTGCTTGATGTTGTGCTATCCTTTGTCTCATATTGTTGTTGTACGGGTGTTATTTATTTACTCTTCCACATGTGCATTGATCTCTGTGTTAGGCGTTGGGTCGGTGACACGTCCTGAGACATCGCACTCAAATTGACCTCGATTGGGATGCTCACGCGCCATGGGGTTCGGGGCGTGACAAATATGATGAACTTGTAATGAGCACTGTTGTTAGTGGTGGTGCTAGTGATGGTGATGGCGATGGCGATGGTGTTGTTGCGTTCGAACCATCGGTTGACAGTATAACATTATGGGTGGAGGCATCGGGTGGAATGAGAAGAGGTCAAATATTTGGAAGGGATCTTTGTCAAGGATATACACAATGCCGGCTGCTGCAACTTCATCCTCCAATGCGACTTTTTTAAGGAGGACACAACACAAGGAGCATATGACCCAAGAATTGAGCCAACTGAAACATTTACTTGTATAGAAGGACGAATAAATAAGAGGAGTGAAACAACATTTGCAATTGATCATGCGACATTTCAACCTCGATCACGATGTCGTTCCTCCTGTACGTCCCACTAATCCAGTAGGTGATGGACACAATGACGAGCAACACAATGATAATGAGATTGCTGATGATGATGATGATCCTTGCTAGTTAAAATTTCCAAACTCGAGGGTAAGCTTGCTTCAGCAGTATCTATTTATTTATAGGACAAGTTATTAGTTGTTGCATTTGTTCAATGCACATGCATCGATTCTGTTAAAAGTTCAATAACTGTTATGAGTTCAACAATTGTTGTTGCTATCTCTCTCCCTTGTTCACGCACGCATGTGCATTCTAGGAATAGAGTTGTTGGGGTCTGAATTACTTGGCATTGATTCTTTGAAGAATTTTTGGAATGATCATGATGTCATATTGTGTTGTTATCTGTTGTTTGTATTACTCGAATTTGTTAAAAGTGAATTTTGCCATGTATGTAATTAGGAATGATTAATGTAGACTACGTGACTACATGAAAGAACTTCTTGGCAAGATCAACAGTTAGCAACAAGAGAGCGAACTGGATTTGTTGGATCCTCTCAAGGATTTTTCATATAAATTTAGTGCTTTGTTCCATTTCTTTCTTTTTTGTGTTTGTTCTTGTCTTGACTGTGATTCTATCAATGTTAAATATAAATTCTATAATTGCTGTTAATTATATTTCAAATCGAAATTGTCCCTAAACAACATTCGTCGTAGACTTCGTCACTAAATTATTCATTAAATTTGTCGCCAAATTCGTTTTGGAACAATGTTCGTGGCAAAAGTCAAAATTTTTCGTTGCAAATTAGTGACGAATTTTGCCACGAATAAGTTCATCACAAAATACTGACAAAAAAAAATTGGTGGCAAATTAGCCACGAAATGTGTTCGTGGCAAATTACCCACGAATTTTGCCACGAATAAGTTTGTCGCAAAATACTAAAAACAAAAATTTGGTCGCAAATTAGCCACGAATTTTACCACGAAATGTGTTCGTTGCAAATTAGTGATAAATTTTATCACGAATAATTAGCAACACTTTTTGCCACGAAAAGATTTCGTTGCAACTTCGCGACCAACAAAATTTTTTTTGAAAAAACATAGCGACGAATTTTGCCATGAATACAGTTCGTGGCAAATTAGCCATGAATTTTGTCACGAATATTTAGCGATAAATTTTGCCACGAATATTTAGCGATGAATTTTGCCATGAATATTTAGCGACGAATTTTGCCACGAATATAGTTCGTGGCAAATTAGCGACGAATTTTACCGCGAATAAATTTCGTGGCACATTAGCCACAAATTTTGTCACGAATAATTAGCGACGAATTTTTTTTCATTGCAAATTAGCGACGAAAGTTGAAATTTTCCGTCGCAAAATTTTGTGACAACGTATTAGCAACGAATTTTTTTCCGTCGCAAATTCGTTTAACGACGAATTTTGCCAAATTTTTTGCGGCAAAATTCGTCACTAAAACCAACTTTTTTTGTAGTGAAATAATCTTCACATTTCCGCATTCGACCCTGATTATGCATGAGTTTTGTTCGTCCATGCAAAATCGGGATATTCAGTTCTTTTAGAATTATCTAACAGGCTTTTCATTGGCTCAAAGCCAAACCAAACATGCTCGCCTACTGCATGAATAATTACAGATATTGAAAATGAGCAGAGTGCTATAAATTAACACGTCGTAAGAAAAACAACTTGCGCAAGCAATCTTTCTGTAGTTTTCTATCATGCAACAGTTCTTCTCAAATGTTTAATTTGTCCTGCAAAAAATTGAATATATATATATATATATATATATATATATATATCAACACTCGTCATGCGTAAGTCGGGCCTTTCATATAGAAAACAATATATATAGGCGTCGTTGTACCGATCAGAAGACAATGTAGAAAATGCACACGGGATTAATCGGAGAATAACAAGAACAGTAAAGTGACACAAAGGACAACTACTAGGCACTCATCTTAATCCTTAAGCAATCTTTTTCCTATATGAGATCAGAGTACAATTCAAGAGTGGTTTGGCTTCCTTATCATATATCCAATCAATCATCACATGTCAAGTTTTTCATATTGATGGAACTTGACCCTATATAATTAGTTTGGTTAGACTCTGAATTTTCACCCGGAGATGCACCTATGACCTAAGTAGGCGGCCGGATTACGATTTTAATGCAAAATGAAAAGGACAACAATAAACAGCGAGGAATTTGCTAGGAACTACCGTAAGATTTATGACGTCACTTTGACAGAAGCTTCTCTTGAGATGCTTGGGTTGCCTTGCACGAGAAGCCGAGGATAACGCGGCAAAGGAACAAAATTCAACGTGTGTCTGTGTGTACATAAGCCATTCATCAGTGTTTATGAGCCGTTCATCTTGTCACAGCTACAATCACTATAGACATTTGATCAGAATATATCTAAGAAACTATGAAGGTTTGTGCACCCTGCTTCTATGCTTATGTTAATGATGTAGAATAGTTAGTCTGTGATTATCTTAAACAATATGATCACCTTAATCACCGGAAATCTCGGCAATTTTTTGGATTTTGGGAAAAACAACCATTCGAGCAGTTTCCTATATTATTAATCAGGCAGTTTCCTATATTACCAGTCAGATAGTTTGTTGTGCCTTGGACTCATCCAGGTTATTACAAGCGAAGAGTTGAAGAAACTCTTCCGTATAAGCTTGAACCGATCTATTCGATTGTCTGCAATTCTTGAATTGTTGAAATAACAGTTGCTCATAATTCGTTGGGAGAAACCACTTCTTTAACTTCTGTTTCATCTGACCCCATAATCGAATAGGAGCTTTGCCTTGTCGACGTCTCGTCAATTGAGTTTGTTCCCACCAAGCTGAAGCGCCACCTTTCAACTTGTACGCCACAAGTTTCACTTGGCAATCCTCGTCAATATCCATAGCGTCAAAGAATTTCTCGACCTCCCAAAACCAGTCTAAAAAATCTTCAATATCCAAATTCCCATTGAAAGTAGGGAGATCTACCTTTAGTTGATACTTCTCAGGATCTCGTCGATAGCCCCCTGCCGTCGATCCCCACAAACATGCTCCTCCTGGAATCCCCTGTATCGGCGACCACCACGAATTTGCATCTCCTGGAAATCTTCGTCTTCGTCTTCCGTATCCTCGACATAGTCTTGACGTCTATGTCGAGGGATTCCTCCATGCCCCACAGCATCTTCGGGATCACGAGTGACAGGATTTCACTCGGCTGGAAAAGCACCAGGTACATGGTTTGTGGACAAACACTGGATGGCATCAATGATCTCTTGAAACCTCCGATCGGTTTGAGCCACGAACTGACTGAACTCAGCCCGCATAATAAGCTCGTTCTCACGGCCCTCAGCAGCGGAGAGATTGACATTCACGTTATTCACTATCATCATAGGAGAAACCTACTCTGATACCAAATGACGCAGAGAAAAAGCTTAAATTTGGAACAACTCCAAAGAACTTGAAATTTTTTATTTAATGATACTGTGTTATTGATTACAAAACGGACATCTTATATATAGAGATAGGACTCCTAATATTAATGGAAACTGAATAATTAAAGATAACATCTAATAAACTAATATAGGAAACTGCCTTACTAGTAATATAGGAAACTACCTGATTGGTAATATAAGAAACTGTTTGACTAATAATATAGGAAACTGCCTGAATGGTTATTTTCCCCAAAATAAAAAAAAAAACTGCCGAGATTTCCGGTGATTATGGCAATCACATTGTTCAAGATAATTATAGGCTATGGTAGTTTTCTTTGATGATATACTCATATATAGTCTAGATGGGCATCAACACATGGAACACTTGAGGGATGTCCTACTAACCTTGCAGCAAAATAAATTATTTATTAATATGAAAAAGTACAGCTTCATGACAAAACGCCTCTTGTTTTTGGGTTTTGTTGTTAGCGCGGATGGACTTCACGTTGATGCAGATAAGGTGGCTGTGATTTGCAATTGGCCAGTTCCTAATAATGTTGGCGAGGCTCGAAGTTTCCATGGCCTTGCAACATTCTATAGGTGTTTCATTCGAGATTTCAGTACTATTATGGCCCCGATCACTAACTGTTTTAAAAAAAGGCAAATTCCATTGGGGAGATGAAGCTTTGGCCAATTTTGCTCTTATAAAAGAAAAGCTCTCCACAGCGTCGATATTGATGCTCCTTGACTTTGAGAAAGTGTTCGAGCTGGACTGTGATGCATCCAGCGTAGGAATTGGCGTTGTCCTTTCCCAAGAAGGTAAACCTATAGCATTCTTTAGTAAAAAAATTAATGAAGTTCGCCGGCGTTGGTCGATGTATGAGCAGGAATATTATGCTGTTGTGCGAGCTATAAAGCATTGGCAGTCCTATCTTTATCAGCAGGAATTTGTTCTTGATACTTATCATCAGGTTCTTGAATATATCAGGAGTCATAAGCACTTAAATCGAATGCATGCACGATGGGTTTCTTTTCTGGAGCAATTTAATTTTTTACTTCATCATAAAGTAGGCCATTTAAATAAGGTGGCAGATGCGCTGAGTCGACGTGCTGCAACACTCGTGACCATGCATACTGATATTGTTGGTTTTTATTACCTATGTTCTCTTTATCCTGAGGATGATGATTTTGGTGAGATATGGGAGAAGTGTTCTGAAACAAGTTGTCATGGCGATATGATAATTCAAGAAAATTTCTTGTTCTTTGGCAATAAATTATGCATTCCACGTGGTTCCTTGCGTGAACAACTCATTCGAAAGCTTTATGGTAGTACTCTCGGGGGACATTTGAGGCGAGATAAAACTATAGCCTTGGTGGAGAAGTGGTACTATTAGCCTTAACTGAAGCGAGACATGGGGCTATTTGTCAGTAAATGATACATTTGCCAAACCGCTAAGGGCCACTCTCAGAACACTGGTCTTTATACCCATTTGCCTATTCCTTTGGGTCCTTGGGTAGACATATCGATGGACTTCGTGTTGGGACTTCCTCGCACTCAACAGAGTTTAGATTCTGTTTTCGTGGTGGTTGACTATTTTTTCAAAGATGACGCACTCCATCCCTTGTAAGAAAACTTTCGATGCTTCGCATGTGGCAAGTTTATTCTTTCATGAAGTAGTTCGTCTCCATGGTGTGCCAAAGACAATCACTTCCGATCGTGATACGAAATTTCTAAGCCATTTTGGTGTACTTTATGGCGTTTGTTTGGGACTGATTTACAGTATAGTAGTTCTTTCCATCCCCAAACGGATGGTCAGACGGAAGTTGTGAATCGTACTATGGCGGATATCATTCGCTGCCTCTGCAGTGATATGCCTAAGCAGTGGGACCGGTATCTTGCTCCTGCTGAGTTCGCCTTCAACAACTTGGTTAACCGCTTTACCGGTACATCTCCCTTTCAGGTTGTTTATGGGCGTACACCACAGCATACTTTGGATTTTGTTCCTTTGCCCAAGATTCCAGGCTATAGTGTCGCGGCAGAGAATTTGGCGACCAGAATTAACGAAGTCCAAACTGTTGTGGCTAGTCAATTGGCTGCTTCTAATTTAAAGTATAAGGAGGATGTTGACAAACGGCGACATTCGAAAATTTTTTAGGTAGGCGATAAGGTAATGATTTTCCTGCGAAAGGAGCATTTTCCTGTAGGTACCTATAATAAACTGAAGCACAAGAAAATTGGTCTTTGCCACATCCTGAAGAAGATCAACGATAATGCCTATGTACTTGACCTTCCTGGTGATCTCAACATTTCCCCTACATTTAATGTGGCAGACTTATTTGAGTATCATGCTTCCGATACACCCCTCTATCCTGATCATAACTCAAGGGCGAGTTTTTCCGAAGAGGGAGGAAATGACGTAAAACAATTAGCTTGTGATTATCTTGAACAATGTGATCGCCATAATCACTGAAAATCTCGGCAGTTTTTTTTATTTTGGGAAAAACAATCATTCAGGCAGTTTCGTATATTAGTCAGGCAGTTTCCTATATTACCATTTATGCAGTTTCCTATATTAGTTTATTAGATGTTATCTTTAATTATTTAGTTTACATTAATATTATGAGTCCTATCTCTATATATAAGATGTCCGTCTTGTAATCAAGAACACAGTATCATTGAATAAAAAATTTCAAGTTCTTTGTTGTTGTTTTAAATTTACACTTTCTCTTTGCGTCAGTTTGTGTGTCCAGATCCCTTCTTTCTCTCCTCTTTTTATATCTTTGAGTTAACCGACTTTGCGTGTTGACGATGTCTGTGCATTGATCAGCAGAAGAAAATCGTGTTGAAGGTTCAGATGAAATGCCAGAAATGCAGAACCAAGGCACTTCAGATCGTCTACGAATCAGATGGTAACGACTCTCTACTTTAAATGAACTGGGTATACACTTAGGTCAATCGGCCTCGTTTGCTGATGTTTTCATCGTGCCTGATGTTGAATAATCACTTCTGCTCAACCTCAGCTCCTCCAAAACAAAATAATAGTCACTTCCTGCTTAGATTTAGCGTGTCCCTTACACAATGAACGTGACAAGCCATGTTGTCAACATTTGCAGGTGTAAACTCAGTGGCTTTTGAAGGAGAAGACAAGGTGGTGGTGGTTGGGGAAGGAGTTGACACAGTGCCTCTGGTCAACCGTTTAAGAAAGAAGGTCGGTCCAACTGAGATTATTGGCCTCGGAGAAGCGAAGTAACACCCATGTAAAGAAAATACTCACATGAAGAAAATGACATGACTCGGATTTTTCTTTTCTGTTCTTTTCCTTTTTTCAAGAGAGAGAGAGATTGTCGAGTTTCATTAGGAGGCTGTCGAAATTTTTTTGTATTACTTATCTTGGCTCTTTTTACAATTATGATTCCATATGAATAACGATATCAAAGATGTTAATTTATTTAGTGAGATGTTACATATGCAGTCCCTTTTTTTATAATAATTTTATTTGCCTTATTCCTTGTTTTTTTCAGTGAGTACATCGAGGGTCTACACATGATCCTAGAAGCAAGTCAGTCGAAGTAGATACTTCGTTGTTTATCTTCTTCTTTTTTCTCCTATAAATCTATTTGCGACTAAATTTTTTACAAATTCGAGAGAGAAAGGTCGCGACATGGTAATGTAAAAAGGTCATCAAGTCTAAGAATTCTAGCCAAAAAGGCAGACTAGAATTCTTACTTATTACCGACTCAATAGGCAAATTAGGAATCATTTGTGTAATTATCCCTTTCACAAATTCATTCAAAGAGAGAGAGATATGTTCATGTCAAAAGGTGGTCAAGTCTAAGAATTCTAACCGAAAAAGGTGGACTAGAATTCTTATTACTGACGGACTTAATGGGCAAAGTCGTTTGCGAATGTCTTGGTCCTCTTTTAATAATTTAAAATAAGGTCTTTGTTCCTTTTGTAAACAGAGAATCCACCTAATTTGTAGTTAGGTCAAAGCAGTACGAAGATCTGCTAACAACTAAAGGTGGTAATGTTTAGGCCGCGGTTTCATACTTCAATTAAGGGGCTTAAAAATTTTTTACAATCGGATCGACCTTGAATGCTCCATATATTAGCATCTAACCCGTGAGATGCAAGGGTTAGATTTAGTAATATTTTCATGTAAGTTAACCCAGTTAAAACCGAATTTCATTTGACCTTCTAAGTGAATATAAGTGTTAAAATTAAGTTGTTGCACAAAAGTAGTACATAATTGAATATACTAATCATATGACAATTAACCACGCCTTACACAGAACTCACATAGATTATCATCTCAAACTTTTTCAATTTTCTTCGAATAACCACGATAACACAATGCCATAAGTAAAATATGTAAGTTCGGTTGCTTTGAGAATATTAGTCATTAATATAATTTCTTTATTTGTTATAATGAATATCCAATAACTGTTTGCTTATGTATTTTTACATGAATGTATTATTTTAATCCCGCGCTGATCATTCACTCAATTATTGCCATTAAAAAAAAAAAATGCTCACCTACCACTTATTCCTAACTAATGTCAAAGAAGTTGCATCTATTTCTTCCCTTGTTTCAAAGCTTCATCTACAATATTTTCTTCTTATTTGAATTTGTTGCTCATTTTGGTCATCTCTCGTGACCCTCGCTCGGAGGGGGATATATAATGTTAGTTAGCCATAACATGTCAATGAGATATTAATTCCTTACTTTACCGAATTATTACCCTTCCATATTAGATTAAATATGTTGCCACAAATTCCCATATTTCACTGCCAATCTTTGATTTGTTTTTCTTTGTATTGATTATTTTGGTCAATTACAATTTCAAATTTAAATGTGGTCCTTCTTTGAATTTCAAATATTAATCTTAGTTTAACATTTCTTTGGTTATTTAAAATTAAAAACTAATTTGAGTTAAACCTTGTTTAGTGTCAAAGTTAGTTTATTAGCGCTGTGTTTATAATTTGTGAAGAGCTTTTAATTTGTTAGTTAGACGTAGTTTAGTTATGATTCTAATATTTGAGTTTGAACTTTGTACCATGTCCTTTCGTCTTAGAATATGAAACTACTTTCAATTGAATCATTTTGATGGCTAGAAGCCTAGAGAGTTATATTATTCATCTTTTTTCTTTAGGATTAATATTACGAAAAACCCAAACTGATATACCTCTAACAAATTTACCAAAAACTAATTTTGTAATCATAAAAAAACTCCACATTGGTACACCTATAACAAATTTACCCTCCGTTAGTTTCTGTTAAATTTGACAGTCAAATGGCTAAGTTGGATGACATGTGGCAGTTGACAGGTGTACTAGTTTGGAGTTTTACCCTTTAGTTTATCACAGGCTTACCAATTTGTAATTTTTCGTGATATTAATCCAATTTAACGAAGGGTAAATTTGTTACAAATAAACTAGTTTTTGGTTTTTTATGATCAAAAAATTGGTTTGAGGTAAATTTACCACAGGAGTACAAGTTTAGGGTTTTTCGTGGTATTAACCCTTTTTTCCCATTTCAGAATAGCAATTATGAAGCCTTCTAATGGTATTTTTCTTCTAAAGATTCTTTAAATACATTTTTAGAGTTTGTAGAAAGTAAAAGAGTAAAACGAAAAGTTGGACACGGAGGACGTATCTCTCCTTACATGTAATACTTTCAATCGAATCATTTTGATAAAAATGTGGCTAGAAAGTGTTATTATTTACCTTTTTCCTACTTATACAACAGTGACAAAGGTTCTAATGTAATTCTAAAAAGAATTGCTTAAATTTTTTTTGAGTTTATGGAAAAAAAAGGATAAGAAAAGTTCAATAGTAAATCCTGTGTTAATCATGGAGAGGGCCTCATGTCAAGTCCTTGTTGACTTCTCCATAAAGCACCCCAATACATATATTTCATTAGATACTAACCATGATGCACGGGCTACATTTAGATTCCATTCATTGTTCTTTAAATATAGTACAAAATCTTTTGAGCCATATATTTCGGCATAATTATCCAAAATGTCATAAACTTATTGTATGGTAGCTAATTCAATTCTAAATCTTTCAATTGTGCCAATTTAGTCATAAACCTTTTGACGATTTACCAATTGAAATCTTTCTAGTCAAATTGATAAATCGTCAAAAGTATTATGACTAAATTGATAAATCATCAAAAGGTTTAGGACTATATTGGCACAATTGAAAGGTTTATGACTAAATTAACAAATTATCAAAAGGTTTAGCACTAAATCAGTACAATTGAAAAGTTTAGGAATGAATTGACCTCCATACAATAGGTTTAGGACATTTTCAACAAATTTCCCCATATATTTCATTAGATACCATTGCGTGCTTGGCTTTGGTTATGAATGTATCTTCAAAATATAACTCGAAAGATAAGCAAATCTAAGCCATTTTTTCACAGTAACATTGCTGACTTTTCTCTCCTTCCTGTTCCTTGCGCCTTCTAGTGAATTTGCTTGCTTCTTGGAGATAATTTTGATAAACATTTCATAATCCTCTTCTCGGGTCGGTTTTTGACCCAACTGATGCTGGAGCTGTGTGCCCTTTGACAACCGGCATCTTTTCTTCCTCTATTCAACTCACTCCTTAGTTGTCGTCGGTTCTTGCAAATCCAAAGCAAACGATCTTTCTCCGTTGCTGAATAGGCATGAACCCGACCTCGCTGGAGTAATCTTCCTCCACGGAGCAATGTAGCTGCTTCGGGTTCTCTTTGTTGTACGAGGTTGATCTTACTAACTTTTAACTTCCCTTGCCACGATCTGCAAGCGAAAGAAAATACCGTTGATATATTTGTTCTCACGACCCAAAAATAGAGAAAATACCATACCTGCTCCATGTCTGTATCTGAATTAGCATGGTGTAGAAGAAAGGACAATAAAGATTGTATTATTTCTATCCATGCCGTTTTGTTTCACCATCACCACACCAGCGTGGTTGACAGTAACAAATCTCTAGGAAGAAAACACTTCCATGTTAAATGCACTCAAGTCAGTTTAGGTACAAGGGTCACTTGTCAAGTATACTTTATTTGGAATGATTTTGAATAACACGAGGACAATAAGTGTATTAAAAATTTTATAATTTCTGTAATCGATTGCTCAACAAATGCCCCTGAAGCACTCGTTAACATAATACTTAGTATAGTATATTAGATTAAACTAGATGATGAAAATATTTAATAGTGCCAATTCATCTTGAAATGGCAATATCAACTTCATATACTGCAAAGCGAAATTCCATTGGAAGTTCACAATAGTTGGTACATAACATAAAAAGAAGAAAAGGAGATTAGATCAAGACTATAGAGAGCACTATCACCCAGCAACATGTCCAACAAACACAGCAGGTATTAATATAGAAAGTTCGCTAATTAATTTGGCTTGGCCAAGATACCCAACAGTTGCAGTTTGCATCAATTGATAGTTTTGAGCCTAGAACTATTCGATCAGATACTAAGCCGTATTTTCGTTTTTCTAAGTTTCATTTTGTAGCCAACTGGCTATTCCACAATGACAGTATACTCTTTTTTCATTGTGTCCAATTGCCCTTCAGAGTGACATGAATCTCCGGTCCAAATATTCTTAGCTTGACCTCAAAGAATAATTCTGTGCGAGTGATAACTATAAAGTTTGTAAAAAAATAGTATTTTGTAAAGATTGGATCTATTCTTCCATTTCGTGAGTCATTATAAAATCGGAAGGATGACGCAACTGCGTTGAATCCAAATTTGGAAAGTGAAAAAATTTACGGATTGTTTGAAAAAAAGTTTTGACAAACAGAAATTACTATCTCATCCATATATAAGTATGTACATTCCACGAGATTAAAAATTCAGTAAAACAAAAATCAAATAGAGAAATAATGCGGACATTGTGACATAAAAATAGTTGAGGAAAATATTTAGAAAATTATCCATTTTAAAAGGATTTTTATTAGGTCCATTCACAAAAAAGTCTACATCAATAGTGGATGTAATAATTATATATTTTAAAAGTAAGTAGCTTCAAAGAAAGGAAAAAAAATCAAAATATGCATAATTAGAAGGGCCATGCATGTCTTTCGAGTGCACAATATTGGAAACAAGATAGAGAAGTTTTTTGTCCGATCATTGATAGGACACATTAAGCAAAAATAAATAAATAATTGGACACATAAAATTTTTACTTTTAGGAAAACAGTAAATAAATTACTAAGCTTTAACAATTAATAAAGTAAAAGGGGCCAAGAATCACTTAGTTGTTACGCCACGTGTCAACTCCTTACAAGTCTATCTTTGTGCACCACATTACATTTAGAAGTTTTATTAGGTCCATTGCGGGTACAAAAGATAAAATACACATTCATGATTGGATAGTTAACACGTGAAAAAGTTCAATAAAAAATTAGTCAGTTACACACGTCACTTGTCCAATGATGAACATAAGGATTTTTCTGCACTTGTAATGGACCAAATAATCAACCTTAATTGTATTATATTAGATTATAGGTTTTAGATTTCCATTAACTTTCCATTTTAGAACCCTAAGTAGTAACAATAAGACCCCGGCGAACAAGCAACACGGAACAAGCATAGCAACGGTTAATTCTTGCCCATAAAAGAACAAATAGAATGACACGAGGTGGGCGGAGAGAGTGGCCAACGAAGGGCCAGCAATTGTTCAGCGGATTGGGTTTGGTCGTCTGGACATGAATTAGGATTATGGTAGGATTATAATAGTGAAAAATTCTATCATGTGTTTGGTGCACTTAGAAAATCTTTGAAATTCCTCTACCATGCCCCACTGCTACGGCCTCCACTCCACCACATCCGACACTCCCCCTAGTACCCTGAGTCAGCCGTCCGTTCGTCGTCCTCATGGTCAGCTTCTTCATGGTTGTGCATTGTCTACGCAACCCTTGTGCGAGTGTTGCAACCCCCTATCTACGTCACAAAGATGGAGAAACAGAGCTTGACTGGATCAATGTAAAATGGAGAATATCACATGTGATGTAGAAACAAGCTACTTAAAAAATGGCTATATGGATATAATAATTGACTAAATTCCAGGAATGATGATCGGCGATGGCGTGGCGGAATGATGATTGGCCGTTGATGACGACCGAAATCTTGTTCTTCTTGTTTTGTTAAGTTAATTTTTTAAAAATTTATCCTATCCGAGTTTATTCCAATCATGTCCTGAAATTTTTGTATATGGACATATCTAAATTTATTTGTTCCAGAGGATGTCCCTAAACACTAGATAGAATCATTTGTTATCCTATGTGAATTCTGATGTGACTAGCAGGGATCATCTAGAGAGGGGTGAATAGGTGTTCTTAAATAATTTTTGCAAGTTTAAACGGAAACGAAAGACCACAGTTGAGTCTGAATACAATTAAGAGTCAAAACAGTTTATATAGACTGTGCTCTTGATATGCAATATATAAAGTGAGAGATAAGAGATAGAAAAACTGCATACAAGTTTATAGTGGTTTGGCTTATAGCAAACCTACGTCCACTTTCCCACGCTGACAGCCTACTGGCTAGATCTCACTATGTAATCAAGAGGAAACACAGATTCTGAGTAATATCACTCGTGTTTGATAGGACTCTCTATCACACATACTCACTTTTACAAAATGTCCCTCAAGATTTTAATGTTCAGCACAAGAAAAATAAGAGAAAGGATTGGAGTATGCTCAGACTTTGGACTTGTTGATTCGTGATTCTATCTTCTTCTTCTGCTACTCGTTGATCTTTTTAAATACTCATCCACTTCTAAACTAGCCATTGGACAGCTTTCAGAGGATTATCTTCTAATCTTCACTTTGGATAGATTTATATAAAAATGATTGAGTAGCCATTGGATGACAGATTCTAAATCCTGCTGATTCTGATCGCCCATACAATCAGAATCTTGGTTTCCATAAGCAGAGTTTTATTCGTTGTAATGTATTCTTGTCATAATATTTGATTATCAATCAATTTGACTAAGATTGAGTCAATCAAAACTTTTCTTATGTGAAATCCATACCAGATCACTAGCTATTATGTTTCGTTCTGAATAAGTTTTGCTTCTGCGTCTGAAAAACTTTAGCGTCTGTGTCTACATAACTTCTGCGTCTACATAACTTCTGCGTATTCATTACTTATGTATCTGAATAACTTCTGCATCTGAAGAATTTTAGTGTTTGCGTCTGCAAAACTTCAACGTCTGAAAAATTTCAGCGTCAGCGTCTGAACTTTTAGTTTTAAAAACTTGTAAAGTTTGATAATTCATTCTGAACTTCTAGAATACATTATCCTGGAAAGAAATGTATGTTAGATTCACAAGTTACACATAGAGAGTTTTGTCAGTTTCAAAATCCATTATGAGTGTTCCTCAACTATCTCCCCTTTTTTTATGGTAATAAAACTTCCATGCAGATTCAATTAATATTAATTAAAAATGAAATGAATAATTATTTTAAGTGCATGAAACACATATATATAAATGTGTAGTCTCGTAAGACCTGTGTGTTTCTCTTGGTCTGAGTATAATCTGTATAACCTGCAAATCAAAGTGTTAGTATAACATTATCTGCATAATTTCTGCCCCTTTTTGTCATCAACAAAAAGAATAATGATCAGAATAAAGAACTGTTATAGACCATTCAAGTAATGTATCAGAAGCAAATGTTATGAATACAAATCCATAATGGTTTCAGAAGAAGGGAATGAAAAGCAGGTCATTTCTTGGAAGGGGTTCAAATAAGTCGAAAGTTATCTAGAATGGAAACAGCTTCATCTATCTTTGTAGAGCATTGACCAATGGCCTCCCTTAATTTTGCCTTGTCTTTCTCTGCCTGAAGATGTTGAATCTGGTTGTTTTCCTCAATAATTTTGTGAAGATTCTTCACATTGTCTTCAAGTGCAGCTTGCTTTTGCTTGATTTCCAGCAGAAGAGTCATTGTAACAGCCCGAATTTCGATGTAATTCTGGGATCAATAAAACTGACGTTATTTCACATTTCATTTCAGTAAGTTTCACCTAGAGCTGATCACTCTCGAGATACTAACCAATGAGGTATGACTAGCTAGAAAATAGTACGTAGACCGGGGACCCTATCGCAAAACGGATACCGATCATGAGAGACACTGAGGGAATATTTTGGGTCAACGTGGGCCGATCTTAGGAAAGAGTAATGGATTGGATTTGGCCAAGGCCTACGATGTACAATAGGGACGCAGGTGATTCTGCCAAACTGAAAGTACACGTGACCAACCAGTCCCAAACTCGAACCGAACGATCGTGACCTCTGGAACTAGTGATAATTTCTCATTCTCTCTCAATGATCGATGCCATCATGATATGGATAACCCTAGATTGATACGCGTAACCTCTAAACAGCCACCCGTTAGTGAGAGACTTTGAAATTGAAGATTTAGTGAGTTTCGTTCACGGAATTGGGCCCGAATGTCAATGTTGATTTTCAAGGGTTTAAAAGATTATTTTTGGAAATCTGACGTCATATTATGCTGGTCACGCGCGTTTGGAGTTATTATGACTAAAAATTGGAATTTCAGTCCAGGGTTAAAAAAATTACGATTTTGCCCCTCGGGACGCCCATGCCGCTTTTCAAGGCTGAGTGAGGTTATTTTTCAAGGCTGACGCCATTTTTGGGTGGCCACGCATGCCAGGAAGGGTTTTGACCAAAAATTAGAATTTCGGCAAAAATTGGAAAAATAATATTATTTTATTCTCGGAACTTCGCGGCCGATTTTCGGGGGCTTAAGAAGTTTTTTTCGTGATTCCGATGCCACATTAGGTTGGCCACGCATATGGAGGGTTGATATGTGCGAAAATTGGAGTTTCACCCCGGGACCCGAAAAATGACGATTTTGCCACTGGGCTAATTTTTGGTCCGAATTTTTGGGGAATTAATTGGGATATTTCAGAGTGCTTATCAGCTCAATTATTGGGGCCAAAGACCTTTTTGCCCCTTGCTTTTTGGATAAGATTTATTCTAAACCATTGGATTATGGGTATTTTAGTCATTTGGCCGGATCGGCGACACGTAGCGCTTTGGGCTGACTTATTTGACCAAGATTGGATTGCTTTCTCTCTCCTCACTCACTCTCACGGCCAGAACAGCCCACCAGCAGCTTCTCCTCCCAATTTTCCCTTTTCCCTCATTTTTCTCTCTTTGTTCGGTTTCGTTGGAGCACGTCGCCGGCCGCCGGAGCGCCGCCGCCGGCCGCCGTGCCTCGCCGTTGACCACCACGATGTCCCACCTCAACCACAGCCCCAACTGACCCCTTTCCCTTCTCTTTCTCCCTCTCTTTTTCTCTCTTTTTCCTTTCCGGGCAAGCACTGCCGCCGCGCTGGAGCCTGATCGGCCGAGCTGCTGCCACCGTGACCCTCAGCCCGCCTGTACGTCGCCATCCACAGCCGTCCGTACACTGTCCATACAGTTTTACTGTTCACCGCCGCCGTCCGTACGGCCAGCCACCGTCGCGTCGCTGGCCACCGTTTCCACGCCATCTGTACAGTGTCCGTACGAATTTACTGTTCACGGTCCGTACGGAAAAGCACTGTTCACCCGCTGGCGGCCGTGATTCGTATGCCGTTCGCCAGGAATTTCGCTGCCGGTTTCACTGTTCATCAGTGATCGGTCACCATTCCCCGTCGTTGTGACCCCATAGTAGGTGAGTAAAATTTCTAAACCCGGATTAGGACTGTTGGTGCAATTTTCTAGACTAGATTAGGGACATTAGTACTGGCGGGGAAAAATTAGAGTACCGACTGGTGAAGGTGATTATTGGAAAAAAATGTCGTAGGCCGATAAGAATTTATTGGAGAGCTTAGTTGGGTTGATTGATCAATTTTAGAGTTATCGGTGAAATTGCCGGGTATGCCCGGATTGACTGATTTTATGTGAATTATGTTTAATTGTGGCTAAATATGTGAAATGTAATTGGCCAGTGTAGTAACGTTGAGTGCTTGACTGTACTGATGCTCATGATGCATTGCATTGCATAATATGGATACGCATCGTGTGTGCCAAGAGTGTGGCATGTGGCAAAATTGTGCGAGAATGCATGTTTGCCATGAGCGAGTGATCACTTAAAATACCCTGAAGCGTTTCACGCTGGGTTCAGATAATAATGAATTGTGTGATCACCTAATGACCTTTGGGTCATGACCTGCGGGTCCATACCGTCTTCATGCACTTTGGAGCAGGACGATGCCCGGTACATCCGGAAGGCGACCATCCTCATGCACTTTGAAGCAGGCTTTGGTTCGCAAGGAGATTAGTGTTGCGCCTCATGCACTTTGAAGCAGGCTAGAGACACTGGGCCAGATCGGTTGCTGCACCTCATGCACTTTGGAGCAGGCTAGACGCACCAGGCCGTGAAAAAGTGATGACTCGAGTCGTAATAATAATAAATTGGGCAAATGTGCTAGTGTGGGCCAGTGGGCCGGAGAAATGCGTATGACATGTCGACGGCAATTGCATACATGATCATGCATTTACCAACATGCGAGTGTGTGAGACTCAGTACTTGAGCATGTGCTGTGATTTGTTATATTAAACTGTCTAACCTGCATGGTTGGATAATTGTGTGTTGTGATTTTAAATGCTTATTTTAGGGTCAAGAGATTGCATGCTAGCCTAGCCTAGGTTTAGGGATTGAACTTATTGAGATTCGTCTTATTGTGGTTTAAACCGAAACTTTTTAGACCCCCAGCTGTGAGGATGCAGAGACCACCACCACTTTTTGGGATCCTTATGCAGATCCGCCAGTATACTTGTAACAGTCTGAATTTTCGATCCTTTTTCCCGGAATTTAAGAAATGAAATTGATCAATGCACTATAGTGAGATCTCGCCCGGAAATGCGCATTCACGGGATGCTAACCTTAAGGGTAGGGCTATTACGGGATTGAGTTTGCACGACCAAAGAACTCGACCTAGGTTCGATCTTCGACCATATGAATTAACGAGGGAATGTTTTGGGCCAACAGAGAGCGATCTATTTGATTGATCGTGTCCGAAGGGAACTAGTGACAGACCTTCGCAATTATATGACAATCGAGGTCGTCCTGAATAGAGTAAACTTAAACGTGATTTGACATAGTGTCGGTCACGGGTCGAGAGCGCGTAATCCCAATGAGCCACCCGTTAGCCAGAGATAAACTAAAGTCGCGATTGTTTGATTCTAGTCATTCCCTGGAATTCGGGCCCGAGAATCGAGAATTTTGAAAGTGACAATTTTGAGCGGCCGATGACGTTTTTGGCTTGGCCAACCTTGGGGCCACCCATTTCTGCAAAAAAATGGATTTCGGTTCGGGACCGGAAAAATTACGATTTTGCCCCTATATGTGCCGACATTGGTTTTTGAGGTCGTATGAGATTATTTTTCGAGGCCGATGCTATTTTGGGATGGCCACGCACATTTAGAGTCGTTACGGTCAAAAATTGGAATTTTGGCTCGAAAGTGAAAAATGATATTATTTTATTCCTAGGACTTTGCAGTTGATTTTCGAGGGCTTAAGAAGCTATTTTCACGATTCCGACGCCATATTATGTTGGCCACACCCATATGGAACCCGTGTGTGCGAAAATTGGAATTTCGCCTCGGGACCGGAAATTTACCGTTTTGCCCCTGGACCCTGTATTGGGAATTCCGAATTTTGGACAATTTTGGGCAATAATTGAGGACTAAAATAAGTGAAAAAGAAATTGGAATTATTGAATTACCACATTGCCCTTGAATTATTGGATAAAGACAAACGAGGACCGTTGGATCAAGGGTATTTTTGGAAAAATTGCGGATCGCCGACACGTGTCCCCACCAGCCCACTATTTCTGACCCCTCTCTCTCTCTCCTCCCTCTTCTGGTCAGAACCCCTCCTCTTTCACGATCACTCTCTCTCTCTCACTCTCTTCATCTTCATTTTCTTCCTCTTCCGCTGGTGCTGCTGCTGTTGCTGTTCTGCCCGTTTCAGCCCGTTCTTCGCGCCTTTCTTAGGTAAGTGATCTCCCCAAATGTTGCCTAGGACCTCGGGTATTGTTAGGCTCGTTTAGGGTTCAGTTTATGGTGAATTTCGTGGCTGGATGTGCTCGGTGGTGGTTGTTGACTGATTTCCGGTTAGCTTGCTGCTGCGTAGCTGGTTTTTGATATTTTTACTGTGACTTGTGTGGCCCGAATTTAAGGAAGTGTTCTTCATGAAAGTTGTTCCCAACACCTTGACGTATAACATACTTTAATTTGGGAATTTTTGGAAATCATTTGATGCCATTCGTAAGCCCATTTTTAGACCGAAATCAGTCTGCCGGATTTACTGTTCATCCGACCTTCGGGTCTGTTTGAATTTTTATAAATTTTTCCAGGAATATTTTTAAAATACTTTCTTCACAAAATTTGTTGGGGACATTTGTTTCTATAACATATAAAAATTTCAAGGCTTTTCAAGGTGATTTGGATATTGAAAAAAATTTATGTTGATGATCAGGCGGACTGACCGGACGGGTTGATTTTCTTCTGTTTTCCAGTGACAAAAAGAGGTGTTTAAAGTTAGATATGGGTTTTGAGTCCTTCACAGAAAATGTTTATCAATATGTTTTGTACAACATATCCAAATTTCAGAATTTTTGGAGTTAATTTACTATTTATTTCAAATGGATTTCGGTCACTGCGCACTGCCCAGTTTGGACGATTTTTGTGGCTGTTTTGGAACTGAATTAGGGGCTGATGTTTGCGTTGTTGTGGACTGATTTGGCGATGAAATTTCGAGGTTTAGGAGGCTGAGTTAGGGCTGTGATGTTGAGAATTGATCGGGAATTAAATGTGTGATTGATCGAAATTATTGTGGTTTAATTGGGCTGAACCAAATGATTGTTTTGGTTGTGTTGTGGATTGGTATTGTGCCGCGTGTGTGTGGCCGTGCAGTGTGGCGATGTGTCGAGGTGAATGTGCATTGGATTTGCGTGTTAAATATGTGTGATCGTGTGGTGTTTGTGTGACGAGAATGTGAAATTGTGAAATGTGTGTGTGTGGTGTGTAAGTTTGGCCGTGCGATTGTTGGCCGTGTGTAAGTGTGGTTTGAGTGGAATGAGGAAATGGAAATGTGGAATTGGTTGGAAATGATCCGTCCTAAGGCGTGTTCGTTTACGCGGGACGATGCCGTCCCTGACGAGGTGACGATGCCCGGCCCGACGGGGTGACGATGCCTGACGTGGTCAGAAGACCGTTGGCCTGATGCGTTTTACGCGGGCGCGGTAGAAGGAAAGTGTGTGTAGGATTCCGTCCTGAGGCGTGTTCGTTTACGCGGGACGATGCCGTCCCTGACGAGGTGACGATGCCCGGCCCGACGGGGTGTCGATGCCTGACGAGATCAGAAGACCGTTGGCCTGATGCGTTTTACGCGGGCGCGGTAGTGGTGGAGGAGTTGAGAATGAGCGGGAATTGGTTTGAGGTGCGAGGTTTGAGAAAGTGACGTGTGGTGTGAGTTGGTGTGCGAATGTGTTTGTATCGCGTGGTGTGATGCTCGATTATGGGGTAAAAACTGCTAGGTATGGTATGGGACGTGCCCAAGTAGGTTTTGCTCTATAATCGGGGCACGCGCACGGCTGTGATGTAATTCTGTAGTATATTGGTTGTGTTATTATCTAATGTGCAGGAACGTGCATGATGGATTCCAGGTAGGGTCGTGTGTGGTTGCTAGTTTGGTTGATTGTCGTGTGTTATGTGTGGTTTCGTCTGGCGGTACGTGAGTGCCTACGTGGGGTTTGGGGTTATACACTTATTGAGATTCGTCTCACGGTTGTATAACCGCCACTTTCAGACCCCCAGTCGTAAACCCGGGGAAACGCCTTCTCTTTTTGGAAGTCCGGGGAGCTGCCTTTGGTGCCTAGTGGAACTGCAGGTGAGTTTCTGAAGGCTCACGCCCGGAGAATCAGGAGCAGGGTGGAAGAAGGTCGACCAATAGGCATTCCCTAGGCTATTTTAGGGATTGTGTTAATCGGGTTGACCCATAGGGAAGTTAAGTTGACCAAGCCCTGACCTTTTGTTAAACGGTGACGGAAGACGTTTGTCTGTATATGTCTGTAATACGATGTTTGTATATTTGGTGTTGTATGGATATGTTGTAGTTTGATTGTTATGGTGGTCTACCCCATTGTCATCATCTTTCTGTCCGGGGTTTTGTTATTCGCTTCCGCATGTGCTTTTGATGTTTGGGTTAGGTCGGCGACGTTCCTGGGACGTCGCATCATTTCGACCGGAGCAGGGGATGTTGCGAGCTCGAAGGGGGTTCGGGGCGTGACAATACTAGTACCTACCCCTCAGGAAATGGGGAGGTCTTTGTGAGATACCGATCCGTAGTATATATAGACATAGGCGAGTATTACTACCAGGTGCAGGAGTACGTGGCGTGGTGCCACCAAGATGCTAATGGTAATGAAGGAGAACCCCTCAGGACTTTTGATGCTCCAATTGACGAGACTGGGTTGTTGTAGCCGATCATAGCTGGCAGAGAAGTGATCGACCCCGAGGCCATGCCAGAGTGGATAAGGTAGTATGGAGAAGTGGACGAGGAGCCCAATGTAGTAACTGAAGACCCTGAGTCGATGGAAGAGGCAGAGGATGACGAGCCCGAGGCGATGGAACAAGATGTAGAGGAGGATGGAGAGGTGGCAAAGTTGGGATCGGATGAGGAAGGATTCGAGCTTTACCTCGTTCCGGAGCTAAAGCTGGACTCCGAGGATGATGGAGTAGAGGCCATGGATTCAGAGGAATCATATCCTAGCGAGGAGGCCTCCAAGGAATTATTGGATGGTTCTGACGAGTCGTCCGATCCGGATTGGTAACCATAGGACTACCCATCTCCTTGACTGTAGCTAGTACCGAGGGCCGCTACTTTTTGGATTGTAGCCCTCTTCTTAGATTTAGCCTGACCACCTGAGCCGCGTATCCCTTTTTGACTAGGCCGTTGTTGACTGGTTGTAGTCCTTTTTTATGTACTTGTATATATTGTATAAATGATTTTTAATAGTAATATAAATGTGTAAGTATTTTCTGTAGTGGTGCATAGCTATCTGTGGCTCATACTGTAGTGTCCGGGTTTGTTTATTTGTTGCTTCCGCTCATGCTTGATCTCTGTTCGGGTGTGGGTCAGCGACGCTTCCTGAGACGTCGTAGTTATCGACCAAGGTAGGGATGTTACGTACCGTAGGATTCATGGCGTGACAGTCATAATGGTCACGTTCTCAGAAGTTTGTCTCTGGATGTTTTCTAGTGCAGATTGTTTGAACTGATCTTCTGTTTCTGTAGGAATCTCTCCCTAAATATCTGTATGTTCTGCAGCAGTAATGTCTCTTAAAGTTTCTTCAGGTTCAAGTGGAGATTGACTTACATCTTTCCTCTATGAGATATCATCTTGCTAATTCAAATGTGAGTCCCCAGTTGATGATTCTAAAACCTTTGTAGTAGGCTTAGAAACATGTTATGAATCATCATGTTGTCCTATTGCAAGGTGTTCATCATCTTCATCTTGAAAAAGAATTCGTCTTTTCTTTCTATACACCTTAAGTGGGCTGGTAGAAACAGTCTGCTTTCTTTCTGGTTCTGTTATTTTCTTTTCCCCTTTTTCTTTGTCATTCCTTTTCCCTGTAGATTTAGCTTTTGAGGGTTGAGCATCTTTACCCTTAGCTTTGCTTGCTCTTTCCCTTATATCATCAAAATTCTTCATCTTTTGAAGCATCTTTTCCCCAATAGTCATATAAGGTACAATAGTTTTGCGTAGCTATCGCGACCTAAAAAAATCATGTTTTCGATCTTAGGCTAATAGATTACTAACTCAATTAACTTAACTAACCTAGCTCGAGTTCTCCCAAACTCTACCAATTCGCAACTTAGGTCCAATTATGAGCATGCAAATATTTTCAATGGGAGTCGCCACTAATCATTTGAGATAGGTTGATTATAAACCTAAATAAAATAGTGGGAGTACTATTTTATTCCTGCGAACCAGAAATTATAGATCCGGGGACTTGGTTACACTAGATTACCCTAATACCCTTTCGGTACCAATTTCAAGAAAAATACTCAATTTGGCAATTTTGATAAATCCTGACTTAGAGTTCAAAGGTGCAAAAACTTTCTTTTTTGATTTTCTTTTATGAAATTTTTTTATTTTCAAAATGAAATTCAGAATAAAAAATGCCAATTATATAAACATGCAATTTTAAACTAAAGAAATTAACCTATTCTAGAGCAATCTTTTTGGTATTTTTTATCGAAATTCGAAATTAGAATCAACCCGAAATGAACTATCAAGGTTAGAATAAGATCTAACTAAATTAGGAAACAAATTACTCTAATTCCTAATTTAAATTAGAAATTATATTATCTTTCTAACAAATCTTGGTTGTCCTATTTTATTAAAAAAAAAAAGTCATCTAGATATATTCTAAACATGCAACATTATCTTCTAGTATGATCAATTCAAGTCCTAACTAATCTTTTTTTTAAAATTTTCTTTTTAAAGGAAATAAATCAAACAGACAGATAACCACTACGATCAAAATCAATCCATACGATCCGCAACATTTATTTTATTAAATTCAAATTACGCAAATTTTTTAGTAAAACAAAAATAACCGCTAAATTTTTCGAATTAAGTTTCGATCTAAAGCCTGACAGATCGATCCTAAAATTCGAAATACCCGCCATGGAAATAATTCTATCTAAAGCCTGATAGATAGATTTATTTCCATGTGTGCGGTTGCGGATTAGGAAATTTTCCTAATCGATCACATCTTAAAAAAAAAATTTGATATCTTAAGTATCTTGGATATATTTAAAAGATTTTGAAAATTCTAAATTTTATCCAAATTTGACAAGTAATAGATATCCAAGATTTCAAAAAAAAAAGAAAATAAATTCTAATTGAAAAAATGCTTATTATTCAAATATGCAAAATTAGATATCAATAAGCACGAATTAGGCAACAAAATATTCAGATCAAATCGGGATAAGATAATTACTTGATTTGCAGATTTCTTTCCAAATTTGAATTTGTAATGGATCGGGATGACGGATCGGGATGGTGACCGGTGGTGCGTCGCTTGACGGCGAGTATGGCAGCTCGATGACAGGTTCTCGGTAGGCTCATGGTGTGCTCGATGGTGACTGGTGACTTGCTTGCGGCAAAGGATGGCCTAAACGTCAGGACTGGACTTCTCCGTTAAGGCAATGGTCGCGCTCGGTCTATTTATTTGGATAAAACAAAAGCACCAAATTTGCTTCCTTTGGTCTGCACCGATTCTTTCAATTTGGTCTCCACCAATTCTTTTATTTGACCTTTTCAATCTTCCCTTCGATGGAATGACAACAAGAATCTTCAGTTCATTGGAAGATTGGGCCTCGGAGAAACCTGCAAGGGAATAAATAAAACAACAAAAGCTTCGTTGGTGTTGAGCGTTGCTTCCCTGCAACTGGTTTGAAGCGTGGACAGCTGTTGAGGGCGACAACGAGGCTTCGTGAAGGCTGGCTCGGTAATCACCAGACGATGGGTGAATGTTTTTTGGATTGATTTGGACTTCACGCCAAGGCGACAGGACTCGATGGTCTCGCCGGGAAAATCTTTTGGACTCTTTCTTTTTGTGGTGAAAGTGTGTTCTCTCCCTTGAAGATGTAGAATTGACCGAGAAGAAAAAGAGAGATACCCTCTTTTGTCTTTTCTTGGTCTTCTTCTCTAATCCTTCTCTGTGGCCGTGTTCTTTAGCTCTCACGACTCTCTCTTTTTTTTTTGTATGTTAGATCCCCCAAAAGACCAGCCTCCATAAGTATGTATTTATAATGCAAACCTAGGTCAATTAGCCGGGCTTTTTAGTCCTAACGGGCTTAGGTTTAGACTTTACCCTTTAATTTAATTTAATTTAATTCTAAGTGGGCTGAATTAATTCGGGTTTTTCTTTAATTAAGCTTGATGGGCTACTTTAAGCTCAAATTAAGACAACCCAGCCCTTTTTGACTTGTAATTTGCGGCCTTTGCCTTCCGAGTGAGCCGAGTCTTATTCGGTGCCTGAGCTCGGTTTACGTGATGAATTTTAAGTTCGTTTACCACGGCCGATCCGATACGGAATGCAATTAATCTATATGAACCTAAACTATATGATATGCAATTGTAATATTTTTGTTTAGGGGTTAAAATTTAATCCCTAATTTTCTATGCAAATTATTATTAAATTTAGGTGTCAACAGCAACTCATTAGGAACAGATATATTTAAATACAGAAAGATGCGAGAGATGAGTGCACCATATGGAAGTTGTCCCTTATCCTTTTGGAGTGCCCTGTACATTTAGAATATGATGATATGTGGAAGAGAAAACGACTTTCCTTTAAGAATAGCCCAGATAAGCTTGATTTCTAATTTGAACAAGTCAGTTTTGGAAGTAGCTTTGGGCTTTAAGCAGTTGATGATGATCTTATGCAAGATCACTGTTCTTTTGGTCAGATCAGAGTATGAAATATGGTGTTTAGAGCCTTGACCAAAACTCTAATTTTCTGAGGCTGCTTTTAAAGCATCTTCTAGGCTTACTTCCAATGGAGTAAACTTGGAATTGCTAGCTCCAATAATCAAAGCCAGATCTTCAACTTTCAAGTCATATTTTTTATCACCGACAGTGAACTGAAGCCAGTTGGGTGACAAAATAGAAAGGTTGAAGTAGAAATATGCAGTCAATTCAGCATATACATTGCAAGACTGCAGACAATATTCACAAATCCCCAATCTTTCAAACAAATGTTGCATAGAGATGCCAGCTTTGTTAAGATATGCAAAATCAACAGTCCGATGATTCATAATCCCTCATGCAAGCAGCAATCGATGAAAAAACATTGTGCTCTGTGCTTCTGAATAAACTACCACTACTCGGCATACCAGATGCAATTCCTACTCTTATAGCAAAATTCTCAAAGAATTTAGCATCATCATCAAGAATCACGAATTTTGATGCACTAGTAGTTTTAGGACTGATATGAACTGATTTCTTGGCAGAGGGGGTTGACGATTCATCGACTTTCTCTTTACCCTTTCTAGAAGAAGTTTCATTGGGAGTAGAACTAACCTGTTCATGATTAATTCTTGAGCAAGACTGAGAATAGCTTTAGATGAGATTTGCCTTGGTGAGAAAACCATTATCTTTCAGACATGCACGGAGAACATATGCTAAAGCATTGTTGTGTTTTAACCATTCGTATGCTTTCCATACCATCTTGATGTTTTTTAAACGAAAATTTGATTTACCAGTGGGTTTTGGTGTAGACGAAGGCTGACGTTCCTCTTGAGTTGCTTCCGAAGGGCTCTGTTGATTGGACTCTGTATCTAAAATTTCCATGTACTCTGGTGGTGCTGAAGACTTTGATTCTCGGTTAAGAATACGAGTAGATTGTATCTTGAAAGGCATTTTGATCTATTCTTGAGCAAAAAGCTTTGATCTTGAAGGAGAGAAAAGGGAATCTTTGAAGCGTCGAGATGGTCGAGAGTAAAGGGTTTGTACTAATAGGGTTTTATAAAGAAAGAATGACAGTTTATGGAAATAAAATACTAATAAGAGATATAATATGCAATCAAAAAAATATATGTTTAGCGCAATAGATTAAGCAAATAGATTGGAATATTTACTTGATTTGCTTTCTAAAAGTAAAAAAAATTCTACTAGAAATATCAAAAATATTCTCACCAAGATTTTAAGTAAGGACGTACTTGTCTTTTGAGTCTGAATTCAATATTCAGATGGAGAACATTTGAGTCTGAATAATTCTTGTTTAATAAATACTTCGAGAAAATGGATAAGTAATGCACAATTTATTTCTAATATATTCAAATGAAGACTTATCAAGTGGTTTTGTGAATATATCAGCTAATTGATTCTTAAAATCAGTGAATTGAATATTCACATTACCATTATGAACATGATCTCTAATAAAGTGATGCTTGATTTCAATGTGCTTAGCTCGTGAATGAAGAATTGGATTCTTTGTCAAATTGATAGCACTTGTGTTGTCACATTTGATTGTAACACTTGAATCTTCAATAGAAAAAGTCTCGTAACTGCTGCTTCATCCATAGAATCTGTGCACAGCAACTTCTCAAAGCCACATATTCTGCTTCTGCTGTAGAAAGTGCAACTGTGTTTTACTTCTTTGATTACCAAGACACCAACATATTTCCAAGTAGTTGACATATACCTGTAGTACTTTTCCTGTCCACTTTACATCCAACTAAATCAGCATCAAAATAACCAGTAAGAGTAAAATCTGAATCTTTGGAATACCAAAGACCTAACATTAGATAAGTTCCAATGTATTTGATTATTCTCTTGATTGCAGAAAGATGTGATTCTCTTGGGTCAGATTGAAATCTTGCCCACTTACAGACACTAAACAATATATCAGGTCCAGATGCAGTAAGATATAACAATGATCCTATCATGCTTCTATATGCCTTCTGATCAACCTTTTTACCATTATCATCTTTGTCCAGTTTGGATGTGTGAGACATTGGAATGTTTGTTTTCTTGCAATTCTGTAATGTGACATCCCGAATTTCGGCCCATTTTTGGGATTTATAAACGTTTAATTCGTCAGTGCGCTTATAATAGAATCTCGCCCGAGAACTGATCACTCTCGGGTTTTTGTTTTTAAAAATAGAGATTTCGTTAAAATCGCGCTCGATCGAATTTGACCGTTATTTAGACCTCGGACTTGGCAGTCGATTTTCGGGAGTGTCGGGACAAAATAAAATGGACGGTGACAATATTATGGTAGCCAGCATTGAGATTGTCAGGAATGATGGAAAAATGAGAGTTTTTAACCAAGTACGAATTTGGACTATTAGACCTCCCTCGTTATAGTTGGTTTAATTAATTTGGCCTTTGTCCCTTATTATATTCGAGGACTAATCTAGACCGTCAGGGTGTAGTCGGTTTTAATTTTGGGCTTTTATATTGCGTTTAATATTAGATTGAATTTTGAAATTTTATCTCTCTCTCTCTCTCTCTCTCCTTTTCCCCTCTGACCGCGCGCACGTCTTCCCCTGTTGCGTCGCCTCAGCCCATACCATGCAGAACCACCCCCCTGACATTCTCTCTCTTCTCTCTTCCCTTCCTTCTTTCTTTCTTTCTTTTTCTTTTCTTCTTCTTTTCTCTTTCTTCTCCCTTTTCTTCTCTTCTGGTCTTCTTCTTCAGTCTTCTTCTTTCCCCGAACTCGCCGAGTTCTGGTTCTGCTTCGTTCTTGGTTAGCTTCGCCCGGCATCGCCCAGCCAACGCCGCCCGGACCTCTGACCGACGCACGCCGCCGCCGTCGCCAGCCAACTCGACCGCCGCGCCGCGTCATCCGCCAGTCACCGCCCCTGATTGACTGGTCTCTTCCTCTGCACACACCGCGGTGAGCTCGCCGCCGCGTTCGATGGAACCCAGCCGTCGCCCAGTCGTCCGGCCGACTACCCAGTGCCGTCCCGACGCCTGAGCGTCGTTGTCGCCACCGCCGAGCGCTCCCCAGCCGCACCACCCGCCTCCGCCCACTTTCTCTCTCCTTCCCGTGACTTCCACAGATCGCCGGCTCGCCGCGCCGCCTCGTCGTCGCCGCGAGGTAGCTGGTGCCGTCGCCGCCCTCCGCCGTCCGCCCCCTCACCCCAGCTGACCACCAGCCCTCCACCCACAGCCATCTCTTTCTTTCTCTTCCTCCTGGTTTTGGCCGAGGAGAGCTCATCGCCGGAGGAACTTCGCCGTCGCCGCCGGAGCTGTTCCGCCACCACCACCGCATCGCCCAGCCTTGTCTAGCCATCGCACACCCCCGGCTGTGTTCCTTTTTCCCCTCTCTAGGCCGCGGAATCATCTAGCTCGTCGCCGCCGTTCGCGCCGCTTGCCGGAACCGTCGCCGCCGTCACTGTTCCGGCGAGGGACCGTCACTGTTCCGGCGAGGGACCGCCACTGCCCAGCCCCTCTTCGTCGCATGTTCGGCCCGATTCAAGCGTAGGACATCCGGTGAGTTTGACCCTAAACCCTAATTAGGCTAATTTACATTTCTAGACGGGTTTTAGGGGTTAATTAGGGTGTTTTAGGGATTAAATCGTGGAAATTATTAGAGACGGATATTGTGGCTGATTTGAGTGGCGTTTCAAAGTATTAATGGATCATTTTGAGGATGATTAATGGCCTAGAATTAGTGGACTAGTTACTGTCTATGGCCGGATTGTATTGGAGCGAGGCGCAATTGATTTGAGGTTTAGTGGTGTAATTGGCGGAATTGTCGGATAGACCGAGTTAGTGGTTAAATTGTCCTTGATTGGGGGTGATTCGACGATGTCGTGACGTACTTAGCGTGGCTAAGAGTGGAGTAGCTCGGCGGGTCTCTAATGCTCGGAATTTTGTTGACCCGGTTGTGTAATTCCGTTCATAAATTGCGTGTTAAGCTTGTACCACGATTGTTTTAATTAATTGTCAGTTTGGGCATGTTGATTATGAGATTGAAATTGTGTGGTTCAAGTGATTGCCAAGATGTGAACGTTATGGCTCGGGATGTGCATCATGAGCATTGACACGGCATGTGCATTTACGAGCGTGCCTGAATGACATGTGCATTGTGATCACCTAAAATGCCCTGATGCGTCTTACGCGGGGTCCAGATATAAATTGGTGCTTGTGAATGTGTGATCACAATAAACCCTGATGCGTTTTACGCGGGGTAGTGAACCCGTCCTGAGGCGTGTTACGCGGGACGATGCCCGGTTTACCGGAAGATGACCAACCTGATGCGTTTTACGCGGGTTATGTGTCATGAGCCTGATGCGTTTAACGCGGGCCAGAGATCGATCTCGAAGTGATAGACCTGATGCGTTTAACGCGGGTCGGAGGAGAAATTGGTAAATAGCAGTGTGCTAGTATGCGAGTGCGCGTTACTGTATTATCGAGACATGACATGAATGCGATCATGAGCACGTGCATGGCATACATCGGGATTAAGCGACATGTGTATTTGTTCTGCGATCTAACTGCTATCGTACTGTTGTGCGTATATTTATAGGATGCCTAACCTGCAGGGTCAAGTGAAATTTACATTTAGGCCGAGGGCCTGAGTCGGATACGTTTGATTTGTGTGTCGTTTCGTACTTGTCAGGAGGTGCACATTAGCCTAGTTTAGGTTTAGGGAATTACTCACTGAGATTATTCTCATTGTTGTTTAAACCACATTTTCAGACCCCCAGCCTTGAGGATGGCAGGTGTACCGAAGTGTTTTGGGAGGAGCCCCGGCTAGTTGTAGTGGCCTTGAACCGCTTTTGATTTTTTTGAATTGGGCTGTAATTGAATATTGTGTATGGTGCCCAGTATCAATGCAAGTGTAATTGTTTATGTTGTTTGCTGAGTGGCTATCCTTGGTTATTGGGTTCAAATCTGTTCGGGTATTGTTTTGCTTCCGCGTGTGCTTTAATTTCTGTGTTGGGTGTTGGGTCGGCGACGTGTCCTGGGACGTCGCACTCAAATCGACCATGGCAGGGGTGCTCGCGCACCGTAGGGTTCGGGGCGTGACATCCCCGTTCGATTTGGTATCAGAGCCAGGTTAGCTCGATCCAATTAGGTCGAAGCCTGGAGTGATAAGGAGCGATGACCTTGGGTAGCCAGTAGGGTGACCTCGTGTGCTATGTGTACCTCCTGACTGCTTGTGTTTGATTGAGTGCTTGTTTTAGTTGTCCCGTAAGGTGCAAGTGCGGCAGGACTTGAGGTCAGTACACGTATTCTTGTGATTGAAGTCTCGTGCTATTTACGCTTAATCGCATGTTGAGTGGTTGATTGCTATAGCGTTAAGTCCCATGCCTAGGACTCTAGACCGGTTTAGCTTGGGTTAGGTCTCTAATCCCGATGTGGGAATTATAGCAGGAGGATGGACATGCAAGTTGGAGAGACGAGTAACCAAGGAAGAGGTAGAGGTCGAGGCCGTGGAAGAGGTAGAGGTAGAGGTAGGGGTAGAGGCCGAGGTCGTGAACCAGATCGTGTAGAACCACAAGTGAGAGTGGCCGAGGACCCCAGGGTGGATGGAATTTTAAGGGCTCTTGAGGAAGCTGGGATTCTGGGAGGTAGACTGGCCCAGGAGAGGGATGCCACTATTGCTGCTGCTGTTGAGGCCGCCATTGCTGCTGCAAATGGAGCCAATGGGAATAATGGAAACAATGGAAATGGCGGGAATCAGGGGAATGCGGAGAATCAAATCCCAGGACCAGCGAATGTGAACAGGTCGATGTCTAAATTAGTTGAGCAGTTCTTAAAGTTAAAGCCGCCAAAGTTCAATGGCAAGGGTGATCCCGAGACCGCACCCCGTTGGGTCGAGGAACTGGAGAAGGCATTCGAAGTGTTAGGGTGCACTGAGGTCGAAAAGGTAACATTGGCCGTATATCAACTGCAGGACAATGCCAATGACTGGTGGAAGGCCACCAAAGGAAGGGTATTTCCAGAGGGGACTGCTCCGAATTGGGCCGTCTTTTCTGAGGTCTTTTTAGGAAAATTCTTCTCTGAGAGTGCTAGAGAAAGGAAGTTAGCAGAATTCATGAGGCTCCGCCAAGGATCGATGACAGTCGATCAATACGAAGCAGAGTTCACAAGACTGTCAAGGTTCGCGCCAAGGATGGTAGAGCACCCTGAGGACAAAGCGCGGAGATTCCGAGATGGACTGAAACCGGACTTGAGAAGTCAAATGATATCGCTGAACATCAAGGACTACAATGAGATGTATGAACGGGCTCAGGCTATAGAGCGAGATCAGACTGATAGGGCAGCCGCATTTGGATTGCGATTCGTCTCGACTAGGGACAATCGCCGCCTGGGAAAGAAACCGATAGCAGGAAATCGGCGATTCGTTCCACCGATCAAGAAGAATATTGGAAAGTCGAGTCATCAGCAGAATAGATTTGGGGCCTGCTTCAAGTGTGGGAGTATGGATCATCAGATCAGGAATTGCCCCCAACAACGCCCCACGGGAACCTCGATACAACAACCACCTCGATTTGGGAATCAACCTGGGAATTCCCTGCCGGCTAGCGCAAACAGGCCACCGGCACAAGGACGTGTATATGCCATGGCACGAGGGGAAGTAGAGAATGCGCCGGGAGTGGTCACAGGTATGGTCTCTCTGTGCAAGCATATTGCGTATGCATTATTCGATCCGGGAGCATCACATTCGTTTATATCTGCTCAGTTTGTTGAATTGACTGGATTAAAGCCTATTATGTTGGAAGTACAATTATGTGTGACCACGCCATTAAAGGATAAAATATGCATATCGCTAGGATGCCCGAATTGTGAGATAGTGATCGACGGTGTAGAAAGCAGGATAGATCTAGCCGTGTTGCCGATGTACGATTTTGATTTAATTGTGGGCATGGACTGGTTAGTTAAGCAGAACGCAGTAATGGACTGTAGTAGCAGGGTGATCCGGTTTGGCCCGGCTGGACACCCTAGATTTGAGTTTGTTGGGAGTCGAGGAGGAACCTCGATCCCTTGGGTTTCGTCTGTGGAAGCAACTAAATTGTTGAGCGAGGGTTGTCAAGGTTATTTAGCCAGTGTGGTTGATCCGACGGCAGGTAAAGTGCGGCTTGAGGATATACCGGTGGTGTGCAATTTTCCCGATGTCTTTCCTCAGGAATTGCCGGGATTGCCGCCAGAAAGAGAAGTAGAGTTCGTTATCGAGTTGGCCCCTGGGACTGAGCCAATCTCGAAGCCGCCCTACAGGATGTCATTGTCAGAGTTGAAGGAATTAAAGGTTCAGATGCAGGAATTACTGGACAAAGGTTTCATTCGACCGAGTGCGTCTCCATGGGGAGCGCCAGTGTTATTCGTTAGGAAGAAGGATGGGTCGCTAAGGTTGTGTATTGACTACCGTCAGCTGAACCAAGTGACGGTCAAGAATAAGTATCCCCTCCCAAGGATTGACGACTTGATCGATCAGTTGCAAGGAGCCTCGGTGTTTTCTAAGATTGACCTCAGGACAGGGTATCATCAGTTAAGGATCCAAAAGGAGGATATACCGAAGACAGCGTTCAGGACTAGATATGGACACTATGAGTTCACAGTGATGCCGTTTGGACTGACTAATGCCCCTGCTGCTTTCATGGACCTAATGAACCGAGTTTTCAAGAAATTCTTAGATCAGTTCGTCATTGTCTTCATCGATGATATTTTAGTATAATCAAAGAGCTCCGAGGAACACGAAGTACATTTGGAAAAGATTCTACAGACGTTAAGGGAGCACGCACTGTATGCTAAGTTTAGCAAGTGCGAGTTTTGGCTGAATCGAGTAGCGTTTCTTGGGCATATAATATCCGGAGAAGGAATCTCCGTGGATCCGGCAAAGATTGAAGCAGTAACGGACTGGCCGAGACCGACGACAGTTACTGAGGTTCGAAGTTTTCTAGGACTGGCAGGTTATTATCGGAGATTTGTGGAAAAATTCTCGGCGATAGCCACTCCATTGACGAGGTTACTTAAGAAGGAGACTAAGTTTGAATGGACCGAAAAGTGCGAAGAGAGTTTTCAGGAGCTGAAGCAAAAATTGACAACGGCGCCAGTGTTGACGATTCCTTCTGGACCGGGCGGGTATGAGATTTATAGTGATGCTTCGCTTAGAGGATTGGGATGCGTGTTAATGCAACATGGAAGAGTGGTTGCTTATGCATCACGGCAGTTAAGGCCTCATGAGACGAACTACCCGACCCACGACTTGGAATTGGCCGCCATTATTTTCGCGCTTAAGATTTGGAGGCATTACTTGTGTGGAGAAAGGTTCCAGATCTTCACGGATCATCAGAGTCTCAAGTACTTGTTCTCGCAGAAGGAATTGAACATGAGACAGAGGCGCTGGATGGAATTGCTGAAGGATTATGATTGCGACATATTGTATCACCCCGGAAAAGCCAACCGGGTAGCGGATGCCTTGAGCAGGAAATCAAGTATCGCGCAATTGTTAGTTAAAGAATGGATTTTACTGGAAGGAGTGCGGGATTCAGAATTTAAGTTTGAAGTTGGACATCTCTCCAGTCTGATGGCGACATTGAGGATTGAGCCGGAAGTGCAAGCCAAGGTTAAGGCGTTGCAATCTGCGGACCCTGAGATTCAGAAAATTTTGAATATGAATGGCACTAAGAGGAAACCGGATTTTCAAGTGTCCGAAGATGGAATTCTTAAATTTCGAGGACGATTATGCGTGCCTGACGATTTAGAGCTTAAGGAAGAGGTTTTGTCAGAGGCTCATAGGAGTAACTATAGTATTCACCCGGGCAGCACTAAGATGTACCAGAACCTTCGTCAGCACTATTGGTGGAACGGGATGAAAGTAGATGTGGCCAAGCATGTGGCTAAGTGCTTGACATGCCAACAAGTGAAGGCACAACATTGTAAGCCTGGTGGGATGTTACAGCCGTTAGAAATCCCAGAATGGAAATGGGAACATATTACAATGGATTTTGTAACGGGACTACCAAGAGGCCAGAGGGGACATGACTCTATTTGGGTGATAGTGGATAGATTGACCAAGTCAGCGCACTTCCTGGCAGTGCGAAAGGACTCCAAGCTGGAAAGGTTGGCAGAATTATACGTACGGCAGATTGTTCGTCTTCATGGAGTACCGGTATCGATCACTTCGGATCGTGATCCCCGGTTTACTGCAAATTTTTGGAAAAGTCTGCAGTCAGCCATGGGGACTAAGTTACAATTTAGTACGGCCTATCATCCTCAGACAGATGGCCAGTCTGAGAGGACTATTCAGACTTTAGAGGATATGCTGAGAGCATGCGTGTTAGATTTTCAAGGCAAGTGGGAAGAGCAGTTGCATTTAGTGGAATTTGCCTACAACAACAGTTTTCAGCAGAGTATCGGTATGGCACCGTTTGAGGCACTATATGGCAGGGCGTGCAGAACACCGTTGTGTTGGGATGAGGTAGGAGAAAGAAGTATAACGGGCCCAGAGTTGGTTCAGCAGTCGGTGGAAACGGTAAAAATCATCCGAGAAAGATTAAGAACAGCTCAGAGCCGTCAGAAAAATTACGCGGATCGAAGGCGTAGACCGTTGGAATTCCAGGTTGGCGATCATGTATTTCTTAAGGTTTCGCCGATGAGAGGACTGTCTCGGTTTGGCAAGAAAGGAAAGCTAAGTCCGAGATATATAGGCCCGTTCGAGATTTTGGAAAGGATCGGAACATTAGCATACCGCCTAGCCTTACCGCCGAGTTTGTCGCAAGTTCACAACGTCTTCCACGTGTCGATGTTGAGGAAGTACGAACCGGATCCGACCCACGTGCTGAATCATGAGGTAATAGATGTGGACGACAGAGTGTCGTACGTGGAAAAACCAGTGCGAATCGAGGATAGAAAGGAACAGGTGTTGAGAAATAAGACGATTCCGTTGGTCAAAGTTATCTGGGAACATCACGGGACGGAAGGTGCCACATGGGAAAGCGAGGAGGCGATGCGACACCAATACCCCCAATTGTTTGTTTAGTCGGTTTTGGTTGTAAATTTCGAGGACGAAATTTTTGTAAGGGGAGAAGAGTTGTGACATCCCGAATTTCGGCCCATTTTTGGGATTTATAAACGTTTAATTCGTCAGTGCGCTTATAATAGAATCTCGCCCGAGAACTGATCACTCTCGGGTTTTTGTTTTTAAAAATAGAGATTTCGTTAAAATCGCGCTCGATCGAATTTGACCGTTATTTAGACCTCGGACTTGGCAGTCGATTTTCGGGAGTGTCGGGACAAAATAAAATGGACGGTGACAATATTATGGTAGCCAGCATTGAGATTGTCAGGAATGATGGAAAAATGAGAGTTTTTAACCAAGTACGAATTTGGACTATTAGACCTCCCTCGTTATAGTTGGTTTAATTAATTTGGCCTTTGTCCCTTATTATATTCGAGGACTAATCTAGACCGTCAGGGTGTAGTCGGTTTTAATTTTGGGCTTTTATATTGCGTTTAATATTAGATTGAATTTTGAAATTTTATCTCTCTCTCTCTCTCTCTCTCCTTTTCCCCTCTGACCGCGCGCACGTCTTCCCCTGTTGCGTCGCCTCAGCCCATACCATGCAGAACCACCCCCCTGACATTCTCTCTCTTCTCTCTTCCCTTCCTTCTTTCTTTCTTTCTTTTTCTTTTCTTCTTCTTTTCTCTTTCTTCTCCCTTTTCTTCTCTTCTGGTCTTCTTCTTCAGTCTTCTTCTTTCCCCGAACTCGCCGAGTTCTGGTTCTGCTTCGTTCTTGGTTAGCTTCGCCCGGCATCGCCCAGCCAACGCCGCCCGGACCTCTGACCGACGCACGCCGCCGCCGTCGCCAGCCAACTCGACCGCCGCGCCGCGTCATCCGCCAGTCACCGCCCCTGATTGACTGGTCTCTTCCTCTGCACACACCGCGGTGAGCTCGCCGCCGCGTTCGATGGAACCCAGCCGTCGCCCAGTCGTCCGGCCGACTACCCAGTGCCGTCCCGACGCCTGAGCGTCGTTGTCGCCACCGCCGAGCGCTCCCCAGCCGCACCACCCGCCTCCGCCCACTTTCTCTCTCCTTCCCGTGACTTCCACAGATCGCCGGCTCGCCGCGCCGCCTCGTCGTCGCCGCGAGGTAGCTGGTGCCGTCGCCGCCCTCCGCCGTCCGCCCCCTCACCCCAGCTGACCACCAGCCCTCCACCCACAGCCATCTCTTTCTTTCTCTTCCTCCTGGTTTTGGCCGAGGAGAGCTCATCGCCGGAGGAACTTCGCCGTCGCCGCCGGAGCTGTTCCGCCACCACCACCGCATCGCCCAGCCTTGTCTAGCCATCGCACACCCCCGGCTGTGTTCCTTTTTCCCCTCTCTAGGCCGCGGAATCATCTAGCTCGTCGCCGCCGTTCGCGCCGCTTGCCGGAACCATCGCCGCCGTCACTGTTCCGGCGAGGGACCGTCACTGTTCCGGCGAGGGACCGCCACTGCCCAGCCCCTCTTCGTCGCATGTTCGGCCCGATTCAAGCGTAGGACATCCGGTGAGTTTGACCCTAAACCCTAATTAGGCTAATTTACATTTCTAGACGGGTTTTAGGGGTTAATTAGGGTGTTTTAGGGATTAAATCGTGGAAATTATTAGAGACGGATATTGTGGCTGATTTGAGTGGCGTTTCAAAGTATTAATGGATCATTTTGAGGATGATTAATGGCCTAGAATTAGTGGACTAGTTACTGTCTATGGCCGGATTGTATTGGAGCGAGGCGCAATTGATTTGAGGTTTAGTGGTGTAATTGGCGGAATTGTCGGATAGACCGAGTTAGTGGTTAAATTGTCCTTGATTGGGGGTGATTCGACGATGTCGTGACGTACTTAGCGTGGCTAAGAGTGGAGTAGCTCGGCGGGTCTCTAATGCTCGGAATTTTGTTGACCCGGTTGTGTAATTCCGTTCATAAATTGCGTGTTAAGCTTGTACCACGATTGTTTTAATTAATTGTCAGTTTGGGCATGTTGATTATGAGATTGAAATTGTGTGGTTCAAGTGATTGCCAAGATGTGAACGTTATGGCTCGGGATGTGCATCATGAGCATTGACACGGCATGTGCATTTACGAGCGTGCCTGAATGACATGTGCATTGTGATCACCTAAAATGCCCTGATGCGTCTTACGCGGGGTCCAGATATAAATTGGTGCTTGTGAATGTGTGATCACAATAAACCCTGATGCGTTTTACGCGGGGTAGTGAACCCGTCCTGAGGCGTGTTACGCGGGACGATGCCCGGTTTACCGGAAGATGACCAACCTGATGCGTTTTACGCGGGTTATGTGTCATGAGCCTGATGCGTTTAACGCGGGCCAGAGATCGATCTCGAAGTGATAGACCTGATGCGTTTAACGCGGGTCGGAGGAGAAATTGGTAAATAGCAGTGTGCTAGTATGCGAGTGCGCGTTACTGTATTATCGAGACATGACATGAATGCGATCATGAGCACGTGCATGGCATACATCGGGATTAAGCGACATGTGTATTTGTTCTGCGATCTAACTGCTATCGTACTGTTGTGCGTATATTTATAGGATGCCTAACCTGCAGGGTCAAGTGAAATTTACATTTAGGCCGAGGGCCTGAGTCAGATACGTTTGATTTGTGTGTCGTTTCGTACTTGTCAGGAGGTGCACATTAGCCTAGTTTAGGTTTAGGGAATTACTCACTGAGATTATTCTCATTGTTGTTTAAACCACATTTTCAGACCCCCAGCCTTGAGGATGGCAGGTGTACCGAAGTGTTTTGGGAGGAGCCCCGGCTAGTTGTAGTGGCCTTGAACCGCTTTTGATTTTTTTGAATTGGGCTGTAATTGAATATTGTGTATGGTGCCCAGTATCAATGCAAGTGTAATTGTTTATGTTGTTTGCTGAGTGGCTATCCTTGGTTATTGGGTTCAAATCTGTTCGGGTATTGTTTTGCTTCCGCGTGTGCTTTAATTTCTGTGTTGGGTGTTGGGTCGGCGACGTGTCCTGGGACGTCGCACTCAAATCGACCATGGCAGGGGTGCTCGCGCACCGTAGGGTTCGGGGCGTGACATGTAATCCCAATTTCTTGACAATTTCCTTTGCGTACTTCTCTTGGCAAATAAATATACCATCTTTGGTTTGTTTCCCTTGTAGGCCAAGAAAGAATGTCAATTCGCCCATCATACTCATCTCGAACTCGTTCTGCATATTCTTTGAGAATTCTTCGCAAAGAAGTTTGTTAGATGATCCAAAAATGATATCATCAACATAAATTTGAACAAGTAAAAAATCCTTACCTTGTCTCTTAATAAACAAAGTTGTATCAACTTTACCTTTAGTAAAGTCATTTTGCATAAGGAAATTGCTCAACCTCTCATACTAAGCATGAGGTGCTTGTTTGAGACCATAAATGGTCTTTTTGAGTCTGTAGACATAATCAGTCTTCTTTGGTTCTTCAAAACCATATGGTTGTTCCACATATACTTCTTCTATGATATATCCATTCAGGAAAGCACTTTTCACATCCATCTAAAACAGTTTAAAGTTATGGAAATAAGCATAAACTAATAGTAGCCTAATGGCTTCTAACCTGGAAACTAGTGCATAGGTTTCATTATAGTCAATGCCTTCTTCTTGAGAATAGTCTTTTGCAACCAATCTTGCTTTGTTTCTTGTGACCTTCCCTTTGTCATCCAATTTGTTTTTGAATACCCATTTTGTTCCAATTACTGGATGATTTTTGGGTCTTGGTATAAGTTCCCATACTTTATTAATTTTGAACTACTGAAGTTCCTCCTACATAGCTTCGATCCAGCTTTCATCTAATAATACTTCACCAACTTCTTTTAGTTCAACTTCTGATATCAATGCTAAGCTGCTAATGTTCTCTTTGTGTTTAAATCTAGTCTTAATACCATCTTCTATTTCTTTAATGATGAGGTTCTTGGGATGACTGGATTTATGTTTCCAGTTTCTTTCAAATCTTTCCTTCTGAATATCATCAGGCTCTAAAAGTTCTGATTGAGTCTGGATTGTTTCTTCTTTCCCTTCTTCTACAGGTTCAACGATTTTTGGATATTCTTGTTGAACTTCAGATAATTCAAATTCATCTTTGTGAGTCTGAATATTTTCATCAAACCTTACATTAATTATTTCTTTCACAGTCTAAGAATTCTTATTGAAGACCCTATATGCTTTACTTGTAGTAGAATATCCAAGGAGAAATCCTTTATTTGCTTTCTCATCAAACTTTCTAGGGCGGTCATTAGGATTTTTAAGAATAAAGCATTTACAACCAAACACACGAAAGTATGAAATGTTGGGCTTTCTACATTTGTAAAGCTCATAGAGGGTTTTCTTAAGAACAGGTCTGAGAAATGCTTTATTTATGATATAACAAGTTGTAAAAATTGCATCTGCCCAAAACTGAGAGAGAATCTTGCTTTCAATCAACAGTGTTTCTGCCATTTCTTGTGGAGAACGATTTTTCCTTTCCACAACATCATTTTATTCTGGTGTATAAGGAGTGGAAAAATTGTATTGAAGCCATTTTCCTCACAAAAATCTGAAAAACTTTGATTATCAAATTCTCCCCATGACCAGTTTTAATGCAGGAAATGGTATAGTCCTTTTCATTCTGAACTTTTCTTGCAAATTTTAAAAAATATGAAAATGCTTCATTTTTGTGAGCAAGAAAGAACACCTATGTAAATCTTATGAAGTCATCAACTATGACTAAACGAAATTTCTTACCACTAATACTTTGTGTTCCGATTAGTCCAAATAAATCCATGTGAAGAAGCTGCAAAGCACGGTTAGTAGAGACATGATGTATAGATTTAAAAGAAATTCTTACTTATTTTCCCAAAGTGCAGGCATTGCATAATTCAGTTTTCTTGTATTTCAAATCTGGCAAACCTCTAACCAAATTCATGTTAGAGATTTTTTAGATTTGTTTCATACTAATATGCTCCAATCTTCTGTGCCATAGATCTCCATCCTCTTTGATTGAAATTAAGCAATGAGTAGAGTCTGGATTCATATCTAGAAAATAAATATTCCTATGTTTTCTTCCAGTAAATGTTTGAGAAAGATCCTTGCTTATTCCTAAGCATGTATCTTCTTGAAAGTTGATTCTAAAACCTGAATCACTTAGTTGGCTTATGCTTACCAAGTTGTAGTTGAGTCCTTTTACCAATGACACGTCATTGATCTTGAGTCCTCCAATTTCAACAGTTCCTTTTCCAACTATTTTTCCTTTGTTATTTCCTCCAAAGGAAACTTTTCCACCATTCAAACTTTGTAGTTCAACAAATATGCTTGAATCTCTTGTCATGTGTCTAGAACATCCGCTGTCTAGGTACCACTTTCTTTTTCTCTCTGTGGTAACCTGCAAAAATCACAGCTTCTCAAGCTTTCTTTGGTACTCAAATTTGTTTGGGTCCTTGAGAGTTAGTATAAGCTGTCTTAACAAAGTCTCTTCATATAGGTCTCCAGACCTTAGGACATTTATTCTCAAAATGTTGTGGATCACCACATTTTGAGCACTTGAGTGCACTTCGACCAACATGTTTGACAAAATTCTTTTTGAAATGATTTTTGTAAGCTTGTCAAGGAGGTCTTTGCCTTAATCTCTGTTTGACCTTTGGAAAATCAATTAAACTGTCACTTTCTTTTTCAAATCCGAGAACAGATTTGTTGAAATAAGGAATCTGTATAGAAAGAATATGTTTCAAGGTTTTTGAACCTTTTGAAAATTTGGAAATAATTTCTGAAACTTCCTTTTTTAAAACAATATTTTCTTTAGAAAGAAAATCTCGATTTTCCTCGATTTGATGAAATTCTTTTTGAAGGAAATCGATTTTTTCTTTTTGTGAAACATTTTGTTGTCTCAGTGATGAATTTTCCTTTATTAAGGGAGAGATTCTTTTAAAAGCAACCTTAAAGTCTAAACATAATTCATCAATGTAATTTGCTACTTCAATAGGCATTTCAGGATGCTTTACCTCAATCTCAACCTTGTCATCTGAATCTGAGTCTGAGTCTAACTTAGCCATCAGACAGAAGTTTGAGATCTATCACTATCTTCACATTCTGTATCACTTTAGGTTTCTGCTTTCAAAGCTTTCCTTGCTTTCTCAAATTTGATCTTCTTTTTCAGAAGTGGACAATTTGGCTTGATATGTCCACGTTTCTTACAATGAAAGCATATTACTTCCTTTGATTTTCTGTTTCATCAGAAGATTTCTTCTTCACAGAGGGCTTCTTTCCTTTGAGATTTCTTCCTCTGATTTTCATATTCTTGTACTTTTTTATGAAGAGAGCCAGTTCTTCATTGTCAACATTTTCATCTTCAGAATCTGCATCATCAGAATCAATATTAGATTTTAATGCAATTGACTTCTTACCTTTGAGTTCATGTGCCTCATTCAGTTTTTCAGTTTCATATGACTAAAGAGTTTCGATTAGCTCATTCACTAACAGATGCATGATCCTTTGAGTCTCTCGAATAGATGTTTTGATATTATCCCATAGTTGCGTCAGTCCTCTAAGAAGTTTGTTGACTTTCATTGCATCTGGAATAGGTTGCCCTTGATATGTAAGACCATTTACTATATTAGTAAATCTGTCATACATATCAACAACTGATTCTTCAGGTTTCATTTTGAAGGACTCATATTGGCCAAGTAGTAGATTGATTTGAGTTTCTTTGGCTCGATTTGTTTCTTCATAGGTAATGTAGAGAGTATCCCAGATCTCCTTAGCTGATTCATAAAAAGCAAATTTTTTTTATATTCAACAAGTGCTAAAATACAATAAAGAGAATAAATTGCTTTGGAATTTAAGATTTCTCTTTTTGAAATCTCAGTTTGAGATAATAGAGGATCTGCTGGCATGGTTCCTTCTGTCTTTTCTTTTGAGTCAGAAATTTTTTGTTTAGCTCCTCTGATGATGACATCCCATTGCACGTGATCAATTGACTTATGAAAGTCTTCATCTTTTTCTTCCAGATGCTGTATTCCTTGTAATCGAAAGATGGTGGTCTGCTGCTACTTTGACCTTCAATGAGACCTAGAGCATCAAAGCTAGCCATAGAGATTTTTAGCTCATAAGTAAAACACTTTAATAAACAAGCAACCTTGCTTTGATACCAATTAATGTGGCTAGCAAGGATCACTTAGAGAGGGGTGAATAGATGATCCTAAACAATTTTTGCAAATTTAAGCGGAAAAGAAAGACTACAGTTGCGTCTAAATATAATTAAGAATCAAAACAGTTTATATAGACTGTGCTCTTGATGTGCAATATATAAAGTGAGAGATAAGGGATAGAAAAACTGCACACAAGTTTATAGTGGTTCAGCTTATAGTAAGTCTACACCTACTCTCCCACGCCGACAGCCTACTGGCTGGATTTCACTATGTAATCAAGTGAAAACACAGATTCTGAGTGATATCACTCTTGTGTTTGATAGGACTCTCTATCTCACACACTCACTCTTACAAAATGTCCCTCAAGATCTTAATGTTCAGCACAATAAAGACAAAAGAAAGGATTGGAGTATGCTCAGACTTTAGACTTGTTGATTCTTGATTCTATCTTCTTCTTCTTCTACTACTTGTTGATCTCTTTAAATACTCATTCACTTCCAAACTAGTCATTGGACAGCTTTCAGAGGTTCATCTTCCAATCTTCACTTTGGACAGATTTGTATAGAAAGGATTGAGTAGTCGTTGGATGACAGATTCTGAATCCCGTTGATTCTAATCGCCCAAACAATCAAAATCTTGGTTTCCATAAGCAGAGTTTTATCCGTTGTAATGCATTCTTGCCATAATATTTGATTGTCAATCAATTTGACTGAAATTGAGTCAATCAAAACTTTCATTCTGTAAAATCCATACCAGATTACTAGCTGTTATGTTTCGTTCTGAATAAGTTTTCCTTCTGCATCTGAAAAACTTTAGCGTCTGCGTTTGCATAACTTCTGCATCTTCATTACTTATGTATCTGAATAACTTTTGCGTTTGAAGAATTTCAGTGTCAGCGTCTGCAAAACTTCAGCGTCTGCGTCTGAACTTTTAGTTCTGAAAACTTGTAAAGTTTGATAATTCCTTCTGAACTTCCAGAATACATTAACCTGGAAAGAAATGTATGTTAGATTCACAAGTTACACATTAAGAGTTTTGTCAGTTTCAAAATCCATTAGGAGTTTTCCTCAACAAATTTAAATTTGGACTATCAAACGCAATCTTTAGATTTTCAACTACAATCACTATATCATATATTTTAGATAGTCGTCTCAAGCAAGCTTCTTGCGCTTTGGAGCCTAAAGCTTGAAAGTCGGACCAATGCAGATAAAACTTAACTTTCGATATGTCTAAAAGCCCAGACCGATAGATATACTTATGGAATGATAAAGTGGATGGTATACTCAGCAAAGCAATTCAACCATCTTTCTTCTTCTTATTGATGCTTGATGGCTCCTCAAAACAATCATTTATATCGCTTACAAAAATAAATGAATGAAAAATATTTTCATCATCTACGAAAATATTCAGACATAAATTATTGTTGGCAATTAAAACGTTTTCCATTGATTAATTATTTCAAGAGATTGTTTTTAGGAAAATGATGGAGCAAACTATTATTGCGAATATAGATGAATACAACCATTTTAAGATGTACTGCGAAGTTTTTACGATATCTCTCTGTTTCGGCTTTCGTGTTTGTATCGATAGTTATGTTCGTAGCCGTGGCTCCGAATACAGAGCAGTTTCATCATCTGATTTCAAGCACATACCGACGATATTAACGGGTTTCGCGAGCCATTAGATGTCAGACACGTTTTCTAGCTGACACGTCTAAAGGACTAAACGGCCATTGGCTCCGTGGTTTAGAAGTGCCGCATGTTGTGGGTCTCACCATCAATGTTGTAGCAAATTCAATTGTCGTTGAGACAACCGTTTCATAATAGTCTATATTCTTTCCAAGCTTTGGTGTTTGGCCCCTATCATCTTCCATTTTATCTGAAACTGTCTAAATTACATGCGACTTCTCTGCTCTTGGATAAATTGAAACTCCGAGAATGATTAGTTTTTCCACTTATCCTCAATAGCATGCTCAGAAATTAGAAAAAAAAAATTGGACAGTCTCTTACAGTGGAAGCAAAAACCAGACACGACATATGACCTGATGATCACGCTCAACGGGATGTCCTCAAACGTTTTGCGATACTCTGCTGGGCTTGTTTTACTCTTAATGAATCTTTAGCTTTACAGTCGTTTACGTCCAGCTTCTCCAAGGATGTCAGTTCCCCGAGGCCTTTGATCTCGCGGATCCTCCGGCACCGATGGATTTCCAGGACTCTCAACATGGTGAGCTTGGACAGGTCTGGCGACCTGAGAGAATCGCAGTCCACGAGAGACAATCTCTTCAATGATCTCAACTCGGAGAGGCCGTCGAGATATTCTATCTTGCAATCCGACACCACCAGGCTTTCGAGGCTTTTTAGCCCCTTGAGCCCTTTAATCTCTTTGACAGCTGAGTTCAAGAGCTCTAGCTTCAACAAGCGACTCAAATTCTCAACTGTCGGCAAACTCGTCAGTGACGAACAAGCTCGGATCGACAAGATGGACAACGATGAGGGAAGCCCTGATACTTCTTCAAGATTTGCGCCGCTCAGGAAAACTTTCTTGAGCTGAGGAACGCATGCAGAGCCGTACTCAAATCTCAAATTGAGGATTTGGGAATGAGAAAACTCTAAGCTCCTGAGCTTCGGAAACGTTACAGGCCAAGGGGACTTCTGCTTGGTCGAAATAAATGCGGGGTTGGGAGAAACTACTAGCTCCTTGGGATTCTCATCGCCGAAGCTCAACTCTTCCAATTCAACTAAGTGCTGAATAGCTGGGATTATGCTCATCTTCTTTGAGCTTATTCGCAGACCAGTCAAACTCGGGGGAAGCACTGGCAACGTTATAAGGTTGTTGCAAAGAAGTAAATCAAGGGTTTGGAGACGGTTTAGCCACCGGATTGACTCTGGTAGTCCAGAAACACAACTATATCTTAGGATCAATATTTTCAGGAATTGCAGCTTGTGAATTTCATAAGGAATGCTTCCCTCCAAACTCGTACAGTGGGAGGCATGGATCTCTTCAAGCTTGCTTAGCTCACAAATGGCACTAGGAAACATTCTCACAGGACAATGCTCCATCTTAAGAACTCTCAGTAGATGCAGGTTTCTCATGGAATCGGGAAGTTCCGAAATAGGCATCCCCGATACGTCCAACTCCACCAATGAGCATCCTAGTTTGCCAATAGATTCTGGAAGTTTCTGTATCCGCCGGCAGTCCCTCAACGACAACCGTTTAAGTTTCACCAAACTTCCAATTGAATCAGGGAGTTTGAGGATATTCGCATTTTCCAGCAAGAGCATCGAAAGAGCTTCTATATCGCAAATGGATTTGGGCAGCTCAGTTAGTGAGCCGCAATTGGAGGCACTAAGAGTTTCGAGTTTCTTCATACAATGTATCGATTTAGGGATTTCTTGTACAGAAGTCCCATCAATGATAAGCTCTTTCAGCGCTAACATGTTACCCATTTCCGTTGGCAACTCACAAAGATTTCTGCATGATTTCAAATTCAAGCAAACCAAGCATCTTAGGACACAAATTGAAGGGTCTATACTGACCAATTCATGACAGCTTTCAAGAATCAACATCTCCAACTGTGGGTAACCAGAGAAGTTGGGAGTTTTCATCATTTCATGACACCCTGTGAGGTTCAAAACTTTCAATTGTGGCATCTGCCATCCAAAAGAGAATATATTTCAGACAAAGTTAATTCCAGGTGACGAGTCAAATAAAATGAAATATGTTCCATGTCACCTTGATTTGACTCCAGCCCTTCCATTTATGAGTGACCTTGCTCCGTGATAAATCAAGAATCATGAACTTCTTCAGATGCAAGTTCATGGCTTCAAAGGTCTCCGGGCACCCTCGCCAGTCGAGCCACCTTAAACTGGAGAGTAGATTAGCGAAATCACCCCGGATATATGCATTGTCCAATTTGAGGAACCTCAGCTCGGACAGGCTTTGAAATTCTTCCCATGTGAAACACCTGTCTGAACTATCGTCGACCTTGAGACAGAGGGCTTGAACCCTCTTCGTTCCCTGTAGATTGAAAGAAGAAAAGATATGTGAATCCTAGTGTTTAGAGTCAGGAAGCATGGCATACACAGTATTCCAAAACAAGAATATTTTACTTTTTTTCTCTTTAAGGTATTGAGGGAATCCTTGTGATTCCACAGCCTGCTGCGCTTTCCAGGGTTCGCAGGGTCTTCCTCGAGGACAATTCCTCGACCAAGGTCTCTCAATGGATCATTCACCAAGAGCTCATTATTCTCTCCGATTTTCACCAGGGACGCGAGAAGGAGACTCTCAATACCACTACAAGGATAAAAACCGCAGTCCTCCCACATGTATAAGGGCATTCTCCTGTCCTTTCCTTCAAGAAAACAAGCTATATCGAGAAATATATTTCTTGCCCCTTCATCTAGAGCTTCATAGCTAGTCATGAACGCTTGCTGGACGGAAAGGACTTGCACTTCCTTTAGTTTCTGTAACGTCTCAGTCCATATTTTCTTGTTTTTTCTGTACAGAAATGAACCTATAACCTCAATTGCTATAGGAAGCCCTCCAGCTGGGGAAACAATATCCTTGGACAGTTTACCATAGCCCTTATGGGGAGCACTTTCCCCAAAAGCGTGTCGACAGAAAAGATGAAGGGATTGATCTGCAGTGATAGGCTTAACTTCATAAGTCGCAACCACTTCAGGGATCTTAAGAAGGTTGGGGTTTCTGGTCGTTACAATTATCCTGCTTCTCGACCCAAACCAGCTTAGCTTTCCAGCAAATGCTTCAAGATGATGCTGCTCATTGACGTCATCGAGCACGATGAGAACTCTCATGTTGCGAAACTCATGTTCGATGTGGCAAATAGCTTCTTGGAAGGAACCAAAACTTATGAGTTCTCGTTTTAGCAGGTTAGAAACCAGATGGCTTTGCAGATGCTCGAGGGACTCGGTTCTCAATATTTCTTGGATGTTTCCCAGATAGCAACAGCCTTCAAACAGATGATATAGTTGGTTGTAAACGAACTTTGCAAGAGTCGTTTTCCCGATCCCCTCGGTGCCATGTATTCCGACCATTCGGGCCTCACTGCCGTGTATATCAACTGCTTGTCCGTTGCAATAGTCAACGTCGAGACTTCTCATCATCTCTCGGACTTGATTATCGATTCCGACTGGCATGGAAGCACCAATTAGTTCAGCTTCCTTCAGCTGCCGAGTGACATACAAGACGAGCTTGTATATAAGCCTGCCATTCCAAACAATCAAAATGAGTGAATGAAAACAACGTATGATCATGAGAAACTAAAGAAAGAAATAACAAGGAAGGCAGCAGAATGAAGCAGAATACGCGAGTTACACCCAATTAGTGACCCACGAGGACAAGGCAACTTGAGAAAAGTCATGAACGCATATGACAAACAAAATCAATCACAATACGGAATATAAATTTGTGGAATTAGTGTATGCTTCACATGAGTTCTTAATCATGATTTGGGTCATCTATTATCATGTTGGACCCGGTAACTATACAAGGTTTTTGTTGTCTCTAAAGACTGAATGGTCATCCAAACGGCCTATTGTATTCGATGAATTACTAATTCTTCTGCGAACTTAGGATTTACAGGTGCAAAGTGCTCGCCATCTCCTCTCCCAAAAGAAGAAGTTATCGATGTCCCACTCCCACCTCCGATGTGTGTAGAAAAAGAGTGAAAAGCTACTAAAAGAAGTCCAAAATCAAATTAAGGCCACTGCTTTGTGCTGTCTTCTGGAGCCATTTCAAAGCATAGAAAGTAACCGGGTGCTCCTAAAGTCTCAAATTCTCCATTATTCGCCAAGATAATGTCCAACAACATGATAATTCAACATCAATCACTCCGCACTGGAATTTGCAAAGAGGTACAAGCAAAGGAAAGTAGAGTAGAATTACCGGTCGCTAGCGTGGTCAAGACGATATCCCTCCAATTGTCCAACACGAAGGAGGGCGGACTTCAATGGATCGAGAAGCATGCCGTCGCTCCCTCGTTTTCTGTGATCCGTGAAGGGGTTGAGGCGATAGAAAATGGGAACGATGGCATGGTTCAATGCGTCCCTGCACTCCAGCATCCGGGCGAGCACCCAGAGGCAGTTCTCGCTGGAAGCGTACTCTGGCGAGATGATGGGTATCGATATCTTCGACTGCCTGATGGCTTCGGCCAGCGGGGGGCCAACTTCCTCGTCCATGAACACGCTTATCCTCTTGGCGGCCAAGCGGGTGGCGAGGGGATGCGCGAGATGCTCGCGCGCATCCTCTCCTCTAAAGCTCAGGACCACTTCGTACCGTGGCGGTGCAGGGGATGCGGATGATGATGATGTTGATGCATAATAATAGGGGACGTCCATCGTCAAGAATTGATGGGAAATTACCTGCGGCTCTCTCTCTTTGGCCGTTTAACTCGAGTCCGGAGGGAAGTTGGATCGACACTTCCCAGTACCAGGACGATATAAATATACAGCGTACTAGCCCGGTTTTCAAAATTAATTTAAGAGACGGTCAGGCGGCAGTTGATACACAGTTAAGATACGGTAAGGCGGCCACCGAGGTATTGTGCCAGGTAAAGAGGATTTCCATTCCCCACGGATGCGTGCACCTAATTGAGTTGGAGTTTGATTACGGAAACGCGGTTGACTTCAACGGGAGAGGATGCGTTGAAGGGTCGTTTGGAACACCCGCTGAGAAGCGATGAGCGGCATTCGAACCCCATCAGAGATGAGGTAAAATTACAGGATCCGCAACGCACCTACCAAAATGAACTGACGTGACATTCTGAAATTTCGCCTGTTTGGAGATTTATGTAATTAATTATTTATTAATGTACTTGTAGCTAATCTCGTCCGGAACTAATCATTCTTGAGATACTAACCTTTAGGGAAAGGTTAATTAGAGATTTAAATTCGTACGATTAGAGAAATTCGACCGTGAACTGAATTTCGACTATAAAATCATCGATGTGACATTTTGAGCCAGTGTAAGCCGATCTTAGAATAGTGATGGGCCAATTCATTATTATCATACACGTGAATCATGGGTGATTCCGTTGGACCCCAAAATGAATTGACGAACGACCTCGAACCTATTTCGAACGATCGTACTCATAAGAATTAGCGATCGATCCTCGCGATTTTATTGACAACCGAAATCGTTACGGTCTAAATAAATTGCACATGACTTGACTTAGTATCAGTCACAGGTCGATTCTGCGAATTTCCCTGAAAGCTGCTCGTTAGTCAAAGATATGCATAAGTTACATTATATAGGATTCGATTATTAAATTAAGACCAAATTGGATATCGGAAAATTAGGAAGTCACGACAGAACGTTAGGACGACATTGCGGTTGTAACGTGCAATTTTGGGTGAGCCCGAATCCTTCAGAAAAATTTGATTTCAGTGAGAAACGGAGAAAGTGACCATTTTACCTCTAAGGATTTCTAAAGGGCTAGTTTTATGGGCAAAGAGCATTTTGGTTATTTTACTCTCAAATTTGGAAAAGACAATTTTGCCCTTGGACTTTTTGATAAATTACAAGATTGTCCTTGGATATTTTGGATAAGATTTGATCTGGGCCGTCGATCTCAAAATAAGATCGAAGCTGAACCGTCGGATGAAAAGATTAGAGAGGGACATTTTGGTCATTTTGCAAATTTGGTCAAAACTTGGAAGATAAGTTTGGACCTTTCTCTCTCTCTCCCCATTTTTCTTTCTCTACCTCACGGCCCTCTCTCTCTCTCTCTCTCTCTCTCTCTCTCTACCGTGAGCTCTCCTGCCGTCGCCGATCACCGCCGTCCGATCGCCGTGCGCCACACCGCCGCCGAACCTTATGCCACCCTCACCGCCGTCTCTCTCTCTCTCTCTCTCTCTCTCTCTCTCTCTCTCTCTCTCGATCTTTCTTTCTCTGGCCGTGAGCCGCCCAAGCCACCATCATCACCGCTGTGAGCTGGCCGCCGCTACCGCTTGCCGCACGCCCGCTGTTGCTGCAAGCCGCCGTTAGATTTTGGTTTTTGCCGCTGCTTTCGCTCTAACCGTGTTAGTTTAGAGCTTAGTAAGTTCAATTTAAACTTTGCCTAGTATATCGGGTAAATTTTAGACCCGTTTAGACGTGATTTGATAAAAATTAGGGGCTGAATGAAATAACGGGCCATAGGGTTGATTTCGAAAAATTTCGAAAGAATTGTAGAGGCTCGTGTTGGCTGTGTTGGGCTGTTTGATGTACTGTGAGGTGCTGTTGGGTGTGTGATTTGCACCGTTAGGTCCAGCTCGGGATTTTATGCAAGTGTCGTGAAGCACCGAAAATGTGATCTTGTGATTTCGGGTGCGGAAAATGATTGTTTGCTAGCTGTGATGTGCCGTGTGATGTGCTGCGAGATGCCGTTTGGTGCATGGTTGGTACTATTAGGTCCGTCTCGGAATTTTGTGAAAGTCCCGTGAATGACTGTTATTGATTTAAAAATGTTTGAGTATGGAAAAATGCTGATTTATGTATGATTGTGCGTTTGTGCTGTGACTGTGATGTTGTGGGGTGTGAGGTGCAAGTGTGTGCACGGAATTCGATGTGATCGGATGCGAACATGAGATTGGGATGGGGTCGAGGCATTATAAGCTCGGGCAGCGATCACGTAAGTCTGCTGCATTTGGCACAGGCTGAGGATTGAGAAAGTGAGAATGAAATTGGTCCGAGACACGATCAGTTTGGGTGAGATCGGGATCGGACCGAGACATTATAAGCTCGGGTTTCAATCATGTAGGCCTGTCGCTTTTGACGTGGGCTGAGGAAAGTGTGAATATGGGATCGGACCGAGGCATGTGATGCTCGAGGTGCGATCGAGTGGGTCAAGGCGTGATGACACGGGCTAGGAATGCAATTGAGCATGAGATATGGGAAGTGGAAAGTGTGAATGTGGAATCGGACTGAGGCGTGTGATGCTCGAGGCGCAATCGAGTGGGCCGAGGCGTGAATATGCGGGCCGGGAAAGTGTTTGAGTGAATATAAGAACAATGGGTTGGTTGGAATTGGGGTGTGATTGACGTGTGATTTGATATGTGGAAAGTTTGTATATTGAGATTAGCGTGTGAGGTTTGTTTGTTATGATTATGGGCTAATGTGCAAGTTGTGTGTGCCGTGAGTCCAGGTGTGTGTGTGTGTGTGTGTGTGTGTGTGTGTGTGTGTTTGTGAATTGTTATTTGTGGAACGATTGATTGTGTGTATTTTCATGTTTGGAATTACATAGTAACCTAGGTAGGGTTTAGATTACAACTTATTAAGAGGTGTCTCATGGTTGTATAAACTAAACCATTTCAAATAACCCGCTTGAACAATGAATCAGCCGTCGACAGAGCGTTTTGGTATAGTTATGCACACAGATAATAATTTTGTGGAGTACCCCATGGATGAGCAGTATACTTGGATCAAGCATACCTCGACTGTGTGGGTAGACGTAGGACATCCCCTTTGGCAGGTTCACACCTATACAGCTTGGACATTTAGAAATGGGCCTGATGAGCTCAGCCCTATTACTGGTTTTGACATTCCCTTTGATGGAGTTGGGGACTGGGACCCAGCAGCTGTTCCCCCGCCTGATGGAGAATTGACGAGTATAAAGCTTAGTATAGCCTAGTTCGGACACCACCCTATTCCAGTAGCTCCGAGTTCTTCAGTAAACGACTTAGACCCGAATCCGGAAGAGTCCCAGGCAGGATTTGACCCTATAGATATAGACTTGGACGAGATACCAGAGGGTGAGCCGGAGGAGGAGCATGGTGAGGATTTAGGCGAGGATCCAGGTGAGGACGAGCCTGAGGTAGAAGCTGATGATGGTGAGGAAAACATACCCGAGTATGACTACAATCCTTTTTATGTGCCAGAGATCGAGCCAAATGAGGAACGAATTACCGAGGAGCCGGATGAGATCCCTAGGGAATCGAGTGACATAAATCACCCGATAGAGATCGGAATTGAGTCGGAGTCCTCAATGGAAGCGACGATCCAAGAGGAATCAGATTTGGGTGACAGTGAGTCGAATTCTGAATGGAGGCCGTCGCGAGGACGTCGGGGCTAATCAGGAGGCTGGGAATTGTTGATCAGGGGTACCATTTTTTGAAGAGTTGGGTGTCTACCCCTTTAGATGGAATGAGTTGCGAGTTTGCTTGATAGATGAAGTTAGTAGTGAAGGGTACAGTGTGCATGTAAGTGGATAACATAAATATTTGGTATTGTAATGTTTTAAGTATTGGCGATTGGGCGTGCTTAGTTATTCTGGTGTTCTCCAATTTATTTGTTTGAGTTTAATTATTTGTTTCCACCGCGATTAACTTTGAAGTGAGAAAGTTGAGTCGGCGACGTATTCCTGGAATGTCGCATTGTTCAACTCATGAAGGTGGGGTAGTGGAAAGCATCAGTAGAGTCGGGGCGTGACAACTGAACACCTAGAAAATCGTGTCTTCCATTGTCTGATGGCACATGGACATCATCTTAACATTCTTCTTCCAAATATATGATATGAAAAAAAAATAGACTCGAGATAGCAGGTATTTTGTTGCCGTCTCAGAGCTAAGAGATAACCTTTATATTATATTGAGTAACGTATCTTTTAACAGCAGGTAGCTATCCAAAAAAATATAATGTTCTTCACCCAACATTTTAAATAGAGGCAAAAATCACAAAAAATCTCAAATTATGTCTCAAACTTTTTTCTATTAAACCAGAAATGCTAAACTTGTACCTATATAACACATTTACCCTCTGTTAAGGTTCCGTTGATAGAGCACCGTTAAAAATCTATCTACATAGATTCCATAAACCAAATGATATTGACTTGGCGCTTCCATGGTTTGAGTGAAATAAAAACGATGTTGCTTTGACGGAAAAATCATCTGACAGAACCTTGACGGGGGGTAAATGAGTCACAATGAACATAGTTTGAAGTTTTTGGTTATTTTTTCCCTTTAAATAACCCTCTTTGCTAGAAACAAAACTTTCCAGCACAAAAAGAAAGTATCTAATAAGTTGACCCAAAGTCACCTAAATAGAGTTGAGGAAACAGAATTAAGAACCGCTACAGCGACTCAAATGAAAAGGAATAAAATAGAAAAAAAGAGAAAAGAATCTTCATGGAAAAATTACCAAAAAAGTCATAAATTTATTGCAATTATACCAATTTAGTCATAACCCTTTTTTTTTTAGCCAATCGAGTCATAAACCTTTTGTATTTGAGTTAATTCAGTCCATCTGACTAATTTTGGCCAGCCGGTGCTAACGTGAATAATTTTTAATAATAATTTAATATATTTTTTATTTTTCTTTTCTTTTCTTCCCATTATCTTCTTCCTTTAACCGGTTGGCAACTAGCGACCGGCCAAAGACGAACGCTGGCGAGGTCGACCTTGCCGGCTCCTAGCGAAGCTCACCCCACTGACCACTAGTGAGGGTGAGGTCGTACCTCACCTAACCGGCCTTGCCTCGCCCTCGCCACGGTTGGGCGCCATGGTTAGGTGAGGCTTGCCTAGCCATGGCGAGGCCAACCTTGCCGTCGCCTATCAACCACCGGCTAGAGAAAGAAAATGAAAGGAAGGAAAAAAAAAGAGAAAATATAAAAAGGAAAAAAGAAAAGAAAAGAGAAAAAATATTCAAATATTATTAAATTTTGTTTACGTCAGCTCCGGCCGGCCAAAATTGGTCGGATAGACTGAATTAGCACAAATGCAAAATGTTTAGGACTCAATTGGTACAAAAAAAGTTTAAGATTGAATTGTTACAATTGCAATAGTTTTATGAATTTTTTGGTAATTCTCCCAAATCATTAGATGTACTACCTAATTCCTTCCTCACTTGGCCTTCACAAGTAAAGTCGAGCTTTCCTAGCATCACGGACAAATGTGAAGAAATTAACTTAAGCATACGTTAATTTGACTTTCAATATAAAAAATTTATGTGATACGTTTATGTAATAAAAGATTCCAGGCAAACTTTGAGATAGATCTGTCAATGATGCGATGCGGGGAATATCAAATTTAACTTTCATGTATATTCGATAGATTTAGGACAATCTTTATTTAATCGGTATTTAGATTTATCAACTTTCGATAATTTTCTTAGAGATTTGGGTAATTAAATACTAGAAAATATTTTAAAAGGTTTTATTTACTTTTTGATATATACATATATAATATACATATTTTTTAGTTGGCCATGTGAATTCCTGGACTTTAGAGCTCGTCGGCCCACCTGGGGAAATCCCACAAACCCATAATACTTTTTTTTATTAGTCTTTTATCAGGAATCCTTAGGATTTTTTGCATCATTTTCTTTTTTAATAAGTTTATCCTTCGAATTAATAGAAAGTTAAAGGCTTTCATCTATTGCGCTTCATGATCATTTACGCAACTCGTGTTTACCCGAATCTATTGTGCCACTTTGTTATCAAAACAGGGAGATCTTGGGAACACAATATGTCTGGTAACAACGGCTTTGGAAAGAATCATCTCATCTACGAGGATCGGAACTGTAATCTCTTTGAGACGGTTGAATGCAACGATACATCGGTGGCGGTGGGAAGGTCGAACGGAATGACTTCTTGGTTCGAAGTCCTTGGCTTGAAGAGAAAACCAATTTGGGGTAATAAAGTGGGCCTGGTATGATGGCTACGGAGGTCGTGGTGGCGCCGTGACAGCTACGAGGTTCATGAAATCTATGTAGGTTGCAACAGATACGACGGAGTCGGCAATTGTTGCGATGAAGGTCGTCTTGAGAATTGTAGTTACACACGACGCAAGAATCCAGCATTCAGAAACCGACGCGGTTGGAATGGGTAAAAAGGAGTCGCAACTCGTAAGATGCGAATATAAAATAGTCTAAGAGCCCTAATGATTCACAAATAATTGACAATTGGAAAGCTATTAAAATAAATGTAAATAAGATTGAGTAGGATCTACTCAACTGAATCCCTAAAAACATCAACCGTACAGGGCAACTCCGGTGGGCTCTGAAGATCGGGGCATCTGAGAATGTGGAGTTCCCGGAGACGAGAAAGGCCGGAAATACTTGGAGGTAGGCCAGAAATCCGAGTGTCGGACAATTTCAGGATTGCCAAAGACGACAATGTCCTGATGTCGTGGTCGATTCTCCCCTCTAATCTCTGGCATGACGATAAGTCTATCTCCTCTAGCTTCTCCAAATTTAGTATAGCTTTAGGAAACTCGTGTATGAAAGTATCCTTCATCCTAAGCACTTTCATAGCTTCCAAATCCTTGACTGAAGGTGGTAAATTCTGAATCGAAGTGCGAGACAAATCCAGGAATTGCAATGAGCTGAGCTTCCCTATTCCATCTGGAAGATGGGATAGACTTTGGCAGTTATCCAGAGACAGTTTATTCAGCTTCTCCAGTGATCCAATGGACTCCTGGAGGGCATTGATTTTAGAGCCGTCAAGGGCGAGATATTTGAGAGACGTTAAGTGCCTCATCGAACCGGATATTTCTTTCAGGTGTTCACAATCACAAGCACTGAGACTTTTGAGGTTCCTCATGGAATTTTCTTTGAAATTAATCTGACGAATGGAAGTTCGATCAATCACCAGCTCTTTCAAGCCTCTCATGCAACCCAAATCTGGCAATTCATGGAGGAGACTGCATCCCTTCATATTCAAAAAAACCAACTTCTTCAGATTATGAAATGATGGATCGATAAATGCTAATTTAGAGCAACCTTCCAGAATAAGTCTTTCCAGCTCCATTAAAGCAGGAAATTTTGGAGTGGCATTCAAATGAACACAACCAGTTAGTTCCAAAACTTTCAATTTCCTTGCCTGCAAGACAAGTAGGATATGATAGTAAATGTTTAGCTCCTGATAAATAGGTCGCCAAGAGGAAAGATGTATGTAGATAGTTAAATTTATTCCCCACCTCCTTAAGCAGCTCCCAACCTCTCCAGTCTTCGTCAACCCGACTCCACGACAAATCAAGAATCACCAAGTTCTTTAAATTCAGATCTAACTGATCGTCAAAAATCTTGGGGCACCCTCGCCAATCAAGCCACCTTAGTCTCAAAAGACGATCTGCAAAGTTTCCCCGAATATAAGCCTGATCCAGCTTGAGGAACCGCAAGTTCTGTAAACCTTGGAATTGATCGCATCGAAAAAAGATATTCCCTTCAGTTCCGTCATCAAACTCCAGCCTGAGGGCTTCAACTTTCTCAGTGCCCTGTAAATTAAGCAAAACAAAATTAAATTAAAAATGGAGCTGTCTTTTAGCATCAAACTCGACAAGTAATTGAACGGATCAACAACAGTATCAATTGGCATCTAAAGTAAAAAGATGTGGCGCAATGCTCCCAGAAGTTACCTGACTGTTATTTAGTACATGCAGTGCGTCTTCGTGATCGCACAGTCTACTGCGCTTGCAAGGTTCAAATTGGTTTTCATTCTTGACCATTTTCCGGCCGAAGGTTTTCAGTATTTCATGCATGCAAAGTTCTTTATCATCTCCGATTTCTACCAAAGACCTGGCATGAAGATCTCGTATCGATGTAGAAGGAAAATACCTACAATCGTCCCACATGTAAGAGGGGATTCTCTTGTCCTTTCCGATGAAGAAGCATGCTATATCAAGAAATATCTGCCGTTCATTCTCATCTAGGTTGGTATAGCTCTTCTCCAAGGCTGCTTCGACTCTCTTATGTGGAGCTACTTCCAATGCATTCAATGTTTCCCTCCACACTTTCTTTGATTTCACAAGAAACAGAGATGAACCTACCACCTGAAGCGCTAAAGGAAGCCCGCCAGTAGCAGCAACAATTCTTCTCGACAGATTCTTGAATTCCTCATGGGGAGAATCCATTTGAAAAGCATGCCTACAGAATAATTTCAGAGCTTCATCTTGTTCCATCACTCCAAGGACAAAACTTTGCCCACCATTGATGTTTCTAAGGACATCTTGTCTTTGGGATGTCAGAATGATCCTGCTCTCCGGGCCAAGCCAATCAAGTTCTCCAACTATTGCGCTGAGCTGTTCATGATCGTTCACATCGTCAAGGAGAACGAGGATCTTCATGATACGAAACCTGCTCTGAATATGAGTGAGAGCTTTGTCAAAACAATCAAACTTTCGGACATTGCCCTTATGGAGGTCGGATATCAGTTTGTTTTGCAAAGACAAGATGCCGTGATGCTGAACTTCGGCTTGGATATTCCCTAGAAAGCTACAGGCATCAAACAGATGATAGATTTGATTATAGACATGTTTCGCCAAGGCTGTCTTACCAACCCCTGGGATGCCATGTATTAACACCTTTTCACATGTGGGCCGAATATTAACCGCTTGCTTATTTCGGTAGTCAACCTTTAGCTTTGCCATTATGCATCGCACGTGAGGATCGACTCCCACTAAATGTCTCGGAACAATCAGGTCCTGCTTCTCCAGCTTCCGCAGAACTTGGTGGACAATTTGCTTTATGAGCTTGCCATGAGAAGACCTGTCACATGTAAATAGAATAAAAAGGACCGGGAAGAGAGGGACTCAAAGCGGAAGAAAATGTATTTGAGAGGGATGCAACCATTGTCACAATTATAATACGAACATATATTGGATATGATTTAAACCTAGTTAATCTTACGCAAAAGTAGGCATGATACATGAGAAAAGTAATCTACGACCAGAGTGTGTCATGGAAATTACTCTTTACTGGTTTTGTCGAGATGGTGTCCCTTCAAATTTCCGATCCGACGGAGAGCAGACTTCCAGGAATCAATGATGCTGCCATCGATTTTGCGCTTTTTATTCCCACCCAAGTACTTCCCAAAAGGGCCCTCGCATTTGCGTACTTGTGACGGATCAACGTGGTAGAAGATGGGGATGATAATGTGACTCTCGTTGTCCCTGCACTTCACCATTTGCTCCAATTCCATGAGGCAGCTCTTGCTGGACCCGTAACCCTTGGAGATGACGGGTATTGATATCTTGGATTGCTTGATCGCCTGGATCAGCTGGGGCATAATTTCTTCGCCTCTCTCCAGCTCTTCCTCGTCCCTAAAGACGCCAATCCCAGAATCAGTCAAGCTGGTGTACAGGCAGTCCGCAAAGCCGCAGCGCGTGTCTGGCCCTCTGAAACTCAGGAACACTTCGTAGAGTGGCCGTCTAGACATTGATGAGGAACGATCGGTGGCGTGACTAATGTCCATTGTTTGTGTAGCAGATCTTGAGAAACGAACGAAGGAGCTCGGTCACTACGTACGTGCACGTCCTCTGAATCCACCATCCTCACACTTATAGGCCAGGGTTGACTTGGTTTTTTGGTGAGCTAATTGACTGGTCGGTGGCAGCGGTGCCCGATGATCTTCTGTTTTCGTTGATTCTGTTCTGTATCGGGGGTTCGTTTTCGAACCTTTCGTTCGATATTCTTATTTCAGTTGTTTTTCTTTTCTCGGTTTTGTATTTTTCTTCCAAATGACGAAATTACGTGGAAAAAAGGACAATGAAGTCCAAAAACCTATTCCTTGTTTTCTTTGTGAGACAAAAAAAGGATAACACCCATTGATTATACGATGATCGCAATTGCACTATATGGAGTCTACTATCTTCATTCTTCGAAGGAATACCAAAGGTTATGACTTCAAACCTGGTTATTATTACCTAGCTCTTTGGGCTGAAATTTATTTAAGATGATCTCATTATTTAACTTATAATACCTCTACCCAACAAGTTCTTTTAATGATTATTTCTCCATTTTCCAGCAATCTATCTCTAGTGATTCAATCTGGACGAATGAGTAGTCAATTTAGGATTGCATTCCTTACCAATAAGTAGACAATTTAGGATTGAATGAAACAAACAGCGCCACTCGCACCTAGAATTTTGGGTCAAAGCAATTGAAAACAACAGCTAAAGAACATGACACATTAATGCAATCCTGCATTGTCTACTTATTGTTAAGGAATGCAATCCTAAATTGTCTACTTATTCGTCAGGATTGAATCTCTAGAGATAGATACTCTAGTGATTCATAAAGTAAAGGATCCATAAGTCTAAAAGGAGGAGTCTATCCAACTGACACCCTAAAAAGCAATTGTTAAGGAGCCAGATGGGCACCCTCCTAGTCTATTCTCACATGGCCCTCAGATGTAACCCAACTTGGATATCCCAAACACACATCTCTAAGGTTGAGCTTTCTTCAAAAGCAATTCGCTAAGGTGTACCCTCTCTACCTTTTCATGGGGACTTCTCCCAATTGACCGACAAATATGAAGAAATTAACTTCAGTATTATAGATATGTTGACAGCCAAAAGTGATCCAGTCATCGATACATGCATCCCTGGCATGCGAATGAGGAAACATGTGAACGGCGTACGTGCAGGAATAAAAATAATCACGTGCAGAGCACATGAGCTCAATCTTGCACGTATTGATCTATCGATGGGAACAAGAGTTAACAGATGGGGATTGATGACGATATTCTTTAATGCCATGTGTCCAGTTGTCGAACTGCGATAACGAAAGGTTGATACTGAGCGGTTTTTGTTGATCGGTGTTTGTCGCGGCAGATACTGAGCGGGAATGCGATGGGCAAGGGGAAAATGAAAGTGTGATTGGTGGCGGCGTGGAGGAAGACTAGTATGTTCCGTTTTCGGATTCTGAGATGAGCGTCAACAGTGATGTTAATTGTGGTTTCCTACCGTCGCACGCTTTTCGTGCCATGTATGCAATCGTCATGATTCTTGTCACTTCGGGAAGTGTCATAGTACTTTGATGACATTCAGGCTTTGTCAGAATATCTCACCTCGAAGTAGGGGAGTGATTACTGTTTATGCTTGAGTTATAGCCTCTACCACCAACAACTCTACCTTATCGGTCGCTTCCATTGTTTCTGGCAATTTACCCTCTAACCCCTTCACCAATTCTTAGGTTGTTGACATGGTATGCATCTCAATGCCTTGCAATCCAAAAAATTTCTTCCGCTATTTAGTTTCTCGATCCCAACTCTAGCTCGAGACATAATTGCAAATACATTTCTAGATAGGGATCGTTATGCCAAAAGCTCCAAATCGACTCCAGAAACTCTAAATTTGGCTTACCAATTGTTCTGAAAATAACTCGATAGATCACATGATCTTGCAATTCAAGTTTAATGGGAGCAGAAGAAATCTTCAACGAGAATAACAAGGACAATAAAGAATACTAAATATTCATGTGATTTGGTCTTAGTGTCACTAATTATTGTACTAGGAGAGCCAACAAGAAATAAATCTATTATTAATTCAGAGAATTGCTGAGTGACAATCGTTCAAGTGTTTTCCATTCTTTTGCACTCAAAGCAAACTTTCAAATGTTATCTCACAATCTCTACAAAGAACTCACTCAAAAAGCTCACAGAAAGAAAACTCTAAACACTCCTTTTATTTACTCTAATGTGTAATAACCAAATAGAATTCTATTTTTTATAGGTTATTATGCGAATTACCAACTCAAACTAGGAAAACTTCATTTTCTTCCTTTGTCAACTTTAATTCAAGATTAGATTCCTCTAAACTTTGGACTCCACTTAATTTGGTTGGACATAAAGTCCAAAGTCAGAAGGCATTCAAAATTCGGGGCAGACTTCAAGCACGTTGGATTTTGTATCCGAGTTCAAATTCAAGACATAAATTATAAAAAATTTCAATTATGCACAAGTTAACTGAGATATAATGTCCTAATTCCTTAGGAGTTAGGAATCAATAGCATGTATAACGGCAAAATTGGGTGAAAACCAGATTGCATGGGCTGTACAACCATAATTATTTGGAGATAAACGATTGATCTATATCTTGAACTGGATTCCACATTAGTTGAAAGTTCTGACCTTATGTTGCATCTGGTTTTTAAGTACTATCAACATTATTATCAATATTACTACTCCGCTGAAGTGTCCTTTGATAACAAAAAAAACATTAAAATAAGGAGCCAACCAAAGCGATAGTGATGGTGGTAGAAATCGAAGTTTCGCGATAAGAAAAGAAGAAATTCATTTCTAATACGAAATTAGTCTTGGAAAGAGCAAGATATTACTTTTTTTTTTTCATATTTTTCCATAAAACTTGCACAAAGCAACAAGCCCAGTAACCTTCCTTTCCATTCGTCACTAAGCATGGATAGGCGTGCGATACAAAACGCAACTATCCCCATTGTTTTTGTCAGAGAACAATTGGAACGAGCAAACATTAACGGCCTGGCCAAGAATCTTTGATTACTATAACTTGATTTTTAAATTGGATTAATATCACGAAAAACCTAAAACTAATACACATGTAACAAATTTATCTCAAACTAATTTTTTTATCACAAAAAAATCCAAAATTGATACACATGTGATAAATTTACTTTCTGTTAATTTTCGTTAAATTGGATAAAAATTTTAAATTGGTACACATGTGACAAATGAAAGGTAAATTTCTAAATCGGTACATCCGTCAACTACCACGTGTTATCCAACTCAACAAGTTAATGGTAAAATTTAACGGAAACTAACGGAGGATAAATTATCACATGTGCACCCTTAATTTGAGGTAAATTTATTATAAATACATCAATTTGAGATTTTTGGAAATATTAATTATTTTTAATTTGAGATGTCACTAGCTTGGCCAAGAATCTTTAGACACATATGCATGCGTTACACTAAAGTCTCCTTTCTCTGTCCAACACGTGAAGAAGTGACATTCCTGTTATCTGTGCCATACGTCACATGAAAACTTTTATGCTGGCGTAGATTCTACACGTCATGTAAAGATAAACGCAAAACAGTTCTTCGTTGTACAAAAAAGTGTATCTGACAAAAAGGTCTAGAAATCGATTGTGGTTGGGCATCTGGTTTCTGTAAGTCTAAGGTTTGATGGAGAGGCTTTATGGTTAGAACGACGGTTCTTAAACGAATGATAGTTGTTCCTGATTAGATTTTTTTCATTTGGACACGTGCATTTGACTTTTAGAAAATGACACATAGTCTCTAATATTTACCTCAATGTGTAATGTAGTCCATGAATTTTTATTTTATTGAATATGGTTCTTGAACTTTAACCAAATATACAATGTGATTCCTGAACTTTTAATTTGTTCAATGTGGTCATTGAACTTTTGTACATGTTCAATTTTATCCATGGATTAGATAATCCAAGGACTAGATGAGTCCATGAATATAATAATTCAAGGAATAGATTGAATATTTATAAAAAAATTCAGGGATCATATTGAACAAATTAAAATTTCATAGACTACATTACACAATGTGTAAAAGTTCATGAGCCATATTGAACAAATTAAAAGCTTAGGGATCACATTACACATTAAGTAAAACTCACAATTCTTGAAAGAACGATTGTTGGTCTAGAATTGGACTTTTTTTTTTTTTTTGCTTTTAAGTGACAAGTGTTAATAGGCTAATCACTCAGGTAAGATTGATAATTCTTTAAAGAATAGTAGTTGTTCCAAAATTATATTTTGTTTTAAAACGAAAACGCGCATTTGACTTTTAAATACCAATCATTAATGTGCTTATCACTCGTGTAAGACCGCTAGTTCTTGAAAGAATGATAGTTGTTTTAGAACTATATATATATATATATATATATATATATATATATATATATATATTTATTTATTTATTTTATTGGAAATGTATGTCTGACTTTTAAGTCAAAACGGGCCAATTAGTCAAGCAAGTCTAACGGTTCCTTGAAAGAATGTAATAGGTCTAGAACTACATTTTTTTAAAAAAATAGAATCAAAATAAAAGAGCGAATGATATTGACATGATACCCATGTGACTCAAGTAAAATAAAAACGATGTTATTTTGATTAAAAAATCATCTAACGAAATCTTGACGGATGGTAAATGTATCACATAGGTACAAATTTAGAATTTTTTATGTGACAAGAAAAAGTTTATGGCAAATATATCACATACATAGATATTTATGATTTTTTAGATGACAAGAAAAATTTTAAGGCAAATGTGTCACATTAATACAAATTTAGGATTTTTTATATGACAAGAAAAAATTTAGGGCAAATATGTCATAATAGGCATAGAAACTTTTACAGTAATGTGGATCTTGCATGTCATGTAAAGACAAACAAAATAATCTTTCAAGGAGAAAAGTAAATCACTAAGAATCATGGTTGTGCACTTTCTCTACTTCCGAGATTCCAATGATCATGGGAGAGAGTTTTGGTTAAGATTAACACTTCTTGAAAAGAATGGTAGCTGCGCTAGAACTAGATTTTTTTTAATCTGAAAACGTGTATTTAACTTTTAAGTACCAATCAATGATGGGATGATCACTCGCAGAGACTAGAGCTTTAAATGGGCTATACTTAGCAAAGACTTTTTAAAGGCAAACTAGATGCTATTTGGGACATTCCAGCAGTAAAGCCTTTAGGAGATCACAGTGGTGATTGAAGTAATGGGCTAAGTTCAAAATATAATCAAAATAAAGAGCAAATGCTATTGGCATGATGCCTACGTGACTCAAGTGAAATAAAAACGATGTTTTTTTGACTGAAAAATCATCTAACGAAATCTTGATAGAGGGTAAATGTGTCATATAGGTACAAATTTAAGATTTTTTATGTGACAAGAAAAAGTTTAGGACAAATGTTGTCACATAAGGACAAATTTGGAATTTTTTATATAATAAGAAAAAGTTTAGGGTAAATGTGTCATAATAGGCATAAAAACTTTTACTGTGGTGTGGATCCTGCATGTCATGTAAAGACAAGCAAAATAATCTTTCAAGAAGAAAAGTAAATCCGATTTCGAATCTTACAGACTTTTATTGTGGTTATGAACTATTGACACCTACTTTTTAATTGCCCAAAATTAATTATACAAAATTTAGGGGTTAATGTCCTTAATTCCTAAGCCCAAAAAATATTTTTATCTAATTGCATTGCATATAGACATTAGGCACAATTGCATTAATACGGCCTATTAGAGCATATTTTCTTAACTAACTTTAAAAAAAATTTAAAAAAATTGTTAAAAATTTGAGTCGGCTTGGGTTAGACCAGGTCGACCTGGCCCTTTCCCCCCCCCCCCCCCCCCCCAACGCAGGCCTAGCCCTCTTCATTTTTTTCTCCCTTCGGGCCCAGCTCTTTCTTTTCCTTCTCTCCCTTGTATCGGTCTTTCTCCTTTGTCTTCCCCTATTTCAGACCGTCGAATCAACGGATGGTCAAGCGGCCTCCACGTCCCCATCGGGCAAGGAAGAGAGCAGCAGGGGGAGGGCATTGATGACCAGTCCCATCCCTCTCCCTTTCTCGGTCTCTCTCCCTCTCCTCTTCCCCTCTTGGTGGCCATGGAAGTCAAGAAGCAGAGGTGCAGGATTTTCCCTCCCTGCATTGGCCTAGGATGGCCACCAAAGTCATGGCGTAGGCTATGGCTAGTGCAAGGTCATTAAGGCTACGACTTCCGGGGTGGGGCAAGTGGCCGGCATCCCCTATAAAAGCCAGAGAAGAGAGAGGAGAGTCGGCAGTCTGAAACAAAGCATAGTGAGAGAGAGAGAGAAATTGAGAGAGAATTAGAGAGAAATAGAGAAAAGAGAGGAGATTTGGAGTGTTCCCATATTCCAACAGCTCCGCCGTAGTTCGCAGATCAACCAGAAGCCCTTCCAAGATGCACCTCCAACTGAAAAACTCTCCCAGTCCCATTCACCTCTGTTTTCCCCTGTTCTGGTTCACCGGTAGGGCGGAACTTGTGTTGATCATTCCACGTGAGATCCAGTCCATACCACCTTCCCCGTAGCCTATAGGTTGTCACCAAGGTAAGCCCAGATTGCCAAAGGATGCCGAGGCTCTAAAATAGGTCAAAGTTGTTGCGTTTTGGCTGTGCGTGCCTAGTGTTTGATGAAATGCATTAATGAGGCTACTTTGATTTTGATCACCGACTGGTGAATAGGTGGTCGGATGTTGAGTGGGATGGTCGGGGAGCTCGGTGGTGGTCTCTAGAAGTTAGATTTAGGTCGAAGTCGGCATGGGTCGCCCGGCGAGGGGCCGACTTTCGCTCAGCCAACATCTCCACATGCATAAGCACACGGGAATCGACCCGACCCGGGTTGACTGCCTAACCCGGTTCAGATCCAAGGATCCGACCTCGGTTAATGCCTTGGGTCGGATTTGACCCGACTCAGTTTATTATATATTAATATATTATTATTTTTTTAAAGAAAAAATATATTTTAAAAAAAATTTAAAAAATTTTGCCGTATTTATTATTATTATTATTTCTAATTAAAAAATCATTTTTCAAAATTAAGAAATAGTTTAGAAAGTAGTATTTTTGAATATTTTTCTAAATTATGTGAAATATTTTATTAATGATCATGTTTAAATCAGAAAATCCTATGGGGCTATACAGTAATATTTTGCATGTTATTTTTACTACTGTGGTATTATTATGCATGTTTTTTTTAGTAAAATATAATTACATAAATTGTCATGATTTGAATGTCATTGCCTTAGTTAAGGCTAGAACCTTAGGCTGCATGTCTAGTTTGACTGCTAATCATCAATGATTTTGCACTTGCTTGATCACCTCACATGTTAGGAGAAAGGTCCTAAAATCATTCCAAACTGCTTGATAAAATATTTTATGAAATAAACAAGGTAAAAAGATACTGAAAGGGCACTAGTCATCTAACTAGTGTTATCAAGTCTCTAAACTCATTTAATCTTTAGTTCGTAGGAGTAGGGTGATTTTCCTGTCACCTTACTTGGGTTTCCATTCGATCTACCCCAAACTGATCAGTGGCGACTCCTAGATAAAAATCACTTGCAAGTTAAAAACCTAAACTCTAACTTAGACTTAGTGTGTACTAGGCGAGACCCCCTTTTTATGATAAAAAAATCGTAGATCGGTCGCGACAGACTGGCGACTTCGCTGGAGACCTTTTTTAAGTGGACTTAAGCCAAAAATTTTGTCCTGCTCAAAAACATATTTGTTTAGCGGCAAGGATCCTAGGTATGCCCCTGACTTGTGAGGTGTTAAATGTTCTTGCAGTTAGGAGTGATAAGGGGCATAGTTTTTGTTAACCCGTTGTTTTGCAGGTTCAAAATTTAGGTGTGAGAGTTCATTTCCTAAACTTTTGAAGTGATGATTGTTTATAAATTGTTGTATATGCTTTACTGATTTAGCACTACACTATTGTACACACAACCATGCCGCCGAACCTGGATTATAATAGGGCATTTTAGAATGGTGTTAAGAAATATGTGACCTCGAATGCGAGCCTGCGATATAGAGGTTGCCCTTCTTTTTCTCGAAAATTCTTTCTAAATGTCATAAAGTGTCTATCTTTAGCCGCTATCTGCATGACTAAAAGGTATTCTTTTCGACTGAGTTGAGGTTAAAAGGACTTAACACCAATGCAAGACTACAATGGTCAGACATCCTTTTAGCTTCACTTTGTTAAAGCCATCTAGATAGAAATCGAAACTCACTTCTCATGCCCATGTCTCCGTGATTGCCATGGTTCCTGGTATAGTAAGTTTTCTATTCATACGCTTTGGAATTTATTTATTTTCGTATGTCTCGGTCGGTCTATGATTAGTCTAGGTTAGTTGTAGATTTAATACCGTGGTCGTGTTGGAAGAAATAGTCACTAAAACATTTTCAGAATATTTACTTCCAATTCACACCCTTATTTTTTATAAGCACGTTATAAATCATTTTTTTCCCTCCGATTTCTTGTCATTTTAAAAAAAAAAGGGCGTGCCCCGTTAACACTACCATAGCCTTGGCCTGGTGGTATCTGAGGAATAAGTGGTTTGGAGTGACCAGGGTTTGAACCCTGAGGTCGCCACTGTAAAAACAAAATAATGTAAAAGAAAAATTTTTGCATCTTTTATTTTTGCAAGAAAAGAAAAGTATTTGACTAAACAAGGTATGAAAATACAGGGTTAGACTAAGTCATGGACTGATCCCTTATGAAGTCTTATACTCATTCATTGCCACTTCTTGATAGATAGTTACGGATTATACCCATTCACCAAGCAAAAATGGTTGAAGAAAATGTGCCGAATCGTCTCAATAACATGGAAAGCAAAATGAATATGATTTTCAATGCAATCGAAAATCTCATGCAGCAAGTGGAGTCCATTCATGGCAAACTAACTCCCACACCTACATCAATCGAGGTGATGTTGCCACAACTGTTTGCTAGCAATGATCAAGCCACCTCTAGTGATTGCAAGATGCCCATGCTAGAGGACGACCTACTTCCACTTGCCATTAGGAAGGCTAAACTTGTAAGTGTACCGATGACAAAACATGGCAAATGCCTTGCGAAGGTCGAGGAGATGTTAAAATAGTTATAGGACCCACAATATTCTATCCCACTTGACCTGTTTATGAACAAAAAGGTCAAGATACCAGAAAAGTTCAAGATGCAAGAATTTAAGATATATAATGGCACCTTGCCCCAAGCATCACTTACACATATACCATATGCGAATAACCCAGTATGTCGATAATAAACCCCTCATGATCCATACTATTTAAACAAACTTGATAGGGCTAGTTTTGACAAGGTATATGTTAAAAGATATAGATGCCTTCAAATCTTGAGATGATGTAACTGATGCATTTGCCAAGTAGTACCAATTCAATCTCAATGTCACATTTTCTCGTGATGATCTCAAACGCGCTAAGAAAAAGAAGAGTGAATTATTCAAAGAACATGCAATCAGATAGAGGAATTTGACTGCCCAGGCCACCCTAGAACTTTCTTGACTATGAACAAATGAAGCTGTTCATTAAGTCTCTTCTATATAAATACAGACACCACCTGGTGGGGGCCACTGCTGAGTCACTTAACTAGCTTGTTCCAGCAGGTGAACGCATTGATATGGGATTGCGCGAAGATGGTTTACTAATTCCACCTCCATAAGCAATAGACTCGGCACGAAAAAGGAGAATAAGTTCCTAGCAAATGTGGATTTCACATACACCTAGACTGTTCATCCTCCCCTGAGAGTTCAGATGAGTGGTAGGCAACATCCGGCCTTAAGTCACAAACCGTCCCAAAGGTGAAGTAACAAAAAGTAGTTCACCTCATTCCTTGGATCCCCGTCTCAAGTGCTGGCAATTCTTCGGAAGAAGGGCTTACACTCTACCGAGCCAACGCGTCCCAATCTTGAGAACTTCTCTAATTATGATCCACTCGAGAAGTGTGACTATCATTTTGGTGAGGTAGGGCATTCAACTGATCAGTGCTACACTCTTAAGCGCCGAATCCAGAGTTTGCTAGATAAGAAAGCTTTCTCATTCTTGATTGGTGGAGGGAATGGGTACAAGCTCGCTTGAGTAGAACTCCTCTCACCTTTTTGCATAGACCCTTGAAAAAGGGCCGTCCCTATAATTTGTTTTTTGTCGTTATTTCTGCTAGAAGAAATGTCTTTTTGAACTCATCCTCTTTTGAGGTTATAAATTCGCTTGTTGTAAATAAATAATATTTTGAGGGCTTGAGGAAGTATCCCAAACCGACCCGTTGATGATATCCAACCATGTAAAGGAAAATGTTCTAAGGCCCGGGCTTCCTCTTGCTTCCTCATTTCTAAACTTTTGAAAACAAAGCGAACGTTTTTTATCATTTTTTCAAAGGATTGAAGAAAGAATCATGCTAGAAAGATGTGCATGCTCATAGCCCTATTTGTTTTTCTAACTCGCTCGCTTCATGTCTCAGAACATACTCCTTTTTGATTTGTTATTACTAAAGGGACATTTACAAATGACACAAACTGAAAAGCACATCAAACCATGGTGATGATAGCGGACCGACTAATCTAATGGGGGCAGTCTGAGCGAAGATCATCTAACTTTCAAAATGAAATATGGGGTAAATCTCATTACTACCAATGGGAGATATCAGTCCTAGAGAGTCAAAGGGAATGCTGAGCATTCCTTGACTCCATGATGAGTAGAACATCATTTCGTACAAGAAAGTCAAGAGCAAACTAGGAAGAAATTACCCTTTTTGAAAGAAAAAGGTATGTCTTAGTCCTTAACAAATTTTGGAAATAGCATTCCATTCCTTTTCTTTTACAGGTGACGAATTGAGAAGCATGTTAGGCTTTGACGTGCTAGCGAGTTTGATAGAGCACAAATGTTGAGACCTCAACGATGGAATACTAAAAGAATGTATCTCGTTCCATGTCTTAGCCCAATTCCATGCAAACAACTAATATGTTTCTTCCTTAATGTGTAGAGAGCGCTTAATTGGGAGAGTAGACTAAGGGGCATGGAATCCCCCCAGTCCATCAAAAAGGGCGTATTTCATTCCTAAAGTTCATCCACTTTAGTGTATAAATAACATATCATTTCCTTTTATATAGGACGATATTGGAGTAAAAGTCCAGCACAAACAGTTGAAAAGGACTTTGCATATGATAAAATGGCGCCGATGCTAATCCTGACAATCAAGAAAGTTTTGACGGTAGTCACACCCATATCAATCAAAGACATTTAAAATAGAAATTAGCTTTGCTATGAGGATCCCCATGCAAGCAATTGCACATGCCTTGTATAGTCAGGAATCAGAGGATTTCTGAGAAGCTCCTCAAACGTATCGGGATTGCATTGACACAGCATGGGCCAAAAATAGGATTGCCTAGTTAGAAGCACCCTTAATTATAGAGGATTTCATTCGAGCTTCAAAACCAACTAGAAAAGAGTTTTGAAAGAAAAGACTCTACTAACTTTGAAGGCAAAATAGAATAAGAGTAATTTGTATCGTTCTTAATTTACCCTCAATTACCGTATTATTAACATAAGCTCGTGTTATTTTCAATAGGAATTGTTGACATTTGAGAAAATTCAAGGAATTACTAGCTTAAACTCAATTGAAGGAAAATATGAAGGGTAATGATGTATCATTCCCAATTTATGTCTCTCGAAGAGCCGTTCATTAACATGGTCTCTTTTATTGCCTTGTAGGTTTACCTTGCCGCCGCTGCAGCACAAGTAAGTATTTCTTTCCCTAAAACTCTTTTTATAAGAGTAGAAAGAATCAAAGAAAGAGGGAACATGTTATAGTGAATAGATGCTTAATCCTCCCCCCAAATGCATCACGTGTCTTTTGGAAAGAAATTTTACGCTGTAATTTTATCTATTTAATTTACCATTTCCATGTGAAAATTTTGACAATTCAACGAATGGTGTCGAACTGCTCTAGTATGCTGAACAAGATGTGTCAAGATGACAAAAGGCAATCCTTAGTCTATACACATCCCCATATACTGATCTCTAGTGAGACGAGTGAAAAGATTCCATGTCTGTAAGGTAAAGGGATTTCTAACATAAGGTACAGTAGCCAAAATGACGAGATGCAGTTTATTTCTTTGCCCTATACACTACCAGTGATACTTTGCTTAACCATTTTGAGCCCACACACTTGAAGGTTCATTTCAAATTACCCCTATCAAAAACCACCTCACACTAGGGCAACTGGAGATAAGTCGGTAGCATGAAGTGAGAAAAATGGATAGAAGTTTTCTTACACTCATTTGCATCAATCTTTGAGTGTTATTATTACAGGTGAACTCTCATGATGATTTAAGTGACCTAAGATGATGAAGAGCAGTTCTTTTTCTATCTCATATACTTGTATCCTTTGCTAGCCCAATTGAGCCTATAGTTTCGTTTTGTACAAACCTAATTGGAGATCATCCCCTACACTAGGGCAAGGCAAAAGTCACTCCAATTCAAGCAACAAGATCTAGAGCGCTGACTGAAGACAATGACCTAAGAAGTCAAATAGCACTACATTGTTTTAACTTAGCTGGACCAATTCATGAGTCAAGTAAAATAAACACAAATGCTAAAATAGAAAATGTTAAAAACTAGAAGGCATGAAAAAGCAGTGCGCCTTGTAAAGCAAGGCCAATGCCCATAAATAAAAAATGCCAAAAACTAGGGGCATAAAAAAAAAATAGTGTGCCTGGTAAAAGCAATGCTAATGCCCATAGACAAAATCAAAAAACGAATTCCGGCCGTAAAGGAATTTGTATCCTCAAGCAAATTTGCAATGGTTGGACAAAAGTCCAAGAAGCCAAAGCTCCAAACTACCCCGGGGAGGTTTTAAAGATCTTGATGGTGAAGAAAAGACTGGTAACAATGCCAAGATGATCACCAACTCTCACCCTTACACATATCGTTGAGCTTGGGACCCTTCCATTCCTCAACCTGTGAATTGAACCTACATTACATCCCTTATGAAGTCTATTCTGATTAGGGCACCTAAGTTAACGTAGAGTTTCAAATCTTTATAAACATCGCTCGACGAAGTGCGAGCAAAATTACTTTTATCTCATTTTATAGGATTCTTGACTTGTAAATCCGGTGATAATTGCGGAGTATTTTTCTTTCATGGCCTTGACTCGGACAATCTCCTTTATTAAGCTATTGACCAAGCCTGCATTACGATATTGATAAAGACCTCTAAAATTGGTAAGATCATATCACTTGCAAGAAAACTCAAACCCTTGTTGATGTAACAATGGTCAAATTGAGTATTTTCAAAATTCCCACATTAATGGTTAGGACAAAACAACCCTTTTCAATGAGACTAAGCGAAAAGTCCTTTATGATTAAAGGTCGCTCATTTAGCATCTTGAGAAATCTACCTTGCAAGCGAAAATTTTCTTAATTGATAATTACCCTTGGTGGATATCTGGTGATACAAGTATGGCAAAATCATCAAGTATGAGCTTTCAAATGTGCATTTTGGGATAGCTTAACTTGTCTATATCCTTGATAAAAGCATGTATATTAGTGTTAATTATCTTTGACAAATAAAATGTCCTCAAAGAGCGCCTGACCATTGGAATGTCTCTAAAGCTGTCCCAAAAACTCTTAAATGTTCTCCCCCAACAGAACGGACACGGCGTGCCTCGACAACCTGGAGTCCCCTTTTCATGGACACTGCTTCCGTAGCTTAAAGTCCCCTTAACAGGATTGACACGACCTGCTGGCAAAGACCCACCAGGCAAATTATCAAATCCTCGGGCGAAGGCCCCTAGGTGCTCAGTGCTTGAGTCTCTTCAAGACCTGTTGGCGAGGACCCATCAGGAAAAGCATCAAACTTTCGGGTAAGAAACCCCAGGTATTTCATCAGAACTCTTTTCAAATCACTTGGAAGGTAAACTAGGTATTCCTTTGAAAGAGAAAAGCATTTCTCATTGTGCAAGATGCAACCCAGATGTCTCAAAGAAGTATGCATTTTAGAATAGCCTTAATTGTCTATTTCTTCGACGAATGCATATGCTTTTTGCACATAAACATGTCTAACAGAAGTCATGCCCTCAAGGATCAGAGATACTAGCTAGGTATTCCCTTTGAGCCATTTCAATCACCCTATGGTGCGCCTAAACAATAAAATTCAAGTACTAAGTAGGCACTTTAATTGCCCTATGGTGCGCCTGAACAAAAAAATTCAAGTACTAAACAGGCGATTTCATCGCCCTGCGATATGCCTGAACAAAAAAATTCAGGCACCAAATAGATGATTTTATTGCCCTATGATGCGCCTGAACAAAGAAATCCAAGTACTATGCAAGCACTTTCATCGCCCTATGGTGCACCCGAACAAAAAGATTCAGGTACTAAGCAGGCACTTCAATTGCCTTTTGGTGTGCCCGAAGAAAAGTATAGATACTAAATAGGCACTTCATGTGCTATGATGCGCTTGAACAAAAAATTCAGGTATTAAGCGGCACACTACAAACATCCCACAGTGTGCCTGAACAAAAAGATTCACGTACTAAGCAGGCACTTCGATCACCCTGTGGTGCATCCGACGAAATGGTCAAATACTAAAGAAGCATTTCAATCGCCATGTGGTGCGCCCAAACAAAAAGATTTAGGTATTAAGCAGGCACTTTCATTATCCTGTGATGCCCCTAAAGAAAGATTTGGGTACTAAGCAAGCAAAACCGAACATTGGATCGACCCCTCTATTCACCAATCGAACATTGGACTGATCCCTCTGTCCATCATGTACCTATGATTGTTATAGTACCTCTTTTGAACATAGGATCGATCCCCTCTGTTCACATCAAGCCTTTTCAGGTACCTCTAATAAGATGCAGATACTTCGACAATGTAAAACTCTGTCAAGACGATCGAAAATAGGTTCGGGTCCTAGGCAAACAAAATCCCGTCTAGGCGACCGAAGATAGGTTTAGGTCCAAAACAAACGATCTCTCCCATCAAGGCGACCGAAAATAGGTTTGGGTCCTAGACAAATGAAATCCAGTCAAGGCAACCGAAGATAGGTTCGGGTCGTAGGCAAACAATTTCCCCTCGTCAAGGCGACCGAAGATAAGTTCGGGTTCTAGACAAATGAAAGCCAATTGAGACGACCAAAAATAGGTTCGAGTCCTAGGCAAACGATTTCTCCTTGTCAAGGCAACCAAAGATATAAACAAAATCCAATTGAGGTGACCGAAGATAGGTTTGGGTCATAAGCAAATAATTTCCCCTCTGTCAAGGCAACTGAAGATAGGTTCAGGTCCTCGACACATAATATCAACCATTTGAAATTACTCTATCCTCTTAGCAAGGTGAGTAACCTCAGGTATATTTTTATTTACTTTAGCATGCATCATCTTATATCACATCATAAAAATGGGACCCATGGTCATACCAAAAATAGCATTCATTGAACATGCATAAGCCAAATTCAAATGTCATTTTATATTTGAATGCAACCTTTGCAAGCTTAACCTCTGCAGGCTTACCTTCAAAGAGAAACAACTGTTGACACCTACTTTTTAATTACCTAAAATTAATTGCACAAAATTTAGGGGTTAATATCCTTAATTCCTAAACCACAAAAATATTTTTATATAATTGCATTACATATAAACATTAGGCACATTTTCATTAATAGGGCCTATTAGAGCATATTTTCCTAATTAATTTTCAAAAAAAAAAAATTATTAAAAATTCAGGTCTGCCCAGGTCAGATCGAGTCGACCTGGTCCTTTCCTTTTCCCCCCCGTGCAGGCCTAGCCCGCTTCCTTTTTTTGTCCTCTCAGCGCGAGCCGACCCAGCTCTTTCTTTTCCTTTTCTCTCTGCTGCCGGTCTTTCTCCTCTGTTTTCTCCTATTTTAGACCGTCAAATCAACAGATAGCCGAGCGGCCTCGACGTCCCCATCAGGCAGTTAAAGGAGTAGTAGGGGGAGGGCATTGATGGCCAGTCCCATCCCTCCCCCTTTCCTGGTCTCTCCTTCTCTCCTCTTCCCTTCTTGGTGGCCATGGAAGTCAAGAAGCAGAGGTGCAGGATTTTTCCTCCCTGCACCAGCCTAGGATGGCCACCAAAGTCGTGGCCCAGGTTATAGCCAGCGCAGGGCCATTTAGGCCACAACTTCCAGGGCGGGTGTAACATTCTTACCTCGGGATTATTAATGCGATGTCCCAAGCTCGTCGTCATCCCGTTTTCTTTTATCTTATTAATAAGCATATGCAGAAACGTGTACAATCAAACTCCCAAACAAAATAATAGTTGGAAATCAAGGAAAGCACACAAGCAAAACACACTATTACCATTTTACTTAAACATATTTTATAAGCCCTTTTCTATGGGTCGCTCCAGATATAAACCATATCACAAGTGAAAGCCGAGGTTAATCCTAGCTCCTCTATGTCAACCTCCATCTCGACATGTACACCAAAACAAATCAGGGGTGTGGAGCTCATCCTAAAAACATGGAAAATAACAGGAGAGAGTTGAAAACTCAATGAGTAAATTTACTAATACTTGTGCAGAATGATGCCTCGCTGTCGTACTAACTCATACAATTATTTTCCCTGCCTTATATCGATGGAAAATCAATAGCAAAGACTTGACCTTGCCCTTGCTATGTTCACATGAGCTTGCCCCCCGAAACCTTCGGCTTAAACACATATAAGATTCATTTATCATCATCCTAACTCAACCAGAGCATCTTGACTCAATTGAGGCATCTAGCTTCATGCTAGGTATCTTAGTTCAACCAAAGCATCCCGGCTCAATCGAGGTATGTGGGCTCAACCTAGGCATTGCTGCCTACGCTATGTGACGACGGTATTCTTCTTTCATTTAGTGATCACATGTCATGGGTCGCACAAGTCGGTTTATTATCCTTTATCTTAATCTATGCATATAAGGCTCTAGTTGTATGTTCTCATGAAAAGCTCACAAGATCATAATTCAACAAGTATGGTTAAGAGCATCAACATATCACACAAACTACCGCACTCAAGCATCATGCAACCATATACAAGAACAAAACCGTTTTAAGCAACAACAACCTCCCAAGCCATGTTCCAACCACGTAACACACCACCCTATCCAAGTGCTAGGGAATTCACTCACTTGTAAGCACAAGAAAACATCAATAGGGGTTGAACGGGAAAACGGCAGTTGGTGGCGGCGAACGGGCGAGAGAGAGGGAGAGAGGTGATCGGCGTGAGGATGAGAGAGAGAGAGGGAGGTGTGAGAATGAGAGATGAGAGAGGAAGAGGAGGTGGTTTGTGTTGAGGAAAAGAGGAGGAGTGCCTCTATTTATAGGCAATCCCAACTTGTTCACCAAGTTTAAAGGTCAAGACTTACTCTCCAAGTTTTAACTCTCTAGAATTCTCCTTCTTGTCTCTTACTTCCAAGACTCATTTTAGGGTAATGTTAGCCCTAAAGTCTAAGCTTCATAATTAAGCTTCTTGTGCAAGCCTTTAATTGAGGCCACACATTTCCCAACTTGGTCTTCAAGTTTCTACCTTAGGATTATTATGCCCTAAAAGTTCAAGTTAAAGATCAAGTTGATCTTAAAGTCTATGGCCATTATTAGGCTTCCTCTCCAAGCTTCTCTTGATGACCACATAATAGTAACTTGATTTCCAAGTTGTTGACTTGGGGTAATTATACCCTACTAATTCATTTAAGGCCTAAGTAATTTATCATGGTTTCCCTCTATTTCTTTTCTTTTTCTCCTTTTGGCCCCGAGCCCCTAAATTGGGCGTGGATGATAGTCATGTTCTTAAAGACTTAATTATTGAAGCCTTCTAGAAGATTTCTATCTCTATTATTGGATTCTTCTTGGTCAAGCTTTATCATTGACAACTTTCTAAGGAAGTTGTCCATTATTGGTTTCACATTGACTAAACTTACTTTGGCCCTCATTTCTCACGTGGAGAACTCCGTGGGCATGAGCGTCTTGTCCTCATCTTCAAGACACTAAATAATTGCTAGGGTAAGTCATCTTCTTCTTCAATAATCAAGGGACACCTAGCTTGGCCTCTATCATTGGTCTTCTTGCAACATAAGCCTTATTATTGACAACTTGCTAAAGTTGTTGTCTTAGTTGTCTCTTGTCCATGAATCCCTCTCCTTTGGCGTGAATCACTTGCTAGAGGCCACAATCATTGGCTCATGCAAGACAACTTCATTATTGATCTAAAGCTCCATTATTAGGGAATGGGTGACCAACTTATCCAAGCAGTTGGCAATAATGCACAAATAGACAAGTCACAACACATTTCAACTTTTGCCACCACATGTAAAGCCTCATTTCCCCCTTCATGTTACCTCCAATCAAAGTTTAACATATCTCATTAGAAAGCTTAGAATGTATAGATTTTGTTTCTAGAAGACATCAAATCAAAATTCTAACGTTCTCATATAGAAAATGATGAATCTTTGCAATCGGCAAAACTAGTTAGTTTTGCACTGTTCAAGAAATCAGACTTAAAAACATAATAGATGGATTCCAAAAATTCTCAAATTTGAATATGTCATAAACAAGGCCTTAACAAACATTTCCCATAGTGAACATGAAATCTGAATCTTTCTGTAGACATAACTTTTAGTAGCTCAAAGACAGACTAAAAATAGTTCGCTGGAACAGAATCCTTACTTCTCAAAGTAAGCTCTTTCCAGAATCTAAATCATCTCCAAAAATTTCCAAATTTATATATGTTATATAGAAAGAAGTTCTCAACAATTTTTGTGAACTAATTTTGTTGAAACTCAGCCCTGAAAAGTTTGTAGAAAATCGAGAAAGTATAAACATGACAGAAATATCCATTCTAGGTGGTTTTACATGGTCTAAAAATAAGGTGATCATCCAACCCAAATCAAGTCCAAAATTCCTAAAATTAAAATCTGCAAAACTTTAAGAGGTTGGAAACGACTTTGATGAAGAAAGTTTCTTAAACTTTGGTACACAAAAATCTCTACAAAAATAACAAAATGTAGGGGTAGAAAGGATTCGAATTTGGGTTTCCCAAAACAAGATCAAGAATTGAGTCCAAATGGGAAAACCACCAAATTTGATTCAATAAAACTCAATTCTAGCAAAATCAAGGGTGTAGGAAGATTGGAAGGCTTAGAAATGAGTCTTATCTCCTTGGTCACAAGTACAAGTAGAGTTTGTGTTGCGTCCAGACCGATCCCTGATCCCTTGGCAAACCAATCCGTAGCCATTTTCCGGGGACTGAAATTGAGGATGTTACAGCGGGGCAAGTGGCCGGCATCTCCTATAAAAGTCGAAGAAGAGAGAGGAGAGTTGGCAGTCCGAAACAGAGCATAGTGAGAGAGAGAGAGAGAGAGAGAGAGAGAATTAGAGAGAATTAGAGAGAAATAGAGAAGAGAGAGGAGGCTTGGAGTGTTCCCAAGTTCAAGCAGCCCTGCCATAGTTCGCAAATCAACCAAACCCCCCCCCCCCCAAGCGAACCTCCGACCTGTTCTGATTCACCAATTGGCCGGGACTTGCGCTGGCTATTCCGCGCGAATCCCGATCCATACCACCATTCCTTGTACCCTATAGGTTGTCACCAAGGTAAGCTCAGGTTGCCGGAGAACACCAAGACTCCGAAACAGGTTGAAGGCGCTACATTTTGGCCATGCATGCTAAGTGTTTGATGAAATGCCTTAACGAGGCTACTTTGGTTTTGGTTGTCAGCCGGTAAATAGGTGGTCAGACGATGAGTGGGATGGCTGGGGAGCTCAGTGGTGGTCCCTAGAGATTGGATATAGGCTGGAGTCGATATGGGTCGACTTAAGACAGGCACTTCTTGAAAGAATGGTAGCTGCACTAGAGCTAGATTTTTTTATTTGAAAACATGCATTTGACTTTTAGGTATCAATCATTGAAGGGATGATCACTCGTACTTAAATGGGCTATACTTAGCAAAGACTTTCTTAAGGCCAACGAGAAGATGTTTGGACATTCCAACAACAAAGCCTTTAGGAGATCAAAATGGTGATTGAAGTAATGATCTAAGTTCAAAATAGAATCATATAATCAAAATAAATAAGTTGTGTAACATCCTGAATTTCGACCTATTTTCGGACTCAATAAAGTAGATATTATTTCTTATTTCATTTTAGTAAGTCTCGCCTGGAACTAATCATTCTCGAGATACTAACCAAATGGGAATGACTAATTAGGAAAAATGGTACGTGGACCAGGGACTCGATTGTAAAACAAGCACCGATTTCGAGAAACGATAAGGAAATATTTTGAGCCAATGTGGGCCGATCCTAGGAAGGTGACAGATTTAGTTTGGCCAATGACGTACAATCGGATCGTAGGTGATTCTGCATGACCGAGAGTATACGTGGCGAACAAATCCCGAACTTAATCCGAACGATCGCGACCTCTAGAACTAGCGATAAATTCTCACGTTCTCTTGGTAGTCGATACTATTATGACTTGAATAACCCTAGGTCAATACGCATAACCCCTAAACAGCTGCCCATTAGTGAGAGACCCTAAAGTTGAGATTGAGCGATTTTGATTGCAAAATTGGATCTGAACTTGGACGTCGATTTTTATGGACGTATACGACTATTTTGGGAGGATGACGTCATTTTTAAGTGGCCATGCCTATATGGCATTGGTACAGTCGAAAAATGGAATTTCAGCCTGAAATCGAAAAATTACGATTTTGCCCCTAGGCCCTATTTTGGTGTTCCGAATTTTTGGGAATTTTGGAGATTATTTGGGGATTAAATTAAGGTTATTTGAGGCCAATAATGCAAGATGTTGAATGACTAAAATGCCCCTACATTATTGGATGAGGATGAATTATGGCCATTGGATTAAGGGCATTTTGATCAAATCGTTGGATGGGCGACACTTGGCATCTACTATTCACACTATTAAATACCCCTCATCCTCTCTCTCTCTCTCTCCTCATTTTTGCTTCCTCCCCAAGCTTTTTTTTTTCTCTCTCTCTCCCTCTCTCCCTTTCTCTTGCCGACTTCCTCTCTCTCGGCTGCCCACCACCGTACACCGCCGGAGCTTGCCACCATCGTGCCGCCGTCCCTAGCCTCACGTCCCCCTCACCCTCACCTGACCGACCAGCATCTCCCCCTCCCGTGGCCGTGAGTGATCGCGGCCAAGGAAAACGCGCCGCTGCTCACCATCATTGTTGCTGTGAGCCGATCCGTCACCGCCGCGAGACCCCGCTTGTCGCATCTACTTTCCGCTCTAGCCGAGTTAGTCTAGAATTTGGTAAGTCGCGACCTAACCCTCGCCTAGTTTACTAGGTAATTTCGGATCCGTTTAGACGCGTTTTGATATTGTTTTAGAGACGGAATAGGTTAGCGGGCCTTAGGAATGAATTTGGGAAATTTTGGTGGATTTTAGAGGCTGATCAATGGCTGTGATTCGCTATTCGGAGGGCTATGATGGGTTGTTGGGTGCGTAGTTTGCGCCATTAGGTCTGACTCAGAATTTCGAGAAAGTGCTGCGAAGGGCCAGAAATGAGACATCGTAGTTTTGTGGTTGAAAACTGCTAGATTGTATGCTAATTGTGTATTTTATTGTGATTGCTACATTTTACTGACGTCGCGTATGTGCACGTGTGAGAATTGTGATTGGCGATGTGCGTGTGATCACTAAAAGGCCCTGAGGCGTGTTTACGCGGGGTACAGATAAAATACGGTGTGTTGCTATGCTCGTGTGACCATTAAGATCCCTGAGGTGTGTTTACGCGGGGAAATAAACCGGCTAGAGGCATGTTTACACGGGTCGTGATACGACTGTGAGATCGGACCGAGTATCATAAGCTCAGGTCGCGATCACGTATGCCTGTCGCATTTGGTGCGGGCTGAGGAAAGAAAGTGAGAATGAGATCGGTCCGAGACACGATCAGCTCGGGTGAGACCGGGATCGGACCGAGGCATTATAAGCTTGAGTTTCGATCACGTAGGCCTGTCGTATTTAGCGCGGGCTGAAGCAAGTAAGTGAAAGTGAGATTGGGATCGGATTTGAGGCGTGTTTACACGGGCCAAGGAATGTGATGGAGCGTGAAATGATTGATATGGCAAGTGGATGTGAGATCGGGCCTGAGGCGTGTTTATGCGGGTCGCGATGGCAAGTTAATGAAAATGATGCGATGGTGCGTGATCAAGTGTAAATTATGAGATATGGAATTGTAGTGTGATTGTGATTTGTGTTTGAGTGTAAGAATGATCGAGAATGTATGTAAGGTTTGTTTTTTGTGTTTGTGAACTAACATGCAGGAGCCTTGTGCCAAGAGTCCAGGTTAGCGTGATTGTTTATTTGGTGTTTGTGTGAATTGTTTAATGTATGTCTGGATTGGCCTGGAATACGTGATAGCCTAAGCATGGTTTAGGTTGTTGACTTATTGAGATGTGATCTCATGGTTGTTTCAATCACACCATTTCAGAACCACTACCTGAGCCATGAACCCTCCACCACTACCGCCGCCGGAGTGTTTTGGGATAGTCATGCACACCGAACATGACGTAGTGGAGCATCTGATAGATGAGAATCATACTTGGGTCAATCACACATCGATAGTTTGGGTAGATATAGGGCAATCCCATTGGCAGGCTCATACCTATACGACTTGGACGTTTAGAGACGGGGTAAATGAGTTCGGACCCGTTCGGGGTTTTGACGTCCCATTTGATGGAGTTGGTGATTGGGACCCATCAGTCATACCTCCCCCAGATGGTGAGTTGACTAGTTTGGAAACTAGTCTAGCTTAGTCAAGGCACCAGTATATGCCTGCAACTCCGGATTCTTCCGTGGGTGAGCCAGACCCGGATCCAGAAGGGTCTATGGCAGGTTTTGACCCGATGGATATGGATTTGGACATGATACCCGAGGTCAAGCTTGAGGAGGAGGATGAGCATGGGCAGGATCCCGGAGATGAGCCAATAGAGGACGAGCTTGCAGAGGAGTCAGAGGAGAACGTAGAGGATCCAGATGAGGTAGAGCAGGCTGAGGACCAGCCAGAGCAGGGTGAGGACGAGGATAACTTGATCGAGATTGGGGCCGACTCAGAGTCGTCGAGTGAGCAGACAACTGAGGAGGAGTTAGGAGATGATGCGGAAGACAGCGAGTAGGAGTGGACGCCTTCGAAAGGGCATAGAGGTTAGGTCTAAGAGCGATGTGCCCCAGTTTTAGATATTGTTGACTCAATAGGCTACTAATCTTTTGTTTTGGTGGTTCGAAGTCATAGTCTGGTGTGCTTGTAAATTTATTTTGGTGGTTTGTAATGGGAGATATTGTAAATATTTGGAAGTGTATAATATGTTTGATGGTTTGGCGATTTTCTTTCCCCTGATGTTCTCCAAATTTATTGTCCGGGATTTCATGATTGTTTCCGCCACGATTAATCTCTGATGGATCATTGGGTCGGCGATGTTTTCCTGGGACGTCGCACACCTCCGACCGAGCTAGAGGGATGTCATAGGCTCGATAGGGGCGTGACATCCCAATTTGAATTGGTATCAGAGTAAGGTCAGCTCGATTTAAAGCGGTCAAAGCTTGAAGTGATAAGGAGTGGAGACCCATGATAGCTATAGTTGGTAATGGAGACCTTAGTGAGCCATAGTGTGCCTAGTGCTACGCGTATTCCAGATTGTTTGTTGTGTTTGTTGAGTGGATTAAGTGTGATTGGTGTGCATGTGTGTCTGGACTTGAGGTAAGTGCACGAACCCTATTGATGTGGTTTGGTACTATGTGATTGATTGCCTGCTAAGTGGATTAGTGTGTTAATTCACTGCTTAGGGCTAGACTGGATTAGTTGGTCTAGGTCTCAAATTCCTGTATGGAATTATAGTAAGTAAGAAAGTGATAGAAACCTGGGACGATGAGCAACCAGGGAAGAGGTGCTCGAAGGGGTGCAAACAAAAGAGCCAGAGGTCGAGGTGGTGCTCGAGTCAGAGTGATACAGGACCTCGGAATTAATGCTGGGCCTGCAAAGAACCCCGGAGCTGATGCTAGACCCATAGAAAACCTGGGGTTGACGTTGGAGCTGCAGTAGACCCCGGAGTTGATGTTAGGGCTACAGTGAATCCTCGAATTGATAGAGTTATAAGGGCCCTCGAGGAGGTTGGGGTTTTGATGGGCAGGCAGACTCAGGAACGAGATGCCATTATCGCCCAAGCAGTTGAGACCATTATGGCTACTGCCCTCAATGGCAACAATGGAAATCAGGGGCAGGTGAATGCGAATCGACTAATGTATCAGCTAGTCGAACAGTTTCTGAAGTTTAAGCCCCCTAAGTTTGATAGTAGAGGTGATTTGGTGGCTGCGTCACTTTGGGTAGAGGAGTTGAAAAAGGCTTTTGATGTACTGGAGTGTACAAATGAGGAGAAAGTGATGTTAGCGGTGTGTCAATTGCAAGGAAACGCAAATGATTGGTGGAAAGCCACCAGTGGAAGAGTGTTCCCGGTTGGTATAACCTGAACTTGGACGATGTTTGTGGAAGCTTTTAATGGCAAATACTTTTCTGAGAGCGCCCAGGAACAGAAGTTGGCGGAGTTTATGAGACTTCACCAGGGGCAAAGGACAGTAGATCAATATGAAGCTGAGTTCACTTAGCTAGCTAAGTTTGCCCCGAGAATGGTGGAGAACCCACTAGATAGAGCTCAGAGGTTTCGAGATGGTTTGAAGCCGGATCTCCGAAGCCAGATGATTTCTCTGAATCTAGGGGACTATAATGAGATCAATGACCGAGCTCAAGCAATTGAGTGGGATTTAGTGGATGGAGCCGCTGCTTCTGGGTCAGGGTATGTTTCGGCGAGAGACAATCGAAATCTTGGGAAAAGACCAATGACGGAAGATCAGCATTTTGTCCCTTTCGTTAGAAGGGATATTGGAAAGCCAAATCATTACTAAGGCGTTATGCGCCAGTCGTGTGGTGGAAGACATGGGACTAGATCGTGTCCAAGTAGGAATATTATATGTTATAATTGTGGCGGAGTGGGCCATAAAGCGAGAAACTGTCCCAATAACAGACTGGCTAGGCCGCCTGTGTTGCCACCACCGCCTAGAGTGGAAAATCAAGTTAGAGCTGCCCCGCCAGTTAATCAGAATAAGCTACCAGCATAAAGACAGGTGTACGCATTGGTCAGAGGGGAAGCTAAGATCGCGCCAGGAATAGTTCCAGGAATGGTCTCTCTGTGCAATCATACTGATTATGCTTTGGTTGACCTCAGGGCATTACATTCAATTTTATCAGAATAGTTTGTTAAATTAACAAGCTGAGAACCGCAGTTGTTTGATGTTATGTGGCATGTTAAGACTCCCTCAAATGATACGATTTTAGTCTTATCGGGGTGCTTGAATTATAAGATCGCAGGTGGTAATGAGAAGGAAAGAATTGATTTAGCGGTTCTTGAGAGGTAGGATTTTGATGTGATAGTAGGTATGGAATGGTTGTTTAAGCAGAGGGCAGTGATGAGTAAGTATCCCTTGCCGAGAATTGGAAAGACGAGTTTTGAAGAGCAAGACGATCCCAATGGTTAAGGTTGTGTGAGAAAATCACGGGACAGAAGGTGCAACCTGGGAAGTGAGGAGTTAGTATAATGTTAATACCCCCAATTGTTTCAGTAACAGATTAAGTTGCAAATTTCGATGACGAAATAGGGGGAAGAGTTGTAACATCCTAAATTTCAACCTATTTCCGGACTCAATAAAGTAGATATTATTTCTCATTTCATTTTAATAAGTTTCGCCCAGAACCGATCATTCTCGAAATACTAACCAAATGGGAATGGCTAATTAGGAAAAATGGTACGTAGACCAGGGATTCGATCGCGAAACGAGCACCGATTCCGAGAAACGATGAGGAAATATTTTGGGCTAATGCGGGCTGATCCTAGGAAGGTGATGGATTTAGTTTGGCCAACGACGTACAATCGGATCGCAGGTGATTTTGCACAACCGAGAGTACACGTGGCGAACAAACCCCGAACTTAATATGAACGATCGCGACCTCTGGAACTAGCGATAAATTCTTGCGTTCTCTTGGTATCTGATATTGTCGTGACTCGAATAACCCTAGGTCGATACACATAACCCCTAAACAGCTGCCCGTTAGTGAGAGACCCTAAAGTTGAGATTGAGCGATTTTGATTGTGAAATTGAATCCGGACATGGACGTCGATTTTTGTGGACGTATACGACTATTTTGTGAGAACAACGTCATTTTTAAGTAGTCATGCCTATATGGGGTTGGTACGGTCGAAAAATGGAATTTCGGCCCGAAATCGGAAAATTACGATTTTGCCCATAAGCCCTATTTTGGTGTTCCGAATTTTTGGAAATTTTGGAGATTATTTGGGGATTAAATTAAGGTTATTTGAGGCCAATAATGCAAGATGTTGAATGACTAAAATGCCTCTACATTATTGGATGAAGATGAATTATGGCCATTGGATTAAGGGCATTTTGATCAAGCCATTGGATAGGCGACACTTGGCATCTATTATTCACACTATTAAAGACCACTCATCCTCTCTCTCTCCTCATTTTTGCTTCCTCCCCAAGTTTTTTTTCTCTCTCTCTCTCTCTCGCCGGCTTCCTCTCTCTTGGCCGCCCACTGCCGCACCCCGCCGGAGCTCGCTGCCGCCGTGCCACCGTCCCCGCCATGCCTAGCCTCACGTTCCCCTCACCCTCACTCGACCGACTAGCATCTCCCCTTCTCGTGGCTGTGAGTGACGACGGCCAAGGAAGCTGCGCCGCCACTTGCCATCACCACCGCCGTGAGCCGATCCATTGCCGCCGCGAGACCCCACTTGTCACCGCTGCTTTCCGCTCTAGCCGAGTTAGTCTAGAGTTTGGTAAGTCGCGACCTAACCCTCGCCTAGTTTATCGGGTAATTTCGGACCCGTTTAGACGCATTTTGATATTGTTTTAGAGACAGAATCGGTTAGCGGGCCTTAGGAATGAATTTGGGGAATTTTTGTGGAATTTTAGATGCCAATCGATGGCTATGATTTGTTGTTCAGAGGGCTGTGATGGGCTGTTGGGTACATGTAAAGACAAGAAAAATAATCCTTCAAGGACAAAAGTGAATTTGACTTAGAATGTTACAAACTTTTATCATGGTTGTGAACTTTCTCTAATTCTGAGGTTCCAATGATCATGGGAGAGAAAGTTTGGTTAAGACCAACACTTCTTGGAAGAATGGTAGCTGCACTAGAACTAGAATTTTTTTTATCTGAAAACGTGCATTTGCCTTTTAAGTACCAATCATTGATGGGATGATCATTCGCAGAGACGACTTAAATGAGCTGTACTTAGCAAAGACTTTTTGAAGGCTGACTGGGTTGTAAATTTGTTGCTTTCCATCCACTAAACAACATAAGATGAGTCATTATTTAATCAATTAGATGTGACTGTGTGGACCTCATGTGACTTTGTCGTCCTTTTTGGGTTGCTATCCCAAAAGCTAATTATTTTTTTTATCACAAGTCTGGCCAAGAATTTTGAGTATACAAACATGATATACACTAGAGTCTTCTTTGTGTGTCCTTGGCGTGAGATTGTCGTCATCTCTCCCATGAGTCGTATAAAAACTTTTACAGTGGCGTCTATCCTGCATGTCATGTAAAGACAAGCAAAATAATCCTTCAAGGACAAAAGTAAATCTAACTTCGAATCTCACAGACTTTTGTCATGGTTGTGCACTTTCTCTAATTCCGAGGTTCCAATGATCATGGGAGAGAAAGTTTGGTTAAAACCGACACTTCTTGGAAGAATGGTAGCTGCACTAGAACTAGAATTTTTTTTATCTGAAAAAGTGCATTTAACTTTTATGTACCAATCATTGATGGGATGATCATTCATAGAGACAAGACTTAATTGAGCTGTACATAGCAAAGACTTTCTGAAGGTTGACTGGGTTGTGAATTTGTTGCTTTCTATCCACTAAACAACGTAAGCTAAGTCATTATTTAATCAATTATATACAACTATGTAGACCTCATGTGACTTTATCGTCTTTTTTGCGTTGCGATCCCAAAAGCTAATTATTTTTTTATCACCAATATGGCCAAGAATTTTGAGTACACAAACATGATATGCACTAAAGTCTTCTTTGTGTGTCCTTGGCGTCAGATTGTCGTCATCTCTCCCATGCGTCGTATTGAAACTTTTACAGTGGTGTGGATACTACACGTCATGTAAAGACAAGCAAAATAATCCTTCAAGGACAAAAGTAAATCTGATTTCGAATCTTACAAACTTTTATCATGGTTGTGCACTTTCTCTAATTTCGAGATTCCAATGATCGTGGGAGAGAAAGTTTGGTTAAGACCGTGTTGACACCTAAATTTCAACTCACCATTTAGTTGTAATTTGCATAAAAATTAAGGATTAATTTTTAACCCATAAACAAAATATTTAAATTGCATAATATATAATTTATGTTTATTTTAATTTAATCGCATTTTGCATCGGACCGGTGATGGCGAACGAGCTTAAATTTCATCGAATGGGACTCGGTTCGCTCGGAAAGGCAAGGGCCGGAAATCACGAGTCAAATAGGTTTGGTCGTTTTAATTCAAGCTTAATTCAGCCCATTATGTTCAATTAAATTAAAACCCAAGTTAATTCAGCCCATTTAAATTAAATTAAAATCTAAACTCAAGCCTAAGCCCATTAGGACTAGAGAGCCCATCTAATTGACCTAGATTAGTGTTATATATACATCATTAGGTCAGGATTTTGAAAAAAAAAACACAACATTCAAGGACACCAAAAAAAAAACGTGAGAAAGAGGGGGGGACTTTCGGGGAGCTTCACTAAGCACACACGAGAAAGCAAGAGTCAACAAAGAGGGGGGGCTTCACTTCACAAAATTGAGTCTGAGAAGCAGAGAGACGCACGACAACAAAGAGAAGGAGAGATTTGCCCAGAGAAAAAAGAGCAAAACTTTCTGTCGTTCTGCAAATTCTAGAGTGAAAAGAAGGAAAAAGACAAGGATTCATACCTTCTCTTCAATACCGACACGAAGAGGACGAAACTATTGTCCCCATCAGCACCAAAGTTTCATCCAGTAGATACCAGCACACTTCGGGACCAGTATCCTCGACGTTCCAGTAGCCGTGCCTCACAACCATCAATGAAGTTCGCTGTCCCGAAGTCGCCTCATCCGACACGTTGAACCAATCCCAGCAAATCTCACAGAAGTTACTTTGCCGTCCATCATGGTGTTTGAATTTGATTTTCACAGGTTATTCTAAGAAGTTCGTCCAGCGTCATTATCCATCGTCGCTAATTTTCCACGAAACCACCATCAACGGTCGAGAACCCAACACGGTGAGTAGTCTTGTTGCCGAGTGCCACCATCATGAAGTAGCCATCTTGGCCGCGAGCCTCATCGCAGCCAGCTTGTTGCGCCGCTGCTCCCGACGCACCAACGGTCCACTCACCATCGTCGCCGCCGGTCCGCCATCGTCGGCCGCAGACTCGATCCACGTGATTCAAACTTGGAAATTATCCATGAAATTAGGTAAGATTCTCATCCAATATTCTTAGAATATTTAATTTTCTATTTGTTTTGGTGTTTGAATATTTCATGATATCTTTGGTGGATTATTAGATATCTTAGAGATAGTGTGTATGATATCTGCAATATTCGAAAATGCCCAAAATTAGGAATCATTCCTAATTTGGCAACGTATCTGGACGACTATCCGACTTTATCCCTAAGATACGATACATGGCGATACGGAAAATCGTTATCTTATCCATAACCACTTGTATACGATAATAGATTTTATTTACTTTCCAAATTTAAATAATCAACTTTCCGTCGATATCTATAACCCTATAGATATGACCGTTAGTTTGATTTATTTGCCTAATTTGTATTTAATAAGAAGAATCTTGCGGATTGCGTGGATTGTTTGAATGTGATTGCTATCTGTGTTTGATTTATTTCCTTTAAAAAAAAAGAAAATCCAAAATCATGTTAGTTAGGATTTCGATTAGAAGTTTCGCATGTTTAGGGAACCATAAATCTATCTAGAAGATAGAGTAATTATTTAATTTAAATTAGGACTTGAGATAATCTATTTCCTAGTTTAAATTAAGTAATATTCTAATCTTAGTAGATTATTTAGGTTATTTTTTAATTCCGAATTTTCATGAAAACCCCAAAAAAAAAAAAAAGAATGAATTGCTTTATGGTAGATTATGATAGATTGCATTCTTAATTTAAGTAATTTATTATTTCGAATTTTAACAAAAATACCAAAAAAAAAAAAAGAACTTGTTAGATTGCATGTTATTTTAGGCATTTTTTTTATTCCAAATTTCATTTAAAAAAATACCAAAAAAAATAAATCATTTGTCCATCGTTAAAATTAGGTCACGTCGTCGCATGACATATAGTTTGCATGCTAGGTTGCATTAATCGCGTGTCATTTTTTTTGCACAGCATTGCATGTAAGTTAGTTTGCATTTTAATAAAGCGCAAACCCTAATGAATACACTTAGTGCCTTGCTTTGTTAATTATAAATCATATTAGGATTGTCTGTGTGATTTTCTACTAACAAATGCAGATGCTTGCGTGGCTTTAAGGTATGTTATTCTGCTATTTATTTACCACTTCTTGGGTGTTAAATTGGTGGTTTGCACATTCGCATGAACACTTTACATGTTAGTAAGTAGGTAATGAAATGAATCCAACCTGCCTGCCTAAACATTTTTTGAAAAGAAAAGGTACCGAAAGGGTGTTAGACTAGATCTAGCGTAATCAAGTCCCCGGGCTTAGAATCTCTGGTTCGTAAGAATAAAACATATCTCCCTATGTTTTATTTAGGTTTCTAATCAACATACCGTAAATTGATTAGTGGCGACTCCAAGCATGAAAACATTTGCACGTTAAGAACTTAAACCCTAAGTTGCGAATTGGTAGAGCTTGGGAGGGCCCGAGTTAAGTTTAATCTTAACAATCCATTAGCCCGAAAATGAAAAATTTTTTAGGTCGCGACAGCTTGGCGACTCCGTTGGGGAGTTGAGTTAAAACTCTTAGTGGACTTAGGCCAGTTTTTCATTTCAAAAAATAATTTTTGCTTGGCAGCGAGGATCCCAGGTACGTCCCTAATATTTTAGATGTTAAATGTTCTTGCAGAATTGGAAGTATAAGGGGAGGCATGATTGTTAACCCTTGTTTTGCAGGGAGGTGTTCTAAAGTATGGTTTAATTTATGCACGAAGTGCTGTTTGATATAACCTGCTGTGCATGCCTTACATTTACACTACACCGCACACACTACCCGCTACCGAACCTGGGCGGCATAGGTTTAGGATGGTACTGAGATAGTGGATACCCCAACCAAAATCATGTGGTACGGGTCGCTCTCCTCGGTCCCGAAGGTTTTTTTTATGGTGTCATTGAGTACCCACCACGGTTACACTCTTTGCAACCCGGGTTGGCTCTTTGACTAAGCCGGAGTCAGGGGAATCCCAGCCTAACCACCACTATGACTGGTTTAGCTCGGTAATCCTCTCGTCTCCACTTTGCAAGCCAGAGTCTAGATAGAAATCGAACCTCACATTTCATGCGCATGTTTATGTGATTGCCATTTCCCTACCCGGTGAAGTAAGTTTTCTTCAACATTTATCTCGCAATTTATTTACATTTCGTCCTCTTTTTTTTTTTTTGGTCGGTCCATGACATTAGGTCGGTTGTGAATCTTGGTCTACACACTATGGGAGGGGCAGATATCCGGATTCTTGATGCTCCTAAAGACGAGCTCCGTGCCTGGTGGAATCTGCTCAGTCCGACCAACCGCAAGCTGGTCGAAGGCCATATTGGGAGGCTGCTCCCCCTTCTGGAAGTCAGAGTCCGTACCGGCCTTGTTCGAGCATTAGCGCATTTCTGGTGTCCCAAGACATCCACCTTTATATTTGGTAAGTATGAGCTCATCCCGACTTTGGAAGAATATAGCGTGATCATTGGAAAACCGTTAGGATCGGAGTTAATCACACCACCTTTGGGAATCGATTCCACATTAATGTTGTCGGAATTTTTGAATGTCGAAAAAGATGAGTTAAGAAAAGTTTTGAAAGCAAATCGTGGAACATGTCCTTTTTCATTCTTAAGTCAATGCCTTGAAAAAGCCACACCTTTTCAAAAAGGCAGAATCTTTTTGCTAGCATTTTTCGGGTTCATGATTTTTCCTCACTGTAAGAATGCATGTAATCCGTCAATTGCATGGTTGGTCCAATAAGTCTGTCTTGAAAAGAATTTTGTCAATACCATTTTAGCCGAAACTTTTATATCCCTTACTAAATTTAAGTAACACGTTGACAAAACATTTCATGCACCTCTTGAACTTTTGCAAATTTGGTTTTTGTCTCACATAAAAGGATGTGGCGATTTACTCAAAATATCTGAACTTAGTGATTCCAACCATCTCGTTTTAAGCTATAAAGAAAAACAAGAGAACGCACCTGATTATCATTACTCCGAATAGATCATTTTCATGAAAAATGCTAGACCCCAAGGTTTCCAATGGCATGCTAGTTGGTTCAATGTCGAGGAAGCTCGGCTTACGTGTACTGGTGTTGGATCGGTTCCACTTTTGGGCTTCACTGGCGCAATCGAATACTACCCCGCCAGAGTGTCCCGACAGTACCAGATTCTCCAGGGGCTCCCTCCGGCGTTACAACCTGAGCTCCTCCATGTCGATTTCTCCAACGAGGGTGAAGACCACGAAGGGACCGTAGCTCAACTCACGAAGATGTGGAAGAAGTGACGTGTTTTAAAGATAGCTCGACCCGAAGAACAGCTCAAGGGGGAGCAAAAGTCCTACTTCGCGACGACCAAGTACATCCGACGACACAAAATCCCGCGGGAGATACTCCCGAAGATACCCAAGGTGCCCCTCAAGACCGCTACTCGCTCAGAGAACAACCGTCTTAAGAGGAAGGCTGACGAAGCTCAAGAAAAGGCAGCCAAGATAGCTCGAGCTTATGAGCAGTTGAAGAAAGAAGTCGCCTCCTATATGTCTATAGATCAAGCTAAATAAGAAAGGCTTGAATTTGTTTTCTCATTTCAGTTTTAGTTTTTGAATTTGTTTAGGGATTGAGACATTTGTCTTCACATTTTGTTTAAATCATTTCAAGTCATTAGTCGTTGTAAAATTTTCGTCATTTCAATAAAGAGGTCTTTTCAATTCAGAACGGTTAGACCAATGTCATGGATCGGCGTGTGATTTTGCTTGACACTTATGTATGCCTGTTTCATGCAAATTAGGTAATTACGGACCGATCACGATCGCCTATCCGTACACGTTCGAGAGCCAGAATGGCCAATCAAGCTGACCTCCGAGATCATGTTGTTGGCATGGAAGACCAAATGAAGCAAGTCGTCATCGCAATGCAACAAATGTCAGCTGATATCAAAGCCCTTCGGTCAACCCCCGTTCCAACATCCCCTGAGGCATCAGCTCCAAAGTATAAGAGTGGAAAAGATGCCGACATTGAGGAAGATGACGATATTCCCGATTTGGAAGATGACTCCGTCCAAATCGTCGTCAACAAAGACAAATCTGATGAACGAGTCAACAAACTCGAAGAGAGAGTGAAGCAGTTGGAAGGTTCACAGGATTCACTTTCAATCGATCTGTCTCTGTATTCACAGATCAAAATCCCAAAGAAGTTCAAGATGCTAGATTTTGACAAGTACAATGGCACCTCCTGCCCAAAAGCCCACTTGCAGTTGTACCACGTACAGATGACTTCGTATGTTGACAACGAACTTCTAATGATCCATGTATTTCAAGCCAGTTTAACAGGTCCTGCTTTGAACTGGCATCTTATGAAGAAGATAAATGGCCTCAAAACCTGGAAGGAAGCTAGTGAGGCGTTCCTGAATCAGTACAGGTTCATAACAGACATCATTCCTACCCGTGATGATCTCAAACGTGCTCAGATGAAAAAGACTGAGTCCTTTAAAGACTATGCTATTAGATTGAGGAATTTAGCCGCTTAGGTCGTCCCGGAACCCATTGACAGTGAGTTGAAGAGGATGTTCGTGAAAACTATCCCGTTCGAGTACCGTAATCGGATGGTGGCAATTCCGGCTGACAACTTCAACCAACTCATCCCCATAGGCGAATAGATTGAGATAGGACTGAAGGATGGGTGGTTTGTGAAGCCGTCTTCTTCGACCAAAAGATTTAGCACAAGAAAGGAGAAAGAACCAACAGCTGAAGTGAATGTGACTTATAGCCAATCGGGCCGGCGGAACTCTAACCCTATCCCAGCAATCCAAGTAGCAGAAACCTAACAGCAAAGCTCGGATCGTCAACCCTTTCAGAAGAAAAACAACAAGAGGCAATTCACCCTCCTCCCCGGATCGTTGTCTCAAGTATTGGCAATGCTCCAAAAGAAAGGCTTGCTTACTATTGAGCCAAAGCGGCCCAATCCTGAGCAGTTCTATAACTACGACCCGTCAAAGAAATGCGATTATCACATGGGCGAGGTGGGGCACTCAATCGACGATTGTTTTACCCTCAAGCACCGAATCCAGAATCTCCTGGATACGAAGGCTTTCTCATTCCAACCCGCTAAGCCGAATGTTCAGAGCAACCCGCTCCCTGATCATGCGGGCAATGTGAATGCCATATTCAGTTTCAATGTTGGTCGAGTTAAGAATGTCAGGGTGTACACCACCGATGTCTACGGTGAGTTGGTGAAAGCCGGTTATTACCCGAGTAATGAGGCCATTTTCCTGGCTATCATGAGGGAGAGAATCTCAAGGATGGTAGAAGCTGGGTTGATCGTTTATGCTGACCACACTGGCATCATTTCCGCTATCTCCGAGGTCGTCATTAACTGGGACGAGGAGTTTGCTATGTTGAACACCGAGAAGGACAAGTTCGATCATTTGCCTGAAGACATGCCTCCGCTTGAAGATGCGACCGATGATGAAGAGATCGTAGAGAGCACGCTTAAAGCTGACGAAGAGAAGGAAGTGATCGACACTTTGGGGAAACCGAGTGGCAAGTTCGACTATTATGTGAAGTACTCAGCACCCCCGAGTTTTTATGTTGACCCCCGTGACATTATCTCTTACGGATGGGGAGGTATGGATGATCCAACACCTCAAATGACAGAAGATTCTGATGATGCAATGGAAGGAATTACTGCCCTGTTCGATGATGTCTTCATTGGAGCTATCGAAGAAGGACCGTTAAAGGGAATGGGCACTGGCCCACAAGAGTAAAACCTTTACTTTTTCGCACACTCCCCTGCGTGGGAGTTTTCATTGCTTTTTAGGATTTGCCCCGTCTCGGGTGCTGCTTTCCGTTCTCGTTTCTAGAACTTGGTTGTTGCAATTTCCATTCAATAAATGTAATTCATTTCGAAATGATCAATGAAATTACAAGTTATTTTCAGTTTTTGAGGGCATGTTGAGGTACATCAAATTAGCCCGGTGATGATATCCAATCGATAAAAGAAAAATATAGTCCAAGGAGAATTCTGAGGCCTGGGCTTCTTCATGCTCCCTCGTGTTAAAATTTTTTCGAAAAGAATTTCAAAAAAAACAAATATTACAAAAAAAATGCAATGTTTAGCCCTGTTTGTCCTTCTAAATCCCTTACTTTATGTTTCAGAGATAATCTTGTGACACGTGAGGGTATGGAAATGGTCCAACATCATGAATTATATGCAACCGAGATTGATCCCAATGATACCGGCAAACTTGATGATTCCTCGGACCTTCAGCGTGATCTTGAGCATCATGAAAGACCTAAAGTCCTGACAGTAGACCAAATTGTCATCGTTAATCTGAGTGACTCCGCAGAAACTAAAGAGGTAAAAATAGGGGCAATTCTTCCTGAGAGTGAGATGAAACGCCCAATCCAGTTGCCGCATGAGTAGGTAAGTCTTTCAATCATAAAGTGCGTCAAAGACACTTCAAGGTAAATGATCTAGTCCTAAGGAAGGTACTGCTAGTCTTTCCTATTCCTAGGGGTTAATTTGCCCCAAACTACATTGGTCCATATGTAGTTAAAAAAGGTGCTTCCCGAAGGTACCCTGATTCTTGCAGAAATGGATGGTCGTGAGTTCTCCACTCCTGTTAATTCTGATGCCGTGAAAATGTATTATCTCTGATAAAATCTCACATTTTGTAGCAAAATTTTCAAATGTTTGATTTCATGTTTTGAATTGCAAACAATTCACTGATGAATAAATGATTTCGAACAATTTCAAGCTAAGATGTTTGCATTGGCTTTAATTTTTGCATGGTTATTTTGTCGGTCTGTATCATCGATTTCAAGGGGGGAAATCCATTTGGACAATTTGACAATTCATGTGGAATGAATTGAATGTGTTGAATGAGGTACATCGGGATGATGAAAGGCAAGCCCTATCTTATACACAGTCCCATGCACTAATCCTCAGTGAATTGAGTGGAAAAATTCCATGTCTGCAAGGTAAAGAGTTATCTCGCAAAAGGTACGACGACCGAAATAACAAGAGACATTTCATTTCTCTATCCCAAACACTACAATTTATCCATTGTTTCACCACTTTAAGCCTAAATGCTTGGAGAAATTCTTTCAAATTACCCATGTCAAGAATCACCCCATATCGGGGCAAACTGGAGATAAGTCAGCATCATAAGGTGAAAAATGAATAGAAATTTTCTTGCTCTCACTTGCATCAATATTCGAGTGTTGCTTTTTCAGATGAATTCACGCGAAGTTCAAGTGCCTTAGAATGACGAAGAGTATTTTTTTTTTCTATCCTATACACATTTTATCCTTTGCTAAGCCCAATTGAGCCTATAATTTCATTTCTTAAACCCAGTTGGTGATCATCCCCCATACTGGGGCAAGGCAAAAGTCATCATTGTTCAAGCAATGTATTCGAAGCGCCGATAAAAGATGAAAATCCTTGAGAGTCCAAATGGCGAGTCATTCAGTCAAAGTGTGGTTGACCGATATATGCATTGTAAACAGAGTGTGTCAAAAGTCAAAAAAAAAAAAACAAAAAAAAACGAGGAAGGGCAAGAAAAAGCAGTGTGCCTAGTAAAAGTAAGGCCAATGCCCAATGAAAAATGTTAGGATATGACATATCAAAATCATCCCCAGTAGAGTAGTAATCCTACAAGTCTCAAAGGAATCAAGTGATGAACTCTCGAAGCCAATAGAACATCTACCAAGGAGATAATCCCTGGTGAAGAAGAAGACCGGTGACAATGCCAAGATGATCACCAACTTATTCACCCCAATTATACACATTTTGAGCCTAATGATCCATTCATTTCTCAACCCATGAGCCTAGTCTACGTTACGTCCCTTACAAAGTCTCTTCAAATTAGGGCACTTGAAGTAACGTAGAATTTTAGATGTTTATAAGCTTAGCTCGAAGAAGTGCGAGCAAGTCCATTTCTATCTCATTTTGCAGGGTTCTTGACTTGAAACCTGGAGACAATTGTGGAATATTTTCTTTCAATAGCCTTGACTCGAAGAGTCCTTTTTGCTAAGTCATTGACCAAGCCATGTTACATTCCTAGCAAAGACCTCTCAGATTGGTAAGGTCGTACCACTTGCGAGAATACTCAGACCTTTGTCCACATGATGATGGTGAGATAGAGAGATTCTCATAAATTAGCCTTTTTCAATGAGAATGAGTGAAAGACCTTTCGGATTGAAAGTCCCTCATTCGACATTTTCAAGATACCCGCTTGTGAGTTCGGATTGTCTTGTCATGATTTATCCCCAGCAAAGTTTGTAATGCCGATTTGACGAAACCATCGTATATGAGAAACCAGTTGAAATCATAGTACATGTGTATATGTGTTCTTGATAATGCGAATGCATATTACATGTTGCCTAAAATCGTATTTAACAGGAGACACACCCTCAAGAGTCGGAGATATCACCAGGTAAGTATATCTCTATCCCTTGGATGTCTATGACTATCCAGGTATTCCCAACCTGTTCGAGCACCGTCAGGTCCCTTATTTGATCATTTTTGTTGCGATCTCTAGATGCCTATGATGATGTTTAAGTGTCTATTGATCAAACATTTTCAGGTACCTCTAATGATATCCAAGTACTTTGTCAAGGAACCCTTGAACACTTGGGCTAGCCCCTTTGTTCACCAAATCACAGATTTACATATAATCTCGAGAAGATTTCCCCTGCAACTCACCTATGAGCAGGTATAGGTGAAGCGGTCAAATCTTTGCATATGAGCAGGTATATGTAAAGGTCGGAATATTCTCTCCAATCTCAGGTATTCCCTCGCTATTCACCTATGAGCAGGTATAGGTGAAGAGGCTAAATCTTTGCATATGATCAGGTATATGTAAAGTTCAGAATATTCTCTCAACTCCAGGTATTCCCCCACAGTTCACTTATGAGCAGGTATAAGTGAGGCAGCCAAATCTTTGCATATGAGCAGGTATATGTAAAAGTCGAAATATCATCTTGACTTCAAAAGTTCCCCCGCAATTCACTTATGAGCAGGTATAAGTGAAGCGGCCAAATCTTTGCAAACACCTATGGAGATGTATAGGTAGTTTGTAAAGGTCGGAACTGTTCTCACGAATCCAGATGATGATTGGATACGTCGAGCGTTCTTCGTGTATTTTGACTTAATTGCAGATCACCGAAGTTCATCAACAGTGTATCAGGCAAAACCTAGGGGACTTAGCTCAGACATTTGCCAAAACAACATACAAGTCAAAGTCGTGCCTCGAATTGCGCTATCATTCTGTCAGGTAAGTAATTCCAGGTATGTTTTCCATTCATGTCAGCATGCATCATTTCTTATTGCATTTTAAAAAAATAGGACTCATAATCCCGACAAAAATAACATTCATTGCATTTGCATGGTTGAAATTTAGGTATCATTTAGTCTTTGAATGCAACCTCTGCGAGCTCACATTCAAAGAGGGGCAGCTGTTGACACCTAAATTTCGACTCACCATTTAGTTGTAATTTGCATAAAAATTAGGGATTAATTTTTAACCCATAAACAAAATATTTAAATTGCATAACATATAATTTAGGTTTATTTTAATTTAATCGCATTTTGCATCGGACCGGTGATGGCGAACGAGCTTAAATTTCATCGAATGGGACTCGGTTCGCTTGGAAAGATAAGGGTCGGAAATCACGAGTCAAATAGGTTTGGTCGTTTTAATTCAAGTTTAATTCAGCCCATTATGTTCAATTAAATTAAAACCCAAGTTAATTCAGCCCATTTAAATTAAATTAAAATCTAAGCCCAAGCCTAAGCCCATTAGGACTAAAGAGCCCATCTAATTGATCTAGATTAGTGTTATATATACATCATTAGGTCAGGATTTTGAAAAAAAAAACACAACATTCAAGGACACAAAAAAAAAAAACGTGAGAAAGAGGGGGGGACTTTCGGGGAGCTTCACTAAGCACACACGAGAAAGCAAGAGTCAACAAAGAGGGGGGGCTTCACTTCACAGAATTGAGTCTGAGAAGCAGAGAGACGCACGACAACAGAGAGAAGGAGAGATCTGCCCAGAGAAAAAAGAGCAAAACTTTCTGTCGTTCTGCAAATTCTAGAGTGAAAAGAAGGAAAAAGACAAGGATTCATACCTTCTCTTCAATACCGACACGAAGAGGACGAAACTATTGTCCCCATCAGCACCAAAGTTTCATCCAGTAGATACCAGCACACTTCGGGACCAGTATCCTCGACGTTCCAGTAGCCGTGCCTCACAACCATCAATGAAGTTCGCTGTCCCGAAGTCGCCTCATCCGACACGTTGAACCAATCCCAGCAAATCTCACAGAAGTTACTTTGCCGTCCATCAGGGTGTTTGAGTTTGATTTTCACAGGTTATTCTAAGAAGTTCGTCCAGCGTCATTATCCATTGTCGCTAATTTTCCACGAAACCACCATCAACGGTCGAGAACCCAACACCGTGAGTAGTCTTGTTGTTGAGTGCCACCATCATGAAGTAGCCATCTTGGCCGCGAGCCTCGTCGTAGCCAGCTTGTTGCGCCGCTGCTCCCGACGCACCAACGGTCCACTCACCATCGTCGCCGCCAGCCCGCCATCGTCGGCCGGAGACTCGATCCACGTGATTCAAACTTGAAAATTATCCACGAAATTAGGTAAGATTCTCATCCAATATTCTTAGAATATTTAATTTCCTATTTGTTTTGGTGTTTGAATTTTTCATGATATCTTTGGTGGATTATTAGATATCTTAGAGATAGTGTGTATGATATCTGCAATATTCGAAAATGCCCAAAATTAGGAATCATTCCTAATTTGGCAACGTATCTGGACGACTATCTGACCTTATCCCTAAGGTACGATATGCGGCGATACAGAAAATCATTATCTTATCCATAACCACTTGTATACGATAATAGATTTTATTTACTTTCCAAATTTAATTAATCAACTTTCCGTCGATATCTATAACCCTATAGATATGATCGTTAGTTTGATTTATTTGCCTAATTTGAATTTGATAAGAAGAATCTTGCGGATTGCGTGGATTGTTTGAATGTGGTTACTATCTGTGTTTGATTTATTTCCTTTAAAAAAAAAGAAAATCCAAAATCATGTTAGTTAGGATTTCGATTAGAAGTTTCGCATGTTTAGGGAACCATAAATCTATCTAGAAGATAGAGTAATTATTTAATTTAAATTAGGACTTGAGATAATCTATTTCCTAGTTTAAATTAAGTAATATTCTAATCTTAATAGATTATTTAGGTTATTTTTTAATTCCGAATTTTCATGAAAATCCCCCAAAAAAAAAGGAATGAATTGCTTTATGGTAGATTAGGATAGATTGCATTCTTAATTTAAGTAATTTATTATTTCGAATTTTAACAAAAATACCAAAAAAAAAAAAAGAACTTGTTAGATTGCATGTTATTTTAGGCATTTTTTTTATTCCAAATTTCATTTAAAAAAATACCAAAAAAAATAAATCATTTGTCCGTCGTTAAAATTAGGTCACGTCGTCGCATGACATATAGTTCACATGCTAGGTTGCATTAATCACGTGTCATTTTTTTTGCACGGCATTGCATATAAGTTAGTTTGCATTTTAATAAAGCGCAAACCCTAATGAATACACTTAGTGCCTTGCTTTGTTAATTAGAAATCATATTAGGATTGTCTGTGTGATTTTCTACTAACAAATGCAGATGCTTGCGTGGCTTTAAGGTATGTTATTCTGCTATTTATTTACTGCTTTCTTGGGTGTTAAATTGGTGGTTTGCGCATTTGCATGAACACCTCACATGTTAGTAATTAGGTAATGAAATGAATCCAACCTGCCTGCCTGAACATTTTTTTAAAAGAAAAGGTACCGAAAGGGCGTTAGACTAGATCTAGCGTAATCAAGTCCCCGGGCTTAGAATCTCTGGTTCGTAAGAATAAAACATATCTCCCTAACATATCTTCCTATGTTTTATTTAGGTTTCTAATCAACCTACCGTAAATTGATTAGTGGCGATTCCAAGCATGAAAACATTTGCACGTTAAGAACTTAAACCCTAAGTTGCGAATTGGTAGGCCTTGGGAGGGCCCGAGTTAAGTTTAATCTTAACAATTCATTAGCCCGAAAATGAAAAATTTTTTAGGTCGCGACAGATCGACACTTCTTGGAAGAATGGTGGCTGCACTAGAAATAGAATTTTTTTTACCTGAAAACGTGCATTTGACTTTTAAGCACCAATCGTTGATGGGATGACCACTCACGGAGACGAGACTTAAATGAGCCGTACTTAGCAAAGACTTTCTAAAGGTCAACTGGGGTTGTGAATTTGTTGCTTTCTATCCACTAAACAACATAAAATGAGTCATTATTTAATCAATTAGATGCGACTGTATAGATCTCATGTGACTTTGTTGTCTTTTTTGCGTTACGATCCCAAAAGCTAATTATTACTTTTATCGCCAGTTTAGCCAGGAATCTTGAGTACACAAACAAGATATACACTAAAGTCTTCTTTGTGTCTCCTTGGCGAGAGATTGTTGTCATCTCTCCCATGTGTCATATAGAAACTTTTACAATGGCGTGGATCTTGCATGTCATGTAAAAACAAGTAAAATAATCTTTTAAGGAGAAAAATAAATCTTGATTTCGAATGTTACAAACTTTTATCTTGATTGTGCACTTTCTCTACTTCCGAGGTTCCAATGATCATGGGAGAGAAAGTTTTGGTTAAAACCAACACTTCTTGAAAGAATGGTAGCTGCGCTAGAGCTATAATTTTTTATTTGAAAACGTGCATTTGACTTTTAAGTATCAATCATTGATGGGATGATCACTCGCAGAGACAAGAGACTTAAATGGGCTATACTTAGCAATGACTTTCTGGAGGCCAACGCGATGCTGCTTGGATATTCTAGTAGTAGAGCCTTAGGAGATCAAAACGATGATTGAAGTATTGGGCTAAGTTCAAAATAGAATCATAGAATCAAAATAAATGAGTAGAAATACATGAAGACCCATAATCAAACCAGACCGAACACCACTACAATGTCTGTTCATTTGGAATTATTGTTTTGGTTTAGGGTCGAGAAGATTTTCTTATCTGCAGCGATGGAGCAACAAATCTTATCAATGCCGCGATTAATTAATCTTTTTCTTTTTTATGAAATTGACCGAAACTTTCAGTTGATCTTTTTTACTAAAGAAGTGAATCCAGCGATGCCGTGTAACACATAGGACTGAAATATTAAACAATAAAGATATTAACCAAATTAAGGTATTTGATTTGCTTGATCTGACAAATAATGGAAAAATTTTCACTGAAATGATCTGATTTTTCACGTTCTTAGAAATTTTTATGAGACAAAAAGACCATAGGATAAAATAGTTTAGCTACGATTGCGAAGAATTTTTGCGGAATAAACAGAATCATATTGATATATGCAAGAACAATTTTATATATGCTAATATAAGTTGCTAGTATCAAGTGCAATGCTTCTACCCAACAATTAAAATAATAAGTAGAGAGCTAGAGATAGATGCACGCAGATTTACAGTAGTTCAGTTTAGATTAAACTTACGTCCACTCTCCTAGACTAGCAACCACCAATAGGCTAGATTCCATAAGTGATTCTTTGAGTAGATACAAGCATAGCCTGCTTCTACTTATGCGCAAAGTTGGTGGATCACACCACCAATATAAAGTACTAATACAACACTTGTACTTTTTACAATTAGTTGATCACTCTCAATAAATGAAATTCTCGTTAACACAACATATAAGACTCTTGAAGTTTTCGTAGTTCATGTGTATATTTTATTCAGCTTGTATTGCTCTCTTATACAGTTGTAGATCTTTGAGATGACCGTTGAATGATCTTCAATGTAATCAATTTAGCCATTGTAGATTTGCCATAAAATCAGTAGAGATCCGGTCGTCCATACAATTAAATCTTGTAGCAATCTTGTAGCTTACATGTGTAGAGTCACTTATATTAGGAAATAATCCTTGTCCATTGGTATAATGAACAATTGATTGGATTATCCCCAGAGCAAATAAATCCGCAACTCTAAACTTGTGATTAGCTTTAAAATTCCTTTACATATTTAACAACGATCAAAGAAGTGTCTGGGTCTTCAATTATTCCGACACATGACTAGCACGTTTTTTCTCAAGTGATATAAGTAACCGCTTCTATTAGCAATCCATGAATCTATCCAAGCTTCCTCGCAGATGGTCAACTTACGCATTGCCATCCATTGATTATCCCGGGTACATTAGTAATGAGGGCTTCAAAAAACTGTTCACCTATTAGTTCTTCCAAGTCACCACAAACTTCCCGTTCTACTCGACTTGTTCACCCTTGAACGTTCTTCCTGTCTCTTCAAGTCTTTTCACTGAGCACCTTGGATTACTTCAACGATGATAAAGCATTGTTCAATTTGATGTCACCTGAAATGGAACAACATTTGCATTTATCGAGTCATACATCACAATAGATGATTTTGTCAATATCAAAATATTATAGGAGGTTTTCTCAACACAAGCAAAAACTCCAAATCAACTCAGAAACTCTAACTTTAGCTCTTATACTAATTTTTGTAAACATAACTTGGAAGCTAACGAGACTTGCAATTTAAGAATAACAAAAGAAGATGAAATTATTGAACAAATCAACGGGGAATGAAAAAGAAAACTAGAGATTTATGTTGTTTGTTCTTGGTGCCGGTACCTACTCTATGGAAAGAGTCAACAACAAATAAATCTACTATGAATTCATAGGATTACAGTGTACAAGTGTTTCCCAATCCTAAATTAAAGGCACGTGCACAATTGTTATATCACAGTCTCTCACCAAGATTAGAAAACTTAGAGAGAAAATTCTAACACTCATTTTGTTTGTCATAATATGTAATAACTTAGTAGAATTCCGTTTTCGTATCTTCTTATGTGACTTACCAACTCAGATTAGAAAATATTTATTTTCTTCCTATTATCTTTAATATGGCAAAAACCATAAAAAACACTAAATTATGCTCACCATGACACAATTTCCCAAAACTTTTTTTTGTGACACCAAAAATATCAAACTTGTACCTGTGTAACACATATACCCTTCGTCAAAGTTCTGTCAACGAGAACCTTTAAAAATCTTCCGACATGGATGTAGGAAAGCAAACAATATTAACATAGCACCCACATGATTTAAGTGAAATAAAAACGACGTTATTTTGAATGAAAAATCATCTAACGGAATCTTGACGGAGGGTTATGTCACATATATACAAGTATGGGATTTTTTATGTCGAAAGAAAAAGATTAGGATAAATGTGCCACATTGGGTATAGTTCAGGATTCATGATAAATGTGTCACAGTGGGCATAATTTGGAATTTTTCGTGACTTTTTTCCTCTATATAATGTATGATCACATTCCACCAAATTTTGGACTCCACTTAATTTTCATGGAGATAAAGTCCAAGTTAGAAGACATCCAAAGTATGGGCTAGACTTCTGTCAGGATAGATTTTGTATATGGATTAAACCTTGAGGCATAAATTAACAAATTATTGGTTATGCACGATTTGATAAGATAAAACCTCCTCATTCCTCGGGAGTGGGGAGCCGATAATGTCTATAATGGAAAACTTCGGTGAAAAGCAGACTGCGTGGACTTCACAGCCATAGCTATTAGGAGATAAATAGTTAATTGAGACCTTGAACTGGATTTCTCATTTGAATAAAATCAAAGTTCTGATCTTACGCTGTATTTGATTTTGAGTATTATGTTATTCCTATCATTACTACCCCTATGTGTTAACTGATAAAAGAAGGAGCGATTTAAGTCGACAGTGGTGGACGTAGGAATCTCACTTCAGCGGTAATGCAAGAAAAAATAACTTATTACATTTTCATGCAGAATTTCATGAAAATTATGACACATCTTTCCATAAAACTAGCACTAACCTCGCCTTCTATTCGTCATTATGCATGGGTATGCATGCAAAACGCAATCACCGTCGCAATTCTCTTGTTTTTGTTAGTGGACAATTGGTAGGACCAAATATTACAGGGACGTGTAGCGCACCAGTTACGTGAAAGTTAAACTATACTTCCTAATTAGATAATCTTTTGATTATTACAAATGGAAAAAGGACACCAAAAGTACCAAAAGTTTTGTACATCGCTCTCTTTAGTGTCAAAAGTTTTCATTGACTAACTTAATTGTCAAATCGAAGAAAAAAACAATTGCTTAAGTGCCTCCGACGAGAAATTCCGGCCAAAATAATTACATGGCTCTTGTAATTAAAATTTTAATGTGAGTTGGCATATTTTTTAAAAATCCAGTCCACATGGACGTGCAAAACGATGTCACTCAATCCAATATGGCTGGTTAGTGCAAAACGACGTCGCTCAATTCAGTCCACCTATCTGCTCCAAAAACGATGTCACACTGGGATTGTCAAAATAGGGCTCGGAGGTCCACCGTGGTTCAATGCTCGCTTGATTCCCAAGCATCTCCCGGTCACTATCGCTTGCTCATCATTGCCATCTCTATTGCTCTAAGCCAAGTTCCTCATCCTCTCTCACTCGCTCAATTGGCTAGAAAAATTAGGACTCGGATGGAAAAATTATGGTTGTTGGTGCAGCCGTGGGAATGACAGTGCTAGAGGAGAAATAGCGCAACAATGAAGTTCCGATTGTGGGGACCTCAATTTGTTTAATCAATTTGGTACTGAGTTTATTGCTTTCTATCCTCTAAACAACAAATGCTAACTCATTATTTAATCAATTAGATGCAACTATGTGGACCTCATATGACTTTGTTGTCCTTTCTGCGTTGTGATCCCAAAACCTAATTTTTTTTTTTTTATCACCAGTCTAGCCAAGTATCTTCAGTACACGAACATGATATACACTAAAGTCTTCTTTGTGTGTCCTTTGTGTGAGATTGTTGTCATCTCTCCCATGTGTCATATAGAAACTTTTACAATGGCGTGGATCTTGCACATCATGTAAAGACAAGTAAAATAAATCCTTCAAGGAGAAAGGTAAATCTGACTTTGAATCTTACGGAATTTTATCATGGTTGAGCACATTCTCTAATTCCGAGGTTCCAATGATCATGGGAGAGAAAGTTTTGGTTAAGACCGACACTTCTTGCAAGAATGGTAGCTACACTAGAACTAGATTTTTTCTATCTGAAAACGTGCATATAACTTTTAAGTATCAATCATTGAAGGGATAATCACTCGCAGAAACAAGAGACATAAATGAGCTATACTTAGCAAAGAGCCAATTGGATGCTGTTTGGGACAATCCAGCAGTAGAACCTCCAGGAGATCAAAACGGTGATTGAAGTAGTGGGCTAAGTTCAAAATAGAATCAAAATAAAAGAGCAAATGATGTTGACATGTAACTCGAGTGAAATGAAAATGACGTTATTTTAGTTGAAAAATCATCTAATGAAATCTTGACAAAGGGTAAATATGTCACATAGGTATAAATTTAGAGTTTTTAATGTCACAAAAAAAAGTTTAAGGTAAATGTGTTACAGTAGGCATAATTTGAAGTTTTTTGTGGTTTTTTTCCTTTTTAATATATGATCACGTTCCACCAAATTTTCGACTCCACTTAATTTTCTTGGAGATAAAGTCCTAGGTAGAAGAGATCTAAGTAAGGGCTAAACTTCTATCAGGATAGATTTTGTATACGGATTGAAATATAAGGCATAAATTTGCAAATAATTAGTTATGCATGATTTGACAAGATAAAACCTCCTGATTCCTTGGGATTAGCGAGTCGATAACAATGCCCATAATAACAAAATTATGTGAAAAGCAGACTGCATGGACTTCACAACCGTAGTTGTTAGGAGATAAAAAGTTAAACGCTGATTTCTCATTTGAATAAAATCAAACTTCTGATCTTAGGCTGTGTTTGATTTTGAGTATTATCGTTATTCCTGTCATTACTACCCTTATATGTTAATTGATAAAAAAAAAAAAAGGAGCCATTTAAGTCGACAATGGTGGATGTAGGAATCTCACTTTAGCGGTAAGATAAGAAAAAAAAATTATTACATTTTTATACAGAATTTCGTGAAAATTGTTGCACATTTTTTCAGAAAACTTGAACTAACCTCCCTTTCTATTTGTCATTATGCATGGATAGGCATGCAAAACACCATTACCGTCACAATTCTCTTGATTTTGTCAGAGAACAATTGGTTGGATCCAACATTACATGGACGAGTAGCTCACCAGTTACATGAAAGTCAAACTAAACTTCCTGATTAAGTAATCTTTTGATTATTATAACTTAATTTTCAACATGAAATATCACCGGTCTTGCCAAGAATCTTCAGCACACAGACATGATATCCACTGAAGTCTTCTTTGTCTGTACCAAGGCGTGAGATTCTTGTCATCTCTACCATGTGTCATATCAAAACTTTTTCGGTGGCGTGTATCCTGCACATCATGTAATGACAGACAGGCAAAACAATCCTTCTAGGAAAAAAGTATATTTGACCTTGAGTCCTGCAGAATTTCATCGTTGTTGTGCACTCTCTCTACTTCCGAGGTTCGAATGATCACGAGAGTGAAAGTTTTGGTTAAGACCGACACTTCTTATAAGAATGGTAGCTGCTCCAGAACTAGATTTCTTTTGTCTGGAAACGTGCGTTTGACTTTTTGAAGCCCATCTGAATGTTGTTTGTATGTTCTAGCAGTAGAGCCATCAGGAGATCAAAACGTTGATTGAAGTAGTGGGCTAAGTTCAAAATAGAATCACAGAATTAAAATAAATGAGTAAACAAACATGACGACCCATAATCAAACCAGACCGAACACTATAAGGTCTGTTCATTTGGAATTATTGTTTTGGTTTAGGGTCGAGAAGATTTTCTTAGCTGCAGCGATGGAGCTACAAATCTTACCAATGCAGGCGATTAATCGATCTTTTTTTTTATAAAATTGACTGAAACTTTTCAATTGATCCTTTCACTAAGGGAGTGAATCCAGTAATGCCGTCTAACACATAAATCTGAAATATCGAACAATAAAGATATTCACCAAATTAAAATATTCAATTTGCTTGATCTGACAAAAAATGGAAGAAATTTTCATTGAGATGATATGATTTTTCACATGCTTAGAAATTTTTATGAGACAAAAAGACCATAGAAGAATATAGTTTAGCTACGATTGCGAAGTTCTTTTAAGATCTACTTTGTTGAGTTCATTATCTACAATGCAAATATAATGAATCTTCCCATAATGATATCTCAATTAATATAGAATCATTGTATTTGAGAATTTGAGTTCTTAGTTCTTACTTGTGAAGAGCTAGTAAAAATCCTACAAAGAATATGTTTATTCGGTGACGAGGGGAAAAACACTAGACTTTCTTTGGGAGCTGGACATGTTAACTGCCCAAGCCCCAAGCCCACCCCAAGCCCATATCCTACAAATTTTGAGAACTTCGCCTGCTTTTTAGAGTTATATCCGGTCAAGAAAAAACTTTCTATCTTTAGGATCCAATGCTACACCGTTGGAATTCATCCTTGGGGTGATCTCATAGTTCCTATGAGGTGAATCACAAGACTTTATGTCCAAAGAACGGGCAAACCCTTATCAGTTGAAGTTATGGAGCTATTTTGCCGAGTTCCTTAGAGAGTTGTAGCCAAATCGCCTGAGGCCTACATTTTTTGAATCCAAAATGCATATTCTAATGATATGTAAGCAAGGTATTTCTAGTGTCTCAAGAGTAGGATCCAATCCTTAAAAAATTCCAATTATTTCAAACTTTTTTTTTTCAAACTTTCGTTTTTATTTATTCCTATTTTTTGTTTATATATTAGAATTTTTTTGATAACAACAACAATGATGTCACATGATATCCATCCATGCGATTTATGTTCAATTTACGCATTACCTCTATCTTTCAAGCCTGTGGGCTTAATCTAACCGATAAGTTTGGATCTCTGTGTATAATTTATGACTTATCAGCAAAAAAACAAAAAAGTAAATCAATCACAAACCAATAGTATAAATGATATAAGTAATGCGTCCTCCCATGCCTTGAAAAAGTTAGATGATGTATCGGTTTGTCGATGATACAATCATTCAAATTCATAAAACATGCAATTCATTCCATTTCGATGTTTGTGGAGAAGGTCATACGTGTTTTCCTTGTTCCCCTTTTGATAATGGAGATTCAAAGTCGTAAATTTGATGTCTTGCCTCTTACATGGTTATGGGGTTTAGGAACAGAACCAAACATGTGAGCCCATTTTGTTTGGATTGAATGGGTTTCAGTCTTTTTAGAGGTCACTGGTTTAAGGTGAATCAGACAACTGTTAAAGAAGGATTAAAGCTTCAATTGCTGGGCCGATCATGGCCCGGTGGAGAAAAATGGCCTGTAGGCCATGAAATGAAAGGAGCACGCGTTCAAACGGGTCAATCTACTTATAAGTTAGTCGAGCTCGATTCACAAGTGACTCGAGCTCGGCTTTTGTTGAGGGGAACTAGATTCAAATTTTGGAGGAGCAACTGAAAATTCGAACGTACCGGGATCAAACACAAAAGAGATAACAGATTGAATATAAAAATTAAAATTAAAAAGTAAACAAAAATGATAACTGGAATGATTGCTCGTGTCTATTTTTTTGGTAAAAAATGATTGCGCGTGTCTAGTCACCTACTTAGTGGTGCCATCATGGTGCCGTTATTGATGCTGCGCGGTGGCCGCCTGAGAGTTACAGCACGACGGTGGTCGGATCTGGGTAATTGATCCACATGCAAATTTGACTAAAGGAGAACGTGGGTGATATACGCATTTATGAACCACCAACCAGAGTTATGGTTTGTTCTCTAACTAAAATGGAGGAAAACGTGGCCCATAGTCGTAATTAGGCGGAATACTTCACCTTGCAACGAGGGGTTTCCAAATGTAGTCCATGTTTTTCTCCAATCATCCAATTAATTTGTAATTGGTGATTAGAAAACAAGTCACGCCTAATATCAATTTAATTTAGCCATAGTTAAAATTTTAATTTCCACATTTTAGGTTAGCTCAATCCCATCATTCCAATGCTGCCACCAACCAATGACAAAATTAACAAAATAAGTCTTAAACTTATCGCACTTTTACCAATATAATCCTAAATCTTTTAATTGTGTCAATTGATTTATAAACCATTTCACGTTTTACTAATTAAGTCCATATAGCCAATTGTGATATAATATAGCTGGTGTGGATGCCGACGTCCTACCTAATACAACTAGTGTTAGGGGTGATTGATTCCAAGATGGGCCAATTCCCACCTTAAAATTGAGAACCACCCACGAATGACCAATTCCACAAAATAGGAATCAAGAGCCCATTAGTTCGTGGACCCACTTGGGAACCATACCATTGATCCAGCTCGGTTCCCGAGTGGGTCCATGTAACTGGCCAGTGCAACATTGTTAGGCTGAAACTTGAACTTGCAACATATCTTGATCATGTAGAGTAGATGAACAAGTAGGGATTGGATCCCGTAGGAAAATCAAAACCTCAAACTCAAATGTGGTTCATGAACCAGTCCCTAACCAGCAACAATCTCATGCCCTCACTAGAAAATCAACACTATGTGATGAACCAGGCCTCAGACTATGGATCCTAGCCTCCAAATGCGAGGACTCAATACTTGAACCTAGGACCATGGGCAGCATTCGTTGGCTACAAGAGAAGTGATTCGCATCCTTGCTAGGCTGCAACTAGCAAGCGTTGAGAGCAAGTTGCGAGTTTGCAAATGCGAGTGCATGAGAGGAATCCGAATTAGGGTTTTGAGAGAAGGGAGAGTGTGACGACTGAGAAGCGTAAGAAACAAGGTAGCTATAGTTTGAGTGATCGTGAGTGCATACTACGTGAGTCTATTAGGGTTTTCAAACTTTAGAATTATATGTATATATATATATATATATAGAGAGAGAGAGAGAGAGAGAGAGAGAGAGAATTATATATATACTGAGCCGATCCAGGTGATCTATATACTTAAAATCGGGTACTTGACCGATACTCACTAGTTCTAATTGGAACTAGGAACTTGACCGGTCCACGTGGGAACCGCCAATTTGGTCTAGATCAAGCAGTTCTTGCTTCGATTTGGCTCTTTTGCTCACTCCTAGCCGATATGACGTGTACAACTTTTAATAATATTTTTTAAGTTTTTCAATTTTTAGTTATTTATTTTTCCCTTTTTTTTTTCTTCTCCTCTGTTCCTTCTGTATTTTTTTTACTACGGAGGCCCTCGCCAACCACTGGGCAAGGGTCGTCCGGCCCTCACTGGCCGCTTGTGGGGGTTAGCAGGCCTCACCTAGCCTCACCCAAATCTGGGCAAGGCCATCGCAACTTTGAGGTGAGGGCTCACTGCCCTTGCATGTAGCCAACAAGGACATTCCCTGCAAGCCCCTAACAATAGAGAAAAAAAGAAAAGAAAAAAATTAATAAAAAATTTTCCACGTTAGCATTGGTAATGCCACGTAAGATGGCCGACGTCCATTTCATTTTTTTCCGTCAAAATTGGACGGATGGACTAAATTAACATAATTAAAATGACTGAATTGAAAAAATGCAATAGGTTTATGACTTTTTTGGTAATTTTCTCAACAACCAACTCCTCATTTGCCCACCAACACATACGATATCATTGATGGCGTCAAGTTGCCTATCTTTTTGGGAAAATCACAATGTGGTAATTGTTGGAAAATCCTTTATGTTGTTTTGACGATGAAAAAAAAATCAAGTGCTACTAATGTATGTATTGGTTGAGTAGTGCCATGTGATATATGCACAAGCTAAGATGTAAATATTGTCATAATCAGTATTAGATGATTCTGAGATGAGGAGTGCTCTGCCCTTGTCTAGATTGCTCTACCAATATCGAGGGATCTTTGTCAATATATGAGGTGAACAAGGTATTAAGCATTGAAGATGTCTGCAAGCTAGAAGGATCTTGAGATATGGTGAACATCTGGAAGGACGTTGATCGAGGGTGAACAAGAGAAGGAGTGTTGAGGAAACTTCCTGATTTTGTAGTTGACAAAACTATCCATGATTAACTTATAAATCTGATATGTACTCTGAAGTATTTTGATCCAGGTAAATATATTCTGGAAGTGGTAACTTTAATATTTTAAGAGAACTTAACTTTCTAGATGCTCAGACTCTACGAGGTTCAGAAGGAAAACTTCAGACTTTACAAGTTTCAGAATGAGAAGTTCAGACTCTACTGATATAGACACTCAGACTTTATATTAAGGTGTCAAAGATCTTCAGACTCTAATTTTGAAGGACTTATTCGTTACTGAAGACCTACATTGACTTTGAACAAAAAGCAAGAACCAGAAATTCTTCAGACTCAAAATTTTTCAGAACAAAACATAACAGCTGGTGATCCGATTTGGATTTCACAAAAGGAAAGTTTTGATTGACTCAATCTCAGCATAATTGATTGACAATCAAATATTAGGACAAATATATATCACAATAGATAAAACTCTACTTATGGAAACCAAGATTCTGCTTGTATGGACAACCAGATTCAGTGGGATTCTAATTTTGTTAACCAACGGTTACTCAATTCATTTTATACAAATCTATCCAAGGTGAAGATTGGAAGATAATCCTCTGAAAGCTGTCCAACGGCTAGTTTGGAAGTGGAGGAGTATAAAAGGAGATCAATGAGGAGCAGAAAAGGAGAACGAAATCGAAAATTAACAAGTCTAAAGTTTGAGTTCATTTCGATCCTACTACTTGTCTTTCCTGAGCCAAAAACTGAGATTTTGAGGAATACTCTGTAAAAGTGATTATGTGAGATAGAAAGTTATATCATTCATCGAGTGATATTACTCAGATCTTGTAATCCTTTTGATCACATAGTAAAATCCAGCCAGTAAGCTGTTAGCATAAAAAAGTGGACGTAGGCTTGACCTAAGCCGAACCATTAAACTTCATGTGTGCAGTTTTCTCTATCTCTAATCTCTCTTTATATTATTTGCACTACACACGAGCATATTCAGAATCTAATTATTGTTCAAACTTTATCGATTATAAAGTCATTTCCACTTTAAATTCTGCAAATTCACTCGAATCACCTATTCACCCCCTATAGGTGATACTTGCTAGCTACATCAATTGATATCAAAGAAAGGCTGCTTGTTTATTGAAGTGCTTTTTACTTCTGAGCTAACGATCTTATGATTAGCATGAGTGTTCCAGGTCTCTTTGAAGGATAAAGCAATTTCAGACAACCATATTTTGATGGCAAGGAATACAACGTCTAGAAAAACAAGATGAAAGCATTCATTAGATCAATTGATCACATGCAGTGGGATGTTGTCATAAGAGGAGTCAATCCTAAGTCCTCTACATCTGCATCTACTTCAAAGGAAAAACTAGATGGAAGCAAAGCAGAAGAAGCTCCATTATCTCAAGCTGAGATATAAAAAAGAGAAGCTTTAGATTCAAAAGTAATTTATTCATTTTACTGTGCTTTGGCACCTATTAAATATAAGAAAATTGCTTCTTGTAAATCAGCAAAGGACAACTAGGACACCCTCTATACAACATATGAAGGAGCAGATCGAGTCAAGGAAACTCAGATCAATTTATTGCTTGGACAATATTAATCCTTCAAGATGAAGTCAGGAGAGTCAGTTGCCGATATATATGACAGATTTACTGATATAGTAAATAGTCTTGCATATCAAGGACAGCCAGTCTCAAATGCAATGAAAGTGAACAAGCTTCTGAGAGGATTATCATAGGAATGGGATAACATAAAAACCTAATTTCGAGAAACTCAAAGAATCATACCTCTATCAGTGAATGAGCTAATTAGAACCCTTCAATCTTATGAAACTAAACAACTAAATGAGGAGAATGAATTTAGAGGTAAGAAGTCAATTGGTTTAAAATCTAATATTGATTTTGATGATGCAGATTCAGAAGAAGAGGTTGTTGATGATGAAGAATTAGCTCTCTTCATAAAGAAGTACAAAAAGATGAAAAAGAAAGGAAGAAACTTCAAAGGAAAGAAGCTTTTTGAGAAGAAGGGAATCTCTAATGATGCAGAAAAATCAAAAGAAGTAATTTGCTTCCATTGCAAGAAACGTGGATACATCAAACTAAACTGTCCACTTCTGAAGAAAAAGAAGAGCAAATTTGAAAAGGCAAATAAAGTTTTGAAAGCAGAAACCTGGAGTGATATAAAATGTAAAGAAAGTTATGAAGATATCTCAAACTTTTGTCTGATGGCCAAGTCAGACTCAGACTCAAGTTCAAACTCAAATTCTAATACTGAAATTGAAATCAATGTAAAGTATCTTGAAATTTCAATTGAAGTGTCAAATTATATTGATGAATTATACTTGGAATTTAAGGCTGCTCTTAAGAGAATCTCTAAACTAAAAAAGGAGAATTCAGTACTTAGGCAACAAGATATTTCTCAAAAGGACAAAATCAATTTTCTGCAAAATTTTTTTTATCAAATCAAGGAAAATCGAGATTTACTTGCCAAAGAAAATTCTGTTTTGAAAAAGAAGTTTTCTGATATTTCTTCCAAATTTTCAAATGGTTCAAAAACACTAGAACATATTCTTTCTATACAAATTCCTTACTATAACAAATCTGGTCTTGGATTTGTTAAGGAAAGTGATCATTTGATTGATTTTCCGAAGGTCAAGGAAAGATTAGGCAAAGACCTCCTAGACAAACCTACAAAAATCACTTCCAAAGGAATTTCGTAAATCACTTTGAGAAGGATTGTCCTAAGGTCTGGAGACCAATTCAGAGAGACTTTGTAAAAATAGCCTATACTACTAACTCTCAAGGATCCAAATAAATTTGAGTACCAAAGAAAGCTTGAATATATATAATTCTTGCAGGTCACCAACAAAAGAAAAAGGAAATGGTACTTGGATAGTGGCTGTTCAAGACATATGACAGAAGATCCAAGCATGTTTATTAAATTTCAACGTCTAAATGGTGGAAGTGTTTCTTTTGGAGGAAATAACAAAGGAAAAATTGTTGGAAAATGAATGGTTAAAGTTGGAGGACTTACTATCAATGATGTTTCATTGATAAAAGGTCTCAATTACAATCTAATCAGAATAAGCCAACTATGTGACATAGGCTTTAAAATAAGCTTCCAAGAAAATATCTGCTGTGAATCCAGTAAAGACAACTCTCAAATATTCACAGGACAAAGACATGGTAATACATATCATCTTGATATAAAGTCTTATTCTACTCAATGCTTAATTTCTATCAAGGAAGATGAAAACTTGTGGCATAGAAGAATGGAGCACATCAGCATGAAGCAAATTTCAAAGATCTCAAAGAAACAACTTGTTTGAGGTCTTCCAAGTATCAACTATAAGAAAACAGAATTATGTACAGCTTGTACCTTAGGGAAACAGGTAAGAAGTTCTTTTAAGACTATACATTATGTTTTTACTAATTGTACTTCGCAGCTTCTACACATAGATCTGTTTGGACCAATCAAAACTCAAAGCATTGGTGATAAGAAGTATTGTTTAGTCATTGTTGATGATTTTACCAGATTTACTTGGGTATTCTTTTTTGCTCATAAAAATGAAACCTTTTCATACTTCTCAAAATTTGCAAAAAGGTTTCAGAATGAAAAAGGCTATACCATTGCCAGCATCAAAACTGATCATGGGAGAGAATTTGAAAATCAAAACTTTTCAATTTTTTGTTAGAAAAATGGCTTTCAAAGCAATTTTTCTACTCCTTATACACCAGAACAGAATAGTGTTGTGGAAAAGAAAAATTGTTCTTTGCAAGATATGGCAAGAACTCTTTTGATTGAAAGTAAGATTTCTTATCAATTTTGGGCAGAAGCAGTCTCTATAGCTTGCTATATTATTAATAGAGTTTTTCTGAGGTCTATTCTTGACAAAACTCCATATGAGCTTTACAAAGGTAGAAAACCCAGTGTTTCATATTTTCGAGTGTTTGGTTGTAAATGCATTATTCTCAAAAATTCAAATGGTTGCTCTGCAAAATTTGATGAGAAAGCAGATGAAGGATTTTTTCTTAGATATTATACTATAAGCAAAGCATATAGAGTCTTCAACAAGAATTTTCAGACTGTGGAAGAAATAATGAATGTGAGGTTTGATGAAAATGTTTAGACTCACAAAGATGAATCTAAACCATCTCACAATGTTCAAGAGCTATCTGAAACTCAACATGAATCTCCAAAGATCATTGAATCTGTAGAAGAAGAAAAAGAAGGTTCAACCTAAATTCAATCAAAACCTTCAGAATTTGATAATACTCAGAAGGAGAGATTCAACATAAACTGGAAACATAAATTTAGTCATCAGAAAAAACTTATTATCGGAGAAATTGAAGATGGCATTAAGACTCGATCTAAACTTAAAGAAAATATCAATGCCTTAGCATTGATCTCTGAGATAGAGCCAAAAGGAATTGATGAAGCATTTAAAGACAAAAGTTGGATGGAAGCAATGCAGGAAGAACTTCAACAATTTAGAATCAATGAAGTATGAGAACTTGTGCCCAGACCCAAGAATCATCTAGTAATTGGAACAAAATGGGTATTCAGAAACAAATTGGATGACAAGGGAAAAGTCACAAGGAATAAAGCAAGGCTTGTAGCAAAAGGCTACTCACAAGAAGAAGGCATAGATTATGATAAAACATATGCACCGGTTGCTAGGTTAGAAGCCATAAGGTTACTTTTAGCTTATGCTTGTTTCCACAACTTTAAATTGTTTCAAATGGACGTGAAAAGTGCATTTCTAAATGGTTACATCAAAGAAGAGGTATATGTAGAACAACTTCCTGAATTTGAAGAACCAAGAAAATCTTATCATGTTTACAAGCTTAAAAAAGTCATTTATGGCTTGAAATAAGCATCACGTGCTCAGTATGAAAGGTTAAGTAATTTCCTTCTGCAAAATGACTTCACAAAAGGTAAAGTTGATACAACTCTATTTATTAAGAGGAAAGGCAAGAATTTCTTAATTGTTCAAATTTATGTGGATGATATTATATTCGGATCCTCTAATGAAGTGCTTTGCAAGGAATTTTCAAAGCACATGCAGAATGAGTTCGAAATAAGCATGATGGGAGAATTAACATTCTTTCTTGGACTACAAGTGAAACAAACCATGGATGGTACTTTCATTTGCCAAGAAAAGTATGCTAGAGAAATTATGAAGAAGTTTGAAATGCAAAACAGCAAGAAAACAAACACTCCAATGTCTCATTCATCCAAATTGGACAAGGATGAGAACAGTAAATAGGTTAATCAGAAGGTGTTTAGAAGCATGATTGGTTCATTGCTATATCTTACTACATCTTGACTAGATATATTATTTAGTGTCTATATGCATGCCAGATTTCAATCTAATCCAAAGGAATCACATCTTACAGCAGTCAAAAGAATAATCAAATACATTAGCACTTATCCAATGTTAGGTCTTTGGTATTCAAAAGAATCAGATTTTAGACGTATTGGTTATTATGATGCTAACCTTGCTGGATGTAAAGTTGACAGAAAGAGCACCACAGGACATGCCAATTACTTGGAAATATGTTAATATCCTGGTACTTAAAGAAGCAGGGCACAATTGCGCTTTCTACAGCAGAAGCAGAATATGCGGCCTTGGGAAGTTGTTGTACTCAAATTCTGTGGATGAAACAACAACTGCAAGATTTTGGAGTCAACGAATCAAATATTCCAATCAATTGCGACAATACTAGCGCTATCAATCTGACAAAAAATCCCATTCTCCATTCATAAGCCAAGCACATTAAAATCAAGCATCACTACATCAGAGATCATGCTCAGAACGGTGATGTAAATATTCATTTCATTGATTCTAAAAATCAATTAGTTGATATATTCACAAAACCTTTAGATAAATCTTCATTTGAATTTATTCATAATAAATTATGTATTACTTACCCTTCTACTTGAAGATTTTCTAAGACAGGAACTTCTCAGACTCAAGCCATTTTAGCCTGAAAGTCATCTTTAGACTTAAATACAAGGTAATATTCTCATTTCAAATTTTGGCAGGCATAATTTATTTGTGGCAAGAATTACTAGCCATATCCAGTTGCATATTATTTTTGGAAGAAAATCATGTACGCATTCTAATTAATTGAGTGTGCTTGAATTATTTCTGTTTATTCATTTATAATCGCAACTCTTTTTATAATCTTCCAATATTAGTTTCTCTATCTTAAAATCGTCTCCCTGTCAAAGCCCTAATAGAAACCCAACTTTTTGCTCTCGACTCACACCTCCTAGGAATGCACTCCTCCTCCTTCTTCTTCTCAAAGATCAAACCTTTTTGTTCCAAGGATTCTCGCACAAACACAATGCCTTTCAAAAGATGTTCATCGCGGATTCTCAACAGAGACTCAAAGTATTCAGGATTAGCATAATACATGGAAGTCATTGATTCGTTAGAAATAGAATCGGAGAAGCAAACTTCTTCAAAAGCCACTCCTCAAGCATCTTCTCCAAAAACGACTAGTAAAATAGACTTTTTCTTTAAAGATCTTAATCTCGTTTGGAAGACTTACCAAAGGTTAAAAAAGGGCAATGCTTCAGAGTCTGTCTTACATGCCTATTTAAAAGACAATGGCTTTAGATCAAAGGTACAACTTGTGAAAACATATTCTTCACTTCAGTCAGCTATTAGTCACTCTAGACATAATGTATCTACTTCTGAACGAAAGGGGAGTATATCTGAAAAACGAAAAGAAAAGGTGGGAGAATATTCTCAAAAGAAATATGATGTCATAAGCCATAAGTCACGGAGCCGAGATTATAACATTACAAGAACAAAGGAGGAGGATGACGCCCAGCTTGTTAATAATTTTGAGAAGAAGATGGAAATTGCTTCTGGAGTGAAAGGAAAAGGAAATCTCTTTAGGAATCAACTGCAAAGTGACTTTTACAAAACCTTGTTGTCAAGAGGAATCATGAACCATCGTAGTGTTGATTTTCACTTTCTAGAAAAGTCTAGTATTTTCGTTAAACATCATTTTGACAGATCGGGAATGACTAAATTCTGCCTTCAGTCTGCAAACATGTATGCAGAAGTAACGACATATTTCTACTCAAATTTGTCAATTTTGTCCCCTGATTGCATTCAATTTACTATTAGGGATAAGGACTATACTCTTACTGCTGATCAATTGGGTGCTATCATTGGAGTTAAACACCGTCGGTTTATCCCTATTGAGGTCAATGTAGAAGAAGCTTCTAAAGCCGCTTTAGAAAATTCAAATTTTTCCAAAGGATCAAAGAGGTTCATTACTTATCCAGGTTTGACACAGAAAACAGTGATCTTACATAAGATCATTATTAACTGCTTGCGGCCCAAAGCATCATCCAAGACAGATTTGTCTAAATTTGAAGTCAAACTTATTTGAGCAATTCTAAATGAAGTTGCATTCTCTCTTCCGCACATCATTATTCTTCATATGTACAAAACTTTACTGAATGACAAGGGTCAACTCCCTTATGATACATTAATCTCCAGGATTTTTGTTTATCTGCACATTCCTATTCCTGATGAGTTGTGCAAGACTTTTGTTACTTTAATGTTTGTTGGAGGGAAAATGCTGGCTAAGATGAACTTCAAACAGTTTGCTATCAGAAAGGATAGAGAGATTCTAGGACGCAGACTCGAAGAAAACCTTGAAGATAAGTCCAAAGCACCATCTACTAGAAGAAGAGAAGCGAGGGAGAAAGAAGAAAGAAGCAAAGGGAAAGAGAAAGCCAGGGAAGCGACCATCTCAACAAGTCCTGTACAAGTGTATAGAAAGCATAAAAGACTTTTCCTTAGGGATGAAGAGGATGCATTAGAAAATCTTGACTTAGGACAAACTGCTAGTCAGGAACATGTTGAGAAAGAACAAGTGTCTTCAAAACTTGCTAACAACGTTTCAGAACCTACTACTAACGTTTCCAAACCAGCACCTGAGGAATCAAGCTTAAGACAACAGGCACTCAGCATAATTCCTATGGTGACTAAAGAAGGTCCATCTCCACAACAACACCCTGATCAAATGACGACAGAAGATGTTGCTGCAGAATATGCAGGTAATCAAGGGGAGATTCCAACCACAAGAGAAGGTGAATTTGAACATTCTGTATTTGAACATGTCCAGGGACAACCATCAAAGGACAGGACAATACTTCAACTTTTGTTTGAAATTAAAGACAAACAATCAGTTTTAGAAGAAGATATGAAGAATCTTAAGATCATTGTTGAGGACTATAGTAAAAATCTTCGTCTTCAAGTAGAACAAGATAAAGCAGATCTTGAAAATGCCATTGCTCAATGTTCAACCAATCTGGAGCAAGCTGTTGGTCAATGTTGTTTCGAATGCGATGACACTATTCAAATCCTGGAAAATTTTCAACTCGTTCGTACACCATCTAAGAAATAGCTTGCTCTATCTCCCTATTGCTTAAAACTTTGTTTTCATGTGTTTAACTTAAACTATTACCTTCAGTTAGTTTGATCTGTACAACTGACATTTATCTATTTTTTATCATTAATTATCTATTTTTGCTGCTGACAAAAAAGGGGAGATTGTTGATACATTTTGCAAGATGCATGATATCTTTATGCAGACAAGGATGCATGAACAGGTTATTGGAAAGCAGATTATTGGATGGACTTGAAGAAATAAAAAGGACACAGATCTTATATTTTGCACTTACATTTATCTGTGCCTCTATGAGCTTAGAAGTTATTTATATTCATTTTATTCTCAAATCTTATCAAATTTTTTTATTAGCATGGAAGTTTTATCACCATAAAAAAGGGAGAGATTGTTGAGGAAACATCCTAATTTTATAGTTGACAAAACTATCCATAATTAACTTGTAAATATGATATGTACTCTAAAGTATTTTGATCAAGGTAAATATATTCTGGAAGTAGTAACTTTAATACTTCAAGAGAACTTAATTTTCTGGATGCTCAGACTCTACGAGGTTTAGAAGGAAAACTTCAAACTTTACAAGTTTCAGAATGAGAAGTTAAGACTCTACTGATATAGACACTCAGACTTTATATTAAGGTGTCAAAGATTTTTTGACTCTAATTTTGAAGGACTTATTCGTTACTGAAGACCTACGTTGACTTTGAACAAAAAGCAAGAACCAGAAATTCTTCAGACTTAGAATTTTTTAGAATGAAACATAACAGCTGGTGATCTGGCTTGGATTTCACAAAAGAAAAGTTTTGATTGACTCAATCTTAGCCTAATTGATTGACAATCAAATATTATGACAAGTATATATCAAAACGGATAAAACTCTACTCATGGAAATCAAGATTCTAGTTATATGGACGACCGGATTCAATGGGATTCTAATTTTGTCAACCAATGGCTACTCAATTCATTTTATACAAATCTGTCCAAGGTGAAGATTAGAAGATAATCCTCTGAAGGCTGTCTATCGGCTAGTTTAGAAGTGGAGGAATATAAAAGGAGATCAATGAGGAGCATAAAAGGAGAACGAAATCGAGAATCAACAAATCCAAAGTCTAAGTTCATTCCGATCCTACTACTTGTCTTTCCTGAGCCAAATACTAAGATTTTGAGGGATATTCTGTAAAAGTAATTGTGTGAGATAGAAAGTTCTATCATTCACCGAATAATATCACTCATATCTTGTAATCCTTTTGATCACGTAGTGAAATCCAGCCAGTAGGCTATCAGCGTGGGAGAGTGGATGTAAGCATAATCTAAGCCAAATCACTATAACTTCTTATGTGCAGTTCTCTCTATCCATAATCTCTCTTTATATTGTTTGCACTACACACTAGCACATTCAGAATTTGATTATTGTTCAGACTTTATCGATTATAAAGTCATTTCCGCTTTAAATTCTGCAAATTCACTTGAATTACCTATTCACCTCCCTCTATATGATACTTGCTAGCTATTGTTGAGGAAAACTCCATATGGATTTTGAAACTGGCAAAACTCTTCTTGTGTAACTTGTAAATCTGACATACATTTGTTGCCAGGTTAATATATTCTAAAAGTTCATAAGAAAATATCATAATTAAAAGTTCAGACTCAGACTTATGATCTTCAGACTTTACCATGAAAGTCATTTAGACACTAAAGTATTTAGATTTTATCGAAGACCTACATTCATCTAAGTTCTAAAGCAGACGCAAATGCAGAAGTTAAGCAGACGCAGATGCAGAAGTCAAGTAGACACAGACGCAAAAGTTATGCAGACACGGACGCAAAAGTTACGCAAACGCAAAAGCATAAGTTTTTAGACGCAAAAGCAAAACTTATTCAGAACAAAACATAATATCTAGTGATCTGGTATGGATTTCACATAATGAAAGTTTTGATTGTTTTAATTTAAGGCTATAATTGATTGACAATTAAATACTATGACAAGTATGCATTACAGCGGATAAAACTCTACTCATGGAAATCAAGATTCTGATTGTATGGGCGACCAGACTCAGCGGAATTCAGATTTTGTCAACCAACGGTTACTCAATCCATTTTACACAAATCTGTCCAAAAGTGAATATTGGAAGATGATCCTTTGAAGACTATCCAATGACTAGTTTGGTAGTGGAGGAGTATAAAAGGAGATCAACGAGGAGCATAAGGTAGAGAACGAAATCGAGAATCAACAAATCCAAAGTCTGAACTTACTCCGATCCTTTCTCTTGTCTTTCTTGTGCCAAATATTAAGATCTTGAGGGATATTTTATAAGAGTGATTGCATAAGATAGAGAGTCCTATCATACATAAGAATGTTGTTACTCAGAATCTGTATTTCCTCTTGATTACATAGTAAAATCAAGCTAGTAGGCTGTTAGCGTGGGAGAGTGGACGTAGGCTTATCAAAAGCCGAACCACTATAAACTTGTGTGCAGTTTTTCTCTCCCTCTTCTATTACTTTGCATACTGCACATCATGAGCACTATTTATATAAACTGTTTTGAATCTAAATTTTATTCAGACTCAACTGTAATATTTCATTTCCGCTTAAATTTACAAAAATTGTTTAAGATCACTTATTCACCCCCCTCTAGGTGATCCTTGCTAGCCACATCAGCTACATCAAGGAAAACAGGGATATTTATGATGACTTAGAAGTACAAAGATCAAGTAAACAATTGGATGGACTTGGTGATGGTGAACAAGCCTAAAACGAAGATGTTCAGTAATGCTTGTAAAGACCATGAAGGTGAATATAATAGGATCGAAATTGCCAATATGCTTGGAAAAACCAGAAGAAAGATCGACATCAACGGATTGTTATCGAAGCAGCAAATTATTGGCAAAGAGAAGCTACTAATTTCCGATGAGGTGGAAGTCTGTGATAATACCGATGGTCCTTTTGAGTTCAGTGAAGATGAGAAACCAAAGTGATGTCCTTGGAGATTTTTGGAAGCTGACTCAGTCAAATCAGTGAAGATGAGGAATCAGCGGGGATGCTAATGTCCTTGAAGATCTTTGGAAACTGATATGGTTAATCAACAAAGACAAGGAATCAACGGGGATGTTAATGTCCTTGGAAGTCTTTGTATGCTGAAGAAGCCAAGAGGATCATTGGAATATTGATCGCAAGTCATTCCACATGATTTGTTAGTGGACAACATCAATAAACTAGTAAAAATTTGCACGTCTTGATTATGGGTAAGGGATCGTGCTGATATTTAGTCATGGAAGGTGCTAGTCACCTAATCATAAATTTAGATAGCCATTGCAAAAGCTTGTAATTTGCAGAAAGACCACCAAAGTGGATCAGGAGCAATTTTTGTATTAATGATGACGAAAGTACACTGAAACTATTCTGCAAACAACCATTGTCAGAGAGATGTTGTCCATGTCAAAGAGCCGTTCTAATGATTTCTAGCAACGATTTACTGCTGGCAACGGCTAGAACCAATGGCTATTTTAGGATTTCATCGGGCAACGGTCATTTTTGTTGTACTTCATTCATTTAAATCGTCGAGCTTCTGACGACCACAACGTAACAAAAACGCCAGTAGCAGATTCAGATTATTAGCCTTGAAGAAGTATAGCAAAATTCATGGAAAGGAAATACTCACATCAAGAAAAGGCCATAATTCAAATTATTATCTTCTTTTCTTTTTTCCCTTTTTGAGAGGGAGAGAGATACTCGAGTTTCGTTAGGAGGCTATGGAAATTTTTGCGTACTACTTTCTTGACTCTTTTTACAATAATGGATGGTGAACGATATCTAAGATGTTAATTAATCCAATGTGTAACTAGAAGCTATGAGAACATAAATGACAAAGTGTTGTTGATTTATACTCTTTCACGATGAAGTTCTTGACTATTTTTATACATTTATCGGATTGTTTTCGATTACCGGCATCTGGTCAACAACGTATGCGCTAAACAATTCCCCTCAAATTTCTCGATAAGGAACAACCTTAATTTTGCCACGTAAGCATGAAGGACCACATACCATTGAACATTAGAAAATGGCGAAAAATAAATAAGGAAAAATATAATTAATACACAGGTGAACAGGTATAAGAAGAGTATTGAGGATGCAATTGCATCGAATTAAGGCAAGCTGCAACATCTATCAACACAGCGTGCCTTTCATAATGAACCAGCAACACCTGCACGGCTGCAACCTACAAATATACACACACAAATGACCACTTTTATGAATTCCAGGAAAAAAAAAACATTCTGAATTGCTAAAAGGAATATAAATCAAATAGACACATACTTACCCGCTTTGAGGAAAAGCAGTCTGCTCTGCTCTTTGAAATGGAGCAGCAGCTGAAGATGAAGTTGCCCTGTGGACAAATGCTATCAGTATCAATACAAGCCATGAATATGTTGGGAAAACTTTAAATAATATGATACAATAACAATTGTCGAAAATCTGTTGGAAAATATGAGAAAATAAAATTAATTATTTGAGACATGCAAGTATTATCCTTAAGAATATTCCGCCCCTCGGAGTACGAAACTCTATGCATAAGGCTCTAGCGGCTATCTCCCAAGATACGACAGACCTTCTATACTTCACACTGAATATTAGAAGGAATAGGAATAACGCTATGTGTATAACTCATCAAGGAAAGAAAAGATTTGAGAAGAAAATGATATTTTCTTTATAATTCTGTGTATATATTTGATTGCATTTTGAAGTTTTATTTTATATTCAAATGAACGAGCAATTAAGAAAGAGCCATTAGGAAAAAGCCGTTAAGAAATTGTTATAAAGCCGTCATAAAATAATGGAGGATTTATAAAAAGTTAAATCAAATATTACAAAGCTGTTACAAAGCCAATATTTGGCCAATACAAAAGCCATTAAAAAATGATGGCTTTATGGCTGTCATTAATTCTAACATATATTTCAAAACCTCTGAAATATTCAACAAAATATCCAATCACCAAGCTCTTCTTCTTCATCTCTCTCTCTCTATGCGCTTCCACACTTAGATCTGAACTATCAATGCCCAAAGTGTCTATACTCTACCTTATTTATCGTGGAAAAACTCGAGCTACTCTTTTTAAGCACAGGATTTAAAGCTTTTATGGACACTTTTTCCGGTTCATTTTGCATTTCTCTTTCTGGCGAGTGGACTAGACATTCATTTTCCATCTTTCAGTACGAATTTGGACTCTATTGTTACTTTTAGGCTGCGCATGACAATCATTTTGTGCCCGAAAACTATTTCTGAACAGAAATGATTCTTTTTTATTTTGTGCCCGAGGAATTGATTCTGAGCATTTGAAGGCGTTTGGTAACGGCATAAAATTTCTTTTTATTAATAATATTTTAATATTTAAAATTATTTTTATTTTTTTTGCCATGGTCGGTAAAAAATTTCTTTTATTAATAATACTTTTATTCAAAATTAATTTTTTTATTATTTTTGGCCATGGCCGGTAAAATTTTTTTATTCATAATATATTTTTATTTTTTTTTGGCCATGGCTAGTAAAATATTTTTTATTAAAATATTTTCGTAAAATATTTTAATAAAAAATATTTTTATTGAAAATATATTTTTAATTTTTTTTCATGGCCTGGTCACCGACCATGGCCGGTAAAATATTTTTTTATTAAAATATTTTTTTTCCTTTTTTTCCCATGGCCTGATCGCCGGCCGTGGCCGGTAAAATATTTTTTTTATTAACATTTTTTATTAATAATATTTTTTATTAAAATATTATTTTTCCTTTGTTTCCCATAATCTGGTTGCCGGCCATGGACGGTAAAATATTTTTTTCATTAATAATATTATTTATTAAAATATTTTTTTCCTTTTTTCCCATGGCCTGGTCATCGGCCATGGCCGGTAAAATATCTTTTTTATTAAAATATTTTTTCCTTGTTTTTGCCATATTGCTGGCCATGGCCAATAAAATATTTCTTTATTAATAATATTTTTTTTTTCATGGCCGTTGGCAACTGGCCACAGTCTAGAGAAGAACAACACAAAGAAGAAAAAGAACTCATTCTCAAAATTGTGCCGAGAAATAAGAAGCAACTTTTTTTTACTTCTTGTTTCTCTTCCAAAACTATTTCTGGGCACAAATTTTTGCAAAAATATGCCCGGGAATAAAAAGTTTACCAAACGCATTTCTGTTCCCAAACTATTTCTGGGAACAAAAGAACAGAAATTTTCACTGTTTAGCACGTTATCAAACGAGCCCTTAGAGTTAAGACGACCCTCAATATAGTTGCCAGTGTTGACCTGTGCCTACATAGAACAGATCTGATTTTTATCTTTGGAGAGATATAAAGTACAACCTCATCTTCTGAAGTAGAGGTGAGCATAATAAGGGCGGGCGGTTCCCATTCTAGAATTGGGAACCACCTGCTAAGGGCCGGCTCCACAAAATGAGATTTGGAACCGCCCACTAATTCCTAGACCCACCCAGGAACCGGACTATTGGTCCGATTTGATTCCCAGGTGGATCCATGGAACCGGCCAGGGAGGCGGAGAGCGGTAGGGAGTGGCGGAGGAAGGGCGGGCACAGGTCGTTGAGTGGGTGGAGCAGAGGTGGGAGAGGGCAAGATGAGGGGTGAGATGAGTACGGTGATGGGAGTGGAGGGTGGGGAGAGAGGGGGAGCGAGAGTTGGGTTTTACGAAAGGGCAATGGTTCGAGGTGATTCGCTCCAACAAGGCTGTGAAAGATAATGTACGCAAACGGTGAGGTATATTCAGAAATCAAGAATGGAGAAATTGTTTTTTTTTAAGGTTCTTGGAACCCAACTCAGCGAAAATGAAGAAATCGCCAAGAACATAGCTTTGTTTAGAGAGAGAGAAAGGAGAGATCTTGCAAGAGAGAGGGATGCAGGAGTTTGAAAAGAGAGTTAGAAAAGTGGAGAGAGAGATGGACGCAGAAGAGAGAGGAGAGAGAGTGCCGCATTACATGAAGAGAGAGGAAAAGGAAGATAGATGACGGTTGATTGTGCAAAGACACAGAGGAGAGAGATAGTGTTGTATTAAATGGAGAGAGAGGGTTTAGTCCTTGAAATCTTAAATTTAAATATACATATACATGTGTACTGATCCGATCCAGGTGAATGGACGGTCGATTTCACATTTGGACCCAAAAACCGGATCGGTACCCATCAGTTTCGAAAAATTAGAATCGGGAACCGGATCGATCTTCATGAGAACTACTGGTTTTGGGCTAGTTCGGTCCAGTTCTGGGTTGGTTTGGTCCGGTTCTAAAAGGTTCGGGCGGTTTTTGGTTCTTTTGCACACCCCTATTTTGAAGAAGTGCGAAGCCGATAAAACATGCCCGCATCATGGAGACAAATGAACCCACAAAAATCCATTTTAATGAAAGAATGAAAAATAAATTAGTCTTCACATGAAAAATTTAATCTAATAAATACCATTGGGAACACATCCAAAATAAATAAGATTTCAAAATTTAAAATTTTTATTTATTTATAAACTTTTTTATATTTGTATATATGATATTGGCTTTTTCTCTAATTCTCTAATTCTGACCAATTTGGCATTTAAAAAATGAAAACTTGACTGATGCTAGTAGGCATTTCAAAATCTTCATTAATTTCGATATAATCAATGATCGATAGTAATTTTGTATTGTTTATTTACACAACTCTTTAGTCAACAGAATTTTTAACTCATACATAACAAATTATAATCCAGGGGAAGAAATTTAGGAATATCTTTTTCTCCCGCTATATACAAATTGTACATGGTTTAAACATTTTCAAAGTTAATAATAAAGTAAAAGTTAGATTCTTTCGACATTATCATAATTAGCTAGGTTGGGACTATGTACCATTTCGTGTGTGTAAGGACCAATCACAATGCAAACCATATGCTTGATGTACCAATTTGACCAATCTATACATGTTTATTCCTCCACTTCCTTTTATATAGGTCACGCTAAGGTAACGGCGCCTTTACTGTGAGGGAATGAGGGTGGACTCATTACCAATTAGTTCACCAATATTACTTCAACCCTTTATGATATTATGAAAGACAAAAAAGGTATAATTCCTTAATGCGGATATAGATCCTCGGGAGAAAAGAAGCTAATCAAATATTGGTGCATAATTGAATTGGCATTTTCACAGGCGTTTGTTGAAATGCTTTTGTAGTCACAGCATAAATTACATATCGACAAGGAAATTAGTACGATAAAGATAGAATTTTGAGGATACTTGTTGACCAAATTCAAATAAGAAATATATTTTCATCCCAATCCGGCTAAAAAATTACCTAGCGAACATGGATTGGAACGGGATTAGCACAAGCACCCTCTAAGGGGATGACCATAAGTCTCTTGCATCAGTAATGATTGACAGGAGTCGTTAATATCATTCATTAGAATTACGAAGGTTCAAGATTTTATTTTTTTTTAATTCACTTTTAAACTTTTGTCCCGTCTCTTTGCAGAGTGTGAGAATTGAAACTCATATTTAAAACTAAACGTCTTCACCTTTAGCCTCCCTCCCCCCTTGAGAAGGTAAAGAATTGAATTTCCCACCTTCCTCTTTTCAAGTAAGAAGGGTGGCCACTGGAGCAAACTCAGTAGTTTTAGATTCAAGGTTGACAAGGCAATAATCATAATCCGAAGAACCTAAAAATAAATGCCTAGTGAAATACTTATCAATGTAGCATATTTTCGATTGAAAAATTATTAAGGTTATAGTGTGTGAGGTAGGTCCCAACTCCAAAAATATTAAAATTCGATATAATCTCTAAAAGTTACAATGGGTAACAAACAATTAGGAGATAACGGCCCAAAAACCTCCCTTGGATCCATTGTGGCTTATATTATTAACATTTTTGTTCATTTAAAGAACATTTTATAACACTTTATGCTTCGTATTTGATAAAGTGGGATGTCACATGTAACATTCCGAATTTTGACTCGTTCTCGGGATTAATAATATTGATATTATTTCTCATTTAATTTTAGTAAGTCTCGCCCGAATTTGAGCTGTCTCGGGATATTAACCGGTAGGGAATGGCTAATTAGGAAACGGTTTGTGGACTAAGGACCTGATCGCGATTTGGGCACCGATTCCGAAAAACGATGAGGAAATATTTTGAGCCAATGTGGGCCGATCTTAGGGGGGTGACGGATTTGATTTGACCAATGACGCACGATCGGATCGCGGGTGATTCCGCATGACTGAGAGTGCGCGTATTGAACAAATCCCAAACTAAAACCGAACGATCGCGATCTTCAGAACTAGTGATAATTCCTCGCGTTCTCTCGAGAATCGAGACCATTGAGACATGAACAACCCTAGGTTGATACGCGTAACCCCTAAACAGCTGTCCGTTAGTGAGAGGCCCTAAAATTTTAAAATAAGCGAATTTGATCGCGTAATTGGATCCGAATCTCGATATCGAAATTTCATGGACGTTTACGATTAGTTTGCTAAGCCGACGTCATTTTAGAGTGACCACACATGTTTGGAGTGGGTATGGTCGAAAAATGGGATTTCAGCTCGAAAGTGAAAAATTACAATTTTACCCCTCCAGACCTTGACGTTGATTTTTGACGTCGTATGCTACTATTTTTCGTGGCCAATGTCATTTTGGTATGGCCACATGCATTCTGGGTTATTACAGTCGAAAATTGGAGTTTCAATCGAAATCGGAAAAATTTACATTTTTGCCCCTGGACTTCAATAGCGATTTTCAAGGACTTGTGCAATGAATTTCACGATTCTTATGCCATATTATGTTGGCCACGCACATTTGGGGTAGGTACCGGTGAAAAATAGAATTTCGACCCGGGACCGGAAAAATGACCATTTTGCCCCTAGGCCATTTTTAGTTCCGAATTTTGGAAAAATTTTGGGGATAATTATTTGGATAATTCAGCTCAATTATTGGGGCCAAAGACCAAAATGCCCCTCAATTATTTAGATAAGATCAACCAAGACCGTTGGATTAAGGGCGTTTTAGTCAAATTTCCCGGATTGGCACGTGGCGTCCACTACCCCCATAATTGACCAAGGTTGGACAAGCCACTCTCTCTCCTCATCCTTATTCGGCCACTCCCCCAACCAGAACTCCCCTCCATCTCTCTCTCCACAATTTCTCTTCTTCGCCGATTCTCCCTTCGCCGATCGTGAGATCACCATCGCCAGAGCAAGCCACCATCGTCGGAGCTGCTGGTCGCCGGCGCCACCTGACCTCACCTCACCACCAGGCTAGCCAAAAGGATGCCGTCCGTACGGTGTCCGTACACCGTCATCCTTACCGTCGGAACGCCGCCGTCAACCTTGCCGTTCACCGGCGATTGGCCGCCCGTTCTCGTCAACCCGAGTTAGTTTAGGCAAGTATTAAATCCCTAAACCCTAATTAGTTTAAGTTGCATTTCTAAATATGTGAGTTTGGGGTTTAATTAGATTAGAAATTGTTTTAATTGTGGATTATTGAATACCCAATGGTTAGGGGTATAATTGGGGTTTAATGGACTGATTTGGAGGTGGATTAATGCCTTGGAACAGGCTGTTTTGTGGCTGCCCCATTGAGAACCAAATTTAGTTAATTTGGCTAAGTTTGGGGTTTAATTGAATTATGGCCTTGATTGCTTGATTTGAGTGATTTCATGATTAATTGATGTAATTGTGATAAAATGTATGAAGCCGCGCGCATATTTAGTGGCCGAGAATGATTGAATAATGGCGGGCCTTGGATGTGCAAATTTGTGTACATTAATAGTGTGATCGGCCTGTCGTGTGGTTGTGTGGCATAATTGAGCATGCCGTGGTTGAATTAAATTGTTGAATTGATTAGATATATTGAATTGCATGTTGGTTTGGTCATTTGATGATTATGTGTTCTCGAGAAATTTGGCATTTATTGTGCATGGCATATTGCCTGAGTGCGAATAATTATGGTCAAGCATTCGCATGCTGAGAATGGGCACGGGATTGAAATGTGTACGAGCATACCTGTTTGATCAGAACATCTTTATGGCCTTCGGGTTGGGATACTTATTGGCCTTCGGGTCGGATTGCAACCATTGGCCTTCGGGACGGAATACTTATTGGCCTTCGGGGTCGTGGCCTTTGGGTCGGGATACTTATTGGCCTTCGGGTCGTGGCCTTCGAGTCAAATTGCAATCGTTGGCCTTCGGGTCGTTGGCCTTCGGGTTGGTATAATTGTGGCCTACGGGTCGATGTATAATTGCAAAGATGAATCGCATGCCAGAGTGCATTGTTTAGCCAAATCATGAGCATGGCATTGGTGTATCGAAGTGTGATGGCCATTGTGCGTATTGATGATTCGTATGTGAGAATGACATTAATGATCATGGACATGCGTTTGACGTATGTATGACCGTGTGTACACGTATATGCTGTGACTATTATTATAAATACCTAACTTGCAGGGTCAATTATATGCTCGATCTGGGCCCAAGGGCCTAGGTCAATTGTTTGCAATGTTGTATTGTCTATTTTATTAGTCTGTCAGGAGGTGCATGTTAGCCTAATTTAGGTTTAGGGGTTGTTACTTGCTGAGAATTATCTCACAGTTGTTGGAAAACCGACATTTCAGAACCCCTGTCCTAAGGATGCCAGAGGTGCCAGTGCGTTGTGGGATTCCCCATCAGCTCGAGGAGACGATGTCTGTTTACCCCTTAGGGAGCGGGGAGATGTGTTTTAGATATTACCTTTTTGTTTGGATAGACGTGGGTGAGACACATTTTGAGACCCGCAATATTGGAGTCGTTGATCTTTTTGTTTGCAGTTTATTTTCTCTGTAATGAATATTGTAAATATTTTATGGTAATGCAAAAGTTTGTTTTTAATCATAATGGTTTTCATTGTTGCGCTATCCGTAGTTGTCTTGTTTTTTGTACAGGTGTATATATATTTATATATGTTCTTCCGCTTGTATATTGATCTCTGTTTACTGGACGTTGGGTCGGCGACACGTCCTGGGACGTTACAACAAATTCGACCTTACATGGGATGCTCGCGTTTCGTGAGGTACAGGGCGTGACATCACTTAATGCTTGTGCATATATAAATTACTCCACCTTTCTCCCGCCCTTAAAACCTAGCTTAACACTTATTTTTTATTTCAAGAGAATCACGGGTCTTGAAATAGTCAGAGAATTACGTCAGAACTTTAGCCGAAGAAATCTCTTTTTTTTTTTTGTCCTTTTTGGGATGCTTCAGCCTTCTCTCTGAATAGACTAGTGAAGTGGGAAAACCGGCTACTCAAGCTCAGGGGTTACTCAATTTAATTTGTGCGGTGGAAGACAACCCGTCATTTGATTGCGGATAACGGCGCCGTTATGCTCGCTTTTCTCAAAGTAATTTATAAACTATTACACTAAGTATTGGGCAAGTGGACATTTGCAAAACCCAATTACATTCCATCATTTTGTAAAGATGTTCAGAGTACCTAATATTATTGTTGACAAATGTTCATTAAAGTTAATAAAATTTTTCATATACATTGTGCTCTGAAGATAACGCCCACGTTCTTATCATTTGGGAATTTATGTTAAGGACTTTGCTAAAAATTGCTCCAAGTGTCTTGGAGGCTTCCGTTAACAAGATTTGTTAGCAGTTTCCAATACACGTTTTTTCTAGTGTTATGTGCAATCAATGCTTAGGAAATCAGAATATTTTGCATTAAGTATGCTTAACGACTGTTTGGGCACCCTTTAACCACACCCAAATATGAATACAAAAACTAGTTAAAGTTTTCTCCCATTTTTATAAGGTTTGAAAAAGTTAAATTAGTGCTTCTCATTTTTGGAGAAGTTCATCAAGGCTTTCTTATAATATCAAAAATATGATCGCACATTTGGTTTATTATTTCCACATTTGGTTAATTTCATTAACGTTTATTCTCCACATTAAATTGCATGATAATTGAAGTAGCTAATAAGGATCACCTAGAGGGGGGATGAATAGGTGATTTTAAACAATTTATGCGGAAATGAAAGAACACAATTGAGTCTGAATAAAATTCAGATTCAAAGCAGTTTATATAAACAGTGCTTCTGATGTACAGTGTGCAAAGTAATAGAATAGAGATAGAAAAACTGCACACAAGTTTATAGTGGTTCGGCTTATAGCAAGCCTACGTCCACTCTCCCACGCTACAGCCTACTGGCTGGATTTCATTAATCAAATCAATGAGAAGTTACAGCAAGTTGTGCCGCTAAAACTCAAGCACTTCTCCCCGAAGCTGGTGCTGCTTATACCAAGCTGATAGATCACACTATCTTACACATAAGCACACTTATAACACTGTCTATACCTCTCAAATTATTACACGTTTAAGCTCACGAAAGATAAGAGATTTAATTGGAGTATGCTCAAACTTTGGACTTGTTGATTCTAAATTCTGTCTTTCTTCTGCTGCTCGTTGATCTCCTTAAATACTCTTCTATTTTCACACTAGCCGTTGACAGCTATTAGAGGATCATCTTCCAATCTTCACTTTGGACAGATTTGTAAAGTAAGGATTTGAGTAGCTGTTGGATGACAGATTTTGAATCCCAATGATTATGGTCGCCCATACAATCAGAATCTTGGTTTCCATAAGTAGAGCTTTATCCGTTGTAATGCATGCTTGTTGTAATATTTGATTGTCAATCAATTTGATTTAGATTGATATCAAAGTTTTCATTTTGTGAAATACATACCAGATCACTAGCTGTTATATTTGGTTCTACATTCTGTGTCTAAAGAAATTTTGCGTCTGCGTCTGCGTCTGCACCTGAAAAACTTCTGCGTTTGAAGAATTTCTGCGTCTGCGTCTGCATCTGAAAAACTTCTGCGTCTGAAGAATTTCTTTTTAGTTCTGAGTCTGAATCTCTTTTGCTTGAAGTTCTTTCACAATAAAACATTCATGGACAATTTTGTCAACTTCAAAATCAATGTAAGTTTTCCTCAACAATCTCTCCCTTTTTGATGGTGACAAAACTTTCCTGCAGATTGAATTAGTTTAAAATTGATTTGAAAGTAAATAAGCATATTAAACTTATTGAGGCACAGATTGAAGTTAAAAAGAGTAAACTCTTTTGATATATGTGTCTATCTCTTCCTTTGTATGTAACCTGCATATGATCCGACATATTAGTATATCAAATCTGCATAATTTCTCCCCCTTTTGTCATCAGCAAAAATAATAGAGAGAATGAATAGATGACATTAAACGAAGAATTAGTTTAACATGAATTGTGATAGAAATTACAAACAAAAAGAAAAAGTGATTAATTTTGGAGAGAAAACAGGCTATTTTTTAAAAAAAGTGCGAATCAGTTGAAAATTTTCCAGAATTGAAACAGCTTCTTCAATCTTGGAAGTGCATTCTCCCATTGCTTTGTCCAAGTTAGTGGAGCACAGATCGATAGCCTTTGTAAGTTCTGCTTTATCCAGAGCTGCCTGAAGATTCTGAGTCTGATGGTTTTCCTTAACAATGTGATTGAGATTTTTCAAATCTTGTTCAAGAGTAGTTTGCTTGGCCTTGATCTCGAGTAGTAGGGAGAGAATAGTTGCAGTATCTGAAGGCTGTTCCTGGACATTTTCTGGTACAGATTGATCATATCTCGAGGCTGATGCTGGTGGATGCTCCCCCTGAACAGGTGCCTGGTCTGTAGAAGATACATGATCTTTATGAATTGTTTCTGCAGTGCGTCCTGTTTCAAAGTGTTCTGTTTCCGCATCATCGCTTTCATCATACAGAAGAAACTTTCTCTTCTTACTATACACTTTGATTGGAGGAGGAAAGATAGGCATCTTGCTGGCTGGACTAGACTTTTTCTTTGGCTCCTTTGCTCTTGTCTTTCCAATAGATTTTCCCTCCGACTGTTGAGCTTCTTGTCCTTGTACTCTTCCCTTGATATCTTCAAAATGTTTCATTTTGGAGAGAATTTTTTCTCCAACATACATGCAGGGGATAGGGTTCTTTTGCAAATCAGCAGGAATAGATATTTTGAGGAACATAAATATGCCAAAAATTAGAGCCCCATAGGGTAACTGTCCCTTGTCCTTCTGCAATGCTCGGTACATATGAAAAATGATGACATGAGGAAGAAAAAAGGATTAACCTTTTAAGATAGCCCAAATGAGCTTGATTTCGGATTTGGAAAGGTCAGTTTTAGAGACTGCCTTGGGCTTTAAGCAGTTGATAATGATCTTATGCAAGATCACCGATCGTTTTGATAAGTCAGAATAGAAAATATGTCCCTTAGAACCAAGAGCAAAGTTGGGATTCTCAGAAGCAACCCTCGAAGCCTTTTCAACATCCACTGCCAAGGGAATGAACTTGGAATGTCTTGCTCTAATTATTTTTGCCAAATCAGTCGCTTGTAAGTCAAACTTCTGATCACCAACGGTAAACTGAATCCAATTTGGTGATAGAATGGAGAGATTGGAATAGAAGTAGGCAGTTAATTCAGTAAAAACATTACCAAACTGAAGACAAAATTCATAAATTCATAATTCCTGAAACAAATGTTCTACTGAGATTCCTGCCTTCTCTAGATAGCCAAAATCCATTATTATGTGGTTGATGACTCCTCGAGCAAGCAACATTTTATAGAACATGTTATGCTCATTACTTCTAAATAATCCATCTGTGCCAGGTAAGCCAGATGCAATTCCCACCTTCATCTCAAAAGTATCAAAAAGTCGTGCATCATCATTGGGAACCACATATTTTGAGATACTGACCGGTTTAGGGCTTGTGGAAGTAGATTCTTTTTCAGAGGGAGTGGAAGTTTCTCCAACTTTCTTTTTGCCCTTTTTGGAAGATGATGCTTTTGGTGTAGAGCTTGTAGGAACAGCTTCATTTTTAGAACAAAACAGAGTATAAGTCTACACAAGATGTTCTTCAGAGAAGAGATTATTATCTCGCAGACACTCACGGAGAACCGTCGCAGAAGCATTACACCATTTCAACTTTTGATATGTTTCCCACACAAATTTGATACTCCGGAAATGAAAGTCAGTTTTACCGGAAGATTTATGAGAAGATGAATGCCTGGGTGGTGTTGCTTCGGAAGGGACTTCATGATGATTTGAATCTGTATCTGAAATCTCCAGATGTTCCGCTGGTGCAGTAGATTTAAAGTCTTTGTTGAGAATACGTGAAGATCTTCTCTTGAAAGGCATTGTAAGCACCTTTTAGATAGAAAGTTTCGATCTTTAGAGAAGGGAGAGGAGGAGCGGCTCTAAATATTGGAAGGGTTTTGAGGGTGAAGTACGAACTGAAAAGGTTTGATAAAAGGCGAACAAGTTTATAAAAAAGAAGGTTTAGAATATCGAAAGGTTTTGAAGAGAAAGGAGTTTTTAGAAAGTATAAAAAGTAATCCCAAGAATATGCTTTATAAGCATAAAAAGACATGATAAAATCAGGATAATATATTAGGCATAATTTAACAAATAAATTAGAATACGTACCTGATTTGTTTCCAAAATGATAATATCTTACCAAAAATATACCCGCCAAAGTTTGAAATATGGACGTACCTTTCTTTAGAGTCTGTGAAAGACGTTCAGATTGAGAGTTGAGTCTGAAAAATTCCTGTCTAACAGATGATACACTAAAAGGGATAAACAATGTACAGTTTATGTCTAATGAACTCAAACGAAGATTTGTCAAGAGGTTTTGTGAATATATCAGCTAATTGATTCTTAGAATCAATGAATTGAATATTCACATCACCATTTTGAACATGATCTCGAATAAAATGATGCTTGATTTCAATATGCTTAGCTCAAGAATGGAGAATGGGGTTTTTTGTCAGATTGATTGCACTTGTGTTGTCACAGTTTATTGCAACATTTGATTCTTCAATACAAAAGTTTTGTAACTGTTGCTTCATCCACAGAATTTGTGCGCAGCAACTTCCCAAAGCTACATATTCTGCTTATGTTGTGGAAAGTGCGAATGTATTTTGTTTCTTGGAGTACCATGATACTAGCATATTTCCAAGCCGTTGACATGTACCTGTGATACTTTTCCTGTCCACTTTACATCCAGCTAAGTCAGCATCAGAATATCCAGTAAGAGTAAAGGCTGAATCTTTGGAATACTAAAGACCTAGCATTAGATAAGTTCAAATATACTTGATTATTCTCTTAACAGCAGATAAATGTGATTCCTTTGGATCTGATTGAAATCTTGCACACATACAAACACTGAAAAGTATGTCAGGTCTTGATGCAGTAAGATACAATAATGAACCTATCATGCTTCTGTATACCTTCTTATCAACCTTCTTACCATTTTCATCTTTGTCCAATTTGGATGAATGAGACATGGGAATGTTTGTTTTCTTGCAATTTTGCAATCCAAATTTCTTGACAATATCCTTGGCATACTTCTCCTGGCAAATAAATGTATCATTTTTGGTCTATTTCACTTGTAGGCCAAGAAAGAATGTTAATTCTCCTATCATACTCATCTCAAACTCGTTCTGCATATTCTTAGAGAATTCCTTACAAAGCAATTCGTTAGAGGATCCAAAAATTATATCATCAACATAAATCTGAACAAGTAGAAAATCCTTAACTTTTTTCTTGATGAACAAGGTCGTATCAACCTTACCTTTTGTGAAATCATTTTGGAAAAGGAAGTTACTTAGTCGTTCATACCAAGCACGTAGTGCTTGCTTCAAACCGTAAAAAACCTTATTGAGTTTGTAGACATAGTCAGTCTTCTTTGGTTCTTCGAAACCAGGTGGTTGTTCAACATATACTTTTTCTTTGATATATCCATTCAGGAAGGCACTTTTCACATCCATCTGAAACAATTTAAAGTTATGAAAACAAGCATAAGTTAATAGTAGCCGAATGGCTTCTAACCTGGCAACTGGTGTATATGTTCATCATAATCTATGCATTCTTCTTGAGAATAGCCTTTTGCTACTAGTCTAGCTTTATTTCTTGTAACTTTCCCTTTGTCATTCGGCTTGTTTCTAAATACCCATTTTGTTCCAATGACTAGATGGTTTTTAGGTTTTGGCACAAGCTCCCATACTTGATTGATTCTAAATTGTTGAAGTTCTTCCTGCATAGCTTCAATCTAACTTTCATTTGATAATGCTTCACCAACTTCTTTTGGTTCTATTTTTGATATCAAGGCCAACTTGCTGATGTTCTCCTTGTACTTAGATCAAGTCTTGATATCGTCTTCTATTTCTCCAACGATAAGGTTCTTTGGATGACTGGATTTATGTTTCCAGTTTCTGTCATATTTTTCCTTCTGAATGATATCAGACTCTAAAGGTTCTGAATACGTCTGGATTATATCTTCTGTTCCTTTTTCTGTATGTACGCCATTCTCTGGGAATTCTTGTTGAGCTTCTGATAATTCTTGAACGTTGGAAGATATTTCAGAGTCACCTTTGTGAGTCTGAATATTTTCTTCAAATTTAACATTCATTGTTTCTTCCACAGTCTAAGACTTTTTGTTGAAGACTCTGTATGCTTTACTCGTAGTGGAATATCCAAGTAAGAGTCCTTCATCTGCTTTTTCGTCAAACTTGCCAGTGTGGTCATTTGGATTTTTAAGAATAAAACATTTACAACCAAACACTCGAAAATATGAAATGTTGGGCTTTCTATCTTTGTAGAGCTCATAAGGGGTTTTCTCAAGAATGGGTCTGAGAAAAACTCTGTTCATGATATAACATGCTGTAAAAACTGCATTTGCCTAGAAATAGGAAGGAATCTTGCTTTCAATCAACAGAGTTCTTGCCATTTCTTGCAATGAAAGATTTTTCCTTTCCACAACACCATTTTGTTCTGGTGTGTATAGAGTAGAAAAATTGTGTTGAAAACCATTCTCCTCACAAAAATCTAAAAAATTTTGATTTTCAAATTCTCTCCCATGATCAGTTTTAATGCAGGAAATGGTATAGCCCTTTTCATTTTGAACTCTTTTTGCAAATTTTGAAAAATATGAAAATGCTTCATTTTTATGAGCAAGAAAGAACACCTAAGTAAATCTTGTAAAGTCATCAACAATAATTAGACAATACTTCTTACCACTGAAACTTTGTGTTCTTGTTGGTCCAAACAGATCCATATGAAGAAGCTGCAAGGCACAATTAGTGGAAACATGATGTATAGATTTAAAAGAGTTTCTTACTTGCTTTCCTAGAGTGCAGGCATTGTATAACTTTGTTTTCTTGTATTTTAAATCCGGCAAACCTCGCACCAGTTTCTTGTTTGAGATTTATTTCATACTGATGTGTCCCAATCTTCTGTGCCATAGATCTTCATCATCTTTGATTGAGATTAAGCAGTGAGTGGAACTTGGATTGACATCTAGAAGATAAATGTTGCCATGTCTTCTTCCTGTAAATGTTTGAGAAGAATCTTTGCTTGTTCCTGAGCACGTGTCTTCTTGAAAGTTGATTCTGAAACCTGTATCACATAGTTGGCTGATGCTTAACAGGTTATAATTGAGTCCTTTTACCAATGAGACATCACTGATTGTAAGTCCTCCTATTTTAACCGTTCCTTTGCCAATGATTTTTCCTTTGGTATTTCCTCCAAAATAAACTTTTGCACCATTCAGACTTTGTAGATCAATGAATATGTTTGGATATCCTGTCATCTGTCTTGAGCATCCACTATCTATGTACCACTTTCTTTTTCTCTTCGTGGTAACCTGCAAGAATTATAGCATCGCAAGTTTTCTTTGGTACCCAAATTTGTTTGGGTCCTTAAGGATCAGTATAGGCTGTCTTAACAAATTCTCTTCGAACAAGTCTCCAGACCTTAGGACATTCATTCTCAAAATGTTGTGGATCTCCACATTTTGAGCACTTGAGAACACTTCGGCCTACAGGTTTTACAAAGTTCCTTTTGAAATGATTTTTGTAAACTTGTCGATAAGGTCTTTGTCTTAATCTCTTCTTGACCTTTGGAAAATCAATCAAGCTATCACTTTCCTTCACAAATCCGAGGCCAGATTTGTTGTAATAAGGAATTTGGATGGAAATGATATGTTTCAAGGTTTCTGACCCTTTTGAAAACTTGGAAGTAATTTCTAAAATTTCCTTTTTGAAAATAGCATTTCCTTTGGAAAGAAAATCTCGACTTTCCTTGATTTGTTGAAATCCCTTTTGAAGGAAATTGATTTTTTCTTTTTGTGAAACATCCTGTTGCCTCAGTGATGTATTTTCCTTTTTCAGAGAAGAGATTCTTTTAAGAGCAGCTTTAAATTCAAGGCATAAATTGTCAATGTAATTCGATACTTCAGAAGTCATTTCAGAATGCTTTACCTCGATTTCTACATTGGGATCAGAATCTGAATCTGAGTCTGAATCTGATTTTGCCATAAGACAGATATCATCGTCACTGTCTTCACATTTTGTGTCACTCCAGGTTTCTGCCTTTAAGGCCTTCTTTGCTTTCTCAAATATGGTCTTCTTTTTCAGAAGTGAACAGTTAGGCTTAATATGTCCACGTTTCCTACAGTGAAAGCATATTATATCATTTGCTTTTTCTGTTTCATCGGTAGACTTATTTTTCTCAAATAGCTTCTTTCCTTTGAGGTTTCTTCCTCTGATCTTCATCTTCTTATACTTCTTTATGAAGAGAGCTAGTTCTTCATCATCAACGTCTTCATTTTCAGAATCTGCATCAGAATCAATGTTAGTTTTTAATGCAATTGACTTATTACCTCTGGATTCATTCTCCTCATTCCGATGTTCAATCTCATATGATTGCAGAGTTCCAATCAACTCATTTACTGATAGAGGCTTGAACTTTTGTGTCTCTCAAAGAGATGTTTTGATATTATCCCACTTCATTGTGAGTCGTCTCAGTAATTTGTTGACTTTCATTGCATCTGGAACTGGTTGTACTTGATATGCAAGACCGTTTACTATATCAGTAAACCTGTCATACATGTCAGCAATTAATTCTTCAAGCTTCATTTTGAAGGATTCATATTGACTAAGCAAAAGATTGATTTGAGTTTCTTTGGCTCGATCTGTTTCTTCATAAGTGATGTGAAGCGTATCCTAGATTTCCTTAGCTGATTCACAAGCAGCAATTTTTTTATATTCAATAGAAGATAGAGCACAATATAAAGAATAAATTGCTTTGGAATCTAAGGTTTCTCTTTTGGATATCTCAGTTTGAGATAAAAGAGGGTCTTTGATTTGCTTGCATCTGCATTTTCAGAAGATTTTGGCTTGACTCCTCTGATGATGATATCCCATTGCATGTGATCAATTGACTTAATGAATACATTCATCTTATTCTTCCAGATGCTATATTCCTTGCCATCGAAGTATGGTAGTCTGTTGTTACTTTAACCTTCAATGAGACCTAGAGCACCATAGCTAGCCATATAGATCGTTAACTCAGAAGTAAAACACTTCTATAAACAAGCAACCTGCTCTTATACCAATTGAAGTAGCTAGCAAGGATCACCTAGATGAGGGGTGAATAGTTGATTTTAAACAATTTATGTGGAAATGAAAAACACAGTTGAGTCTGAATAAAATTCAGATTCAAAGCAGTTTATATAGACAGTGCTTCTGATATGCAGTGTGCAAAGTAATAGAATAGAGATAGAAAAACTACACACAAGTTTATAGTGGTTCGGCTTATAGCAAGCCTACGTCCACTTCCCATGCTACAGCCTACTGCCTGGATTTCACTAATCAAATCAATGAGAAGTTGCAGCAAGTTGTGCCGCTAAAACTCAAGCACTTCTCCTCGAAGCTGGTGCTGCTTATACCAAGCTAATAGATCACATTATCTTACACCTAAGCACACTTATAACACTGTCTACACCTCTCAAATGATTACACGTTTAACCTCACGAAAGATAAGAGATTTAATTGGAGTATGCTCAGACTTTGGACTTGTTGATTCTGAATTTTGTCTTTCTTCCGCTGCTCGTTGATCTCCTTAAATACTCATCTATTTTCACACTAGCCGTTGGACAGCTATTAGAGGATCATCTTCCAATCTTCACTTTGGACAAATTTGTAAAGTAAGGATTTGAGTAGCCGTTGGATGACAGATTTTGAATCCCAATGATTATGGTCGCTCATACAATCAGAATCTTGGTTTTCATAAGTAGAGCTTTATCCGTTGTAATGCATGCTTGTTGTAATCTTTGATTGTCAATCAATTTGATTTAGATTGATATCAAAGCTTTCCTTTTGTGAAATCTATACCAGATAACTAGCTGTTATGTTTGGTTCTGCATTCTGTGTTTGAAGAAATTTTGCGTCTACGTCTGCATTTGAAAAACTTCTGCATCTGAAGAATTTCTGCGTCTGCGTCTACATCTGAAAAACTTCTGCGTCTGCATCTGAAAAACTTCTACGTCTAAAGAATTTCTACGTCTGCGTCTGCATCTGAAAAATTTCTGCGTCTGAAGAATTTCTGCGTTTGCTCTGCATTTGAAAAACTTTAGCGTCTGAAGAATTTCTTTTTAGTTCTGAGTCTGAATCTCTTTTGCTTGCAGTTCTTTCACAATAAAACATTCATGGATAGTTTTGTCAACTTCAAAATCAATGTAAGTTTTCCTCAACAATAATTATCCATTATATTGTGACCACTTAAAATGCACGACTTCTTGATGGAAAAAATCATCTGAAAGGGTGCAAATGGATATAAATGGGTCTTCTAAGCGAAACCCTCTTGTACCAGAAAACACACTACCACATTCGAGAGGGCAATTGGCTAGAGATGCTCCTCACCAATCGTTCAATGCTTGACAATTTAGCTTTTCAATCAAATTTCATCGATGGTTGGAGGTTAGTAAAGAATCTTCACGTTTCCACATTCGACCATGATTATGCATGAATTTTGTTCATCCATGCAAAATCGGGATATTTAGTTCTCTTAGAATTATCTAACATTTGGTATCAAAGCAATATATACCTCTGCCTTGATGTTTTACGTCAGGATTTTGATTGAATTGAAAATTGGACAATTTGGGGCCTAGAGAGAAATTGCCGATTTTGGCCAAATTCCGATGACCCACAACCTGGCTTCAGACGAGTACGATCCCACCGCCATGGGCAACAAAAGCCATAAGTTAATGCGGCATATTAGTGATCGCCCAAGGTTACTCGAGCGGCGGAAGTAGTGGTGGCTAGGTTTTTGCGTTTGACGGAATTTTGCTTAATTCGGGCTAATTTCTTGGCTTTTTTTTTTTCCGAAACTTGGACCTGTGTGGTAGTGCCCGTGCGGTCTCCACAACTCACGACTTATTTTGCTCTAAGGTGGGCTGTAGGAGGAGACACGGGTGGTGGAAGGAGCAGCGGCAACGGCGAGCGCCACGAAAGAGTGTTCGCATGAAATGGAAGAAGGCGTGTGCGCACCACGCGCCCGTGGGGAGCGCCAGGCGCGTGTATGGCACTCGTCACATGCGCCTGCTGCCACTCTCCTCATTTTTCGATTATGCCGCTTCCTTCTCAGAATTTCCGATTTTACCCTTTTGCCGCTGATTTACTGTTCTGCCCTTGACCGGTGGGGCCGTCAAAATAGATCTAAGACTCATATTACACCTATATTTATTAAAGTGGGTCACATGTAGATCACCTTAAAATTAAGATATGAATCATAAATGAATTTAAAAAAGAAAAACCTAAACAAAATGGGTATTATTTGGGTCTTTTACATACCCATTTTCAACCCATGCCAACTCTCTCTCTCCTTCCTCTCCGCTACCTAGACAAACGCCTCCCCGACGACACACAGCATCAACCTCTTCACCCCGACCACCACCTCCACCGTCTCCACCTGGTTCCGCCGCCATTCGCCCCGCTCCGTGGTCTACATCTCCTTCGACAGCATGGCCGACCTCGACCACTCCCAATTCTCCAAGCTCGCCCCCATGGCCTTGCCTTCGCCGGGCACCCCTTCCTCTGGATCGTTCGATCAGCCGACTAGCATAAGCTCCCTCGCAATCTCATGGACTCGATCCCCTTCAAGGAAGCCACAGTGCAATCAATTGGAGATACTCGCGATGCGATTCAATCGACAATGACAAAGCGCATGAAGAAGGAGGACACGAGCCCGTTCCCCACAGACCGGCCTTTTTCGAGGGACAACACGAGATAGACGAAGTGAACCCCAAGCCGGCGCATGACCTCGATGGCGGCTATCCCAGCGCAGTTCTAGAGGGGTTCTTGCTGAGTTTCTAGGCATTGTTCCTGGAGATGTCGGAGATGGGACCTCGCCGAAGTGGACGTTTGGGTCGACGCACGCGAAAACATGGTCGCTGAGGCCGTTGACGACGCAGCCGAGGAAATCAAAGCCAGGGTCGAGGTTGGCGACGGTCAAGGATTGGATTGGTCGGAGAGGTTGTGGTCGGCGGCGGAGATCTCTAAGTTTGAGCAACCAGACCTATCAGAAGAAGACGATGAACAGGAAAAAAAGAAACAAAAGAAAAAAATAAAATAAAAAATAAAGGAAAAGAAAAGAAAATATAAAAACATAAAAAATTCAGATTTTTTTAAAAGGTTATAAAATTTTTCCCACTAACATAAGAGTCATTTAGAAATATCATTTTTTTAAAATTTACAAAAAATATAAGTTTCCATTAAGTTAAATATTAAAATGTTTTAATAATATGGATTGGGCATGAGTCGAGTCAGGTGTGGGTCGTTATATTTGCACTACATGAAGATGGGTCAAAACGAATTGAATGGGTCAATATGAGTTGGACAATTTTTGACCCGATCTGACTTACCTGTTTGACACCCCTATTAACCGGTGTAATTATTGTTTTGCCCATTGGTTGTATTAATTTACGGTTTTGCCCTTTCATGCATTTTGTGAATATTTTATGCGTGAAATTAAATGTCTGGTGATCCATATATAATTTTATTTAATTAGAGATTAGCCACATCATCTCAAATTATCTTAAATTATATATTAAGAGTCTCTTGAGCACATTTAGAAAAGGACATTGATTGTAATTAATCACATTAATATGATGAATTTTATCCCGCAGGAATTTTCATTATATTAATATGATTAATTAGGATGAAAGATCATATTACTTTTTTTAATTTACCCATAGGGATTAAGAAAAGGAAAATAATATGATAGTTTACTCATAAAGTAATTATGAATCTATTTAAATTAAAAACTTAGCCCATAGGCAGTTTTAATATTATGCGATTCATATTTTATGACATGTTTTACAATGGTAAAGCATGACATACGTTTGATGTGCCTCAAATTTTGTGACATATGCATGTATGTTTGATATGCAGTTTTATAACCTGTGAATTTATCTGAATTTAAGAATGATGTTCCCGTTCTGAATGTTGAAAACTATAAAGTTTGGAAGGAGCTAATCTTTCTTCAATCGGGGTGTATGGACATTAACTATGCTATAAGGGAAGATGAACCACTTGCTCCGTTTGACACGAGCACTGCAGCTGAGATAGCCCTTTATGAACAATAGGAACGGTCCAACCGCCTTAGTGTGATGTTCATAAAGACTAAAATATATCCTAGTATCCATGATTCGATCACTCAGCATAGCAATGCTAAGGCTTTATTGGAGGCCATTGGTGCACAGTTTGTAACATTAGAAAAGACACATGTCATAACCCTAATTATGAAGTCTTCATCTTTAAAGCTCACTAGTATTAGAGGTGTACGTGAACACATCATGAAGATGAGGGAAATTGTGGCTCAGCTAAAGAACCTTGAGGTTGAGATATCTGAGTCTTTTCTTGTGTACTATATTTTGAACACTCATTCACAACAATATGCACCTTTCATGATCTCTTATAACACACATAAGAGTAAATGGTCAATTAATGAACTCATGACCATGTGTATTCAAGAGGAAGAAAGGCTGCTTATGGAATCGGGAGAGAGTGTTCATTTGGCAACACAAGAAAAGCATAAGGAGCGAGGCAATCGGAAGGGAAAGGGCAAAATACCTTCCCAAGCTGACATTAAGAAGGAATCCAAATGCTTCTTCTGTAAAAGGAAGGGGCATATGAGGAAGGATTGTGTCAGATTTAAAACTTGGCTCAAGAAGAAAGGTAATCTAACATCTTGTGTCTGTTATGACTCTAATATGGTTGATGTGAGTCACAACACTTGGTAGATTGATTCTGGATCTACAATTCATATTATGAATTTCATGCAGAGTTTTCAAAACCACCGAAAACCATTGGAAAGTGAACAATGTATCTATTTAGGAAATAAGATGCGTTCGCACGTGAAAGCTATTGGAACATGCATATTAGTTCTCAATAGTGGTTTTGTTGTAAATTTGGAAAGGATCTTTTATGTTCCTAGTTTTTCTAGAAACTTGATTTCAGTTTCAAGACTTATACCATTAAGTTATTCCTTTAACTTTTCATATTCAAATTTCAGTTTATCATTTAAATTTGAAATTGTTGGGAGTGATATTTTGTTTAATGGTCTTTTCCGAATCAATTTACAAGACAATGTCTTCTATAATGCAATGCATGTTTGTGATAATGCTAGTATAAAGCGATGTGTTGTGAATGAAGATTCCCCTATATTATGGCACTGGAGATTGGGATATATCTCCATAGATAGAATTAAGCGATTAGTAAATGATGGAGTACTAAGTATTTTGGATTTTACTAATTATGATACTTGTGTAGACTGCATAAAGGGAAAGTAGACCAACAAGATAAAGAAAGGTGCCAAGAGGAGTACAGAATTATTAGAAAGCATACATACATACATACATTTATAGTCCATACATGGACTCGTATGGTCATAAGTATTTCATCTTTTTCATAGATGATTTCTCACGATATATGTATCTCTACTTGCTTCGTAACAAACACAAAGCATATGATGCCTTCAAAGTATTTAAGGGCAAAGTAGATAAACAATGTGGTAAGCAAATTAAGATCATGATATCAGATAGAGGTGGGGAATTCTATAGTAGATACACTGAAGATGGACAAGCATCTGGTCCATTTGGAAAGTTTCTTCAAGAGCATAGGATAGCTGCCCAATACACCATGCTTGGTTCTCCAGACTAGAATGGTATAGCAGAAAGAAGAAACCTGACTTTATTGGACATAGTATGGAGTATGCTTAGCAACTCTAAACTTCCTAAGTATTTGTGGACTAAAGCTCTTAAGATGACAGTGTACATATTGAACCGAATTCCGACCAAAGCTGTTCCAAAGATGCCTTTTGAGTTATTTAAAGGTTGGAAACCGAGTTTGCGACATGTGCACATTTGGGGATGCCCGTCTAAAGTGAGAGTCTACAATCCACAAGAAAAGAAGTTAGATCCAAGGACTCTAAGTGCGTATTTCACTGGATATGCCGAAAAGTATAAGGGGTACAGGTTTTATTATCCATCTCACACCACTACGATCGTGGAATCAAGAAACGCTAAGTTTCTTGAAAATGACTTGATCAGTGGGAGCGATCAATCTTGGAACCTTGTTTATGAGAAAGATTATTCAGATGATCAACCTTCCATCCCAAGTAATAGATTGGTTGTTGTTCATAATACCCTTTTAGTTCAACTGGCTATTGAACAACCAATCATTAAAGTTCCACAACCTGCTGATATTGATCCGGTAGATCCAGTTGTTCAGCAATTACCAGAAACTATTGAATAATCAGTTGAACAACATGCTCCTCAGGTGAATGTTGATGCAACATTAGAAAGATCTACTAGAATGAAAAAATCAACAATTCCTAGTGATCATATAGTGTATCTACAAGAATCTAACTATAATGTTGGAACTAAAAATGATCTTGAAACGTTTTCACAAGCCATGAGTAGTGATGAATCCAATTTGTGGTACAATGCCATGAAGAAAGAGATGAGTTCTATGGCATCTAACAAAGTCTAGGATTTGATTGAGTTGCCTAATGGTGCGAGGGCCATTGGTTGTAAATGGGTCTTCAAAACCAAGAAGGACTTATTGGGTAACATTAAGAGATATAAAGCTGAACTCATTGCCGAAGGATTCACTCAAAAGGAAGGATCGATTAGACTGAAACATTTTCTCTTGTATCTAAAAAAGATTCTCTTCATATTATTTTGGCATTGGTTGCCCATTTTAACATGGAATTGCATCAGATGGATGTGAAAACGGCTTTCCTCAATGGGAAACTAGAAGAAGAGGTTTACATGAAATAACCAAAAGGATTCTCTTTTAGTAAAAGTGAGCATTTGGTGTGCAAGCTTAATAAATCTCTGTATGGCTTGAAACAAGCGTCCTGCCAATGGTATTTAAGGTTCCATGATGTCATCTCTTCATTCGATTTTGTAGAGAATGTCATGGATCAATGTATATACTAGAAGGTCTGTGGGAGCAAAATTTGTTTCCTTGTATTGTATGTAGATGATATTTTACTTGCAACCAATGATAAAGAATTGCTACATGAGATGAAACGATTCCTCTCTAAGAGTTTGGATATGAAGGATATGGGTGAGGCATCTTATGTCATTGGCATTAAGATCCATAGAAATAGACCTCGAGGAATTTTAGAAATATCTCAAGAAACGTATATCTATAAAGTCTTAGAGAGATTTCAGATAAAAAAGTATTCACCAAGTATAGCACCTATTGTGAAAGGTGATAGGTTTAATTTGAACCGGTGCCCAACGAACGATCTAGAAAGGGAATAAATGAAGAAAATTCCATATGCTTCTGCTGTCGGAAGCTTAATGTATGCTTAGGTTTACACTTGACCTGATATTGCTTTTATTGTGGGAATGTTGGGAAGATATTAGAGTAATCCAGATATAGACCACTAGGGAGTTGGATAGAAAGTTATGAGGTACCTTCAAGGTACCTATCACATTCTTATGTATAAACAGACTTGATTAGTACTTCCACTATGGAGACTGAGTTTGTTTCATGTTTTGAGGCCACCTCACATGGTGTGTTGTTAAAAAGTTTCATATCAGGGCTTAGAGTTGTTGGTTCTATTTCTAGGCCATTAAAAATATATTATGACAATTCAGCTGTAGTTTTTATGGCTAAAAATGTCAAAAGTGGTAGTCGAAGTAAGCACATTGACGTTAAGTATTTAGCCATAAGGGAGCATGTTAAGGAGAATATAGTGGTCATAGAACACGTTAGCACTGAATTTATGATAGCCGTTCCTTTAACTAAAGGCATGCCACTAACGAGTTATAAGTATCATCTGGCTAGGATGGGAATTGGTCTCATCATGTGATTTGTCATCATATGGATTTTTTTTGTAGTACGAACTCTTATTTAGTTGTAATGTTATTCTCAATTTTTGGTGTACACATTCTGTTGTTTCTGAGAAGAACAATCTCTGGACCCAGGATAAACATAAAGTTTATTCATAAAGTTATGCTATCACATACAAGCTGCTAAAATACATTGTGATACATGGAAATAATACTCGTTTAAAGAGGACTTATCATCATGATTCATGTGTTTTATTTCAGCATGAAGTTTTTTTGTGGATTTGGTTTGATATTCATTGATGCAATGTTGGGATTAAGTGGGAGAATGTTGTAATATCAATAATATGATCCCAAATTCGGTTTATTATTCCCACATTTAGTTAATTCTATTAACGTTTATTCTCGACATTAAATTGCGTGATAATTGTCCATTATATTGTGACCACCTAAAATGCACGACTTCTTGATGGAAGAAGTCATGTGAAGGGGTGCAAATGGATAGAAATGGGTCTTCTAAGCCAAACCCTCCCATATCAGAAAACACACAATCACATTTAAGAGGGCAATTGGCTAGAGATACCTTTCACTGATCGTTCAATGCTCGATGATTCAAGTTTTCAATCAAATTTCATCAATGGCTGGAGGTTAGTAAACACTACAAAAAAAAACAAGGATTTATAGACGGAAAATTGGCGATGAATAATTTTTCGTTGCTAATTTGCAATGGAATTAGCGACGAATTTTGTGACGGAAAAAAATCCATCGCTAATTTGTGACAGAATTTGCCACGAAAAAAAATTCATGGCTAATTTGCGACAGAATTAGCAAGGAATTTTTTTCTGTTGCTAATTTGCGACGAAAAAACATGTTGTCACTAATTTGCGACGGAATTTGCCACGAAAAAAAATTCGTCGCTAATTTGCAACGAAATTAATGACAAATTTTTTTCTGTTGCTAATTTGCGACGGAAAAAAATGTCGTTGCTAATTTGCGATGAAAAAAGTCCGTCGCTAATTTGCAATGGAATTTGCGACGAAAAATTATTCGTTGCTAATTTGCGATGGAGGTAGCAACTTATTTTTTTTTCGTTGCTAATTTTGCGATGCAATTTGCAATGAAAAATAAATTCGTCGCTAATTTGCGACGGAAAATAAATTCGTCACTAATTTGCTGATTGTCCCCCTCGCTATTTGTAATATACCCCTACCCTAAATTTCTCTCTCTCCCTGCTACTTCCTCATATTCCTCTTTGCTATTCTCCCTCCCTTCCTCTCCCTCTTTCATTTCTCTCGATAAACTTCTCTGCGCATGTAAATCAGTCTCGGTAAAGCTTTTCTGTGGGTAAGTGACATGGCTAATAAATGACAAAGACGGTTCATCGCAAAACTATTCATTGCTAGATTCGAATTTTTTTTTATTTTATTGACTTTTTTTGCTCTTTTTTTTTTCCTAAAGTCTAACGTTGTCGTCGAACCGGCGACCAGTGAGATCTTGCCGACCATGAGCGAGGTCACTGGACCTCGCCGGCTATCTGGGCGAAGCCGAGCGGCCTTGCATGGCCGCCGCCGCTGGACCTCGCCGCGAGGTCCAACGGTGCTCAGATCTGGGAGGCGAGGTCGAGCAACGGCCTCGCCATGGCCGCTGTTGGACCTTGCAGCAAGGTCGAGCGACGGCCATGGCCACCACTCAACCTCGTTGCGAGGTCCAACGGCAGCCATGGCGAGGCCGCTGCTTGACCTCGCCCATGGCTGACAAGGTGACCTCGCCCATGGCCATGGCGAGGCCGCTAGACCTTGCCCATGGCCAGTGAGGTCCAACTCGCCAGCCTCAGCTGGTCACCAGACCGGAGAAAAAAAAAATTCGAAAAAAAATTGAAACAAAATTATTTTAAAAAAAATCCGAAGTCATTTTTTTTAGGTACGTGTCCATTTGAAAGTCTCGCAGATGAAGTGAACTTTGTAATTCTTATCAAATTAAGTACTTTCTACTACAAAGATTTCAGTCAAATACTTAGGTAAGTCTTCTTGACATGGTAATATTTTCATTTTTTTAATTTCAAAGTAATTGTTTCGTCAAAAATAAAATTTTAATTTTTTAGAATTTTATGGTTTTAATTAAGAAAATTTTATGGTTTTAATATTTTACGAGATTTTTTTTATTTTTATATAGACACAATGCAAAGAGATAGGGCTTGGATGTATAATAAGAACTTATCTGGACGTCGAAGATTGACTGATGAGTTTCGTACTGGGTTGGAAGTATTTTTGGACTTTGCTAGTAGTATATATGAGTTAATAGATGAAAATAAGTTATGTTATCTGTGTAATAAGTGCAGTAATGGTAAATTTCATGTGTGTGATAAAGTTAGAGAATATTTTTATAGATTTGGGTTTACTCCAAACTACTATAATTGGACTTGCCATGGTATACCATTTATATCTGATGAAGGATATTGAATAAATGACCAATTTTCAGTTAGGGAAGAATGTAGCTATTATGACCAATTGAATCCATACTAGAGGATGGTGATTGATGTAGCTGGTCTGAATGTTGTTTCAAATTCGAACCATGCAAGTACTAGTTTTACTCAAACACTTGATCAATTGGAAGAGATAGGAGTAAACAGGTTTTGATGAGAATGTGTGTAATGAAACTTTTTTGTCTAATCAGTTTTAGGAAGTGTTGAAAGCAGCAGATAAACTTTCATGGATGGGTTGTGACAACCACACTCTGTTATCAGTGATAACAAGATTGTTAAATATTAAGGCAGAGTATAATGTGTCTGAAAATTACTTTAACTCTTTTGTTGAAGTAATGTGGGAAACAATGCCTTGTGATAACATCATGTCAAATGATTTTTACGATATGAAGAAGTTAGTGGATAACTTAGGTTTTCAAGTTGAAAGGATTGATGTTTGTAGTAGGGGTTGTATGTTATATTTGAGAGATGATGAAAATGCAAAATCTTGCAAATTCTGTAGCCAACCTAGGTTCAAGATTAACAGGAGGCAGAGTCGTAATCAGAAGCATAGACCATGCAAGCAAGTGTTTTATCTGCCTTTAATCCCCAGATTGCAAAGGTTTTATGCGTCTCAAGCCACTGCTGAACATATGACTTGACATGCAAATCATGAAACAAAAGAGGATCTAATGTGTCATCCTTTAGATACAGAGGCATGGAAACATTTTGATAGAACATACCCTGAGTTTGCGATAGAGCCTCGAAACATTAGGTTAGGTCTTTGTGCTAATGGATTTGCCCCATTTGGAAAATTAGGAAAAAGTTATTCATGTTGGCTAGTTATCTTAACTCCGTACAATCTTTCACCCAGTATGTGTAAGAAAACACCTTATATGTTTTTTACATTAATCATGACTAGCCTGCAAAATCTAAAAAAAATTGATAGATATTTATATGCAACCATTGATTGAAAAGTTATAATAGCTATGGGATGAAGGTGTCGATACGTATGATGTTTCTATTGATCAAATATTTGTAAGGAAGGCTGCTCTTCTTTGGACGATAAATGACTTTCCAGCTTATGGAATGTTATCTGGATGAAGTACAGCTGGGATCTTAGGATGTTCGATATATTTGGAGGGATCAAAGTCATTCAGATTAAGACATGATAAGAAACCCAGCTATTTTGACTGTCACAGACAATTTTTGCCGTCGAATCATATATTCAGAAGGAACAAAAAAGAGTTCATCAAAAATATGATTGAAAGAACACATCCACCATTAAGGTTGACTGGTAATCAAATTTAGGAACGAGAGTAGGACTTTCTACCTGTTGTTGAAAACGCTTATGGCATAACTATTATGTACGAAAGTACATATATGTGGACTAAATGCAGTATGTTTTAGGATCTACATATTAGAAGGCCCATTTTATTCATTATAATCTTGACATCATGCACATTGAAAAGAATGTTTTCGACAATATTATAAATACTGTGATGGATGTCACTAGAAAAATAAAAAGCAACTTGAATGCAAGAAAAGACATGAGTGATATTTATTATTGGGCAACACTAGATGTGGATGCAAGCAGCAAGGGACAAAAACCAAAAACAGTTTATACATTGGATAAGGAGTAGAGACGAGTCGTTTGTTAATGGTTGAAATCTGTGCGGTTTCTTGATGGATATGCTTCGAATATCGGGAAATGTGTTGATTTGAACGAATGTAAGTTGACAGGATTAAAGAGTCATAATTGTCACATATTTATGAAAAGACTGATTCCAATAGCTTTTAAGGAACTTCTACCAAACTTTGTATGGAGCGCTATTACAAAGTTAAGTAATTTCCTTCATAATAGTTGTTCAACAATATTAAAAGCATCATACATGGAAAAACTAGAGAGAGACATTCCAATTATTCTTTGCAACATAGAAAGGATATTTCCTTTATCGTTTTTTGATTCAACGGAGCATTTCTTAGTTCATTTGCCTTATGAGGCTAAAGTTGCAGATCCAGTCCAAATTCAATTGATGTATCTATTTGAAAGGTAAAATTTTTTTCAAAATAAATTTCAAAATACTTTATTATATATTATGTTCTGATAAACTTCTTTTTATTGCAACTAGGTTCTTATATCATTTGAAGAAAAAAAGTGAAGAATAAGGCATGTGTTGAAGCTTCAATTTGTAATGCATATATTGTGGAAGAAGTGACAACATTTGCATCATACTATTTTGAGCCGCACGTGTAGTGCAAGAGACAGAGAGTAGGAAGAAATGATGAGGGTTTCATTGATCCCAATTGCAAATTATTCTCTATTTTCAATTATCTCGGTCGACCAAATGGCGCATGTAAGTTTCGTTGCTTAACAGGCGAAGAACGGCAGGCAGCCTATACATATATTTTGCTGAACTGTCCAGAAGTGGAGACATACTTCGAGTAAGTGTATATTTGCAAATATATGTATTGCATGTCAAATATTTACTAATATATAAATGCAAATTGTTAATAGGATTTCTCAAACTTCAATGTATAGACTACCACCAAATGAGTTTGACCGTTTACATGATGAACAATTTGTAGCATGGTTTAAAACATATGTAAGTTGCCTATGGACCAAAACCAAGTTATTAATATTTTATACATCATTTAAATATATATATATATATATATATTATTGACTTTACGTGTGTAACCTTAGGTTCATAGCAATCATGATCAAGTTGAAAAGTGATGATTGCTATATCATCTGTCATGGGGTCCAAAGTCAAGAGTACGAACTTGGGCAGTATATTTCATAAACGGGAATAATTTTCACACTCAAGAATATGGAATGGGAAAAGCTACAATGAATATTAGTGTGTGTGTGTGTTCAGTTATCTAATGGTGGCAATTCAAAAGATGATTTTTATGACTTGTTGGATGAAATCATGGAGATAGAGTACCCCGGATCATTAATGCGGGTTATGTCACGCCCCACACCCTACGGCACGTCACATCCCTCGCAAAGGTCGATACGAGTGTGACGTCTCAGGACGCGTCGCCAACCTAACGCCCAACACAGAAATTAAAGCATATGCGGAAGCAATACAACACCCGAACAATTTAAAACCATGAAACCAAGGATAGCCACGCAACAAACAATATGGACAAATATACACTTGCATTGACATCGGGAAACATATACAATATTCATACACAGCCTACGCTCAAAAATCAAAAGCGGGTCAACGGCCACCATCATCAAAAAGGAGGTATGTGGCTCTACGGTCAAGCACTATATCTAGCCGGGGCTCCTCTCAGAACGTATCGGTATGCCTGCCATCCTCAAGGCTGGGAGTCTGAAAAGTTTGGTTTAAACAATAGTGAGAATAAATCTCAGCGAGTAGGCCTCCTAAACCTAAATTAAGCTAATATGTACCTCTTGACGAGTACCAACAACACAGTCTATACCATAAATGACTTAGGCCCTCGGGCCCAAATTCAAAATTTACTTGACCCTGCAGGTTAGGCACTTGATATACATAATCGCAATAATGCCATAGAATTCAATCATGGCACATATACGCATACCACTTAGTCACGATGCATGTCATGCATATGCTCGTGCTTACACTCACGCTCATGCCTCATTAATGTATTGTCGCACACTTGCACTCTTGCATACTTGCCATTTATCAATTTCTCCTCCAACCCGCGTTAAACGCATCAGGTCCATCACTTCGACATCGATCTCTAGCCCGCATAAAACGCATCAGGCTGATGGCACAACACCCGCGTAAAACGCATCAGGTTTGGCCATCTTCCGGTAGTCCGGGTGTCGTCTCACATAACACGCCTCAGGACGGGTTCAATACCCTGCGTAAAACGCATAGGGGATTTATGTGATCACACATCCACAATCACCAATTATTATCTGAGCCCCGCGTAAAACGCATCAGGACATTTTAGGTGATCACATGCTCATGTCATTCGTGCACACTCATATATGCACATGCCATGCCAATGTTCGAGATGCACACTCATGGCCATGACGTTCACGCTTAGGCATTCAAGAATTTCACAATGAGCAATGAACATGACTCGGCTATTTATTCCAAACAACGCCACAACATGCTCAGTTCACATTTCAATATGCCCAACCAACATAATAGAACGTTCACTAAGCAATTCAAAACACCCTTGTATGGCACATGATCTACGCACAACAATTCATGCATTTGGATCAACATGAAATCACGCACTCGAGGCCCGCCAAGAGACTCCATTCTTCGTCACACTAGGCATATGACATGGCATCATAAAAATCAATCACGATAAAGTACAATTCAGCCACTCATTCAGTCAATCCAAGTATTTCCGGTAATTATACCATTAAACCCCAAATTGATCGCGCCTTGTTCAATTCAACCTCGGTATGGACAGCCACCAAACAGCTCGTTCTAGGCCAATAAATATCCTCAAAATACTCCATTTGGCTTCCCAAAACATCACCCAAGTCAGCCATCATGAGGACCAAACTAGGCGCGCACTATAATCCGCAATTGAACCCGAACTTACTCCAAACTTCGGCCGATTCAATCCAATATGTCCAGCCATCGCACAGCCCATTCTAAGTCTTTAAACCTCAATTAAAATTATCACACTAAGTTGCAAAATAGCCACAAAAACAGCCTTCATACGGTCCACAAATTTCATCCGCCAAGTCCACAATCTCGCCCAAATCAAGGCATCTATGCTTCACCACATCACAGCACTCCATAGTCCACTAAACCTCGATCAAATCATCACTCTCGATCACCAAATGCGCCACAAAAATCAGCCCCTAACAGCCTCCACACTTTAACCCATAAATTACCCTAATTTAACCTCTAAAACTCATCTAGAAATGTAAATTAGCCTAATTAGGGTTTAGGATTGTACTCACTTGAAATCTTAAGCTCCTAAAAGAGGCTGAACAGGTGGCAAGACGGCTGAGTAGCGGCGGAGCAAAAGGCGGCGACGGGCGGTCTTCACGGCGGCGGCACCGACGGCGGCTTGCGGATGCCGATCCTAGGCGGAGGGGGTTGCTCACACGGCTGGGAAGAGGAGAGAGAGAGAGAGAGAGAGAAAATGGGGTGGCTGGCTAGTGGTGAGGCGAGGGGAATGGCAGTACACGGCGGCGGTGGCTTCCTGGCGGGCGGCCGAGAGAGAGAGGGAGCTCATGGGAGAGGGAGAGAGGAGGGAGTGGCCGGTGATGGTGGTGGTGGAAATGAGATGGAGAGAGAGACTAGAGAGTATATAGAAAGAGTGAGATGGTGGGGTAGTTGAACCACTTTCCCAAGAATGACCAATTTGCCTCTAATCCAAGGGTAGAGATTTATTCTATCTAAAATATCTAGGGGCACAAATGTCCAACATTTACAGCATTATTGGGCTGAAACAAATTATTATAAAACCTCAAAATAATCTTCAAATAAACCCAAAATTCGGAATCCAAGCTTAAGGGTACAAGGGCAAAACGGTAATTTTCCGGTCCTGGGTCAACTTTCCAAATTTCGACTCTATTGATTCCAAATATGAGTGGTCACATAAAAATGACGTTGTCCTTGCAAAAATAGTTGCGCATGCCCACAAAATTCGACACCGAAGTCCGTGCTCAATTCCACGATCAATTTAACTCAATTTGCGGTTTTAGCGTCTCTCACTAACGGGCGGCTGTTTAGAGGTTACGCGTATCAACCTAGGGTACTCGAGTCGTGACGATGTCGATTTCCTAGAGAACACGAGGATTTATCGCTAGTCCTGGGGGTCGCGGTCGTCCGAAACAAGTTCAGGATTGTTCGCCGCACACGTACTCTCGGTTGTGCGGAATTACCTGCTGTCCGATCATACGTCGTCGGTCGAACCAATTCCGTCACTCTCCTTGGACTGGCCCACATTAGCACAAAATATCATCTCGTCGTATTTCGGAATCGGACTCAATTCACGGTCGAGCTTTTGGGTCCACGTACTGTTTTTCCTAGTTAGCCTTTCCTTATTGGTCAGTATCCCGAGATTGATCAAATCTAGGCGAAACTTACTGAAACGCAATGAGAAATAATATTAATTTCATTGATAATGAAAGTGGGTCGAATTTCGGGATGTTACAGGTTGTGTTATTTAAGTGCATGTAGTTCAACCCTGTTAAAGGAATGAAGGTGCGTACGAAGTTTAATTTGATTGAAATAAATCACAAAAAAAGATATATGAAATACGAACCATTTGTGTTGACACAACAAGCAATTCAAGTATATTATGCATCATATCCTTATTTGAAACGTGACAAAACTGATTGGTGGGCTATATGTAAAACCAAAGTACAAAGAAAAATTGAGGAACATTGGAAGGATATAACATATTAACAAGATGAAGTTTGTAACATGGTTCAAACTAAGGAATATAACATTCCAACTCTACGAGATCCATGTGGAAGAATGATAGATATAGATCCGGAAATTCGCGAATCAAATTTAGAAGGTGTTGCAGAATCTGATTTCGAGACACAGAATGATGACGATGACGATGATAATGATGATGACGACGATGATGCTCATGAAGAAGATGAAGATCAAGATGAAGACAAAGGTGAAGATGAAGATTTAGATTTTTTAGGCTTTTTACTAATTATTTCGTAATTATTATTATAATTATTATGACAAGAGATTATTGTTGTTGTCATATTTATTATTATTGTTGTTGTCGTAATTATTAGTATTGTTATTGTTGCTGTTGTTATTATTGTTATTGTAATGGTTATTATTATTATTATTATTATTATTATTGTTGTTGTTGTTGTTGTTGTTGTTGTTGTCGATTATTACTATTCCTATTATTGTTACTGAAACGTTATAGTCGGGAAAAAAATGAATTAGGCGTATTAGCCACGGATTTAGCCACAAATTTGAAGAATAGGCTAGTAGAAATGAAATTCATGGCTAAATCCGTGGCTAATTTGCCATGGATTTAGCCATGAATTTTAAAAAAAAAAAAAAATTGGGATTTGTGGGTATTTTTTTAAAATTCGTGGCTAAATCCGTGGCAAATTAGCTACTGATTTAACCACGAATTTGAAAAATAGGCTAGTAGAAATGAAATTCATGGCTAAATCCGTGGCTAATTTACTACGGATTTAGTCACGAATTTTAAAAAATTGAATTAGGAGTTTGCGGGCATTTTTTTAAAATTCGTAGCAAATTAGCCACGAATTTCATTTCCACCAGCCTATTTTTCAAATTCATGGCTAAATCCGTGCTAATTGGCCACGGATTTAGCCACGAATTTTTTAAAAAAATTGAATTAGGGGTTTGTGGGCATTTTTTTAAAATTCGTGGCTAAATCCATGGTAAATTAGCCACCAATTTAGCCACCAATTTAATTTCTACTAGCCTCTTTTTCAAATTTGTGGCTAAATCCATGGCAAATTAGCCACGGATTTAGCCATGAATTTAAAAAAAATTGAATTAGGGGTTTGTAGGCATTTTTTTAAAATTCGTGGCTAATTTGCTACAGATTTAGCCACGAATTTAATTTTTACTAGCCTATTTTTCAAATTCGTGGCTAAATCTGTGGCTAATTAGCCACGGATTTCAAAAATAGACTAGTAGAAATGAAATTCGTGGCTATATCTGTGGTAAATTAGCCACGGATTTAGCTATGAAAAAAATATTAGGGTTTGCCACGACAATTTTATATTTCGATTCGAATTTGCCACGACAAAATTAAAATTCGTGGCTAATATCGTGGCAAATTAGCCACAAATCTGTGGCTAATATGCGACGGAATTAGCCACGAATTTTAATCTGTGGCTAATATGCCATGATAGTAGCCACGAATCTTAATCCGTGGCTAATTTTGGCGAAAATTAGTAAAACGGCGTCATCATCAAATCCGTGGTATTAGGGTTTTCTTCTCTTCGAGGGTTTCTTCTTTTCCTCTTTTGCCTCTTCTCTGTCTCTCTGTCTCTGTCTCTCTCTCTCTCTCGATTCTCGGCGACCTTCGACATTCTTCGGCGTTCTTCGGCATGATTCTTGGCGTTCTTTGGCGGGGGATGCTAGGAAGTGCAAGGACATCCAACGCGAGGATCCTCGTTCGAGAGTTTTAGAGGTACGTTCGAGAGTCTTCAAATCTATGGATGTTTGCTTTTGCTTCTGCTTCTTCTGCTTCTGCTTCTGTTGTTTGTGTTGGGTCTGCTGTTTTTGCTTTTGCTGGACGACTTAGCTTGGGTCTGCTAGCTGGTTTTAGGTCTGCTGTTTTGGTTATGTTTGGGCGAAACAGATTTGATTCTATTTTGGTTCTGCTTGGGCAAAACAGATTTGATTCTGTTTTGTTTCTGTTTTGATTCTGCTTGCTTGCTAGTTTTGGTTATGTTTCGCCCACGAATTTGATTCTGTTCGTGGCCGAAACAGAATGGTGCTGTTTCGCGGGCGAAACAGACTGGTTCTATTTCGCCAGTGAAATAGAATGGTTCTGTTCGTGCACGAAACATAATGGTTGACTGTTAGCCATAAATGGAATTTCTAGCGAATTTTTTTTGTTCGTTGAGTGGAAATGAGCTAAAATTTGATCGGATTTAGGTTGAAATTTGGTAGGAATGAGCTGAAATTTCGTCGGATTTGGATTGAAATTTGGTTGAAATTCGTTTGAAATTTGGTTGGAAGGAGGTGAAATGTGGTCGGAATGAGGTGAAAGTCGTTTTTTGGCATTTCAGAGTCATTTACATGGGTTTTTGAGCAAAAAATCATTTTGGATGAACAATGTTTTCAGTTCGATTTTAGTTTTTTTTTTTGCGTTTCAGAGTCGTTTCATTATTATTTTATTTATATCTAGGTTTGAATATTGAAACCAATAAAAAATAGGCTATAATGTGAAGACGAATGTCATGTAGGTTTGTTGTAAAAGGTGGGGCGGACTGCGATTTGGGCGAATACCAGAAAGGGAAGGCCAGCCTTTTGATTTTTGGCAAATAGTGTGTGGTATATCCTCTTGTTGAATCTTGATTTCAAGGTGTTTAGTTCTGGGTGGGGCATTGGTATCAAAGCCGGTGGTGAATACATAATTTGTCGATAAATGAAAATCTTTAAACTTATTCTACAACTCTAGTGGCTAGAAGTTAATTTTCTTTTGATGAATATTATGCTGTTTGCTACCACCGACCATTTCTGTTTGTTGTTTGCTGGAAGTTAATTGGTGCTATTTGCTCCAATTCTTTTGATGAATATTGGGCTGCAACTCCCTATTTTACTGTTGTACGACCAGAAATTAAGCTCGTAGACATTTCCGGATAACTTGCTTTTTTATCAAGGGCCAAGTTTATCTCTTGCTCTCAAAAACAAAATGGTAAGTTTCACGACGTACATCATTATATGTCCCTAATATATGTTCATATTTTTTAACATATTTGTCTAACCTTCTAACTTGTTAGTATAAATGTGAAAGTCACATGCGTCGTGGTGTAGCTTCACAAAGAAGACCATTCCCTTCCCTTTCCTTGTCCTCATCCTTGTACCTTTCCTCTTCCCCTGCCCTTTCATCTAACCCTCAACCAGTACATGCTGATGGACACATTGGCCCTTCCTCCGACCCTCAAATGCGAACCAGATTTACTTCAGTTCCATCACCTTCGATTCCACCTTCTTCTTCAATGCAATACTCGAATAATGAAGAAGATAACCAATTCATGATATTCCCATTTGGAAATTCGTAAGTACTTCATTTTTTTTAAGTATATGTAAATTATTATGGATGTCAACTGAATTGTCCGTATGCTACTTATGTTGTGAGGAAACTTAATAAAATAATCAATAATTGTTGGATGGGGCAGTATAGTAGTTAGACCACCGCTCCAAAAGAAGTGAAGGAATTGTGGTGGAATGAATTCAAGGTAAGTTTTATCCTTCTATTTTCTTACAAACTAAGTTTAGTTTAGCATACTGAGTGTATAATTGTTTTTCTATTAATTGCTTGCAGCGGAAGTTCAGGTGAGATGAAACGGAAGAGAAAGAAGTTAGAAAAAATTTTAAAAATAAAGTCGGTGATCACATGCAAAATGTGATGAATAGAGCAAAAAGAAGTCAAGAAAAGCCGGATTTTATTACGGCTGACAATTAGGCGGAAATTAAAAGAACTTCGGACACCGAAAAGCATAAGCAAATCAATGAAATAAATAAGAAGAATCGAGCTTCTGGTTCTAATGAAGGGTTTGCTACATTTGTTGGGGGTTCTATCAATATCAGGGAGCATAGAAAAAGAATGGTAAGTCTGTTAAACAAGTTATAAGTTAATTCAATGATTACTCATGTATGTTTATATTTTGTAGGTAGATGAATTGGGGACAGAACCGATATTTATAGCTATATTTGAACGCACATTTCAGAAAAAAGATAAGACATGGACTGGCGTTCGAGCAAAAGCTATTAAGGTATATATGTAAGGTTATATTTTGTAGTTATATATATAATTTTTTTTTATTTTCATCTATATTGTTAATGTATGACAAATATGATAAACTTGTAATGAGCACTGCTATTAGTGGTGGTGCTAGTGATGGTGATGGTGATGGTGTTGCTGCATCCAAACCATTGGTTGACAATATGACATTATAGGTGGAGGCATTGGGTGGAATGAGAAGAGGTCAAATATTTGGAAGGGATATTTGTCAAGGATATACACAATGCCGGCTACTGCAACTTCATCCTCTAATGCGACTTTTTTAAGGAGGACATGGCACGAGCAAATGACCCAATAATTAAGCCAACTGTAACATTTACTTGTACAGAAGGATGAAGAAATAAGATGAGTGAAACAACATTTGCAATTGATCATGCGACACCTCAACCTCGATCACGATAACGTTCCTCCTATACCTCCCTCTAATCCAGTAGGTGATGGGCACAATGACGAGCAACACAATGATAATGAGATTGCTGATGATGATGATGATCCTTGCTAGTTAAAATTTCCAAACTCGAGGGTAAGTTTGCTTCAGCATTATCTATTTATTTATAGGACAAGTTATTAGTTGTTGCATTTGTTCAATGCACATGTAGCGATTCTATTAAAAGTTCAACAACTGTTGTTGCTATCTCTCTCCCTTGTTCTCGCACGCACATGCATTCTAGGAATAGAGTTGCTAGGGTCTGAATTACTTGGCATTGATTCTTTTAAGAATTTTTGGAATGATCAAGATGCCATACTGTGTTGTTATCTGTTATTTGTATTACTCAAATTTGTTAAAAATGAATTTTGCCATGTATGTAATTAGGAATGATTAATATAGACTACGTGACTACGTGAAAGAACTTCTTGGCAAGATCAATAGTTAGCAACAAGAGAGCGAACTAGATTTGTTGGATCTTTTCAAGGATTTTTCATACAAATTTAGTGCTTTATTCCATTTCTTTCTTTTTTGTGTTTGTTCTTGTCTTGACTGCGATTCTATCAATATTAAATATAAATTCTATAATTGCTATTAATTATATTTCAAATTGAAATTGTCCCTAAACAACATTCGTCGTAGACTTCGTCACTAAATTATTCATTAAAATTTGTCACCAAATTTGTTTCAGAATAATGTTCATGGCAAAAGTCAAAATTTTTCGTTGCAAATTAGTGACAAATTTTTGCCATGAATAAGTTTGTCGTAAAATACTGACAAAAAAAATTTGGTGGCAAATTAGCCACGAAATGTGTTCATGGCAAATTACTCACGAATTTTGCCACGAATAAGTTTGTCGCAAAATACTAAAAACAAAAATTTAGTCGCAAATTAGCCATGAATTTTACCACGAAATGTGTTCGTTGCAAATTAGTGATAAATTTTACCACGAATAATTAGCAACGCTTTTTGCCACGAAAAGATTTCGTCGCAATTTCGTGACCAACAAAAAAATTTTGAAAAAAAATAGCGACAAATTTTGCCACGAATACAGTTCGTGGCAAATTAGCCATAAATTTTGTCACGAATATTTAGTGACGAATTTTGCCACGAATATTTACCGATGAATTTTGCCACAAATTTTTAGTGACGAATTTTGCTACGAATATAGTCCATATCAAATTAGCGACGAATTTTACCACGAATAAATTTCGTGGCACATTAGCCACAAATTTTGTCACAAATAATTAGCGATGAATATTTTTTCATCGTAAATTAGCGACGAAAGTTGAAATTTTCCGTCGCAAAATATTGTGACGACCTATTAGCAACGAATTTTTTTTCCGTCGCAAATTCATTTAACGACGAATTTTGCCAAATTTTTTGTGGCAAAATTCGTCGCTAAAACCAACTTTTTTTGTAGTGAAATAATCTTCACATTTCCGCATTCGACCCTGATTATGCAAGAGTTTTGTTCATCCATGCAAAATCGGGATATTCAGTTCTTTTAGAATTATCTAACAGGCTTTTCATTGGCTCAAAGCCAAACCAAACATACTCGCCTACTGCATCAATAATTACAGATATTGAAAATGAGCAGAATGCTATAAATTAACACGTCGTAAGAAAATCAACTTGCGCAAGCAATCTTTCTGTAGTTTTCTATCATACAACAGTTCTTCTCAAATGTTTAATTTGTCCTGCAAAAAATTGAATATATATATCAACACTCGTCATGCGTAAGTGGGGCCATTCATATAGAAAACAATATATATAGGCGTCATTGTACTGATCAGAAGACAATGTAGAAAATGCACACGGGATTAATCGGAGAATAACAAGAACAGTAAAGTGACACAAAGGACAACTAGTAGGCACTCATCTTAATCCTCAAGCAATCTTTTTCCTGTATGAGACCAGAGTACAATTCAAGAGTGGTCTGGCTTCCTTATCATATATCCAATCAATCATCACATGTCAAGTTTTTCATATTGATGGAACTTGACCCTATATAATTAGTTTGGTTGGACTCTGAATTTTCACCCGGAGATGCACCTATGACCTAAGTAGGCGGCCGGATTACGATTTTAATGCAAAATGAAAAGGACAACAATAAACAGCGAGGAATTTGCTAGGAACTTCCGTAAGATTTATGACCTCACTTTGACAGAAGCTTCTCTTGAGATGCTTGGGTTGCCTTGCACGAGAAGCCGAGGATAACGCGGCAAAGGAACAAAATTCAATGTGTGTCTGTGTGTACATAAGCGCTTCATCAGTGTTTATGAGCCGTTCATCTTGTCACAGCTACAATCACTATAGACATTTGATCAAAATATGTCTAAGAAACTATGAAGGTTTGTGCACCCTGCTTTTGTGCCTATGTTAATGATGTAGAACAGTTAGCTTGTGATTATCTTAAACAATGTAATCACTCTAATCACCAGAAATCTTGGCAATTTTTTGATTTTGGAGAAAACAACCATTCAGGCAGTTTCCTATATTATTAGTCAGACAATTTCTTATATTACCAGTCAGGTAGTTTGTTGTGCCTCGGACTTATCCAGGTTATTACGAGCGGAGAGTCGAAAAAACTCTTCCGTATAAGCTTGAACCGATCTATTCGATTGTCGACAATTCTGGAATTGCTGAAATAACAGTTGCTCATAGTCCGTTGGGAGGAATCTCTTCTTCAACTTTTGTTTCATCTGACCCCATGATCGAATAGGAGCCTTACCTTGTTGATGTCTCGTCAATTGAGTTTGTTCACACTAAGCTGAAGCGCCACCTTTCAACTTGTACGCCACAAGTTTCACTTGGCGATCCTCGTCAATATCCATAGCGTCGAAGAATTTCTCGACCTCCCAAAACTAGTCTAGGAAATCTTCAATATCCAAATTCCCATTAAAAGTAGGGAGATCTACCTTTAGTTGATACTGCTTAAGATCTTGTCGATAGCCCTCCTGCCGTCGATCCCCACAAACATGCTCCTCATGGAATCCCCTGTATCGGCGATCACCACGAATCTGCATCTCTTGGAAATCTTCGTCTTTATCTTCCGTATCCTCGACATAGTCTTGACGTCTATGTCGGGGGATTCCTCTATGCCCCATAGCATCTTCGAGATCATGAGCGATAGGATTTCGCTCGGCTGGAAGAGCACTAGGTGCATGCTTTGTGGATAAACGCTGGATGGCATTAAGGATCTTTTGAAACCTTCGATCGGTTTGAGCCACGAACTGATTGAACTCAGCCCGCGTAATAGGCTCGTTCTCACGGCCCTCAGCAACGGGGAGATTGACATTCATGTTATTCACCATCGTCACAGGAAAAACCTGCTCTGATACCAAATGACGCAGAAAGAAAGCGTAAATTTGGAACAACTCCAAAAAACTCGAAATTTTTTATTCAATGATATTGTGTTCTTGATTACAAGACGGACATATTATATATAAAGATAAGACTCCTAATATTAATGAAAATTGAATAATTAAAGATAACATCTAATAAACTAATATAGAAAACTGCCTGAATGGTTGTTTTCCCCAAAATCAAAAAAAATGCCGAGATTTCTAGTGATTACGGCGATCACATTGTTCAAGATAATCATAGGCTATGGTAGTTTTCTTTGATGATATACTCATATATAGTCCAGATGGGCGTCAACACATAGAACACTTGAGGGATGTCCTACTAACCTTGCAGCAAAATAAATTATTTATTAATCTGAAAAAGTGCAGCTTCATGACAGGATGCCTTTTGTTTTTGGGTTTTGTTGTTGACACGGATGGACTTCACGTTGATGCAGATAAGGTGGCTGTGATTCGCAATTGGCCAATTCCCAATAATGTTGGCGAGGCTCGAAGTTTGCATGGCCTTGCAGCATTATATAGATGTTTCATTTGAGATTTTAGTACTATTATGGCCCCAATTAATGACTGTTTTAAAAAAAGGCAAATTCCATTAGGGAGATGAAGCTTCGACCAGTTTTGCTCTTACAAAAGAAAAGCTCTCCACAACACCGATATTGATACTCCATGACTTTGAGAAAGTGTTCGAGCTGGACTGTGATGCTTCCGGCATCGGAATTGGCATTGTCCTTTCCCAAGAAGGTAAGCCTATAGCATTATTCAGTGAAAAGCTTAATGAAGTTCGCCGGCGTTGGTCGACGTATGAGCGGGAATATTATGCTGTCGTGCAAGCTATAAAGCATTGGCAATCCTATATTTATCAGCAGGAATTTGTTCTTAATACCGATCATCAGGCTATTGAATATATCAGGAGTCAGAAAAACTTAAATCGAATGCATGCACAATGGGTTTCTTTTCTAGAGCAATTTAATTTTGTGCTTCATCATAAAGCAGGCCATTTAAATAAGGTGGCAGATGCGCAGAATCGACGTGCTGCGACACTCGTGACCATGCATACTGATGTTGTTGGTTTTGATCACCTATGTTCTCTTTATCCTGAGAATGATGATTTTGGTGAGATATAAGAGAAGTGTTCTGAAACAAATTGTCATGGCGATATGATAATTCAAGAAAATTTCTTGTTCTTTGGCAATAGATTGTGCATTCCACGTGGTTCCTTGCGTGAATAAACTCATTCGAAAGCTTCATGGTAGTACTCTAGGTGGACATTTGGGGCGAGATTAAACTATAACCTCGGTGGAGGAGCGGTACTATTGGCCTTAACTGAAGCGAGACGTTGGGCGATTTGTCAGTAAATGATACATTTGCCAGATCGCTAAGGGCCACTCTCAGAACACTGGTCTTTATACCCATTTGCCTATTCCTTCGGGTCCTTGGGTAGACATATCGATGGACTTCGTGTTGGGACTTCCTCGCACTCAACGGGGTTTAGATTTTGTTTTCGTGGTGGTTGACCGTTTTTCAAAGATGGCGCACGTCATCCCTTGTAAGAAAACTTCGGATGCTTCGCATGTGGCAAGTTTATTCTTTCATGAAGTAGTCTGTCTCCATGGTATGCCGAAGACAATCACTTTCGATCGTGACACAAAATTTCAGAGCCATTTTTGGCGTACTTTATGGCGTTTGTTTAGGACTGATTTACAGTATAGTAGTTCTTTCCATCCCCAAACGGATGGTCAGACAGAAGTTGTGAATCGTACTATGGCGGATATCATTCTCTACCTCTATAGTGATATGCCTAAGCAGTGGGACCGGTATCTTGCTCCTATTGAGTTTGCCTTCAACAACTCGGTTAGCCATTCTACCGGTACATCTCCCTTTCAGGTTGTTTATGGGCGTACACCACAGCATACTTTGGATTTGGTTCCCTTGCCCAAGATTTCAAGCTATGGTGTCACGGCAGAGAATTTGGCGACCAAAATTAATGAAGTCCAAATTGTCGTGGCTAATCAATTGGTTGCTTCTAATTCAAAGTATAAGGAGGATGCTGACAAACGGTGACATTCAAAAATTTTTGAGGTAGGCGATGAGGTAATGGTTTTCCTGCGAAAGGAGCATTTTCCTGTAGGTACCTATAATAAACTGAAGCATAAGAAAATTGGTCCTTGCTGCATCCTAAAGAAGATCAACGACAATGCCTATATACTTGACCTTCCTGGTGATCTCAACATTTCCCCTACATTTAATGTGACAAACTTATTTGAGTATCATGCTTTCGATACACCCCTCTATCCTGATCATAACTCGAGGGCGAGTTTTTCCAAAGAGGGAGGGAATGATGTAAAACAATTAGCCTGTGATTATCTTGAACAATATGATCGCCATAATCACCGAAAATCTCAGCAGTTTTTTTGATTTTGGGGAAAACAATCATTCAGATAGTTTCCTATATTATTAGCAAGCAGTTTCCTATATTACCATTCATGCAGTTTCCTATATTAGTTTATTAGATGTTATATTTAATTATTCAGTTTCCATTAATATTAGGAGTTATATCTCTATATGTAAGATGTCCGTCTTGTAATCAAGAGCATAGTATCATTGAATAAAAAATTCGAGTTCTTTGGAGTTGTTTCAAATTTACGCTTTCTCTCTGCGTTAGTTTATGTGTCCAGATCCCTTCTTTCTCTCCTCTTTTTATATCTTTGAGTTAACTGACTTTGTGTGTTGACGATGTCTGTGCATTGATCAACAGAAGAAAATCGTGTTGAAGGTTCAGATGAAATGCCAGAAATGCAGAACCAAGGCACTTCAGATCGTCTACGAATCAGATGGCAACGACTCTCTACTTTAAATGAACTGGGTATACACTTAGGTCGATCGGCCTCGTTTGCTGATGTTTTCATCGTGCCTGATGTTGAATAATCACTTCTGCTCAACCTCAGCTCCTCCAAAACAAAATAATAGTCACTTCCTGCTTATATTTAGCGTGTCCCTTGCACAATGAACGTGACAAGCCATGTTATCAACATTTGCAGGTGTAAACTCAGTGGCTTTTGAAGGAGAAGACAAGGTGGTGGCGGTTGGGGAAGGAGTTGACACAGTGCCTCTGGTCAACCGTTTAAGAAAGAAGGTCGGTCCAACTGAGATTATTGGCCTCGGAGAAGCGAAGTAACACCCATGTAAAGAAAATACTCACATGAAGAAAATGACATGACTCGGATTTTTCTTTTCTGTTCTTTTCCTTTTTTCAAGAGAGAGAGAGATTGTCGAGTTTCATTAGGAGGCTGTCGAAATTTTTTTGTATTACTTATCTTGGCTCTTTTTACAATTATGATTCCAAATGAATAACGATATCAAAGATGTTAATTTATTTAGTGAGATGTTACATATGCAGTCCCTTTTTTTTTAATAATTTTATTTGCCTTATTCCTTGTTTTTGTCAGTGACTACATCGAGGGTCTACACATGATCCTAGAAGCAAGTCAGTCGAAGTAGATACTTCGTTGTTTATCTTATTCTTTTTTCTCCTATAAATCTATTTGCGACTAAATTTTTTACAAATTCGAGAGAGAAAGGTCGCGACATGGTAATGTTAGAAGGTCATCAAGTCTAAGAATTCTAGCCAAGAAGGCAGACTAGAATTCTTACTTATTACCGACTCAATAGGCAAAGTCGTTTGCACATTGAACTAAAACTAAAGTAGGAATGATTTGTGAAATTATCCCTTTTACAAATTCATTCACAGAGAGAGAGATATGATCATGTAAAAAGGTGGTCAAGTCTAAGAATTCTAACCGAAAAAGGTGGACTAGAATTCTTATTACTGACGGACTTAATGGGCAAAGTCGTTTGCGAATGTCTTGGTTTTCTTTTAATAATTTAAAATAAGGTCTTTGTTCCTTTTGTAAACAGAGAATCCACCTAATTTGTAGTTAGGTCAAAGCAGTACGAAGATCTGCTAACAACTAAAGGTGATAATGTTTAGGCCGCGGTTTCATACTTCAATTAGCGGGCATGAAGATTTTTAACAATCGGATCGACCTTGAATGCTCCATATATTAGCATCTAACCCGTGAGATGCAAGGGTTAGATTTAGTAATATTTTCATGTAAGATAACCCAGTTAAAACCGAATTTCATTTGACCTTCTAAGTGAATGTATATGTTAAAATTAAGTTGTTGCACAAAAGTAGTACATAATTGAATATACTAATCATATGACAATTAACCACGCCTTACACAGAACTTACATAGATTATCATCTCAAACTTTTTCAATTTTCTTCGAATAACCACGATAACACAATGCCATAAGTAAAATATGTAAGTTCGGTTGCTTTGAGAATATTAGTCATTAATATAATTTCTTTATTTGTTATAATGAATATCCAATAACTGTTTGCTTATGTATTTTTACATGAATGTATTATTTTAATCCCGCGCTGATCATTCACTCAATTATTGCCATTAAAAAAAAAAAATGCTCACCTACCACTTATTCCTAACTAATGTCAAAGAAGTTGCATCTATTTCTTCCCTTGTTTCAAAGCTTCATCTACAATATTTTCTTCTTATTTGAATTTGTTGCTCATTTTGGTCATCTCTCGTGACCCTCGCTCGGAGGGGGATATATAATGTTAGTTAGCCATAACATGTCAATGAGATATTAATTCCTTACTTTACCGAATTATTACCCTTCCATATTAGATTAAATATGTTGCCACAAATTCCCATATTTCACTGCCAATCTTTGATTTGTTTTTCTTTGTATTGATTATTTTGGTCAATTACAATTTCAAATTTAAATGTGGTCCTTCTTTGAATTTCAAATATTAATCTTAGTTTAACATTTCTTTGGTTATTTAAAATTAAAAACTAATTTGAGTTAAACCTTGTTTAGTGTCAAAGTTAGTTTATTAGCGCTGTGTTTATAATTTGTGAAGAGCTTTTAATTTGTTAGTTAGACGTAGTTTAGTTATGATTCTAATATTTGAGTTTGAACTTTGTACCATGTCCTTTCGTCTTAGAATATGAAACTACTTTCAATTGAATCATTTTGATGGCTAGAAGCCTAGAGAGTTATATTATTCATCTTTTTTCTTTAGGATTAATATTACGAAAAACCCAAACTGATATACCTCTAACAAATTTACCAAAAACTAATTTTGTAATCATAAAAAAACTCCACATTGGTACACCTATAACAAATTTACCCTCCGTTAGTTTCTGTTAAATTTGACAGTCAAATGGCTAAGTTGGATGACATGTGGCAGTTGACAGGTGTACTAGTTTGGAGTTTTACCCTTTAGTTTATCACAGGCTTACCAATTTGTAATTTTTCGTGATATTAATCCAATTTAACGAAGGGTAAATTTGTTACAAATAAACTAGTTTTTGGTTTTTTATGATCAAAAAATTGGTTTGAGGTAAATTTACCACAGGAGTACAAGTTTAGGGTTTTTCGTGGTATTAACCCTTTTTTCCCATTTCAGAATAGCAATTATGAAGCCTTCTAATGGTATTTTTCTTCTAAAGATTCTTTAAATACATTTTTAGAGTTTGTAGAAAGTAAAAGAGTAAAACGAAAAGTTGGACACGGAGGACGTATCTCTCCTTACATGTAATACTTTCAATCGAATCATTTTGATAAAAATGTGGCTAGAAAGTGTTATTATTTACCTTTTTCCTACTTATACAACAGTGACAAAGGTTCTAATGTAATTCTCAAAAGAATTGCTTAAATTTTTCGAGTTTATGGAAAAAAAAAGGATAAGAAAAGTTCTATAGTAAATCCTGTGTTAATCATGGAGAGGGCCTCATGTCAAGTCCTTGTTGACTTCTCCATAAAGCACCCCAATACATATATTTCATTAGATACTAACCATGATGCACGGGCTACATTTAGATTCCATTCATTGTTCTTTAAATATAGTACAAAATCTTTTGAGCCATATATTTCGGCATAATTATCCAAAATGTCATAAACTTATTGTATGGCAGCTAATTCAATTCTAAATCTTTCAATTGTGCCAATTTAGTCATAAACCTTTTGACGATTTACCAATTGAAATCTTTCCAGTCAAATTGATAAATCGTCAAAAGTATTATGACTAAATTGATAAATCATCAAAAGGTTTAGGACTATATTGGCACAATTGAAAGGTTTATGACTAAATTAACAAATTATCAAAAGGTTTAGCACTAAATCAGTACAATTGAAAAGTTTAGGAATGAATTGACCTCCATACAATAGGTTTAGGACATTTTCAACAAATTTCCCCATATATTTCATTAGATACCATTGCGTGCTTGGCTTTGGTTATGAATGTATCTTCAAAATATAACTCGAAAGATAAGCAAATCTAAGCCATTTTTTCACAGTAACATTGCTGACTTTTCTCTCCTTCCTGTTCCTTGCGCCTTCTAGTGAATTTGCTTGCTTCTTGGAGATAATTTTGATAAACATTTCATAATCCTCTTCTCGGGTCGGTTTTTGACCCAACTGATGCTGGAGCTGTGTGCCCTTTGACAACCGGCATCTTTTCTTCCTCTATTCAACTCACTCCTTAGTTGTCGTCGGTTCTTGCAAATCCAAAGCAAACGATCTTTCTCCGTTGCTGAATAGGCATGAACCCGACCTCGCTGGAGTAATCTTCCTCCACGGAGCAATGTAGCTGCTTCGGGTTCTCTTTGTTGTACGAGGTTGATCTTACTAACTTTTAACTTCCCTTGCCACGATCTGCAAGCGAAAGAAAATACCGTTGATATATTTGTTCTTACGACCCAAAAATAGAGAAAATACCATACCTGCTCCATGTCTGTATCTGAATTAGCATGGTGTAGAAGAAAGGACAATAAAGATTGTATTATTTCTATCCATGCCGTTTTGTTTCACCATCACCACACCAGCGGGGTTGACAGTAACATATCTCTAGGAAGAAAACACTTCCATGTTAAATGCACTCAAGTCAGTTTAGGTACAAGGGTCACTTGTCAAGTATACTTTATTTGGAATGATTTTGAATAATACGAGGACAATAAGTGTTTTAAAAATTTTATAATTTCTGTAATCGATTGCTCAACAAATGCCCCTGAAGCACTCCTTAACGTAATACTTAGTATAGTATATTAGATTAAACTAGATGATGAAAATATTTAATAGTGCCAATTCATCTTGAAATGGCAATATCAACTTCATAATACTGCAGAGCGAAATTCCATTGGAAGTTCACAATAGTTGGTACATAACATAAAAAGAAGAAAAGGAGATTAGATCAAGACTATATAGAGCACTATCACCCAGCAACATGTCCAACAAACACAGCAGGTATTAATATAGGTAAGTTCGCTAATTAATTTGGCTTGGTCAAGATACCCAACAGTTGCAGTTTGCATCAATTGATAGTTTTGAGCCTAGAACTATTCGATCAGATACTAAGCCGTATTTTCGTTTTTCTAAGTTTCATTTTGTAGCCAACTGGCTATTCCACAATGACAATATACTCTTTTTTCAATGTGTCCAATTGCCCTTCAGAGTGATATGAATCTCCGGTCCAAATATTCTTAGCTTGACCTCAAAGAATAATTCTGTGCGAGTGATAACTATTAAGTTTGTAAAAAAATAGTATTTTGTAAAGATTGGATCTATTCTTCCATTTCGTGAGTCATTATAAAATCGGAAGGATGACGCAACTGCGTTGAATCCAAATTTGGAAAGTGAAAAAATTTACGGATTGTTTGAATATAAATTTTGACAAACAGAAATTACTATCTCATCCATCTATAAGTATGTACATTTCACGAGATTAAAAATTCAGTAAAACAAAAATCAAATAGAGAAATAATGCGGACATTGTGACATAAAAATAGTTGAGGAAAATATTTAGAAAATTATCCATTTTAAAAGGATTTTTATTAGGTCCATTCACAAAAAAGTCTACATCAATAGTGGATGTAATAATTATATATTTTAAAAGTAAGTAGTTTCAAAGAAAGGAAAAAAATCAAAATATGCATAATTAGAAGGGCCATGCATGTCTTTCGAGTGCACAATATTGGAAACAAGATAGAGAAGTTTTTTGTCCGATCATTGATAGGACACATTAAGCAAAAATAAATAAATAATTGGACACATAAAATTTTTACTTTTAGGAAAACAGTAAATAAATTACTAAGCTTTAACAATTAATAAAGTAAAAGGGGCCAAGAATGACTTAGTTGTTACGCCACGTGTCAACTCCTTACAAGTCTATCTTTGTGCACCACATTACATTTAGAAGTTTTATTAGGTCCATTGCGGGTACAAAAGATAAAATACACATTCATGATTGGAAAGTTAACACGTGAAAAAGTTCAATCAGAAAATTAGTCAGTTACACACGTCACTTGTCCAATGATGAACATAAGGATTTTTCTGCACTTGTAATGGACCAAATAATCAACCTTAATTGTATTATATTAGATTATAGGGTTTAGATTTCCATTAACTTTCCATTTTAGAACCCTAAGTAGTAACAATAAGACCCCGGCGGACAAGCAACACGGAACAAGCATAGCAACGGTTAATTCTTGCCCATAAAAGAACAGATAGAATGACACAAGGTGGGGGGAGAGAGTGGCCAACAAAGGGCCAGCAATTGTTCGGCGGATTGGATTTGGTCGTCTGGACATGAATTAGGATTATGGTAGGATTATAATAGTGAAAAATTCTATCATGTGTTTAGTGCACTTAGAAAATCTTTGAAATTCCTCTACCATGCCCCACTGCTCCGGCCTCCACTCCACCACATCCGACACGCCCCCTAGTACCTCGAGTCAGCCGTCCGTCCATCCATCGTCCTCATGGTTAGCTTCTTCATGGTTGTGCATTGTCTACGCAACCGTTGTGCGAGTGTTGCAACCCCCTATCTACGTCACAAAGATGGAGAAATAGAGCTCGACTGGATCAATGTAAAACGGAGAATATCACATGTGATGCAGAAACAAGCTACTTAAAAAATGGCTATATGGATATAATAATTGACTGAATTCCAGGAATGATGATCGGCGATGGCTTGGCGGAATGATGATTGGCCATTGACGACGATCGAAATCTTGTTCTTCTTGTTTTGTTAAGTTAATTTTTTAAAAATTTATCCTATCCGAGTTTATTCCAATCATGAATTGAAATTTTTTTATATGGACATATCTAAATTTATCCGTTCCAAAGGATGTCCCCAAACACTGGATAGAATCATTTGTTATCCTATGTGAATTCTGATATGGCTAGCAGGGATCATCTAGAGGGGGTGAATAGGTGATCCTAAACAATTTTTGCAAATTTAAGCGGAAATGAAATACCACAATTGAGTATGAATACAATTAAGAGTTAAAACAGTTTATATAGACTGTGCTCTTGATGTGCAATATATAAAGTAAGAGATAAGGGATAGAAAAACTGCACATAAATTTATAGTGGTTCGGCTTATAGCAAGCCTACGTCCACTCTCCCACGCTGACAGCCTACCGGCTGGATTTCACTATGTAACCAAGAGGAAACACAGATTCTGAGTGATATCACTCTTGTGTTTGATAGGACTCTCTATCCCACACACTTACTCTTACAAAATGTCCCTTAAGATCTTAATGTTCAGCATAAGAAAGACAAGAGAAAGGATTGAAGTGTGCTCAGACTTTGGACTTGTTAATTCATGATTCTATCTTCTTCTTCTGCTACTCGTTAATCTCTTTAAATACTTCTCCACTTCCAAATTAGCCGTTGGACAGCTTTCAGAGGATCATCTTCCAATCTTCACTTTGGACAGATTTGTATAGAAATGATTAAGTAGCCGTTGGATGACAGATTCTGAATCCTGCTGATTCTAATCGCCCATATAGCAGAGTTTTATTCGTTGTAATGCATTCTTGTCATAATATTTGATTGTCAATCAATTTGACTGAAATTGAGTCAATCAAAACTTTCCTTCTGTGAAATCCATACCAGATCACTAGCTATTATGTTTCGTTCTGAATAAGTTTTCCTTCTGCGTCTGAAAAACTTCAGCGTTTATGTCTGCATAACTTCTGCGTCTGCATAACTTATGTGTCTTTATTACTTATGTATCTGAATAACTTCTGCATCTAAAGAATTTCAGTGTCTGCATCTGCAAAACTTCAGCGTCTAAAAAATTTCAGCATCTGCGTCTAAACTTTTAGTTTTGAAAACTTGTAAAGTCTGATAATTTCTTCTGAACTTCCAGAATACATTAACCTAGAAAGAAATATATGTTAGATTCACAAGTTACACACGGAGAGTTTTGTCAGCTTCAAAATCCATTATGAGTTTTCCTCAACAATCTCCTCCTTTTTTATGGTAACAAAACTTCCATGCAAATTTAATTAATATCAATTAAAAATAAAATGAATAATTATTTTAAGTGCATGAAACATAGATATATAAATGTGTAGTCTCATAAGATCTGTGTGTTTCTCTTGCTCTGAGTATAATCTGTATAACCTGTAAATCAAAGTGTTAGTATAACATTATATGCATAATTTCTCCCCATTTTTGTCATCAACAAAAAGAATAATGATCAGAATAAAGAACTGTTATAGACCATTCAAGTAATGTATCAGAAGCAAATGTTATGAATACAAATCTAGAATGGTTTTAGAATGAGGGAATGAAAAGCAGGTCATTTCTTGGAAGGGGTTCGAATAAGTTGAAAATTGTCCAGAATGGAAACAGCTTCATTTATCTTTGTAGAGCATTGACCAATGGCCTCCCTTAATTCTGCCTTGTCTTTCTCTACCTGAAGATGTTGAATCTGGTTGTTTTCCTCAATAATTTTGTGAAGATTCTTCACATTGTCTTCAAGTGCAACTTGCTTTTGCTTGATTTCCAGCAGAAGAGTCATAATAGTCATGTTCTCAAAAGTCTGTCTCTGGACGTTTTCTAGTGTAGGCTGTTCGAACTGATCTTTTGTTTTTGTAGGAATCTCTCCCTAAGTATCTGCATGTTCTGCAACAGTAGTGTCTCTTAAAGTTTCTTCAGGTTCAAGCGGAGGTTAACTTACATATGTCCTCTGTGAGATATCATTCTGCTGATTCAAATGTGAGTCCCCAGTTGATGATTCTGAAACCTTTGTAGTAGGCTTAGAAACATGTTTTGGATCATCCTGTTGTCCTGTTGCAAGGTGTTCATCATCTTCATCTTGAAGAAGAATTCGTCTTTTCTTTATGTACACCTTAAGTGGGCTGGTAGAAACAGTCTACTTTTTTTCTGGTTCTGTTCTTCCTTTCCCCTTTTTCTTTATCATTCCTCTTTCCTGTAGATTTAGCTTTTGAGGGCTGAGCATCATTACCCTTAGCTTTGCTTGCTCTTTCCCTTATATCATCAAAATTCTTCATCTTTTAAAGCATCTTTTCCCCAACAGTCATACAAGGTACAATAGTTTTGCGCAACTCATTAGGAACAGATATATTTAAATACAAAAATATGCGAGAGATGAGTACACCATATGGAAGCTATCCCCTATCCTTTTGGAGTGCCCTGTACATTTGGAATATGATGATATGTGGAAAAGAAAACGACTTTCCATTAAGAATAGCCCAAATAAACTTGATTTCTAATTTGGATAAGTTGGATAAGTTAGTTTTGGAAGCAGCTTTGGGCTTTTAAGCAGTTGATGACGATCTTATACAAGATCACTATTCTTCTGGTCAAACTAGAGTATGAAATATGGTATTTAGAGCCTTGACCAAAACTCTAATTTTCTAAGGCTGCTTTTGAAGCATCTTCTAGGCTTACTTCTAATGGAGTAAACTTGGAATTGCTAGCTCCAATAATCAAAGTCAGGTCCTTAGCTTTCAAGTCATATTTTTTATCACTGACAGTGAACTGAAGCTAGTTGGGTAACAAAATAGAAAGGTTGGAGTAGAAATATGCAGTCAATTCAGCATATACATTAGCAGACTGCAGACAATATTCAAAAATCTCCAATCTTTCAAACAAATGTTGCATATAGATGCCAGGTTTGTCAAGATATACAAAATCAACAGTCCAATGATTCATAATCCCTCGCGCAAGCAGCAATCGATGAAAGACATTGTGTTCTATGCTTCTGAATAAACTACCACTACCTGGCATACTAGATGCAATTCCTACTCTTATAGCAAAATTCTCAAAGAATTTAGCATCATCATCAGGAATCACGAATTTTGATGCACTAGTAGTTTTAGGACTGATATGAACTAATTTCTTGGCAAAGGGGGCTGATGGTTTCTCGACTTTCTCTTTACCCTTTCTAGAAGAAGTTTTCTTGGGAGTAGAACTAACCTGTTCATGATCAGTTCTTAAGCAAGATTGAGAATAGCTTTGGATGAGACTTGCCTTGGTGAGAAAACCATTGTCTTTCAGACATGCATGGAGAACAGATGCTGAAGCATTGTTGCATTTTAACCGTTCGTATGCTTTCCATACCATCTTGATGTTTTTGAAACGAAAATTTGATTTACCAGTGGGTTTTGGTGTAGACGAAGGCTGACGTTCCTCTTGAGTCTCTTCCGAAGGGCTCTGTTGATCGGACTCTATATCTGAAATTTCCATGTACTCTGGTGGTGCTGAAGACTTTGATTCTCGGTTAAGAATACGAGTATATCGTATCTTGAAATGCATTTTGATCTATTCTGGAGCAAAAAGTTTTGATCTTGGAGAATGAGAGAAAAGGTAATCTCTGAAGCGTCGAGATGATCGAGAGTGAAGGGTTTGTATCGATAGGGTTTTATAAAGAAAGAATGACAGTTTATGGAAATAAAATACTAATAAGAGATATAATATGCGATCAAAAAAATATATGTTAAATGCAATAGATCAAGCAGATAGATTGGAATATTTACTTGATTTGCTTTCTAAAAGTAAAAAAAATTCTGCGAGAAATATCAAAAATATTCCTACCAAGATTTTAAGTAAGGACATACTTGTCTTTTGAGTTTGAATTCAATATTCAGATGGAGAACATTTGAGTCTGGATAATTCCTGTCTAATAAATACTTCAAGAAAATGGATAAGTAATGCACAATTTATTTCTAATATACTCAAATGAAGACTTATCAAGTAGTTTTGTGAATATATCAGCTAATTGATTCTTAGAATCAATGAATTGAATATTCACATCACCATTATGAATATGATCTCTAATAAAGTGATGCCTGATTTCAATGTGTTTAGCTCGTGAATGAAGAATTGGATTCTTTGTCAAATCGATAACACTTATGTTGTCACATTTGATTGCAACATTTGAATCTTCAATAGCAAAGTCTTGTAACTGCTGCTTCGTTCACAGAATCTGTGCACAGCAACTTCTTAAAGCCACATATTCTGCTTCTGCTGTAGAAAGTGCAACTGTATTTTGCTTCTTTAAGTACCAGGACACCAACATATTTCCAAGTAGTTGACATGTACCTGTAATACTTTTCTTGTCCACTTTACATCCAGCTAAATCAGCATCAAAATAACTAATAAGAGTAAAATCTGAATCTTTGGAATACCAAAGACCTAACATTGGATAAGTTCCAATGTATTTGATTATTCTCTTGACTACATAAAGATGTGATTCTCTTGGCTCAGATTGAAATCTTGCACACTTATAGACACTAAACAATATATCAGGTCTAGATGCAGTAAGATATAACAATGATCCTATCATACTTCTATATGCCTTCTGATCAACCTTTTTACCATTTCCATCTTTGTCCAGTTTGGATGTGTGAGACATTGGAATATCCGTTTTCTTGCAATTTTGCAATCCAAACTTCTTGACAATTTCCTTTGCATACTTCTCTTGGCAAATAAATGTACCATCTTTGGTTTATTTCACTTATAGGCCAAGAAAAAATGTCAATTCGCTTATCATACTCATCTCGAACTCGTTCTACATATTCTTTGAGAATTCTTTGCAAAGAAGTTCGTTAGATGATCCAAAGATGATATCATCAACATAAATTTGAACAAGTAAAAAATCCTTACCTTGTCTCTTAATAAACAAAGTTGTATCAACTTTACCTTTAGTAAAGTCATTTTGCATAAGGAAATTGCTCAACCTCTCATATCAAACACGAGGTGCTTGTTGAGATCATAAAAGGGTCTTTTTGAGTCTGTAGACATAATCAGTCTTCCTTGGTTTTTCAAAACCAGGTGGTTGTTGCACATATACTTCTTCTTTGATATATCCATTCAGGAAAGCACTTTTCACATCCTTTTGAAACAGTTTAAAGTTATGAAAATAAACATAAGCTAATAGTAGTTTAATGGCTTTTAACCTGGAAACTGGTGCATATGTTTCATCATAGTCAATGCCTTCTTCTTGATAATAGCCTTTTGCAATCAATTTTGCTTTGTTTCTTGTGACCTTCCCCTTGTCATCCAGTTTGTTTCTGAATGCCTATTTTGTTTCAATTACTGGATGATTTTTGGGTCTTGGTATAAGTTCCCATATTTTATTGATTTTGAACTATTGAAGTTCCTCCTACATAGCTTCGATCTAACTTTCATCTAATAATGCTTCACTAACTTCTTTTGGTTCAATTTCTGATATCAATGCCAAGCTGCTAATGTTCTCTTTGTATTTAGATCTAGTCTTGATACTATCTTCTATTTCTCCAATGATGAGGTTCTTGAGATGACTGGATTTATGTTTCCAGTTTCTTTCAAATCTTTCCTTCTGAATATCATCAGGCTCTGAAGGTTTTGATTGAGTTTGGATTATTTCTTCTTTCCCTTCTTCTACAGGTTTGACGATCTTTGGATATTCTTGTTGAACTTTAGATAATTCAGATTTATCTTTGTGAGTCCGAATATTTTCATCAAACCTTACATTCATTGTTTCTTTCACAATCTGAGAATTCTTGTTGAAGACCCTGTATGCTTTATTTGTAGTAGAATATCCAAAGAGAAATCCTTCATCTACTTTCTCATCAAACTTTCCAGGGCGGTCATTGGGATTTTTAAGAATAAAGCATTTACAACCAAATACATGAAAGTATGAAATGTTGGGCTTTCTACCTTTGTAAAGCTCATAGGGAGTTTTCTTAAGAATATGTTTGAGAAATGCTCTGTTTATGATATAACAAGCTGTAAAAACTGCATCTGCCCAAAACTGAGAGGGAATCTTGCTTTCAATCAACAGTGTTCTTGCCATTTCTTGCAGAGAACGATTTTTCCTTTCGACAACACCATTTTGTTCTGGTGTATAGGGAGTGGAAAATTTGTGTTGAAACCCATTTTCCTCACAAAAATCTAAAAAACTTTGATTAACAAATTCTCCCCCATGACCAGTTATAATGCAGGAAATGGTATAGCCCTTTTTCATTCTGAACTTTTCTTGCAAATTTTGAAAAATATGAAAATGCTTCATTTTTGTGAGCAAGAAAGAACACCTATGTAAATCTTATGAAGTCATCAACTATGACTAAACAAAATTTCTTACCACTAATACTTTGTGTTTTGGTTGGTCTAAATAAATCAATGTGAAGAAGCTGCAAAGCACAATTAGTAGAGACATGATGTATAGATTTAAAAGAACTTCTTACTTGTTTTCCCAAAGTGCAGGCATTGCATAATTCAGTTTTCTTGTAATTCAAATCTGGCAAACCTCTAACCAATTTCTTGTTAGAGATTTTTGAGATTTGTTTCATACTGATATGCTCCAATCTTCTGTGTCATAGATCTTCATCCTCTTTGATTGAAATTAAGCAATAAGTAGAGTCTAGATTCATATCTAGAAGATAAATATTCCCATGTCTTCTTCTAGTGAATGTTTGAGAAAGATCCTTGCTTGTTCATAAGCATGTATCTTCTTGAAAGTTGATTCTAAAACCCGAATCACATAGTTGGCTTATACTTATCAAGTTATAGTTGAGTCCTTTAACCAATGACACGTCATTAATCTTGAGTCCTCCAATTTCAACAGTTCCTTTTCCAACTATTTTTCCTTTGTTATTTCCTCCAAATGAAACTTTTCTACCATTCAGACTTTGTAGTTCAACAAATATGCTTGAATCTCCTGTCATGTGTCTAGAATATCCGCTGTCTAAGTACCACTTTCTTTTTCTCTTTATGGTAACCTGCAAAAATCACAGCTTCTGTAAGGACCTCGGCCTTACCGCGCTTCCGCTGCGTCACTCTTTGTGTAATATTGTCCGCTTTGGATACTAAGTTCTCACGGTTTTAAAACGCATTACACAAGGGTTAGGGGCCAAACCTTATAAACTCACCAAGATCTCACTCCCTAAGCAATGTGGGACAAGAGCAATGCCTCCCTTGCCATCCTAGAAGCCTGCCGAAAGCCGCTCCTTGTCCAGGTTCTCGGACCTCAGCGACCACTTCCCGCCCTCGTTGGACCGGGTCGTTACATTCTCCCATCTTTCGAGCACGGTGTCCTTGCTGTGGCCCTACATGCGGTCGGGAGTCGGCTTTGATACCATTTGTAAGGACCTCGGCCCCACGGCGCTTCCGCTGCGCTACTCCTTGTGTAATATTGTTCGCTTTGGACACTAAGTCCTCACAGTTTTAAAACGCATTACACAAAGGTTAGGGGCTAAGCCTTATAAACTCACCAAGATCTCACTCTCTAAGCAATGTGGGACAAGAGCAATGCCCCCTTTGCCATCCTAGAAGCTTGCCGGAAGCCACTCCTTGTCCAGGTCCTCGGACCTCGGTGACCACTTCCCGCCCTCGTTGGACCGGATCGTTACATTCTCCCCTCCTTCGAGGACAGCGTCTTTACTATCGCCCCATATGCGGTCGACAATTGGCTCTGATACCATTCGGACAATATTACACGAGGAGTGGCACAACGGAAGCGCGGTGGGGCCGAGATCCTTACAAATGGTATCAAAGCCGACTCCCGACTATATGTGGGGCCACAGCATGGACGCTATGCTCGAAAGAAGGGAGAATGTAACGACCCGGTCCGACGAGGGCGGGAAGTGGTCATCGAGGTCCGAGGACCTGGACAAGGAGCGGCTTCCGGCAGGCTTCTAGGATGGCAATGGGGGCATTGCTCTTGTCCCACATTGCTTAGGGAGTGAGATCTTGGTGAGTTTATAAGGCTTGGCTCTTAGCTCTTGTGTAACGCGTTTTAAAACCGTGAGGACTTAGTGTCCAAAGCAGACAATATTACACAAGTAGTGACGCAGCGGAAGCGCGGTGGGACCGAGGTCCTTACAAATGGTATCAGAGCCGACTCCCGACAGCATATGGGGCTACAGCGAGGACGTTGTGCTCGAAGGAGGGGAGAATGTAACGACTCGGTCCGACGAGGGCGGGAAGTGGTCGCCGGGGTCCGAGGACCTGGACAAGGAGTGGCTTTCGGCAGGCTTCTAGGATGGCAAGGGGAGGCATTGCTCTTGTCCCACATTACTTAGGGAGTGAGATCTTGGTGAGTTTATAAGGCTTAGCCCCTAATCCTTGTGTAACACGTTTTAAAAACTGTGAGAACTTAGTGTCTAAAGCGAACAATATTACACAAGGAGTGGCGCAGCGGAAGCGCGGTGGGGCCGAGGTTCTTACAAATGGTATCATAGCCGACTCTCGACCGCATGTGGGGCCACAGTAAAGACGCTGTACTCGAAAGAGGGGAGAATGTAACAACCCGGTCCGACGAGGGAGAGAAGTGGTCGCCGGCGTTCGAGGACCTGGACAAGGAGCGGCTTCCGGCAGGCTTCTAGGATGGCAAAGGGGGCATTGCTCTTGTCTCACATTGCTTAGGGAGTGAGATCTTGGTAAGTTTATAAGGCTTGGCCCCTAACCCTTGAGTAACACGTTTTAAAACCCTGAGGACATAGTGTTCAAAGCGAACAATATTACACAAGGAGTGGCGCAGCAGAAACGCGGTGGGGCCGAGGTCCTTATAGCTTCTCAAGCTTTCTTTGATACCTAAATTTGTTTAAGTCATTGAGAGTTAGTATAAGCTGTCTTAACAAAGTCTCTTCGTATAGGTTTCTAGACCTTAGGAGATTCATTTTCAAAATATTATGGATCACCACATTTTGAGCACTCGAGTGCACTTTGACTAACATGTTTGATAAAATTCCTTTTCAAATGATTTTTGTAAGCTTGTCGATGAGGTCTTTGCCTTATTCTCTCATTGACCTTTGAAAAATCAATTAAACTGTCACTTTCTTTTTCAAATCCGAGACCAGATTTGTTGAAATAAGGAATCTGTATAGAAAGAATATGTTTCAAGGTTTCTAAACCTTTTGAAAACTTGTAAGTAATTTCTGAAACTTCCTTTTTTAAAACAACATTTTCTTTGGAAAGAAAATCTTGATTTTTCTTGATTTGATGAAATTCTTTTTGAAGGAAATCAATTTTTTCTTTTTGTGAAACATCCTGTTGCCTCAGTGATGAATTTTCCTTTATTAAGGGAGAGATTCTTTTAAGAGCAGCCTTGAAGTCTGAACATAATTCATCAATGTAATTTGCCACTTCAATAGGCATTTCAGGATGCTTTACCTCAATCTCAACTTTGTCATCCGAATCTGACTTAGCCATCAGGCAGAAGTTTGAAATCTTTTCATCACTGTCTTCACATTCTATATCACTCTAGGTTTCTGCTTTCAAAACTTTCCTTGCTTTCTCAAATTTGATCTTCTTTTTCAGAAGTGGACAATTTGACTTGATATGTCCACGTTTCCTACAATGAAAGCAGATTACTTCCTTTGATTTTTCTATTTCATCAGAAGACTTCTTCTTCTCAAAAGGCTTCTTTCCTTTGAGATTTATTCCTCTAATTTTCATATTCTTGTACTTTTTTATGAAGAGAGCTAGTTCTTCATCGTCAACATTTTCATCTTCAGAATCTGCATCATCAGAATTAATGTTAAATTTTAATGCAATTGACTTCTTACCTTTGGATTCATTTGCCTCATTCGGTTTTTCAGTTTCATATGACTGAAGAGTTCCGATTAGCTTATTCACTAACAAAGGCATGATCCTTTGAGTCTCTCGAATAGATGTTTTGATATTATCCCACTGTTACGTCAGTCCTCTGAGAAGTTTGTTGACTTTCATTGCATCTGGAACATGTTGTCCTTGATATGCAAGACCATTTACTATATCAGTAAATCTATCATACATATTAGCAACTGATTCTTCAGGCTTCATTTTGAAGGACTCATATTGGCCAAGCAGTAGATTGATTTGAGTTTCTTTGGCTTGATCTGTTCCTTCATAGGTGATGTAGAGAGTATCTCATATCTCCTTAGCTGATTCATAAAAAGCAATTTTTTTATATTCAATAGGTGCTAAAGCACAATAAAGAGAATAAATTGCTTTAGAATCTAAGATTTCTCTTTTTGAAATCTCAGTTTGAGATAATAGAGGATCTGCTGGCATGGTTCCTTCTGTCTTTTCGTTTGAGTCAGAAATTTTTTGTCTAGCTCCTCTGATAATGACATCCCATTGCACGTGATCAATTGACTTTATGAAATTCTTCATCTTATTTTTCCAGATGCTATATTCCTTGTCATCGAAATATGGTGGTTTGTTGTTACTTTAACCTTCAATGAGATCTGGAGCACCAAAGCTAGTCATATAGATCTTTAGCTCATAAGTAAAACACTTCAATAAACAAGCAACCTTGCTCTGATACCAATTAATGTGGCTAGCAATGATCACTTAAAGAGGGGTGAATAGGTGATCCTAAACAATTTTTGCAAATTTAAGCGGAAAAGAAAGACCACAGTTGAGTTTGAATATAATTAAGAATCAAAACAGTTTATATAGACTGTGCTCTTGATGTGCAATATATAAAGTGAGAGATAAATGATAGAAAAACTGCACACAAGTTTATAGTAGTTCGGCTTATAGCAAGCCTACATCCACTCTCCCACACCGACAGCCTACTGGCTGGATTTCACTATGTAATCAAGAGAAAACACAGATTCTGAGTGATATCACTCTTGTGTTTGATAGGATTCTCTATCTCACATACTCACTCTTACAAAATGTCCTTCAAGATCTTAATATTCAGTACAATAAAGACAAGAGAAACGATTGGAGTATGCTCAGACTTTGAATTTGTTGATTCTTGATTTTATCTTCTTCTTCTAATACTCGTTGATCTCTTTAAATACTCCTCAACTTCCAAACTAGCCGTTGGACAGCTTTCAGAGGATCATCTTCCAATCTTCACTTTGGACAGATTTGTATAGAAAGGATTGAGTAGCCGTTGAATGACAGATCCTAAATCCCGCTGATTCTGATCGCCCAAACAATCAGAATCTTGGTTTCCATAAGTAGAGTTTTATTCATTGTAATGCATTCTTGTCATAATATTTGATTGTCAATCAATTTGATTGAAATTGAGTCAATCAAAACTTTCATTCTGTAAAATCCATACCAGATCACTAGCTGTTATATTTCGTTCTGAATAAGTTTTCCTTTTGCGTTTGAAAAACTTCAGCGTCTGTGTCTATATAACTTCTGCGTCTTCATTACTTATGTATCTGAATAACTTTTGCGTCTGAAGAATTTCAGTGTCAGCGTCTGCAAAACTTCAGCGTCTGCGTCTGAACTTTTAGTTCTGAAAACTTGTAAAGTTTGATAATTCCTTCTGAACTTCCAGAATACATTAACCTGGAAAGAAATGTATGTTAGATTCACAAGTTACACATTGAGAATTTTGTCAGTTTCAAAATCCATTAGGAGTTTTCCTCAACAAATTCAAATTTGGACTATCAAACGCAATCTTTAGATTTTCAACTACAATCACTATATCATATATTTTAGATAGTCGTCTCAAGCAAGCTTCTTGCGCTTTGGAGCCTAAAGCTTGAAAGTCGGACCAATGCAGATAAAACTTAACTTTTGATATGTCTAAAAGCCTAGACCGATAGATATACTCATGGAATGATAAAGTGGATGGTATACTCAGCAAAGCAATTCAACCATCTTTCTTCTTCTTATTGATGCTTGATGGCTCCTCAAAACAATCATTTATATCGCTTACAAAAATAAATAAATGAAAAATATTTTCATCGTCTACGAAAATATTCAGACATAAATTATTGTTGGCAATTAAAACATTTTCCATTGGTTAATTATTTCGAGAGATTGTTTTTAGGAAAATGATGGAGCAAACTATTATTGCGAATATAGATGAATACAACCATTTTAAGATGTACTGCGAAGTTTTTACGATATCTCTCTGTTTCGGCTTTCGTGTTTGTATCGATAGTTATGTTCGTAGCCGTGGCTCCGAATACAGAGCAGTTTCATCATCTGATTTCAAGCACATACCGACGATATTAACGGGTTTCGCGAGCCATTAGATGTCAGACACGTTTTCTAACTGACACGTCTAAAAGACTAAACGGCCATTGGCTCCGTGGTTTAGAAGTGCTGCATGTTGTGGGTCTCACCATCAATGTTGTAGCAAATTCAATTGTCGTTGAGACAACCGTTTCATAATAGTCTATATTCTTTCCAAGCTTTGGTGTTTGGCCCCTATCATCTTCCATTTTATCTGAAACTGTCTAAATTACATGCGACTTCTCTGCTCTTGGATAAATTGAAACTCCGAGAATGATTAGTTTTTCCACTTATCCTCAATAGCATGCTCAGAAATTAGAAAAAAAAAATTGGACAGTCTCTTACAGTGGAAGCAAAAACCAGACACGACATATGACCTGATGATCACGCTCAACGGGATGTCCTCAAACGGTTTGCGATACTCTGCTGGGCTTGTTTTACTCTTAATGAATCTTTAGCTTTACAGTCATTTACGTCCAGCTTCTCCAAGGATGTCAGTTCCCCGAGGCCTTTGATCTCGCAGATCCTCCGGCACCGATGGATTTCCAGGACTCTCAACATGGTGAGCTTGGACAGGTCTGGCGACCTGAGAGAATCGCAGTCCACTAGAGACAATCTCTTCAATGATCTCAACTCGGAGAGGCCGTCGAGATATTCTATCTTGCAATCCGACACCACCAGGCTTTCGAGGCTTTTTAGCCCCTTGAGCCCTTTAATCTCTTTGACAGCTGAGTTCAAGAGCTCTAGCTTCAACAAGCGACTCAAATTCTCAACTGTCGGCAAACTCGTCAGTGACGAACAAGCTCAGATCGACAAGATGGATAACGATGAGGGAAGCCCTGATACTTCTTCAAGATTCGTGCAGCTCAGGAAAACTTTCTTGAGCGGAGGAACGCATGCAGAGCCGTACTCAAACCTCAAATTGAGGATTTGGGAATGAGAAAACTCTAAGCTCCCGAGCTTCGGAAACGTTCCGGGCCAAGGGGACTTCTGCTTGGTCGAAATAAGTGCGGGGTTGGGAGAAACTACGAGCTCCTTCGGATTCTCATCGCCAAAGCTCAACTCTTCCAATTCAACTAAATGCTGAATGTCTGGGATTATGCTCATCTTCTTTGAGTTTATTCACAGACAAGTCAAACTCGGGGGAAGCATTGGGAACGTTTCAAGGTTGTTGCAAAGAAGTAAATCAAGGGTTTGGAGACGGTTTAGCAACCAGATTGACTCCCGTAGTCTAGAAACACAACTATATCTTAGGATCAATATTTTCAGGAATTGCAGATTGCGAATTTCATGAGGAATGCTTCCCTCCAAACTCGTACAGTGGGAGGCATGGATCTCTTCAAGCTTGCTTAGATCACAAATGGCACTAGGAAACTTTCTCACAGGACAATGCTCCATCTTAAGAACTCTCAGTAGATGCAGGTTTCTCATGGAATCGGGCAGTTCTGAAATAGGCGTCCCCGATACATCCAACTCCACCAATGAGCATCCTAGTTTGCCGATAGATTCTGGAAGTTTCTGTATCCGCCGGCAGTCCCTCAACGGCAACCGTTTAAGTTTCACCAAACTTCCAATTGAATCGGGGAGTTTGAGGGTATTTGCATTTTCCAGCAAGAGCATCGATAGAGCTTCTATATCGAAAATAGATTTGGGCAGCTCAGTTAGTGAGCAGCAATTGGAGGCACTAAGAGTTTCGAGTTTCTTCATACAATGAATCGATTTAGGGATTTCTTGTACAGAAGTCCCATCAATGATAATAAGCTCTTTCAGCGCTACCATGTTACCCATTTCCGTTGGCAACTCACAAAGATTTCTGCATGATTTCAAATTCAAGCAAACCAAGCATCTTAGAACACAAATTGAAGGGTCTATACTGACCAATTCAAGACAGCTTTCGAGAATCAACATCTCCAACTGCGGGTAACCGGAAAGTCAGGAGTTTTCATCATTTCATGACACCCTGTGAGGTTCAAAACTTTCAATTGTGGCATCTGCAATCCAAAAGAGAATACATTTCTGACAAAGTTAATTCCAGGTGATGAGTCAAATAAAATGAAATATGTTCCATGTCCCCTTGATTTGACTCCAGCCCTTCCATTTATGAGTGACCTTGCTCCGTGATAAATCAAGAATCATCAACTTCTTCAGATGCAAGTTCATGACTTCAAAGGTCTCCGGGCACCCTCGCCAGTCGAGCCACCTTAAATGGGAGAGTAGATTAGTGAAATCTCCCCGGATATATGCATTGTCCAATTTGAGGAACGTCAGCTCAGACAGGCTTTGAAATTCTTCCCATTTGAAACACTTGTCTGAACTATCGTTGACCTTGAGACAGAGGGCTTGAATCCTCTTCATTCCCTGTAGATTGAAAGAAGAAAAGATAAGTGAATCCTAGTGTTTAGAGTCACGAAGCATGGCATACATAGTATTCCAAAACAACAATATTTTACTTTTTTTATCTTTAAGTTATTGAGGGAATCCTTGTGATTCCACAGCCTGCTGCGCTTTCCAGGGTTCACAGGGTCTTCCTCAAGGACAATTGCTCAACCAAGGTCTCTCAATGGATCATTCACCAAGAGCTCATTATTCTCTCCGATTTTCACCAGGGATGCGAGAAGGAGACTCTCAATACCACTACAAGGATAAAAACGAGAGTCCTCCCACATGTATAAGGGCATTCTCCTGTCCTTTCCTTCAAGAAAACAAGCTATATCGAGAAATATATTCTTGCCCCTTCATCTAGAGCTTCATAGCTAGTCATGAACGCTTGCAGGACGGAAAGGACGTGCACTTCCTTTAGTTTCTGTAATGTCTCAGTCCATATTTTTTTGTTTTTTCTGTACAGAAATGAACCTATAACCACAATTGCTATAGGAAGCCCTCCAGCTGGGGAAACAATGTCCTTGGACAGTTTACCATAGCCCTTATGGGGAGCACTTTCCCCAAAAGCGTGTCGACAGAAAAGATGAAGGGATTGATCTGCAGTGATAGGCTTAACTTCATAAGTTGCAACCACTTCAGGGATCTGAAGAAGGAAGGTTGGGGTTTCTGGTCGTCACAATTATCCTGCTTCTCGACCCAAACCAGCTTAGCTTTCCACCAAATGCTTTGAGATGATGCTGCTCATTGATGTCATCGACCACGATGAGAACTCTCATGTTGCGAAACTCATGTTCGATGTGGCAAATAGCTTCTTGGAAGGAACCAAAGCTTATGTGTTCTCGTTTTAGCAGGTTGGAAACCAGTTGGCTTTGCAGATGCTCAAGGGACTCGGTTCTCGATATTCTCGGAATGTTTCCCAGATAGCAACAGCCTTCAAACAGAGGATATAGTCGGTTATAAACAAACTTTGCAAGAGACGTTTTCCCAATCCCCATGGTGCCATGTATTCCGACCATTCAGGCCTCACTGCCGTGTATATCAACTGCTTGTCCGTTGCAATAGTCAACGTCGAGACTTCTCATCATCTCTCGGACTTGATTATCAGTTCCAACTGGCATGGAAGCACCAATTAGTTCAGCTTCCTTCAGCTGCTGAGTGACATACAAGACGAGCTTGTATATAAGCCTCCCATTCCAAACAATCAAAATGAGTGAATGAAAACAACGTATGATCATGAGAAACTAAAGAAAGAAATAACAAGGAAGGCAGCAGAATGAAGCACAATACGCGAGTTATACCCAATTAGTGACCCTCGAGGACAAGACAACTTGAGAAAAGTCATGTTACAAACAAAATCAATCACAATACGGAATATAAATTTGTGGAATTAGTGTATGCTCCACATGAGTTCTTAATCGTGATTTGGGTCATCTATTATCATGTTGGACCTGGTAAACATACAAGGTTTTTGTTGTCTCTAAAGACTGAATGGTCATCCAAACGGCCTATCCGATTCGATGAATTACTAATTCTTCTGCGAACTTAGGATTTACAGGTGCAAAGTGCTCGCCATCTCCTCTCCCAAAAGAAGTTATCGATGTCCCACTCCCACCTCCGATGTGTGGCGACAAAGTGTGAAAAGCTACTAAAAGAAGTCCAAAATCAAATTAAGGCCACTGTTTTGTACTTTCTTCTGGAGCCATTTCAAAGCACAGAAAGTAACCGGGTGCTCCTAAAGTCTCAAATTCTCCATTATTCGCCAAGATAAAGTCCAACAACATGATAATTCAACATCAATCACTCCGCACTGGAATTTACAAAGAGGTACAAGCAAAGGAAAGTAGAGGAGAATTACCGGTCGCTAGCGTGGTCAAGACGATATCCCTCCAATTGTCCAACACGAAGGAGGGCGGACTTCAATGGGTCGAGGAGCATGCCATCGCTCCCTCGTTTTCTGTGATCCGCGAAGGGTTGGGGCGATAGAAAATGGGAACGATGGCATGGTTCATGGCGTCCCTGCACTCCAGCATCTGGGCCAGCACCCTGAGGCAGTTCTCGCTGGAAGCGTACTCCGGCGAGATGATGGATATCGATATCTTCGACTGCCCGATGGCTTCGACCAGCGCGGGGCCAACTTCCTCGTCCATGAACACGCTTATCCCCTTCGCGGCCAAGCGTGTGGCGAGGGGACCCGCGAGACGCTCGCGCGCATGCTCTCCTCTAAAGCTCAAGACCACTTCGAATCGTGGCGGTGCAGGGGATGCGGATGATGATGATGATGATGCTGCAGCATAATAATAGGGGACGTCCATCGTCAATAATTGATGCGAAATTTCCAGCGACTCTTTGGCCCGTTTAACTCGAGTCCGGAGGGAAGTTGGATCGACACTTCCCAGTACCAGAACGATAAAATATAGAACTTAATATCTTAAAAAATCTTCGACTTTAACTTTTATCTCATAAAAAATCTTTAACTTTAAATCATATTTCAATTTTATCATAAATTTTTTTTGTCCCATAAAAACCCTCAATTTTAGGTTAAAACACAATTCTACCTTAAATTTTTTTTTGTCCTATTGAAAAACCTCCAATTATAGGTTTAATCCTAATTTTACCGTCTAATCTCAATTTTACCTTAAAATTTTCACTGTCTCATAAAAATCACAAACTTTTACTTGGGTCACAAATCTGTCCCCATTAACTCTCCGTCCAAAATTTTCCATTAACAACTGAGAGATGGAAGACTCCCAAGCTAGAGCTATTCAAACGTCCTAAGCGTTAGCTCTTCAACCATAAGAGATGGAATATGAGATATCAAAGACCGAGCGCAAAATCACTACAAACGCAATTTTGACGGAGGTTTAATGGAAAACAAATATGTGACTCAAGTAAAAGTTAGTGATCTTTTGTGAGACAAAAAAAAATTATAGTGAAATTGAAACTATACCTAAAGGTGGAATTTTTTTGTGAGACAAAAAAGTTTATGGTAAAATTGGTATTAGATCTAAAATTGAGGGGTTTTTTATTAGATAAAAAAAATTCATTGTAGAATTGGGATTGGATCTAGAGTTGGGAGGTTTTATGGGACAAAAAAAAGTTTAAGGTATAATTGGGATATGACCTAAAATTTAAGATTTTTTAGGGTATTAAGCAATATCTAGTTACCAACGGTTAAGATACGCCACGGAGGTATTGTGCCAGGTAAAGAGGATTTCCGTCCCCCCCGGAAGCGTGCACCAAATTGAGTTGGAGTTTGATTCCGGAAACGTGGTTGATTTCAACGGGAGAGGTTGTGTTGAAGGGTGGCTAGGAGTACCCGCTAAGAAGCGAGAAGCGGCATTCGAATTTGGAAAATCGTATCTTCTATTTTCTGATGGCACAGGGACATCATCTTAACATTCTTCTTCCAAACATATGATATGAAAAAAAAAAAAAAACTCAAGATAGCAAGTATTTTGTTGCGCCCTCAGCTAAGAGATAACCTTAATATATATATTTTATTGAGCAACATATCTTTTAACGGCAGGTAGCTGTCCCAAAAGATAATGTTCATTTTGTATCTTCACCCAACATTTAAATATGGTTAATATCACGAAAAACCTTAAATTAGTATACTTATGATAAATTTGCCAAAAACTAATTTTTTGACCACCAAAAATCCAAATTTGTATACCTGTGACAAATTTACCCTCCGTCAATTTCCGGTAAATTTTATGGTTAAATTGCTAAGTTAGATGAGACGTAACAATTGACGGATGTACCAGTTGGAGGTTTTACCCTCCGTTTGTTATAGATATACTAGTTTGTGATTTTTTTTTAGGATTAATCAAAATTAATGGAGGGTAAATTTGTTACAAATGTACCAATTTGGGGTTTTTAGTAGTCAAAAAATTAGTTTTGGATACATTTATCACAAGTGTACCAGTTTGTAATTCTTTGTGGTATAAACCCTTTTAAATAAGGACAAAAGCCATAAAAAATCTCAAACTATACCCTAAACTTTTTTCTACTATACTAGAAATCCCAAACTTTTACTTGTATGATATATTTACCCTCCGTGAATATTCCGTTAATAAAACACTGTTAAAAATCTACTTACATAGACTCTGGAAAAGCAAACGGTATTGACATGACGCCTCGTGGTTTGAGTGAAATAAAAACGACGTTGTTTTGGCTGAAAAATCATCTGACAGAACCTTGACGAAGGATAAATGAGTCACAATAGGCATAGTTTGAAATTTTTGGTGGCTTTTTCCCTTTAAATTACCCTTTTTGCTAGAAACAAAACTTTCCGGCACAAAAAGAAAGTATCTTATAAGTCGACCCAAGGTCACCTAAATAGAGACCAGGAAACAGAATTAAGAATTGCTACAACAACTCAGATGAAAAAGAATAAAAGAGAAAAAAAAAGAGAAAAGAATCTTGATGGGAAATTACCAAAAAGTCATAAAAATGTTGTAATTGTACCAATTCGGTCTTAAACATTTTGTTTTGCCAATTTAGTCATAAACCTTTTACATTTATGTCAATTCAATCAATTCAGCCAATTTTGGCTTGTCGAGTAACGTGGTACAATCAGCGCTAACGTGGACAATTTTTAATAATATATTAATTTTTTTCAATTTTATTTTTATTTTTTTTCTCTTTTTTTTTTCTTCCCTTCATCTTCTTCCTCCAACCGGTTGCCAATCGGCGACTGGCTAGAGGCAAAGGCTGGCGAGGTTGACCTCGCCGGCTTCTAGTAAAGCTCACCCCTAACTACCACTAGCAAGGGCGAGGTTGAACCTTGCCTAACCAGCCTCGCCATGGTTGGACGAGGCTCGCCTAGCCATGGTGAGGCCAACCTCGCCCTCGCCTACCAGTGACCGGCTAGAGAAAAAAGATGAAGGGAAGGAAAAAAAAGAGAAAAGGAAAACAGAAAAGAAAAAAGAAAAAAATTAAAATATTATTAAAAATTATTCACATCAGTGCCGATCGGCCAAAATTGGCTAGATGGACTAAATTAGTACAAATGCAAAAGGTTCAAGACTTAATTGACAAAAAAAAAGATTTATGATTGAATTGACACAATTACAATAGGTTTAAGATTCTTTTAGTAATTCTCCTTAATCATGAGTTGTACTACCTAATTCCTTCCTCACATGGCCTTCACAAGTAAAGTCGAGCTTTCCTAGCATCACCGACAAATATGAAGAAATTAACTTAAGCATACGTTTTTGACAACAAAAAAAATTAAGCATACGTTAATTTGACTTTCAATATAAAATTTTTCTGTGATAAAAGATTCCAGCCAAACTTTGAGACAGATGCGACGCGGGGAGTATCAAATTTGACTTTCATATGTTATTTGATAGATTTAGGATAATCTTTATTTAATCGGTATTTAGATTTATCAACTTTGGATAATTTTCTTAGAGATTTGGGTAATTAAATACTAGACAACATTTTAAGAGGTTTATTCACTTTTTTGATATATACGTATATAATATATATATTTTTTGGTCGGCCAGGTGAATTCCTAGACATTGGAGCTCCTCGGCCCACGTGGGGAAATCCCACAAACCCATAATACTTTTTTTATTTGTCTTTTATCGAGGATTCTTAGGATTTTTCGTATCAATTTTTTAATATGTTTATCCTTCGAATTAATAGAAAATTAAGAATTTTATCTATTGCTCTTCATGTGCATTTACGCAACTCGTGTTTACCCGAATCTACCGTGCCACTTTGGTATCAAAACGGGAAGATCTTGGGAACACCGTGTCTGGTAACAACAGCTTTGGGAACAATCATCTCATCGACGAGGATCGGGAGCTGTAATCTCTTTGAGACGATTGAATACAACCATTAATCGGTGGGAAGGTCGAACGGAATGACTTCTTGGTTCGAAGTACTTGAAGAGAAAACCAATTCGTGGCCTGGCATGATGGCTACGGAGGTCGTTGTGGCGCAGTGATGGCTACAAGGTTCATGAAATCTATGGAGGGTTGTGACAGATACGACGGAGTCGGCAATTGTTGCAATGAAGGTCGTTTTGGGAATTGCAGTCACACATGACGGGATAATCCAGCATTCAGAAACCGACACAGTTGGAATCGGTAAAAAAGAGTCACAACTCGTAAAATGCGAACGTAAAATAGTCTAAAAGCTCTAATGATTCACAAATAATTGACAATTGGAAAGCTAATAAAAAAAATGTAAATAAGATTGGGTAGGATCTACTCAACCGAATCCCCAAAAACATTAGCTAAACAAGGCAACTCCGGTAGGCTTTGAAGATCGGAGCATATGAGGATGTGGAGTTCCTGGAGATGAGTACGGCGGGAAATACTTGGATGTAGGCCAGAAATCCGAGTATCAGACAATTTCAGGATTGCCAAGGACGACAATGTGCCAATGTCACAATCGATTCTCCCCTCTAATCTCTGGCATAACGAGAAATCTATCATTTCTTGTTGAGATTGATGTTTTGTATTTTGTTATCCAAGAGATTATGAGATGGTTCCGAAAGACTTCCTGACGACTGGACAGTACGGGAGTTCCGCTCTCCAGTGAGCAGGCCGGGGTCCGGGGGGCCTGCCCTGGCGAAGGTCACAGGGGCGACGCCCCCAATCCGCCAGAGGCATTTTATATTCAATCATAGAATGATTTATATGGAAAAAGCTAAATATTTTAGGCTATATGAGCAATTTTGTAATTTGTACTATATAAAATTTCACTATTTATATTTATGGTGAAACGGGTCTCTAGAAGAGAGGCAGGAGGTGAGAAAGAGCGACTATATACTTTTCTACGTTATTAATTAAACGGATCTCTTCTCCCCGTGGACGTAGGTAGGCGGAACATCTTTCCTGCTGAATTACGTAAATTCTTATGTTGTGCGAATTTCCATTACCTTATTGCATCGTTGATATGATCGAATTTAGATATTCGACAATTGATAGCAAAGCTTGGTTCGGCGAGCTATCAAGATGGCAGGAAAGGGTTCGAGTGTCAAGTATGACATTATCGAGGTTTAATGGAAAGATCAACTTCACTCTCTAGTGACGAAGAACGATGGATTTTTTGATTCAGCAGGGCCTGTCGAAAGTACTGCTAGGGAAAGGGAAGAAACCAGAAACGAATGATGAAGATTGGGGGGAGATGGAGGAAAGGGCGGTAAGTGCCATTCGGTTGAACCTATTTGATGAGGTTTTGCAGTATGTGGTAGATCTCAAGTTGGTGCTGCAGGTGTGGACGAAACTTGAGAACATCTATATGACCAAGTCCCTAACAAACAAACTTTTTCTAAAAAACAATTATACTCTCTACAGATGGAGGAAGGCTCAATTCTGTTAGAACACATCAACATGTTCAATCAGATTCTGAGTAAACTTGCAAGTCTGGAGGTTTCAATGGATGATGACAACAAAGCTCTATTGCTGTTATCATCACTACCAACATCTTATGATCATATGGTGACGACACTCTTGTATGGAAAAAAGATGCTTGAAACAGATAAGGTCACTGCTGCCCCTATTATCTAATGATACGAGAAAGAGGGTTAATAGTGCTATGACACAGGGTAAAGGTCTCATCGGAAAAGTCAAGGAGCAAGAACGGGAAAGAACAATCCAGCGGGGATCCAAGAACAAGGGTCGATTGAAATCAAGAGGGGGTAAAACAAAATTATCTTGTTATTATTGCAAAAATGAAGGCCTTTTGAAAAGAAACTGTTATAAGAGAAATGAAGACTTGAAGAAGCGCGAGAAAACTTCTAATCAAGTAAGTGTAGCTGATAGCTCAGACGATGATGATGGAGATCTTCTCTCTATATCATCATGTAAGAATCAATTCACTAATTCATTGATTTTGGACTTTGGATGCTCTTATCACATGTGCTCGAATAGAGATTGGTTTGATTCATACCGGTCATATAGTGGCGGATCTGTTCTAATGGAGAATGATGCGGTTTGCAAAACCATTTGAATAGGGACTATTAAAATCAAAATGTTTGATGGTATAGTCAGAACTTTGGTGGATGTAAGGCATGTTCCAAATCTAAAGAAAAATTTGATATCTTTGGGGGCACTTGATGTGAATGGCTGCAAGTACGCAGCAGGAGGTGGAGTTCTCAAAGTCATCAAGGGAGCTATGATTGTCATGAAAGGAGAGTTGATTGGAAGTTTATACAAGCTCATAGGGAGTACAGTAACAGGTAAAGCATCTGTGACTACAGCTGCAAAGTCCAATACAGATGACACTCATCTGTGGCATATGCGGTTAGGGCATATGGGTGAAAAGGGTATGATGAAACTTTATAAAAGGAAGCTGTTAAAAGGTGTCAAAAGCTGCAAATTGAATTTCTGCAAATACTGCGTTTTCGGGAAATAGAGCAGAGTTAGTTTTAGAACTGCAAAGCATACGAGCAAAGACGTACTTGATTATGTACACAGCGATGTATGGGGTCCTGCACCGATCAAATCAAAAGGTGAAGCCGAATATTTTGTGACCTTCATTGATGATTACTCAAGGAAAGTCTAGGTCTACTTCATGAAACAAAAAAATGAAGTCTTATCCAAATTCAAAGAGTGGAAGGCTGAAGTAGAAAGGCAAACGGGAAAGAAGCTAAAGTGCTTGAGAACGGACAATGGAGGGGAACACAGGTACACACCATTCCTGGAACTATGTTGAGTTGAAGGGATCACACGTCACTTCACAACATCAGATACACCACAGCAAAACGGTGTAGCTGAGAGGATGAACATGACACTTTTGGAAAGGGCTCATAGTATAAGGTTGAATGCAGGGTTGAGTAAAAGTTTCTGGGCAGAAGCAGTTAATATGGTATGCTATCTCATTAACAGGTTTCCATCTACAGCCATTGAATGCAGAGTTCCTAATGAGGTATGGACAGGTAATCCAATTGACTATTCTGGTTTGAGAGTATATGGTTGTCTAGCCTATGTTCATGTACAAAGTAGACATCGTTCCAAGTTAGACTCAAAGTCTAAGCAATGCATCTTTATTGGCTATGAGAAAGGTGTGAAAGGATTCAAGCTATGGGATCCTAATGCATGGAAGACCGTGGTTAACAGAGATGTTGTCTTTAATGAATCTGACATGATGAAGGTAAATAACAGTTCACATGCAGATGACAGAAGTGAAGAAAGATTTATTGTGCAGGTGGAGTCAGGTGAATCAGAAATAGCGAGAAGAAGGGAATCATCCAATAACTCACCAAAATTACAGGAGATAGTAGAAGATACTTACACCATTGCAGAAGGTAGAGGAAAACGTACTCACAAAGCACCTGTGAGATACGGATTTGAGGATATGGTTGCTTGTGCCCTCATAGTAGGTACAGGCGATCCATGTTCCTATCAAGATACGATATTTGATGCTGATAGTGATAAATGAATGTCAGCTATGATGGAAGAAATGGAATCCTTACAGAAAAACAGGACTTGGAAGATTGTGGAGAAACCTAAAGGCCGAAAGATCATTGGGTGTAAATGGATCTTTCGCAAAAAAGAGGCAGTATCTGAGAATGAGCAGGTAAGGTACAAGACTAGACTTGTAGCTAAAGGATATGCATAGAAGGAAGGGGTAGATTATAATGAAATATTCTCTCCAGTAGTAAAGCATACTTCCATTCGGGTTTCTACTTGCCTTGGTAGTCATATTTGATTTTGAGTTGGAGCAACATGATGTGAAGATGGCGTTTCTTCATGAAGACTTGGAGGAACAGATTTTCATGGAGCAACCTGACGGGTTTAAAGTGCCAAGAAAGGAAGATCACGTTTGTCTGCTTAAGAAGTCACTTTATGGCCTTAAGTAATCTCTAAGACGGTGGTATAAGCGTTTTGACTCTTTTATGGTGAAAATTGGCTATTCGAGAAGTGAGTATAATTGCTGTGTTTATTTTAAAGTGTCATATGATAATTCGATTATTCTTTTGATGCTTTATGTTGATGACATGCTCATTGCTGCTAAGAATATGCATGATATTATCTCTTTTAAAGTCCTTGTTGAATAATGAGTTTGAGATGAAGGATCTTGATGCTACTAAGAAGATCCTTGGTATGGAAATTCATAGAGATAGAAGTGCAGATAAACTCTGGGTATCTCAAAAGAGGTATGTTGAAAAGATGCTTGAGCGTTTCAACATGAATAAGGCTAAACCAGTAAGGACACCATTAGCTAGCCACTTCAGGTTATCTGAACAGCAATGCCCCACAAAACATGAGGAGATTGAGGAAATGTCTCGAGTTTCCTATGCCGACGTAGTTGGGAGTCTCGTGTATGTTATGGTGTGTAGCAAGCCAGATTTATCTCATGCAGTCAGTGTTATTAGCAGATACATGAGTAATTTAGGGAAGGAGCATTGGAATGTAGTCAAGTGGATATTTAGATATCTAAGCGGGACTGCAGACTTATGTTCAGTTGCAACGGAGGTTCGAAGGAACTAACGGGATATGTTGATTCAGATTTTGCTGGTGACCTAGACAGGAGGAGATTTACTACAGGATATGTCTTCACATTAGCTGGTGGACCTATCTCATGGAGGGTGATGCTCCAGTCCACAATTGCATTGTCTACTACAGAGGCAAAGTACATGGTAGTTATAGAAGCTGCTAAGGAAGGGCTCTGGTTGACTGGGTTGGTTCGTGAGTTGGGTTTAGAGCAAAGAGGTGCGGTGTTATATTGTGACAGTCAGAGTGCCATACATCTCGCCAAGAATCAAGTGTTTCATGCAAGAACAAAGCATATAGATGTGAGGTTTCACAAAATCAAAGAGCTTGTGTCAAATAGCAACATTCACTTGAGGAAGATTCACACAAATAACAATCCTGTAGATTGTTTTACCAAGCCAGTCACTATTGAGAAGTTTGGGTCCTGTTTGGGCTCAATTAATACAACTTGCTATTGAAGGTGAGGGACGCACTCAATGAGTGCGGGAGTGTACCTCTTATGGAGGTACCGGGATGAAGACATCTATATTTCATATTCTTTCGTAGGTGGCTTTACAGAATCCAAGCCAAGGTGGAGATTGTTGATGTTGATGTCTTGTATTCTGTTATATAAGAGATTATGAGGTGGTTCCTAAAAGCCCCCTGATGACTGGACAGCACAGGGGTCCCGCTCCTTGATGAGTGGGCAGGGGTTCGAGGGGGCCACCTCGGCAGGGGTCGCGGGGCAGCGCCCCCGAGCCGCCAGAAACATTTTATGTTCAGTCATAGAATGATTTATATGGGAAAAGCTAAATATTTTGGGCTATGTGAGCAATTTTGTAACTTGTGCCATATAGAGTTTCACTATTTATATTTAAGGCGAAACGGGTCTTTAGAAGAGAGGCAGGAAGTGAGAAAGAGCGACTGTACACTTTTCTACGTTATTAGTGAGATGAATCTCTTCTCCCTGTGAACGTAGGTAAGCAGAACATCTCCCCTGCTGAGCCACGTAAATTCTTGTATTGTGCGAATTTTCATTACTTTCTTGCATCGTTGATAATATTGAATTCAGATATTCAACACTTCTAGCTTCTCTAGATTTAGTACAGCTTCAGGAAACTCCCATATGCAAGTATCCCTCATCCTCAGCACTTTCATAGCTTTCAGATCCTTGACTGAAGGTGGTACCTTCAGAATCGAAGTGTGAGATAAATCGAGGAATTGCAATGAGCTGAGCTTCCCTATTCCATCTGGAAGATAGGATAGACTCTGGCAGTTCTCCAGAGACAGTTTATTCAGTTTCTCCAGTGATCCAATGGACTCCTGGAGGGTATTGATTTTAGAGCCGTCAAGGGCGAGCTATCTGAGAGACGTTAAGTGCCACATCGAACCGGATATTTCATTTAGGTGCTCACAATCACGAGCACTGAGACTTTTGAGCATCCTCATGGAATTTTGTCTGAAATCAATCCGACAATTGGAAGTTCCATCAATCACCAGCTCTTTCAAGTCTCTGATGGGACCCAAATCTGGCAATTCACGGAGGAGACTGCATTCCTTCATATTCAAAGAAACCAATTTCTTCAGATTACCAAATGATGGATGGATAACTGCTAATTTAGAGCAACCTTCTAGAATAAGTCTTTCCAGCTCCATCGAAGCAGGAAATTTTGGAGTGGCATTCAAATGGACACAACCAGTTAGTTCCAAAACTTTCAATTTCCTTGCCTGCAAGACAAGTAGGATATGATACTAAATGTTTAGTTCCTGATAAATAGGTCGCCAAGAGGAAAGATGTATGAAGATAGTTAAATTTGTTCCCCACCTGCTTAAGCAGCTCCCAACCTCTCCAGTCTTCGTCAACCTGACTCCACGACAGATCAAGAGTCACCAAGTTCTTCAAATTCAGATCTAAATGATCGTCAAAAATCTTGGGGCACCCTCGCCAATCAAGCCACCTTAAGCTCAAAAGACGATCTGCAAAGTTTCCCCAAATATAAGCCTGATCCAGCTTGATGAACCACAAGTTCTGTAAACCTTGGAATTGATCGCATCCAAAAACGTTATTCCCTTCAGTTCCGTCACCAAACTCCAGCCTGAGGGCTTCAACTTTCTCAGTGCCCTGTCAATTGAGCAAAACAAAATTAACTTAAAAAAATGGAGCTGTCTTTTAGCATCAAACTCGACAAGTAATTGAACGGATCAACAACAGTATCAATTGGCATCTAAAGTAAAAAGATGCGGCGCAATGCTCCCAGAAGTTACCTTACTGTTATTTAGTACATGCGCTGTGTCTTCGTGATTGCACAGTCTACTGCGTTTGCAAGGTTCAAATTGGTTTTCATTCTTGACCATTTTCCGGCCAAAGGATTTCAGTATTTCAGGCATGCAAAGTTCTCTATCCTCTCTGATTTCTACCGAAGACCTGGCATGAAGAGCTCGAATCGATGTAGAAGGAAAATACCTACAGTCGTCCCACATGTAAGAGGGGATTCTCTTGTCCTTTCCAATGAAGAAGCATGCTATATCAATAAATATCTGCCGTTCATTCTCATCTAGGTTGGTATAGCTCTTCTTCAAGGCTGCTTCGACTCTCTTATGTGGAGCTATTTCCAATGCATTCAATGTTTCCCTCCACACTCTCTTTGATTTCACAAGAAACAGAGATGAACCTACCACCACGAGCACTAAAGGAAGCCCGCCAGTAGCAGCAACAATTTCTCTCGACAGATTCTTGAATTTCTCACGGGGAGAATCCATTCGAAAAGCATGCCTACAGAATAATTTCAGAGCTTCATCTTGTTCCATCACTCCAAGGACAAAACTTTCCGCATCATTGATGTTTCTAAAGACAAGATGTCTTTGGGATGTCAGAATGACCCTGCTCTCCGGGCCAAGCCAATCAAGCTCTCCAACTATTGCGCTGAGCTGTTCATGATCGTTCATATCGTCAAGGAGAACGAGGATCTTCATGATACGAAACCTGCTCTGAATATGATTTAGAGCTTTGTCAGAACAATCAAACTTTCGGACATTTCCCTTGTTTTGCAAAGACAAGACGCCGTGACGCTTAACTTCGGCTTGGATATTCCCTAGAAAGCTACAGGCATCAAACAGACGATAAATTTGATTATAGACATGTTTTGCCAGGGCTGTCTTACCAGCCCCTGGGATGCCATGTATTAACACCTTTTCACGTGTGGGCCCAATATTAACCGCTTTCTTATTTCGGTAGTCAACCTTTAGCTTTGCCATTATGCATCGCACGTGAGGATCGACTCCCACTAAATGTCTCGGAACAATTAGGTCCTGCTTTTCCAGCTTCTGCAGAACTTGGTCGGCAATTTGCTTTATGAGCTTGCCATGAGAAGAGCTGCCAAAAGTAAATGGAATAGAAAGGACCGGGAAGAGAGGGACTCAAAGCGGAAGAAAATGTATTTGTGAGGTATGCAACCATTGTCACAGTTATAATACGAACATATATTGGATATGATTTAAACCTAGTTAATCTTACGCAAATGTAGGCATGATACATGAGAAAAGTAATCTCAGACCAAAGGGCGTCACGGAAATTACTCTTTACTGGTTTTGTCGAGATGGTGTCCCTTCAGATTTCCAATCCGACGGAGAGCGGACTTCCAGGAATTAATGACGCTGCCATCGATTTTGCGCTTTTTATGCCCACCCAAGGACTTCCCAAAAGGGCCCTCGCAATTGCATACATGCGACGGGTCGACGTGGTAGAAGATGGGGATGAGAATGTGACTCTCGTTGTCCTTGCACTTCACCATTTGCTCCAATTCCATGAGGCAGCTCTTGCTGGACCCGTAACCTTGGAGATGACGGGTATTGATATCTTGGATTGCTTGATCACCTGGATCAGCTGGGGGATGATTTCTTCGCCTCTCTCCAGCTCTTCCTCGTCCCTAAAGACGCCAATCCCAGATTCAGTCAAGCTGGTGTACAGGCAATCCGCAAAGCAGCAGTGCTTGTCCGGCCCTCTGAAACTCAGGAACACTTCGTAGAGTGGCCGTGTAGACATTCATGAGGAATGATTGGTGGCGTGACTAACGTCCATTGTTTGCGTAGCAGATTTTGAGAAACGAACGAAGGAGCTCGGTCACTACGCACGTGCACGTCCTCTGAATCCACCATCCTCACACTTATAGGCCAGGGTTGACTTGGTTTTTGGTGATTGAGTTGTCGGTGGCAGTGGTGCCCGATGATCTTCTCTTTTGATTGATTCTGTTCTGTATCGGGCATTAGTTTTTGAACGTTTCGTTCGATATTCTTATTTCAGTTGTTTTTCTTTTTTCGGTTTTGTATTTTTCTTCCAAATGACCAAACTATACATGGAATAAAGGATAATTGTTGACACATAAATTTTGACTATTTATTTAGGGTTTAATTGCACATAAAATTGAGGGTTAATTTTTAACCCCTAAACAAAAATATTTTCATTAAATTGCATGGCATATAGACATTAGGTGCATTTGCATTAATAGAGTCTATTAGATATTTTTTTTTTATTAAAAATAATAAAAAATAATAATAATAAAAAGATCCGAGCTAATCCGACCTTGTTCGAGCGGGCTAGATCAGCCTGGCCCAGTCCTTTTTCCCCTTTTTTCCCTCTTGCGCGAATCGGCCCAGTTTTCTTTTCTCTTTGGCCCAGCCCAGCACAACCTTCTTTCCGGGATAAAAGGGGCTTGAACCGAGAGTAATCAAAGGGGGGAATGGGGAGTAATCGAAGAGAAAAAAAGGAGAGAGTTTCAGGAGAGAAACGGGAGACCGAGAGAAAATTGAAGCGAATCAGAGAGGTTCGAGCTTTATCCACTTGCCGGAGGACTGCCTGAACAGTCGCCAAGCCCCCCCAGCCGTCGCGCCTCGCTCCGGTCGGCCGCAAACCAGATGGGTACTAGCTTAGGTCCCCTGTTTTTGCTTCCCCTTCCCCTGCCTCTCGGGTGCCGTGTATACTGAGCCTATTCGTTGGTTGCCCAGCCCCGTCGACCAAGGCAAACATTCGTTTGACACCTAGTAAAGATGGTCCATTTGTTTGCTCAAAACCAGATCTGCGAATCCGCTTTTCGGTTGTACCTCACCTGTTCGATCAAATCCTTCAGTGAGATTACGTTGTTTCAAAACACCGGTTTTGGTCGTGTTGTTTTTTGGCGTTCCATCGTAAACCCAGACGAATTTGCTCTATAATACAGTCGTTTAGGTTTTTGTACTTCATAACCGAGCCACAAATCGCATTGAATCTCACTCTAGAGCATCTTTATGAACTTGCACATTACGTGTTTGATGAAATGTCTAAATGGGGGTCCGAGTTGCTTTTTGTGGAATCAATGATTGGAACTCGATTTTTATGTTCGATTAGTATTCACATTTGTCAAATGGTGTCTGAATCTAAGTGTTTTCTGTGATTTTTTTCGGTTTTATGACATATCTCTTGCCGTTCGAGCCGGCCATGGATGGAACCTTCGCCGGAGATCTACTCCCCACGTCGGCATTGCCCACGGTTTGAGGCCTCTACCGTAGGCTTGCTATTTGTATTTTGAATGTTTGTATGTCCGTTTGTCTGCATTGTAGTACATCTTGTTGCCGGGGACATCTGGTTGTCGAAAAATGAAATGATCATTGAGGTTGGTGTTTTGGTGGTTGTTGGTGCTGGATTAAGGATGGTGATTCGGTGATAGTGGTGTCATGGTTTCGGCCGGCGCAGATTCGACGTCGGTGTCGGACGAGGTGGCTAGTTTCGGCTCGGTGCGGTGGTCGCCAGTGAACCATCGAGAAGGAAACGTTCTTGGTGAAGAACACATGAAGAAGAAGAAGTTCTGGAGAAGGCACGTTGGGGATGAAGACCAGAAAAGAAAAAATAGAAAAAAAGGAAAAAAGGAACAAAAGAAAAAGAAAAAAGAAAAGAGGAAAAGAAAAAATAGAATAAAAAATCAAAATTTGAAAATTTGGGCGGGTCAGTAACCTGGGTCGGTCAGTCGGGCAGATCGGGTTAGTGGACCCGGTCCGGAATCTTTATTTTATTAATAAAAATTTTCAAAATTTTAAAAATTAAAAAAAATAAAAATTCCAAAAAAATTCGAAAATGTTTTAAAATCCCAAAAAAATTAATTAAATAAAAAATATTTAAAAATATTAAAAAATTCAGAAAATTCAAAAATATTTAAAAAATCAGAAAAGTTCCAAAAAATTAGGAAATGTTTAGAAACCAATTTTGGGCTTAATTTCACTAGATTTTAGGTTAAAAACTCAAAAAAATGAAAAATGAAAAAAAAACCTCTAAAAAGTTCCCAAAATTCGGATAAGCCATCGAGGTTTTACTTTAGGGCTTTTGATTGCCTTTTTCTTTCTAAAGACGATGTTAGGTCGCTGATTGTTTATTTTCTTTATGATTATTTAATTGCCTACTTTTAATAAATTGATTGTTATTTTCTATTTTTAGAACGGTTAGGCGAAATCTTAGCTTTTTTGATAGGCTGCCCGGTACGTTAGTTTGCGAAAATTCAAATTTAGGTATCGAAATAACGCTAGTTAGATCGCTAGTGTATTCAAGTCCTCGAATTTTAGATTCTCTGGTTTTCGTGCATATCAAGACGACACTCTCGCGTCTTGATCAGGGTTTCTAGCTGACCCTTGATCATGGCTAGTGACGACTCCAATCGAATGCTTAAATTAGACAATTCTCGTCGCGCGAGGTATAATGCTTGGAAGTGCCTCGATCATTGGAATAATTAACCATTTGGTTCACCATTCAAATGAACTAATCGTTGTTTATATCCAGCGACAAATACCTCTTGGCCTAAACCCGATCGGGACGGGGGTAGGTTGCGACAGCTTGGCGACTCCGCTGTAGACTTGAGGACTTAGGCGTAATAAACGTGATTGTTTGTTAACTAACGTGGTCTTATGGCAGTGCATCGTGAAGGCTAAGGTAAGTTTGCTAACATTGTGTTAAATGGTTTTATAGGTTGGGAGTTATAAGGAGTGGAGTGATTGTTGACATGTTTGTTTTGCAGGTTGATGTAGGAGTGTAAGTGTATGCGATTGAAAATTAAAGTGTTGTTTTGATGTTAACTGTTGCACATGCATCTACCTACTTTAGCACTACACCTTGCACAGACAACCCACGATCTAAAATCCTGATCGCCTTAGGAAACCCATAGGAGGTGCCAAAAGTCTGGAAATCGTGCGGGGAAGGACCTATGACTATTCCCTTTTGGTCCCACTCATATTTGAATAGTGATAAAGAGGACTGTCCGACGCAAGTGCGAAGTGGAGAAAACTCTTTTGATCTATTTGGGATGGGGACTGTAAACCTTCAGAATCCCACCTTTTAGTGAACCTCACAAGTGCATCTGCATGTCTTTGTGATTTAAAAGAACGATCGTCACCCACTGTAAGTATGATTTCTCTCATTATCAGTTCACTTTGAATTGAAATTTTCATTTTGGAAATTCGCGAAAATCAATCGAATGCCTCACGTGATCTAAGCTTATAATTGAAAATTTTGGGCATTCACTCTTGATAGTGAGCCTTGAGCATAAATCTCAAACATCTCTAATTGGGCCTTACAAAATAGATGGTTTTGTCTGAACTTTCAATTATAGGCTTAAAATCACATTTTTTGTGCAAAAATTCTTTCAAGTCAAGATTGTGCTTCAGGGCATAAAATTGAAATCACATTTTCAATAAAATTCTTTCTTGTTTACATTTCGGAATCAAAACTCAAATAACTTTTTATGTATTAGTTTCTTAAAATAGGAATCACCCCATTTTTGCAAATAATGAAATCGCAAATTAGTCTTTCAAATTTGATATGCCACATTTTGCAATGAAGCTTTTGAAATAAAAGGGGCTTTCGATTGATAGTCGCGATTTGATCTTTTATGATGTCACCTCTTACGATGAAATCTTGGTGAAGTACCAAATGCCCACAAATAGGGACCGCGGGACATGTGTTGTCGCCTCGCTTTCATTATAAGAGGCGGCATTAGTGAAAGATCACTTTTTCATTCACATACTAACATTGTCTTCTTTCTACAGGTTACGCGTGATGGATAATTCTTAGACTACCTGACTATGCAATGTAGCATACACTTCTCTGAAGCCGAGTCAGAAAAATTTGAGTCCTCTACATTCCTTTCTGGACGGTATTTTGTCCCCGAGTTATGGCATTCTACAATAGCACTTGGTCAGCTCCAGGGGTCTGATACTTGTATGGAAGCAGACGGCATCGTAGTCGTAATTAATGATCAGAATTTCAAACCAGAAATTTCGGAATGTAGAGCTTCAAGGAGTCACCTGGTGACACAAACGTCGATTGCCTGGACAATTGTCACTTGCAGAAAGATTTGTCTGATGCAGGACTACCGAAGAAGTCATGGAAATGTTTCACCTGCTACCAACGCATCCGAAATGTAACTTGGATGTTCGAAAGATGATGATGGTTGGAGCATGTCCTGCCCATTTAATGGCTACACGGTATTTGCGCTACCAGAGTTTTCCAATGACTGATCTTGAGGCAAAAGGTCGTTTAGATGGACTTTACACTAATCGTTGGTCTCATTATGTTTCCGTTGATCTTGGGGCTAGCATCATTACTGGTGTTGAAGCCGATACAGACGCTAAAAGGAGTCTAGATTTTTTCTCACTAATCTGTTCACAGTTGAACCTTGAATTGATATGTTGGACAATGATCGTCTTCTCTATAATGTCAAAATGGGATGGCTGTTGCTGATCTCGACGAAGCCTTGGAAGCTACATATAGCGGCCTCATAGATGATATGGTGTTGGTCGTTACACAAAATGAGGAACACATTATGCAAATGTCTCTTGAAAATGGCTTAGAATATGCACTTAAGAAGCGCCAAATGGCAAATGACGAGAACGGATACTGGGAAAAATCGAACTGCACATGAAGAGTCTTCTTGCTCAAGCAAAGTCCAAATTAAGAACTTTAAGGAGGTGATCCTGAAAGGAAGCAAAGATACGATTCTGTTTTGATTTGGCAACTTTCACTTCATATTCTCCCACTCGGCTTTGTTAAGCCTATAGAGTTTGCTGGTCTTGAGTTCCTACCCATTTCTTTTTCCAGTCGTTCTTCACTTGACTACAGGACAAGTAAATTGCCTCATCAAGCTGTCGCCAGTTTCAAGGATACTTCCCAAGGTGCCAAAAGAGAGGTAGCAACAGCTTGGTGATTTTGACGAGTTCACCAAGAACACGATGAAAGAGATTGTCCACGAGTCCGCTAACATCGAGATTCAGCCTGAGTCGCAACATAACCCCAGGCCACAACCCGAATTTCGCCGAGGTGGCGGCAAAATTATACCTGAAGCATTTAAAGTCACGAAGTTCTTGCGTATTATTCTGGTCACAGTTGCAAAGCAATATTGTTCCCACAAAGTGGGTCGTGTTTAAGGGATAAAATCTATTGTACCATGCGCGAACCAAGCAAAGCAACAATGCTATGATATTTTATGATCTAGACCCTCGTTGATTATCACTAGTATAGACATAGACCGCCTCGAATAGCATTTGTCCGATTGGAACACAACTTTGAGCAACCTATATTGTGAATGACTCCGGGGTCAATGTCTGCGACACTTCTCTTTGTGCACTTCATATTTATGATAGTTTGCAAGTAGACAATGGAGATAAATGGCATGATTATGCGTCAACTAGTCACGGCAAAACATCTCTCAATTTGCAAGGCGTGGCAATTGCAAACCACAAGTCTAATTTTGGCGGTTCAGTTGGTGAATCATATTCTGGAGGAGCGATGGACAAGGAAACTTTGAATTGTAGCGCTAAGAAAATTGATCTTGATTCTGTTGATCAAGGTGTAGCCAAGTTTATGAAGACAATTTTGCTTCCACAAGCACTTCCTCTACTCAATAGAGGCCGCAGGAACAAAGAGTGAAGCAAAGCAAGGTGTTATTAGTGATCCAAGACATCTGTCAGAAGGATGCCCTTGTTTTTCAAAGAGTTTAAATTATCTTTTAGAAGGAATACGCCTGAAAGTTCCTATTGTTATGGTTGGAATGGTTCAGAAGGATGCCTCTGTTGGTGATGGAACCCAATCTAAAATAGGCAAACGAAGAAAAGAGGACCCAAATCATGTTTGAAATTTTCAATGTGCCCGCCTTGTTTGTTGCCATTCAGGCTATTGTCTATTTATACAGTGGTCATGTGATTGGTATTTTGCTCGATTATGGTGATGTGTAAGTCACACTATCCCAATCTATGAAGGTTCACTACCATTGCTGAACGGAAATTGCCCGTAACACGAAAGAAAAGCTGGCATACGGGTTCAAGGGTTGGAAACGGCTAAGAGCAGCTTGTTCGCAGAGAAAAAACTGGCTACACTATGAAGTGTGATATCATAGAAAGTATCCCCTGGGGCTTCAAGACTTGTCCCCCTTCCGATATTTCCGAGGAGGTTCCAGAGCAGGTTTGTGCAAACCGTTCGTGCTCAGAGGACCAACTGACATTGGTCCTTCCCAATTGAAGAGTTTTGCCACATTGCTGTATTGCATTACCTGTACTTCAGACAATGGGATAGAAGCGGAAGATCCACTCTTTTAGAGAGGCAGTGAATCACTTTGTGCGCATTCAATCTCCTTGTGACACGACCCAAGTTAGACATTCTGAGAAACAAAAACAGGAGTTAGGGGGTTCAAACCTTTTCTTGCCTACGATCAATTTTCAGGGAGCTTATAATCAGAAGCTTCATTAAGTTGATGACCCGAAGCTTTAGATTCTTTAAGCGCAAAATGCAAAATAGTCGGTTCTTTCCAACAAGGCGAATATTCGTCAGCATCATCCTCGTCTAGCTCATTTTGGTCGAGCTCATCCTTTTCAAGCATTAAAAGAGAATCTTGGGCAAAATTACTTCCTTCAGCAGCATCCCGTTTGCATTGAACCATAGACAGCTGTCTTCCAAAGGTTTGGTTTTTCATGTACCACCACAAGGAATAGATTCAACAGAATCACTCACCCGAGCAATGACAGTTTGGAAAAAGGCTAGTCTCCCACTTATGGAGGATGGAGGATGGAAGGACTTGTGGATCTTGGCATAGACGATGATACTTGAGTGTTCATAAGGAGCTCCATTTCTAGAATCCGCTGAGCCTTTGCGCTTCACCACTTTCAGAAAATGAGTCCGAAGAAGTGATGGCATCTGAGCATTCCTGAATTTGAAATTTGACCTCAATGTTACATTTGTGAATCCACTTCTTTCATCAATCGTCAACATGGACGAAGAAATGCTCTTAAATTTTGTGCTTTGGGTAGTCCCTGTTGTTCTCAAAGCAGACTCCATACAAATTTCTCATCTTGGAGAATCTCATATCAGTTTGACATTCTTCTCAAAGAAAGAAATATGCGAAGATTCCTAGGCACTAAGGCTACTTCCTAGGTTGGTGACATATATAACTCATGGGAAGCTTTTTGACGGGTCCACATACATGGATGCAGACTATTCAAAATGATATTGTCAAAGGACAAAAGGAGGAGTGAGTTATGATCCATTTGGAATTGCTGAGCATTAGTAATTGCAATTTTTGCGCCTTCAAATAGCTTCTCGGCATTTAATCCAACGTGGAGATGATTATTGGTGGTTCGCGAAATGATCCTTCAAGGCGTGGATGTATACGAGCAAGAATCAGTCATCAAATGGTGCCCCTAAATAAAAGGTTGTAATCGTTAAGAGTTAAATTTGATTTATGTAAAGAATGACTTGTTCCTCCCCTTATGCAGAATGTGTGAGGACAAAAAGACTTGATGTAAGGCAAATTCCCAAGAATCGACAGGAATGCATAAGGAGGACAACTTAGCCTAGAAATGCGCCATCCCAAAAAGGAATGTGTTTGACCATGGCGACAACACCTTCTTCCAAGAAAGCATGATGAGGCAACACATACTGAAGGGGAGTGTATCTGATCGTAAGGGCAACACCTCCCGCCAACAAATTGTGACAAAACCATCCAATTTAGCAAAGGGATGTATCATTCCTTCATTGGGTCCAATTTAGTATGGAAATAACCTATTCCATTTCCTTTTCTCACAAGGTGATAATTGGGGCAAGTCACTCGAAGAAAGAAACGCGTCTTATCACATGGGCAACACCTTCTACCAAGAAAGCATAATGAGACCGAACCATCATTTTTAGTGCAATAAATGAGGCAAAGCATCCAAGAGACAATGCCCTCAAATATCGAAACAATGCCGAAAGTCAAAGGCAAACGAAAGCGGATGAAGGGAGTTGCCAAACATATAAGGAAGTGAACTCAAATGAAGGGAGTTATCAAACACCCAAGGAGGTGAATTCAAATTAGGGTAAATTGTATTGTTTCCAATTGTCCATTTCGATTCCATTTTTGACATGATTCACTTTTCCTTTGACAGGAAACATCAATGACCTGAAGGACAAATGCAAGTAAAGGGTAATGATGTATCGTTTCAAATTATTCAATCTATAAAGATTCATGCACTAACACATTCTTTCTTATTCTTTACAGGGTTACCAAGTTGTCGTGCCGTAGGTAAGTACCCTTCTTCCAAGATTTAAATGAAAATAAAATGGAGAATTTTCATTACAAAAAAGAGTTTTAATGTTTTTGTAAAAACAAGCACGAAAATGGAAATTGAAAGAAAGAGAGCACAAAAGTAGAAATTGTAAAAGCAAACTTTTCACAAAAATTCTGGACATCATCCTTATCCAAAGGTTGTCTTTATGCCTGATGGATCATTCATTTTGAATCAAAATTCTCTATGTAGATTAATTAACTTTATTGATCTTGACAAAATGAAAGGAAATGCTAATCATGCCAAGTGAGAAATGCTTAGGATAGAGAAAGGCAAGCCATTCCCAAACATGTCCCATAAACACTTTGAGAGTTGAGTGAAAAAGAAAACCCGTGTTGTTTAAGGGTGAGGGATTCATTCGCGAGTAGTACGTGAATCAAAGTGAAAAGAGGCATTTCTTTCATCTATCCTACACACTACAGGTGATCATAGTTAAGCCAATTTGAGTCTCTAAATGTGAAGAATTCACAAAATACCCCTGTCAAGAACCACCCCACAATTGGGTAAATTGTAGATTTTGATTGACATTATTTGGTAAAAAAGATGAGAAAGATTTTTTTGCTCTCACTCTTATCAATATTTTTGTGGTAACTTCACGTAAAAAAGATGAGAAGGGCATTTCTTTCTCTATCTAAACACTCATACCCTTTGTTTAGCTATATTGAGCCTGAACATTCATTTCAAAAGCTCGAGTGGTGATTGTCTCCCCACACTGGGGTAAGGCACATATTTTACCAAGGCAATTGGTGCTTATGAGACAGCATGTAAAAAATATCGAAAGTCCTAGGAGCTCAAGATGTTCAAATGAGCAAAAGTCAAATGAAAGTTAAGGGGCATGAAAAAGCAGTGTGCCTGGTAAAAGCAAGGCAAATGCCTATAAAAAAAGTCACATATAGAGAAAAGTTATCTCGTAAAAAAAATGTCAAAAGCAAAATGCTTACAAAAAAAACAAAGAAAGAAAGAAAGATCATGGCAAGCACAAACGCCATTAGAGAAAAGAGCAAAGCTCTTGTATTGAAATGATTAGACAATGGACTTTCAAGGCAAGTCGGATTTCAAAAGTCGGGTGCCTTCAAAAAAATTGGATGATACAGTAATAATGCCATGATAATCATCAACTCTTAAATCCCATTTGAGAATTTTTGAGTCTTTCAAGACTTTCACCGAATCAACATTACAACCCTTTCTTGAAGTCTCTTCCGATTGGGATGATTCAAGTGAAAATAAAGACTTTACAAAGATGCTGTCGCTTGAAAAAGTGGAGGCAAGGTCATCTTATCTTATCTTAAGGTTGTTTGACTTGTAAACCTGGCAAAAATGATGATGAATGATTATTTCATTTCTTAGCCATTAATGCTTATCCGTTGTTGAAACCATGACCAAGCCTGCATTATAGTCTTTACAAAAGACCTCATGGATTGGTCAATGTGTACTTATTGCGAATGATTCTTGAAGCCTTCGACATTGGTAATGCGAGGTACATTAGAGATCAAACTATTGCCCACACCAATGGATGGAATCAAACAGCCTTATCGAGAGTTGTGAGAAGCTTTTTTTGATTATAGAGCTCTTGTTTGGCATGTCTAACAAGCCTTTGTCATGAGGTAAGATCAGTTTGACAAAAGACTTTCTCCTAAGGGAATTTAATGATTAATGACACTTCTCAAGCTTGATGGCAATCTTGTGATATTGAATGATGTTGAATGTTTTCCAAACAATTGAATTTAGTTTGATTTGCTCATGCAATCAACACTTTCTTAATGAAGATATTCTTTTGATAGTGTCATTCACAACATTCGAATGACATCGATCTTGCCTGATATGCTTTCCCTACCAAGGTGCTTGCTATAATATATTCCATTAGATGTGCAGTGGCCATTTTAGAATCTGTTTGCTTGATATATTTAAAACCTTAGAATTGCACGGTGAGCTTTTGCAGCCCGACCTGGTAAGCTTTCACAGCTCAGAGTCTTTTTCCTTGCACGGTAAGCTTTTGCAGCTCGGAGCACCCTAACGACCTACCTAGAGTTTCTTTATTTACATGACAGGTCTCCCCATGTGAAATACCGATTTCAAAAGGTTCCGAGTCTTTCCTTAAACCCTGATTTCAAAAGATTCCAGATCTTTCCTTAAATCCCGATTTCAAAAGGTTCAAGGTCTTTCCTTAAACCCTAATTTCAAAAGGTTATTGGTCATTCTTGAAACCCCGATTTCAAAAGATTCCAGGTTTTTCCTTAAACCTTGATTTCAAAAGGTTTTGAGTCTTTCCTGAAACCTTGATTTCAAAAAGTTCTAGATCTTCCCTTAAACCCTGATTTTAAAAGGTTTTGGGTCTTTTTTTAAACTTTGATTTCAAAAAGGTTCATAGGTCTATCATTGAACCCTGATTTCAAAAAGGTTCATGGGTCTATCTTTAAATTATGTTTTTTACAACATAAAGTCCTGAGTGAAAAACCTTAGGTATTCCAAAAACCTTGAGTGCAAAACCCTAGGTATTTCAAAATCCCGAGTATAATTTGCTGTTTATGGGGTTTTAGTCCCTAAGTGAGTTCTTCGACATTTATAGGGTTTTAGTCCCTAAGCGTACTTTAGGGTTTTATTCCTTTTGCTGTTTATAGGGTTTAATCTTGATGCAGAATCTTTGACGTTCGTAGGGTTGTAGCCCCTAGGCGTTCCTTCAGGGTTTTATCCCCTTTACCGTTTATAGGGTTCTAGTCCCGATGTATAATCTTCGACATTCATAGGGTTTTAGCTTCTAGGCGTACTTTCAGGGTTTTATCCAATTTGCCGTTCTTAGGGTTTTAGACCTGTATGGAATCTTTAACGTTCATAGGGTTTTAACTCCTAGGCTTACCTTCAAGGTTTTATCCCCTTTGTCGTTCATAGGGTTTTAGTCCCGATGCGGAATCCTCAACGTTCATAGGGTTGCAACCCCTAGGCATACATTTAGGATTTTATCCCTTCTGCCGTTCATAGGGTTTTAGTCCCAATGCGGAATCTTCGACGTTCGTAGGGTTGTAACCCCTAGGCGTACTTTCAAGATTTCATCCCATTTGCCGTTCATAGGGTTTTAGTCCCTAGGCAGAGCCTTTGACGTTTATAGGGTTATAGCCCCTAGGTGTCTTTTTATTATTATTATTGTTTTTTTCCTTTTTCCTTAAAAAAATCCAATCATTCCTCTTGCCTCAAGCATTGCGCCATCCCATGCCCTCCGCCAACAAAATTTAGGTGTCTTTGTCTTTAAATGGAATTTATTCGAAATCTCCTTCAAAGAGGGGCAGCTGTTGACACCTAAATTTTGACTATTCATTTAGGGTTTAATTGCATATAAAATTAGGGGTTAATTTTTAACCCCTAAACAAAAATATTTTCATTAAATTACATGGCATATAGACATTAGGTGCATTTGCATTAATGGAGTCTAATAAATATATTTTTCTCATTAAAAAAATCAAAAACAAATAAAAAAAAAGATCCAAGCAGGATCAGCCCAGCCCAGTCCTTTTTCTCCTTTTTTCCCTCTTGTGCGAGCCGGCCCAATTTTCTTTTCTCTTTGTCCCAGCCAGCACAACCTTCTTTCCCTTTTATCATTCTTAGCAGAGGGGACCAGGAGGGGAGGCTAGTATAGGAGCGGAAGGAGACGAGCGTAGCAAGCAGCTCACGCAGTAGCAGGGGGAAATCGTCGCGCGTCGAGTAAGCCAGAGAACAGGCGGCTAGTGGTCCCAAAAGGAAGGTTGCAATCCGGGATAAAAGGGGCTTGAACCGAGAGTAATCAAAGGGGGAACAAGGAGTAATCAAAGAGAAAAAAAGGAGAGATTTAGGAGAGAGAAGGGAGACCGAGAGAAAATTGAAGCGAATCAAAGAGGTCCGAGCTTCGTCCACTCGCCGGAGGACCACCTGAACAGTCACCGAGCCCCCCCAGCTGTCGCGCCTTGCTCTGGTCGACCGCAAACCAGGTGGGTACTAGCTCAAGTCCCATGTTTTTACTTCCCCTTCCCCTGCCTCTTGGGTACCAGGCACATCGAGCCTATTTGGTGGTTGTCCGGCTCTGTCGACCAAGGCAAATATTTGTTTAACACCCAGTAAAGATGGTCTAAACGTTATATGTCAAAAATCGATAGTAATCTTTGTTCAAACCAGACTTGCGAATCCGCTTTTCGGTTGCACCCCACCTGTTCGATCAAATCCTTCAGTGAGATTACGTTGTTTCAAAACACCGGTTTTGGTCGTGTTGTTTTTTGGCATTCCATCGTAAACCAAGACAAATCTACTCTATAATACAGTCGTTTAGGTTTTTGTACTTCATAATCGAGCCACAAATCGCATTGAATCTCACTCTAGAGCATCTTTATGAACTTGCACATTACGTGTTTGATGAAATGTCTAAATGGGGGTCCGAGTTGCTTTTTGTGGAATCAATGATTGGAACTCGATTTTTATGTTCGATTAGTATTCACATTTGTCAAATGGTGTCTGAATCTAAGTGTTTTCTGTGATTTTTTTCGGTTTTATGACATATCTCTTGCCGTTCGAGCCGGCCATGGATGGAACCTTCGCCGGAGATCTACTCCCCACGTCGGCATTGCCCACGGTTTGAGGCCTCTACCGTAGGCTTGCTATTTGTATTTTGAATGTGTGTATGTCCGTTTGTCTGCATTGTAGTACATCTTGTTGCCGGGGACATCCGGTTGTCGAAAAATGAAATGATCATTGAGGTTGGTGTTTTGGTGGTTGTTGGTGCTGGATTAAGGATGGTGATTCGGTGATAGTGGCGTCATGGTTTTGGCCGGCGCAGATTCGACGTCGGTGTCGGACGAGGTGGCTAGTTTCGGCTCGGTGCGGTGGTCGCCAGTGAACCATCGAGAAGGAAACGTTCTTGGTGAAGAACACATGAAGAAGAAGAAGTTCTGGAGAAGGCACGTTGGGGATGAAGACCAGAAAAGAAAAAATAGAAAAAAAGGAAAAAGGAACAAAAGAAAAAGAAAAAAGAAAAGAGGAAAAGAAAAAATAGAATAAAAAATCAAAATTTGAAAATTTGGGCTGGTCGGTAACCCGGGTCGATCAGTCGGTTAGATCGGGTCAGGGGACTGGGTTCAGAATCTTTAGTTTATTAATAAAAATTTTCAAAAATTTTAAAAATAAAAATTCCAAAAAAATTCGAAAATGATTTAAAATCCCAAAAAAATTAATTAAATAAAAAATATTTAAAAAATATTAAAAAATTATGAAAAATTCAGAAAAATTCCAAAAAAAGCAGAAAATTAGGAAATGTCCATAAACCGGTTTTGGGCTTAATTTCACTAGATTTTAGATTAAAAACTAAAAAAAATTAAAAATAAAAAAAAACCTCTAAAAAATTCCCAAAATTCGGATAAGCCATTAGAGCTTTTGATTGCCTTTTTTCTTTCTAAAGACGATGCTAGGTCGTTGATTGTTTATTTTCTTTATGATTATCTAGTTGCGCACTTTTAATATATTGAATGTTGTTTTCTATTTTTAGAACGGTTAGGCGAAATCTTAACTTTTTCGATAGGCTGCTCGGTACGTTAGTTTGCGAAAATTCAAGTTTAAGTACCGAAAGGGTACTAGTTAGATTGCTAGTATAATCAAGTCTCTGAATTTTAGAATCTTTGATTTTCTCGTGTATCAAGACGACACTCCAGTGTCTCGATCAGGATTTTTAGCCGACCCTTGATCATGTTTAGTGGCGACTCCAATCGAATGCTTAAATTAGACAATTCTCGTCGCGCGAAGTATAGGGCTTGGGAGTACCTCGGTCATTGGATTAATGAACCATTTGGTTCACCATTCAAACGAACCAATCGTTGTTCATATCCAACGACAAATATCTCTTGGCCTAAACCTGATCTTTGGCGGGGGGGTAGTTCGCGACAACAATGAAGTCTGAAAACCTATTCCTTGTTTTCTTTGTGAGACAAAAAAGGACAACACCCTTTGATTATACGATGATAGCAATTGCACTAGACGTAGTCTACTATCTTCATTCTTCAAAGGAAAACCAGGGGTTATTACTTCAAACCTGGTTATCACCTAGCTCTTTGGGCTGAAATTTATTTAAGATGATCACATTATTTAACTTATAATACCTCTACCCAACAAGTTCTTTTAATGATTATTTCTCCTTTTTCCAGCAATCTATCTCTAGTGATTCAATCCTGACGAATGAGTAGGCAACTTAGGATTGCATTCCTCACCAATAAGTAGACAATTTAGGATTGAATGCAAACAAACAGCGCCGCTCGCACCGAGAATTCTGGGTCAAAGCAATGGAAAACAACAGCTAAAGAACAAGATGCATTAATGCAACCCAGGATTGTCTACTTATTGTTAAGGAATGCAATCCTAAATTGTCTACTTAGTCGTCAAGATTGAATCACTAGAGATAGTTTCTAACTCTAGTGATTCATAAAGTAAAGGATCCATAAGACTAAAGGGACAACTAGCACCCTAAAAAGCAATTGTTAAGGAGCCAGATGGGCACCCTCCAGGTCTATCCTCAAATGGCCCTCCCAACTTGGATATCCTAACCACACATCTCTAAGGTTGAGCTTTCCTCAAAAGCAATTCGCTAAGAGGTACCCTCTCTACTTTTCCATGGGGACTTCTCCCAATTGACGGACAAATATGAAGAAATTAACTTGAGTATTATAGATCTGTTGACAGCCAAAAGTGATCCAATCATCGATGCACGCATGCCTGGCACGCGAATGAGGAAACATGTGAACAGGATATGAGCAGGGATAAAAATAATCACGTGCATAGCACATGAGCTCAATCTTGCACATATTGATCTATCGATGGGAACAGGAGTTCACACATGGCGATCAATGATGATATTCTTGAATGTCATGTGTCCAGTTGTTGAACTACGATAATGGATGGTTGCTAACCGCCAATATGGGTGTCGGCGGTAAGTTCGCATTAAAAATATTTCAAATACCATTCAAAACTTCAAAGCATTTAGACGGCATTGAGGATGCACACTGTGGAGGGAACGGTTACTATTCGAAGACCCAATCATGGAACAATCATCGATGATTGCAAAGCTGTCCACACATGATGAAGACAATTCTTCAAGAACGTGGGCGAGTAAAGCTTGCGGAAATAAAGAAGTATGGATGAGGTCGACGTAAGTTACTTGAAGAAGCATAACTACCGAGCATCTTTGAGGAGAAGTTACTACACCTTCACTATAAATACTACAAACTATCCAACAATGGGCCCCCCCGCACAAATCAAACAAAATATTATCTTTCACTTATCTTTAAGCTTTCTCACATAGTACTTTCAATTTCACTAGTTGTAGCTTTCATATTCGCGTCATCAATTAAATTCCCACATGTATCTTTATCCATATATCACATTATCGATTAGATTTCGACGTAATACCTTGGTGTAGTCAGACCATGTTGTCGATTAAATTCCGATATAATTTGTTTACATTTATATCTACTGTATTTTCTAGGCTTTGTTGTTGCTTAAATTCCGACACGGTTGAAATTTGTATAATTTCGATTAAAGTGGAGCTATTGATTTCATAGCTTGCCTCGATACCTCCTGTCCGGAATTGCTAGTGGCCGGCGGGGGTGAGCCTTGCCAGTGGTTAGCAAGGTCCTCGCCTCTGGTCAGTCTTCGAAGTCCAATGACCAGCTAGAGGAAGAAGGAGGAAAAAAGAAGAGAGAAAAAAAAGGAAAAAAGAAAGAAAAAAAGAAAAAAATTGAAATAAAATAAAAAATTATTAAAAATTATCTATGTTAGCATTGACTAGACGATCAATGCTGGCCAACGTCCACGTTAGCACCGGTCGGCCAAAATTGGCCGGATAGACTAAATTGCTACAAATACAAAAAGTTTATGACTCAATTGGCAAAAAAATGTTTATGGCTAAATTAACATAATTATAATAGGTTTAGAGAGTCTTTTTGTAATTCTCTCAAAAAAGTACATAGTTGAACTTAAGCATACATCGGGATTCATGCAACGAACCTCTAACTATCAACTAATGTTTTGAATTTGGTGCCTAGAGATTGGAATATTCTTGTTTGCTTTCCTTATTCATTGTTATTATTGTGAAATAATGCAGAAGTTAACAACTCTCGCAATTTAATATCAAGCATGAGGAAACAAAATTATCAAACAAATCAATAAGGAATGTTATAGACATTAGAGATTTGCATGGTTCATGTCACGCCCCGACTCACATCTAATGCTTTCCACACCTCACATCCATGAGTCGAACAGTGCGACAACCCAGGAATACGTCGCCGACTCAACGGTCTCGCATCAGAGTCAATCACGGCGGAAACAATTAATAAAACCCAGACAAATAAGTTGGAGAACACCAGAATTAAATTTGCACGCCCAACCGCCAACACTTACAAGCCTTACATTATATATATATGTACAGCATCCACATACAAGTACACTTATACCCGTCCGCCATTCTATGAGTCCATAAAATTTATATGTACACCCACTACGAATACCTTAAAAACCATACACCAAAAAGAGGCAATTACCCTATCTACCAAAAACGGTACTACACGAACACTAGCTCATCGCCTCCTCACTAGTCCTTGCGTTCTCGATATGGCGTCCATTCAGGGTGTACTCAACGAAATTATCCTTGGTGTGCATGACTGTACCAAAACGTTATGGTGACGGTGGTGGTGACTGATTCCTTGTTTAGGCGGATTATCCGAAATGGTTTGGTTTATACAACCATGAGACACTTCTCAATAAGTTGCAATGTAAACCCTACCTAGACTACCACGTATCTCCAGACAATCACAAAACACAATCACACGCGTTAGATCATCACGTAGCAGGCATTTCTCATACAATTACAAGCATATGCAAATCTCGGGTCGCGCACTCATTCCGTTCTCATTTCACACATTCGTTTCTTTCTCGTTTTATCTCTTTTTCACATTACTCGCCATTGACCCGTGTAAACGTACACACCTTAGGTACACTGCGACCAGTTATCACATCACTCTCCAGTGACCCGCCTAAACGTACACGCCTCAAGTATACTACGACAACTTATCACATCACTCGCCAGTAACCCGCGTAAACGTACACGCCTCAGGTACACTGAGACCACTTATCACATCACTTCAGGCCCGCGTAAACATACACGCCTCAGGCCATATTTCTTGCCCGCGTAAACGTACATGCCTCAGGCTCAACACCTATCACCTACTGCGCAACCTGCGTTGAAGCACACGCCTCAAGCTAACAGTCTTCCGGTAATACCGGGCATCGTCTCGCGTAAATGTACACGCCTCAAGACGGCACAATTCCCACAATCACACATGCCATACCACATTCACTCTCTTATTCATGCACATGCTCAACAATCATTTGCCACATTCAATTGGTCAATCACACGTGGCCCGTGCATGCATCAATTCACACATAATTCATGCTCACCAAGCATTTGACATGGCCAATTTAACAACTAATTTAGTTCGGCCCACGCTTGCACATAATCAAGCACATTTCAATCCATTAAATCACGGTTCAATAAGCACACAAGGCCACTCATGGGCCCACAAACATAGCCACGTTCATAGGCATAATTTCGACATTTCCAAGCACATTAAATACCACAATTCAGCCATACTACCACATACCAAACCGACACCATTTGTCCTTAAATCGAGCCCTAAGCTCGCCAATTCCATCCCACAACATCCGACACTCTATTCAGTCTCACTCCAGCCTCGAAACATCCTCATTTCATCCTCAAATCAACTCATATAACACACATTCAAGTCTAAATTCTGGTCACAAGGCAGCAACTATTTAACCCCGACACCCCCACCATTCCGCTCATAAAAACAAACATCCAAAGAATCGGGGTGAAATTAGGCAGTTTACACCGTGATCGTAATCCAATCCAAATAAATAGTAAACAAACTCCAAAAATTCTGAAATTTGGATATGTTGTGTAAAACATCTTGATAAACATTTTCTGTGAGAACTTGAAATCCAGTTCCAACTGTAAATACCTCGTTTTGACACTCGAAGTCGGACAAAATCTGATTCGCTCGGACAGCCCTTAGGCCATCAAAATACAACTCATTCAGTACCCAAATCATCTTGGAAAGCCTTGAAATTTTTATATGTTATAGCCACAAATGTCCCAAAAAATTTTTTGTGAAGGAAGTACTTTGAAAATAGGCTTGGTAAAATTTATAAAAATTTGAACAAACCAGAAGGTCGAGTGAACAGTAAATCGGGCAGTTTTGTTTCGGTCCAAAGATGGACTTCTGAATGGCCTCAAATGATTTCCAAAAATTCCCAAATTAAAGTATGTTATACTTTAAGATGTTGGGAGCAACTTTTATGAAGAAAACTTCCTCAAATTCAACCCACAAAATTCTCTATAAATATAGCAAACCGAAGATGTACAGTAATCGCGAATCCGCAATTCACACCAAACTTCACGGATTCAAACCCGAATTGATTTCTACCGAATTTCAACCGCTAAAACTCATTCCCAGACATCTAATCCAACACGTAACAGCCACTAACAGCCATGATCAACCACCAACAACCATGATCAACACCTTAATCAACCTCTAAATCACCCTAAACAGCACTTAAACGAGCCTGTTAATACCCGATGTCCTAGGCAAGGGTTAGATTGCGACTTACTGGACTCTAGACTCACGCGGCTAGAGTGAAACGGGTGTGATCGGCTCGGCGGTGCGGCTCGGCGGTGGCGACAGCAAGCGGCGGTGGCGATCCGGTCGGGCGGTGACCGGCGTGCGGCGGCACGGCGAGGGGAGGGAGCTGGTTCAGTGGGTGAGGGAGAGGGAGAGATGCCGTGAGATGAGAGAGAGAGGAAATGAGGAGATAAAGAGAGGTCTAGGCCTTTAAATAGTCAAGGCAATTATTGGGGGGTCAAAATGACGATCACGCCCCTCTCTCACAAACTAAATCGACGGCTCAGATTCAATCTTATCTTGAAACCGACGGCCAAGATCGAATGTTACCCAAAAATATCCAAGGGTATTCTTGTAATTTATCAAAAATCCAAGGGTAAAATTGTCCAACCAATAAGTTAGGGCAAAATTACCAAAATGCCCCTCCCTTTTAAAACATACCCTTTATTAATTCCCAAGGTATTTTGGTCACTTTCTCAATTTCTTACCCAATTTGAATTTTTTTGAAAGATTCGAGCATACCCAAAATTCGTACGTGTCCCCTGCAATGTCGTCCTAATGTTCCGTCGTGACTTCCTAATTTTCCGGTGTCCAATTTGGGCTAAATTCAATAATTAAATTTTATTAAACGCAACTCGAGCGTTTCTCAAACTAACAGACGACTTGTTGGGGGAATTCGCAGAATCGACTCGTGATTGATACTGAATCGAGTCACGTGCAAGGTCGTTCGGTACGTGACGACCTCGGTTGTTATTAAAATCACAAAAATCAATCACTTGATTCGAGGGGTACGATTGTTAGGTATAGGTTCATGATCATTCGTCAAGTCATTTCGTAGTCCAGCGTGATCACCCGTGATCCACTATTATGACAGTGGCGAATTGACCCCTGACTATCCCTGGATCGGCTAACAGTGGCTCAAAATATCACTTCAGCGAATTAATGGTCAAAATCGATTCACGATCGAATTTTCTTTAGTCGTGCGAATTAAATTTCCCCTATTAGCCTTTCCCTATTGGTTAGCATCTCAGGAATGATCAGTTCCGGGCGAGAATTTACTACGAGTATATTTCATAAAACTCAGTATTTTATAAATCCCAAATGGACTAATTCTCAAGATATCACAGTTCAGTCTAAGTGTCTGTATTTATCCCACGAGGAAAACCCGCCCCAATGAAAACTGTTATGAATCCGGAGAATTACAAAGCTAGAATTGCTGAATTCGTTAAGAGTTTCCTAACACTAGATTACACCCAAAGAAAACCCATAAGTGCTATCTCACAATCTCTCATAGAAATCTCACGGAAAAGGCTCACAAAAAGAAAAACCTAACACTCGTTTAGTTGCTCTAATGTGTAACTTTTGAAAATTGGTCAGAACCAAGCTTTAAATCCTGTGTTTTGTGAAGTCAGTGCAACAACAATGCCTAGGAATGGTCTGGGCTCCAAGCCTTAAACAGCCGGGCGCCAGCTCGGCGCCTAGTAGCTGGAAGCCACTGGGTGCATCCAGCCGAATGCTCGAGCCTTTAGCCTTGGCAACCGGCCTCCTTCCTCCTTGCACCATGGCAACATCAAACATGTCTCCAACCTATCTCGATCCTTGGGCTCGATCCAAACTCCAACTTTGGTAAGAACTTGGAGTGACAAATTCCAACAGTTGTATCTTTGACAAAATCCCCTGTTAGGGTGATTCTCACATCTTTTGAATACCACCAGATAGGAGTGGACTTTATGTACGGGAGGTCGCTTTCCATCTAATGACTAAAGCAGTTGGACATCCAAATAGTCTCAACGGAGTGAAAACTAAGTTAATGTTATTAATTTTAGCGGAAAAGAACACGATACCTGGAATTTATAGAGCAGGACCATTGTGCCAATAAAAGATTACGTCAAATCAAAAAATCCTAAATCTATCACATGACATATGAAAAACAAATATTGATTTTCACCGCATCATTAGCCTCGGGAAAATTACCAAAAACTGTTAATTATATTGCATTTATGCCAATTAAATCCTAAACCTTTCAATTTAGCCAATTTAGTCTTTTAAACATTTTGACAATTTACTAATTGAGTCATTCTAACTAATTTTGGTCAAAAATCACTAACATAAATGCTGGTCGTCCTACGTGGCATTACCGGCGTTGACAAAGCCTAAATGTTCACGCCAGTCTTCCGGTTGCCCTAACGGTATGTCTCACTGCCGCTCCTTTCTTTTGTTGTCTCTTCTGCCTTTGGGGGGCTCTGATTGGGATAGTGTTCGCGTTCTCTGTTTCGTTTGCTGGTTGCAGCTTGTGGCTTTTGCTTTGTCCTTACAACGAAGGTGTGGAATCGGGGTCTGATCGGCGTGCGATCGGATTGTCATTTTTTTTGGAGTCTACTGGCCAAAATGTTGTCAGTCTGCGCGGTGGATTCTAGGCGACTTTGCTCGGTACGGCTTCTTGATTTTTGTTCATCGGTGTTTGTTGGGGCAGATACTGAGCGGGAATGCGACGGGCAAGAGGACAATGAAAGTGTGATTGGCCGCGGCGTGGACGAAGACGAGTACGTTCTGTTTTCGGATTCTGAGATGAGCGGCAGCAGCTCTGGTAATGTAATTTCCCACCGCCGCATGCTTTGCTCGATACAATTCACAACTGTTGCCATGTATGCAATCGTCATGATTCTTGTCACTTCGTGAAGTGTCATACTAGTCTGATGACATTTAGGCTTTCTCAGAATTTTGTAAAGATATATATTTTTTATCTCTCTTCTAAGTATGGGAGTGATTACTATTTATGCTTTGAGTTATGACGCAGCGTTCAATGAATAATTCAAGCAAAACCTTGCTTAGAGAAAGAAATCTCGAAATTCAATATTGATGATAATGTTTTGTGTCTCAAAACAAACCCTTAAACAAGCTTATATACCTATAACATAACCCTACTAAAATTGAAAAGTGTAAAACATCAAAATTAGGAAACTACCTTTTTTAAAATTATAACCCTACTAAAATTGGAAAGCGTAAAACATCAAAATTAGGAAACTGCCTTTTTAAATTAACTCATAAAAAAAATATCCGATGTCGTCGATAGGTCTACCGGTTCTAGTCGCATCACCATTTCGCCTTCTATTTGGACTTCTACCTATTCAATTGGTCCAGAAATGCATCACTAATAGATTCCGCATCATTTTCCTTCACTTGAAAAGAACTCGGTTTTGAGTTAAAATTAGAATCTGGACATAACAGCTCTGTGGACTCATGAAATGGTGACAAATCAGCAACATTAAAAGTGTTGGATATGCCCATGCTATGTGGAAGGTCTATAACATAAGCATTATCGTTGATCTTATTGCTGACAGCGTAAGGTCCACACTTCTTTGGTTGCGATTTACTGTAAGATCCAGCTGGTAATCACTCTTTACGAAGAAAAACCATGACTTGATCACCTACCGCAAACACCTGCTTCCGCTTGTGCTTATCTGCTGCAACTTTATACTTCTGATTAGCTTCCTCCAGCTTCTGTTTGACTTCATGATGCACCACCACAATTTGTTTAGCCATATGATTTGCTGTTACACTTTTATCCGTTTGCTTAGGTAACTGTACAAAATCCAGAGTATGCTGAGGCGCCTTTGTATAAACAATAGAAAAAGGCAACCTGCTGACATCTCTACGCAACTGGGGCCAGTAAAATCGCTCCCGAACTGTAGCAATAGTTTTATCACAACCCAGGTGTGCAGCTAATCCTCCATCATGTAAATCACGAATTACCTTCTCTCGTAATAATGTTCGAGGAAGGCAAAGCTGGTTGCTATGCATTAAATAGCCATCATGCACATAAAATTCTTGCACAGGTTGACCAAAAGCACATGAGTTCCAAATTTGCCCAAAGTCATCATCATTTGCATAATAATCTTTCAGCTGCTCAAACCTCAATATGTCTTGGCTTAATGTAATCAACAAGCCAGCTCTCCTATTCAATGCATCTGCTACGACATTATGCACACCTGACTTGCGCTGTAATCTAAAAGGAAATTTTTGCAAAAATTGACACCATCGTGCATGCATATCTTTGTTAATCCTCTTTTGACTATATAGATACTTCAAAGCTTCATGATCAGAATAAAGGGCGAATTCTTTCCCAATCAGATAATGCTCACAGGTCTTCAAAGCTCTTACGACAGAATAAAATTCTTTGTCATAAGTGCTCCACTTCTATCTCACCTTGCTAAATTTTTCACTGAAATAGCAAATTGATCTGCACTCTTGAGATAAAACAGCTCTTATATCAACTCTACTAGCATCACAGTCCACTTCAAAAAGTTTATCAAAATCAGGTAAGACATGAATAGGTGCGATACCTAACTTTTCCTTCAGAATAGCAAAACTATTCTCTGCTTCCTCTTCCCATAGAAATTTGCCTTTCTTCATACATTCAGTAATCGAGATTGTGATAGTACTGAAATTCTTAATAAATCGCCAATAGAAAGTAGCCAACCCATGAAAACTCCTAACGTCAGAAACTGTTTTAGGTGTCGGCCACTCTCTGATTTCTCTTACCTTCGTCTCATCTACCTCTATTCCTTCTTCAGTAATAATAAACTCCAGGAATAATAGTTTATTAGTTAAAATACTGCACTTCTTAAGATTAATATACAGCTTATTAATCTGTAAAGCTATCAATACCTTCCTTAGGTGCATCAGATGATCTTCCTCAGTCTTACTATAAATCATGATATCATCAAAATAAACTACAACAAATTTGCCAATAAAAGATTTCAGAACCTGATTCATAAGCCTTATGAAAGTGCTTGGAGCATTGGAAAGTCCGAAAGGCATCACTAACCATTCGTACAACCCCTCATTTGTTTTGAAAGCTATCTTCCATTCATCTCCGGGCCGAATCCAAATATGATGGTATCTATTCTTCAAATCCAGCTTCGAAAACCACTTAGCACCATACAACTTATCCAGCATATCAGCCAATCTCGTAATTGGAAACTTGGAATCCATAGTTATCTTATTAATGGCTCTGCTATCTACACACATCCACCAACTCTCATTTTTCTTAGGAGTCAATAAGGCCGGAACAACATATGGGCTCATGCTATTCTGAATGTGCCCCTTTTGCAACAATTCCTCCACATTCTCTTTTAGAATCTCGTTCTTTTTAGAACTCATACTATAGTGCAGTAAATTAGCCAGACTAGCACCAAGAATTAAGTCTATATGGTATTGAATATCGCGCATAGGCGGCAACCCATTTGAAGTCTCTTCAGGCATCAATTCGCTAAATTCCTTCAATAAAGGCTTAACTGATTCAGGTTGCTCCTCCACTTATAATTTAGCCTCAGTCTCAATTGCTTATTTTACTACCAGCACGTGAATCTGTCGAGTCTCCTTAACCTCAGCTTCAAATTTCATCGTAAGGGTAAGAAAATTATTTTCAGAAGATTGTTTTCTTTTGTTCTTCAGCGGCAACAACGTATACTTCACTCTATCATTCATGAGGTTATACTGATTGCTTCTTCCCGAATACTGAGCATCTACATCAAATTGCCAAGGTCTCCCAAATAACACATGACATACATCCATGTCTACTACATCACAATACAGCTCATCATGATATTTTCCAATGGAGAATGGAATTTTGCATCGTTCAGTCACCTGAATGTTTTTCGCTCTAGATTTAATCTATCCTAACATATAGGGATTATGATGCTTCTCCACGGGTATTCCTAACTTCTTCACTGCCTCATTCCCATTAATATTCTCCATACTTCCATTATCAATAACCACAGCAAAGATCTTTCCCAGAATGGTGCACCCAGTTCGGAATAACTGATGGCGCTGCAAATTATCTTTCTATTTTGGGGCTAACATCATTCTGCGCACCACATAGTTTACTTGCTCCTTTTCTTCATTTTGAAAATCATCGTCCTCACCATTCGGCGCACAGCAATATCCATCCTCCTCCTCTTCTCTCGCTACTACGTTTACGGTTTTTCTCTGAGGGCATTCATTAGATCGGTGTTCAGGCTGATTACACCTGTAACGCTTTATCGCGGCTAGTTTAGCATAAGGGTTAGGGTTCACAGTTTTCTGTACTTGCGTTCCCTTATCCCTTGGCTCGTTCATAAGGCGCTTTCCTACCGCCTTATCTTTTTGATTTCGCCCTGCGTTAAAGCGATTATTGAAACTGTTCTTCTCTACTGAACTGCTCGAACTGTTACCTCGATAATTTTCGTAACATTTTCTTCCCCTGTCTTGCTACATCAATTCTACCTTCATCACCATATTCTTGGCTTCAGTTAAATTTCGCAAAAACTGCACTCAAATTTTATCTCGAATGAAGGGTTTCAAACCATCGAGATATCTGGCCACCTGCTGTCCCTCCGTCTCTGATAAATTATTCCACTTTGCCAATCTCATAAATTCGGCTGTATACTCATACACAGTCCGATTGTCCTGTTGGCAATGTTGGTACTGTTGGAACATAATCTGTTTATAATCGAGTGGAAGGAATTCTTGCTTCAACAGCCTTTTCATTCTAGTCCAAGTTTGAACTCTATCTTTCTCTTCTCGCTCCCTCTTATTTTGCAATCTCACCCACCATGCAGATGCACCTCCCTTTAATCTACAGGTTACTAATCGCACCCTTTTCTCACCAGGAGTCTCCATATAATCGAAAAATCTATCTATATCAGCAATCCAATCCAGAAATTTTTCTATACCCAGACTTCCATTAAAATAAGGAATATCGACTTTCAATTTAAAGTCGTTACCTTCACGATTGTCATAACGTTGTCTTCCATCTATCCGATCATACCCTCTTTGAAATCCTCCATGACGACATCTGCCACCCTAATCAGCATGTTCCACTTTAAAATAATTGTTTTCTTCTTCTTCCGAACTCTTTGAAAACAGAGGGTTATTTTGCTTGTGAATAGAAATAGGCCTATCAATAGGATCACTGCTAGCAAGATTCGCACCCGGCCTTCTGTCGTTCCGCCGACACCGGTTCACATCAACGCCGAGATCTTCGAATCAATTTGTTAACTTGTCAAATCGTTCTTCGAAACGATGAAAACTTTGATCGAATTGTTGATCCAAGCGTTCCATTAAACGCTGCTCCTAACGTTGCAGCGCGTCGTCCCAAAGGGTTGGGGCTCCAGTCTCCTGACCATCGTCACAAAGACCACCGCTAGTCGCCACAGGCTCTGATACAACCTGACGCAGCGTTTAGCGAATAATTCAAGCAAAACCTTGCTTAGAGAAAGAAATCTCGAAATTCAATATTGATGATAATGTTCTGCGCCTCAAAACAAACCCTTAAACAAGCTTATATACCTATAACATAACCCTACTAAAATTGGAAAACGTAAAACATCAAAATTAGGAAACTGCCCTTTTTAAAATTATAACCCTACTAAAATTGGAAAGCATAAAACATCAAATTAGGAAACTGCTTTTTTAAATTAACTCACAAAAAAAATATCCGTTGTCGTCGACAGGTCCGCCGATTCTAGTTGCATCACCATTTTGCCTTCCGTTTGGACTTCTGCCTGTTCAATCGGTCCAGAAACGCACCACTAATAGATTTCGCATCAAGTTAATAGCCTCTATAATGGACCAACTGTATCTGATCGGTAGTTTTCATCATTTCTAGCAATTTATCCTTACCTTCCAACACCTTCGACAAGTCTTAGGTTGTTAGCAAGGTACATGTCTCAATGCTCTGCAATCCAAAATTATCGTTGGCCGTTCAATTTCTCAATCCCAACTCTAGCTCAAGACATATCTACAAATACTTTCCACACAGTGATCAGAATGCCAAAAGCTCCAAATCAACTCTAGAAACTCTAAATTTAGCTTCCCAATCGTTCTGAAAATAACTCGATGGCTCACGGATCTTGCAATTCAAGTTTAATGCGAGTAGAAGAAATCTTCGATGAGACGAATAAGAATAATAAAGAACACTAGATATTTATGTGGTTTAATCTGAGTATCGGTAATTATTGTACTAAGAGAGCCAAAAATAAATAAATCCATTATTAATCCGGAGAATTATAGAGTTACAATCACTCAATTGTTCAAGTGTTTCCTGTCCCTTAATTACACTTAAAGCAAACTCTCAAGTATTATCTTACAACCTCTGTAAAGTGTTAGTGGTCTGCACTAGGAATCAATCAAGGTTGATACTCTAATATTAGTTGTGGATTAGGTTGTGTCGGAATATCGACCTTCACTATACTTAGGTAGTTATAATGTATTGCTAGAGACCGCTTATGACTTGTGGGCCAAAAAAGGGTTTTGAGCACACTGCTAATGTTTAGTGAACCTACAGGGTCGCACACAAAAAGCGAACTGAATTAATATTTTCTGTGCGCCGGAATCTACTTAAAATAAGAAGTAGATTTTAATTTATTCTCCTATTCAACTTATCTACGCGGTCGTGCACGTTATGAGATAACGATTAAAGGTGGACGATTTGACGGGCCCAAATCGCCTGGCCCACTTCTTTTAATTCCGCTAGATAATGAGGTTGTATAAATAGATAGAGAATCGTTCTCTGTCTAGGGTTTTTTGGTTTTCGACAGAGTATCGAAAATCAAAAGGCGTTAAAGAAAAAGAACTTCACGATCTTTAGCTAGCACTTGGATCATCGGAGACTTCTGTTCGCGTGTGTGGATACCGGTAGAGGCGCAACACTTGGGGCGCTAATCCAGACACAATTACCTGCTAATTTTCGTTCGATTTGCAAAAGGTACGTACCGAACTTTTATCTCGATTTTAATATACACATGGATCCTGTCTAGGGTTCTATATTCCGCTGCGTTGTTTTTCGTTGATGAACCCTACAGATAATTTGATTCTTCGTCGCCATAGTAAATAGGGGAGAAATTCGAATTTCTTTCTTTGCCTTTACAAAAAAAAAAATAGGAGTAATTAATCGTGACACGTTCACTAAAAAAAAATCCTTTTGATTTTTTATGGGCGAACGACGGGAATTGAACCCGCGCATGGAACTCACTTAGAAAGCTTACAGAAAGAAAACTCTAAATGCTCCTTTTGTTTACTCTAATGTGTAACAATTGAATAGAAATCCGTTTTTTATATGTTATTATGCGAATCACCAACTCAAACTAGGAAAACTTCATTTTCTTCCTTTTTCATCTTTAATTTAAGATTAGATTCTACTAAATTTTGGTCTCCATTGAATTTGCTTGGACATAAAGTCCCAGTCAAGAAGAAATTCAAAATGCGGGCCAGATTTCAACCGGGTTGGATTTTATATGCAGGCACAAACTCGAGACATAAATTAATAAAGAAAAATCAATTATGCACAAGTTAACTAAGATATAACGTCCTAATTCCTTAGGAGTAGTTCCTTAGGAGTAGGGAATCCATAACGTGTATAATGGCAAAATTAGGTGAAAACCAGATTGCATGGACTGTACAGCCATAATTCTTTGGAGATAAACAATTGATCGATATCTTGAACTTGATTCCACATTTGAATGAGTTCAAAGTTCTGATCTTATGCTGCATCTGATTTTTAAGTACTATCAACATTATTATCAATATTACTACCACGCTGAAGTGTCCTCTGATAAAAAAAAATTAAAATAAGGAGCCAATCAAGGCGACAGTGATGGCGTGAAAATCGAAGTTTCGCGATAAGAAAAGAAGAAATTTATTTATAATACGAACGAACTTAGTCTTGGAAAGAGCGAGATATTACTTTTTTTTTTTTTGCATATTTTTCCATAGAACTTTCACAAAGCAACAGGTCCAGTAACCTTCCTTTCTATTCATCACTAGGCATGGATATGCATGCGATACAAAACACTACCATCATAAGTTTTTGGTAGGAGCAATCATTAACGGCCTGGCCAAGAATATTTAATTACTATAACTTGATCTTCAATATGAAATGTCACCGGACTGGCCAAGAATCTTTAGACACACATACATGCGTTACACTACAGTTTCCTTTGTCGAGAAAATGACACCAAAAGTGTCAAAAGTTGTGTATAACGCTCACTTAAGTGTTGAAAGTTTTTTTTTTATTACTTAAGTGCCAAATATTTTGAAAAACGATCATTTCAATACCAACTTCGATCATTTTGGCAAAGATTCTGATGTGGCCATTTTTTATTAATATCTTAAGCCGACGTGACTTACTGAAAGTCTAAATCAAAATAAAAAGCTCAAAACAACGTCGTTTAACCAGTTTAATCTATCTATACAGCCCACAATGACGTCCATTTTCCTCCCCCCCCCCCCCCCCCCCCCCCCCCCCCCCAACTCCATTTCTTCGTTTGAGCTCTGCAACATCACATGAAGGAGGAGGAGGGATTCGGCTTGGAGATTGTTGACACCTAAATTTTGACGATTCAGTCAGTCGTTTGTTGCATAAAAATTAGAAATCGATCCCAATCCCTAGACTAAAAAAAATTAGTTAAATTGCACATAACTTAGGAACATTTGAATTAGTATTTAGGGTCATATAGTTGCATTTGCATTGGAGCGCGGCGGATGGACTTGAGTGAATGATTCTAAACTTAACCGGACTAAGCCTGCGGTGGACGAAATCATGTGTACCAAGTTAGGAAAATTTGATGAAAATTTGAAGTGATAAAGATTGATATTATCAAGATTTTGGTCACATAGCAAATAAGAAAGAAGTAATCGGCATAATTTCCGTGATATTTGTGAGATCAATTATTTGAGCAAATAAATAGTTGAGAGCAAGATTTAATCAACAAAAGGAATATTTGATTGAAAAGAAAGAGGAAAGAAAATATGCATGCGTCCAAAGATTTGTTGGTGAAAAAAAGTATATAAAAGAAGGAGGGGAGCTTCACTTCAATGTGGCTCTCATAATTTCGAAGATCAGAATTTTTTAGAACAAGGGAGGCCACACATATTGAATACACGGCCACAAGAAAGCGAGAGAGAAGAAAAGGTAGCGTCCGCCCAAAAGGTTTTGGAGGTTGGCAATTTTTGAGAGAATTGAGAAGCCGCACCATACAGACGAAGAAGAATTCACAGCACAAGACAAAGAGTTCTCAATCGGGAGAGCACTCACACAGGAGTCCATTGGCCAAGGGGGACACTTTCACTTATTGCACAAAGAACAAATATTCACTTTGACATGCAAAAAGATGTCATAGCCGATATGGTGTGGCTAGAGGTCCAAGTTCGGGCGTGAAGACATCGAATCAACCACACTTGGACGTGTTCACTCATTGCACATATTCAGCATACAACCCAGCACATTGCGGTTTCTTGTGCTCGGTGACGCAGCCAACTTCCAGGAGATTACTTCCAGGAGATTGTAGTGATTGTGATTCCAGTTGCCTCGCCATCACGCCCTTGTCGAGCCATTGATTCCTGGACGAGTCGTGAGCTCTACCGCATGCTGCCACACCACCGCCACCGTTGCCGATCCGTTTACCGCCGGTCATCCGATCTGTAATCCCAATCCATGTGATTCAAATTTGGAAAATAATCAGCAAATCAGGTAAAAATCTCTATCCGGTATATTTTCAAAATATTTAGATCCCTAATTTGAATAATTTGAATATTCCATGAATATTGTGTGGATTGCTAAATATCTTAGGATAATTTTGCGATATCCGCAATATTCTAAGATACCCTAAATTAGGAATTTTTTCTAATTTGGCAACGTATTTGGACGACTATCCAACCTTATCCCTAAGGTACGATACACGGTGATACGGAAAATCTTTATCTTATCCATAATCACTTGGATAAGATAATAGATTTTATTTGCTTTCTAAATTTGAACAATCAGTTTTCCGTTGATATCTATAACCTTATAGATATGACCGTTAGTTTGATTTCTTTGCCTAATTTGAATTTGATAAGAAGAATCTTGCGGATTGCATGGATAATTTGAACGTGGTTGTTATCTTTGTTTAATTGTTTTCCTTTTAAATAAAGAAAATCCAAAAATATGTTAGTTAGGATTTAAATTAGAAATTTTGCATGCTTAGAGAATCTTAAATATATCCAAAAGAATATGATAATTATTTGATTTAAATTGGGATTTAGGGTAGCATATTTCCTAGCTCAAATTAAAGATTATTTTAATCTTAGTGGATTATTTAGGATATTTAATGATTTCCAATTTTAATAAAAATCCCAAAAAGGGGAATCACTTTAGGATAGATTAAATCATTTTCTCTAGGATAGATTGCATGTTAATTTGAGTAATTTTTAATTCCAAATTTCATTTGAAATTACCAAAAATAAATCATTTGTCCATCATTAGAATTATGTCACGTCGTCGCATGACATATAGTTTGCATGTTAGGCTGCATTAATCGCATGTTAATTTTTACACGTCATTACATATATGTTAGCTTTCATTTAAATAAGTGAAAATCCAAAAAATGTTGAGTGAACTGCTTGTTAATTAGAAATCATATTATGATTGTTGATGTGATTTTCTAGCTAACAATGCAGATGCTTACGTTGCTTCGAGGTAAGTAATTCTCCCAATCTTGCAATTTATTTAATATTTTGATTATTGGGTGTTATTTTGGTGGTTTGCGCACTCGTATGATCACCTGACATGCTAGTGACTAAGTTAAAATGAATCCAAACTGTTTGCCAAAACATTTTTTGAAAAGAAAAGGTACTGAAAGGGCGTTAGACTAGATCTAACGTAACCAAGTCTCCGAGCTTAGAATCTCTGGCTCGTAGAAATAAAACATATCTCCCTATATTTTATTCAGGTTTCTAATCGACCTACCGCAAATAGATTAGTGGCGACTCCAAGCATAAAAACATTTGCACATTAAGAACTTAAATCCTAAGTTGCGAATTGGTAAGGTTTGGGAGGGCTCGAGTTATGCTTAGTCTGAATAATCCATTAGCCTGAGAAAAATTTAGGTCGCGACAGCTTGGCGACTCCACTGGAGATTTGAGTTAAAACTCTTAGTGGACTTAGGCTAGTTTTCCTTTTCAAAAAATATTTTTGCTTGGCAGCGAGGATCCCAGGTATGTCCTTAACATTTTAGGTGTTAAATGTTTTTGCAGAATGGGAGGTATAAGGGGAGGAGTGATTATTAACTTTTGTTTTGTAGGGAGGTGTTTGGATGTACGATTTATTTTATGCACGAAGCGTTGTATGATATAACTTGTTGTGCATGCCTTGTATTTACACTATACCGCACACAATACTCGTTGCCGGACTTAGGCGGCATATGTTTAGGATGGTACTGAGACAGTGGACACCCCGACCACATCCGCGTGGTATAGGTCGCCCTCCTTGGTCTCGAAAGTTCTTTCACAGTGTCATTGAGTTCCCATCACGGTTGCATCATTTGCAACCTGAATCGGCTTCTTGACTAAGCCAGAGTCTGGGAAACTGCGGCCTAACCACAACCATAGCTGGTTTAGCCCGATAATCCTCGCGTCTCCACTTTGCAAGCCAGAGTCTAGATAGAAATCGAACCTCACATTTCATGTGTATGTCTATGTGATTGCCATGATCCTACATGGTAAAGTAAGTTTTCTGAACCTTTATCTTGTAATTTATTTATGTTTCGTATTTTTGGGTCGGTCCATGATAGGTCTAAGTTGGTTTTAAATTTGAAAGTAATAATCATTGAATCTTTTAAAAAAAAAATGAAGAAGAAAGAAAGCTCTTTTAGAGAGTTTATTTTCAATCTATGTTTTTATTTTTCTAGATGTGTCATAGGTCATTATTTCCTGAAAAGTTTGCCATCATTTTCGCAAGTACAAGGAATAATGAGAAATGTCATAAAAAATGGGAATAAAAGGGGACAATTAGATTGAGTCATGGATTGATCGTTTCGAGGACGCATACTTCCCATGCTCTATTTTTGAAATCAGGTTATTACGAACCGTCAACGTTCCCCAATCCATACTCGCTCAAGAGCAAGAATGACTGACCAAAATAAGCAAACTCGTGTTGCTATCCTTGAAACCGAGATGAAGCAAGTCCTGAATGTGCTCGAGAATCTCACCAAACAAGTTGCTTCCCTACAGACAAGCATTTCCACACTGTCTGCACCTGCTCAACCGAGCATAGAGATTGTACTGCCCAATGACTCTCCTCCTGTTGAGTCAAAAGATAGGGGAAAAACAGTTGCCATGGGCACTTCCTTGACCGAGAATGGTGTAACATTAACTGACAAAGCTCGTCCGATTATTACAAATGGGGGAGATACATCTTCTAAGCCACCAAAGAGTGATGAGGCTGAGCGCATTGATAAGCTTGAAGAAAAATTCCGTCAAATGCAAGGCTTTGATGATCAACTCTCACGAGGTCTTGCTCACATTGTCAAGGTTCAAGTCCTTAAAAAGTTCAAGGCGCCTGAGTTTAATAAGTTCGATAGCCTTTCTTGTCCTAAGATCCATTTACAGTACTACACGACGAGGATGGCACCGTATGCCGATAATGTGCCACTCATGATCCATACTTTCCAAGATAACTTATCCGGACCCCCCTTACAATGGTTCGTTTTGAAGAAGATTCACTCACTCAAGACATGGGAGGATTTGTCTGATGTCTTCATCCATCAATACAAATTCAATATTGACATGGCCCCGTCTCGTGAGGATTTGATCTGCATTGAGAAGGAAAAGATCGAAACCTTCAAGGCCTATGCCACTAGGTGGAGAGCTCTAGCTGTGCAAATTATTCCCGAGTTAACTGAGAAAGAGACGTTCGATACCTTTATGAAGACTTTACCATTCGAGTTTCGTAATCGAATGTTGGGTTCTAATTTTAATTCTTTAGCTGAGCTGATTCAAGCAGGAGAACGTATCAAGATCGCTCTGCGCGACGATTGGGCCACTGAGCAGACTACCTCCACTAAGAAATTCACCCTCAAGAAAGATAAAGAACCGGCAGTTGAAGTGAATGTAGCTTACTCTCAACAAAGCCAGGACATTGCCCCGACAATGCAGTCTGCTGGCAAACAACAAGGTGGACGCCAATTCACTAGTCGACAACAAGGTACTAAAAGGAACTTCACGCCTTTACCTAGGCCATTATCCAAAGTTCTGCCTGTCCTATAAAAGAAAAATTTGCTTTCAAGTGAGCTGAAACGCCCGAACCCCGAGCGGTTCTCCGGTTATGACTCCTCTAAGAAGTGTGAGTATCATATGGCGGAGGTCGGTCATTCTACTGATGATTGTTACATACTGAAGCATAGAATTCAAGACCTCTTGGACACAAAGGCACTCTCTTTCTGCAGTGATCAACCAAATGTCCAGCAGAACCCTCTACCCAACCATGTTGGAAGCACGTATGTTGTTATTGAGTAGAGAAATTTTTGTACTCCTCTGCGAAGGAGTCTTTTATGCTTTCTAGGATTTCAAGTGTTTTTTAGGATTTTCTGCTTTTTAGGATTTCAATTCATGTTTATGTTTTAATTCGTAGGGCTTTGATTAATTGCATTTCTCTTCCAATAATGTAATTCATTCGACTCTATTAAATGAAATTACAAGTTTATTTGCATTTTGAGGGCATGTTGAAGTATACTAAACAAGCCCAGTGATGATATCCAACCATGAAAAGAAAACATCATCCAAGGAGAAATTCTGAGAGCTGGGCTTTCTCATGCTCCCTCCAAAAAAAGACTTTTGAAAATAAAAAGCATTTCATTGCTTTTTAAAAAAAAAAAAAAAACTTTTCCAAAGCGTGCATCAAATAAACCTTGTTTGTTTGTCTGACTCATTTACTTCATGTCTCAAAGCATAATTCTCCAACTTATTGTGATGAGGAATTGACACATCAAGTTCTATTGTTGATGAACCTATGGAGCAAAGGATCACCACCTACTTGGGCATGGTGCTATCTCCGAAGAGCGAAAATGAGTGCTCAACAGTAGGGGATGACAAACTGAGGGGCATGTCGAACTTTGATGATGATAATGGACTGACAAATCTGATTGAAATAATGTCATAGTTCTAATTGAAATCTTCTGAGTCTCAATTCACATTTGCTTAGTATCCTATTTATACACGCTTTTTTGTGCAGGGGAAAAAGCAACGATGGAGCATTCATGTGTCCATTCCTCCTAAATAAGGGCAATCAAAGGGCTCCCATTCCTAAAAATGTCTCTCTGTGTTGATGTTCTCACACTTTTGCAGAGACCATTTATTTTGAATGCTTAATGCCATATTTCTCATACTTATAATGAAATTTTTTAGTATGATAAATCTGTTCTGAAGTTTTAAACTGTTTCATGTTAAAAGTTGCTAAGCTCTTTTGAAAAGAAAATTTGCATGATATTTTACCTGTTTAACTCACCAATTTCATGTGGAAATTTGTCAAGATTGACAATTCAATAAATGATGTGGAATGATTGAGTATGCTAAATGAGATGTCTTGGGATGATGAATGGCAAGCCATATCTTTCACACCATCCCCTATTCATACATTTGTGAGATGAGCGGAAAAATTCTATGTCCATAAAGTAAAGAGTTATCTCGCGAATGGTACGACTACCAAAATGACGAGAGGCAATTCATTTCTCTATTCCAAACACTACAAGTTATCCATTGTTTCGTCACTTTGAGCCTAAACACTTGGAGAAGTTTTTTTTTCAAATTACCCTTATCAAGAACTGCCCCACTTCGGGGTAAACTGGAGGTAAGTCAACATCGCGAGGCGAGAAAAATGGATGGAAATTTTCTTGCTCACACTTGCATAAATCTTCAAGTGTTGCTATTGCAAAAATCTTCAAGTGTTGCTATTGCAAATGAACTCAAATATTAATCCAAGTGCCTTAGCATGATGAAGAGCGGTTCTTTCTCTATCTTACACACTTTATCTATTGCTTAGCCCACTTGAGCCTGCAATTTCATGTTATAAAAATCCAGTTGGTGATCATCCTCCACATTAGGGCAAAGCAAAAATCATCATTGTCCAAGCAGCATATTTGGAGCACCAACTGAAGACGAAGACCCTTGAGAGTCTAAATGTCGAGTTGAAGTGTAATTGGCTAATGTATGCATTGTAGATAGTGTGTGTAAAAAAAAAAATGAAAGCTATGGAGCATAAAAAAGCAGTGTGCTTGGAAAAAGCAAGGCCATGCCCCTAAAAGAAAAATGAAAAAAAAGGAGAGAACTTCGAAGGAGAAAATGTCGAGATATGATGCGACAAAGTCACAAAGATATCCACAGTCTTAAGGAGTCAAGTGACAAGCTCTTGAGACTAATGGAGCATCAACCAAGAAGACAATCCCTGGCGAAAAAGAGGACCGGTGATAATGCCTAGATGATCACCAACTCTCACCTTGTTTATACACATCTTTGAGCCTGATGTGTCCTTTCGTTTCTTAACCAATGAACCCAACCTACGTTACGTCCTTTGCAAAGTCTCTTCGACTTAGGGCACTTGAATTAACGTAAAATTCATATGTTTATAAGCTTAGCTCGAAGAAGTGCGAGCAAGTCTATTTTTATCTCATTTTGTATGGTTCTTGACTTGTAAACCTGAAGACAATTGTGGAATATTTTCTTTCAATAGCCTTGACTCGAAGAGTCTCCTTTGTTGAGCCATTGACCAAACCGACACTACGGTCCTGATAAAGGCCTCTTAGATTGGTAAGGTCGTATCGCTTGCGAGAATACTCGGATCCTTGTCGACATGATGATGGTGAGATGGAGTAATTATCATAAAATAGCCCTTCTGAATGAGAGTGAGTGAAAATCCTTTCTAACTGAAAGTCTCTCATTTAGCATTCTTAAGAAATCCACGTTATGAGTGAAAATTATCTTAATGATAATTCTCCCTAGTGGAAATTTGGTTATACAAATATGGTAAAACCATAATGCATAAACCTCAATTGAATTGATGAATACTAAAATGTGTGTTCTAGAACAGCCATGATTGCTAATCTCTTTGATGAATGCATATGTGTTTTGCTCTAGTCATGTCTGACAGGTAATGTTTCCTCAAAGACTGAAGAGTTCTCGACGCTCGAGTTGCTATCTCGAATTCGTCTAAATATTTTCAATATTCAAAATACCATATTGTAGTTTCAGGTATTATTTCCAAAAATCCGAAGGGAATTTTCGATCCTATTAATCACATCTGATTGCAGTTTCAGATATTTTTCTTAAATATCCGAAGGGAATCATTGAGCCCGTTCAAATATCTGATTGAAGTTTCAGGTATTATTTTCGAAAATCCGAAGGGAATTTTCGATCTTATTAATCATATCTAATTGCAATTTCAAATATCTTTTCGAAGATCCGAAGGAAATTTTCGAGCCCATTCAAATATCTAATTGTAGTTTCAGATATCTTTCTCGAAGATCCAAAGGAAATTTTCGAGCATATCCATATTTGATTGCAATTTTAGTTTCAAGTATCTTTCTCAAAGATCCGAACAGAATTTTTGAGGCCATTCAAATACCTGATTGGAGTTTTAGGAATCTTTCTTGAAAGTTTGAAGGGAATTATTCAATACCTTTTATTGAAAATCCGAAGGGAATTTTCAAGCCCATCTCATCTCAAGCATCTTCTCTGAAAATCCGAAGGGAATTTTCAAGGGTATTTCAAGTCTTATTTCGAAAATCCAAAGGGAATTTTCGAGCTTTCAAATATTATTGGGAATTCCAGACACTTGGTGGGTTTCAAAAGCTGTTCAATACCCCAATTTTGCTTTCCCAAATCTTTAGGTAAGTAAATGTAGGTATGTTTTCTATTTTTGCATTTGCATTTTCATATCACGTTAGAAAATGGGTGTGGGCTCATTGAGATCCCATTTACTCGACAAAAAGATTAATTTTTCTCATTGCATTTGCATAGTCAAAATTTAGGTATCATTTTGTCTTTGAATGAAACCTCTTCGAGCTCCCCTTCAAAGAGGGGCAACTGTTGATACCTAAATTTTGACGATTCAGTCAGTTGTTCGTTGCATAAAAATTAGGAATCGATCCCAATCCCTAGACTAAAAAAATTAGTTAAATTGCACATAACTTAGGAACATTTGAATTAGTATTTAGAGTCATATAGTTGCATTTGCATTGGAGCGCGGCAGATGGACTTGAGTGAATGATTCTGAACTTAACCAGACTAAGCCTGCGGTGGCTGAAATCATGTGTACCAAGTTAGGACAATTTGATGAAAATTTGAAACGATAAATATTGATATTATCAAGATTTTTGTCACATAGCAAATAAGAAAGAAGTAATCGGCATAATTCCCGTGATATTTGTGAGATCAATTATTTGAGCGAATAAATAGTTGAGAGCAAGATTTAGTCAACAAAAGGAATATTTGATTGAAAAGAAAGAGGAAAGAAAATATGCATGCGTCCAAAGATTTGTTGGTGAAAAAAAAGTATATAAAAGGAGGAGGGGGGCTTCACTTCAATGGGGCTCTCATAATTTCGAAGATTAGAATTTTTTAGAGCAAGGGAGGCCACACATATTGAATACACGGCCACAAGAAAGCGAGAGAGAAAAAAAGGGAGCGTTCGCCCAAAAGGTTCTGGAGGTTGGCAATTTTTGAGAGAATTGAGAAGCCGCACCATACAGACGAAGAAGAATTCACAGCACAAGACAGAGAGTTCTCAATCGGGAGAGCACTCACACAGGAGTCCATTAGCTAAGGGGGACACTTTCACTTATTCCACGAAGAACAAATATTCACTTTGACATGCAAAAAGATGTCATTGCTGATATGGTGTGGCTAGAGGTCCAAGTTCGGGCGTGAAGACATAGAATCAACCACACTTGGACGTGTTCACTCATTGCACATATTCAGCATACTGCCCAGCACATTGCGGTTCCTTGTGCTCGGTGACGCAGCCAACTTCTAGGAGATTGCAGTGATTGTGATTCCTGTTGCCTCGCCATCATGCCCTTATCGAGCCACTGATTCTTGGACGAGTCGTGAGCTCTACCGCAAGCCACCACACCACCGCCACCGTCGCCGATCCGTTTGACATCGGTCGTCCGATCCGCAATCCCAATCCACGTGATTCAAATTTGGAAAGTAATCAGCAAATCAGGTAAAAATCTCTATCCGATATATTTTCAAAATATTTAAATTCCTAATTTGAATAATTTGAATATTTCGTGAATATTGTGTGGATTGCTAGATATCTTAGGATAATTTTGCGATATCCGCAATATTCTAAGATACCCTAAATTAGGAATTTTTTCTAATTTGGCAACGTATCTGGACGACTATCCAACCTTATCCCTAAGGTACGATACGCGGTGATACGGAAAATCGTTATCTTATCCATAAGCACTTGGATATAATAATAGATTTTATTTGTTTTCCAAATTTGAACAATCAGCTTTCCGTTGATATCTATAACCCTATAGATATGACCATTAGTTTGATTTATTTACCTAATTTGAATTTGATAAGAAGAATCTTGTGGATTACATGGATAGTTTGAACGTGGTTGTTATCTTTGTTTAATTGTTTTTCTTTTAAATAAAGAAAATCCAAAAATATGTTAGTTAGGATTTAAATTAGAAATTTTGCATGCTTAGAGAATCTTAAATATATCCAAAAGAATATGATAATTATTTGATTTAAATTGGGATTTAGGGTAGTATATTTCCTAGTTTAAATTAAAGATTGTTTTAATCTTAGTGGATTATTTAGGATATTTAATGATTTCCAATTTTAATAAAAATCCCAAAAAGGGAATCACTTTAGGATAGATTAAATCATTTTCTCTAGGATAGATTGCATGTTAATTTGAGTAATTTTTAATTCCAAATTTCATTTGAAATTACCAAAAATAAGTCATTTGTCCATCATTAGAATTATGTCACGTCGTCGCATGACATATAGTTTGCATGTTAGACTGCATTAATCGCATGTTAATTTTTACACGTCATTACATATAGGTTATCTTTCATTTAAATAAGTGAAAATCCAAAAAATGTTGAGTGAACTGCTTGTTAATTAGAAATCATATTATGATTGTTGATGTGATTTTCTAGCTAACAATGCAGATGCTTACGTTGCTTCGAGGTAAGTAATTCTCCAATTCTTGCAATTTATTTAATATTTTGATTATTGGGTGTTACTTTGGTGGTTTGCACACCTGTATGATCACCGCACATGCTAATGACTAAGTTAAAATAAATCCAAACTGTCTGCCAAAATATTTTTTGAAAAGAAAAGGTACCGAAAGGGCGTTAGATTAGATCTAACATAATCAAGTCCCCGAGTTTACAATCTCTAGTTCGTAGAAATAAAACATATCTCCCTATGTTTTATTTAGGTTTCTAATCGACCTATCGCAAATAGATTAATGGCGACTCCAAGCATGAAAACATTTGCACGTTAAAAACTTAAATCCTAACTTGCGAATTGATAGGGCTTGGGAGAGCTCGAGTTAAGCTTAGTCTTAATAATCCATTAGCCTGAGAAAATTTTAGGTCACGATAGAGGTAGCGTCGGAGAAAGAGGATTGACGATGGGATTTGGCCTCAACCTCGTGCTTCTCTTGATCACAAAGCTGTTCAATTTTCTTTTACTCGATCTCGGAACGCTTGTCAATCGTTGGATTAAAAGTTAAATCATGAGCAAATCATGACAAAATGAGATGGATTCATGACAAATAGAGATGATTTAAGACTCTGCATACTATATTTATGCTGAGAAATTCATTGAAATCAAGTCTGAAGCTTACCTTTTAAAACGCCTAGCATGTGTTCGACTATTTGCCTGAAAGAGCTGACAAAGTTGTTTTCATGAAATCAATGTTCAGAGTTAGGATTGATTCATGATTTCTTCCTTGCAGCTAAAACTATGTCTAAATCTATAATTCCCTATGATTTTATGGCATGTCCTTCGATTCCCGGCGCCAGCTGCAGATGACGACCTACGCCGGAGTCCCTACCCATTTTCCGGAAATGCCCCCTCTTCGAGACCATTATCATGAGATCCTTATTAGCCGGCGAAAATGGTGACCGACGTGATGTTTTCGTGGCTGTGGACTGGTGATTGGTAGCGGCTAAGGTGAGTTGGGGTTGGTAGTGACAAGAAGAAAACGAAGAAGCAGCGAGGGTGTAGAAGGAGAAAAGAAAAGAAAAGAAATGACGTGAAGGGAGAGGAGGAGAAATGTACGCATGGAAATACCATATGGACCAATTTTTTTTTTTAAATGCCAACTCATACTACAATTTTAATAAAAAAAGCCACGCATTAATTTTGGTCGAAATTTCTCGCCGTTGGTAATTATGTGATCTTTTTTTCTCCGATTTGACATTTAAGTGATCCAGCGAAAACTTTTGGCACTAAAGTGAGTGCCGTACATAACTTTTTGACACTTGTAATGTCCTTCTCTCCTCCTTTGTCTGTCCAATGCGTGAAGAAGTGACATTCCTGTTATCTCGGCCATGTGTCACATGAAAACTTTTATGTTGGCGTAGATTCTGCACGTCATGTACAGACGAATGCAAAACAATTCTTCGATGTACGAAAAAGTGTATCCGACGAAAAGGTCTAGAAATTGATTGTGGTTGTGCAGCTGGTTTCTGTAATTCTAAGGTTTGACGGAGAGACTATAGGGTTAGACCAACCGTTCTTAAACGAATAATAGTTGTTCATGATTAGATTTTTTTCATTTGGACACGTGCATTTGACTTTGGAAAAATAACACAAATAGTTTCTGAACTTTATCTTATTGTGTAATATGATCCATGATTTTTTAATTTATTCAATGCGATCCATGAATTTTAACCTAATGTGCAATGTGATCCATGAATTTCTAATTTGTTTAATGTGATTTTTGAACTTTTAGTACATGTTCAATTTTGTTCATAGACTAGATAATTGAGGGACTAAATTGAGTCTAGGAATATAATAATTTAGGAACTACATTAAACATTTATAAAAAATTCAGAGACCACATTGATCATATTAAAAGTTTATTGACTACATTGCACATTGGGTAAAAGTTTAATGACCATATTGAACAAATTAAAAGTTCAGGGACCACATCGCACGTTAAGTAAGATTTACAGTTCTTGAAAGAAAGATATTTGGTCTAGAATTGGATTTTTTTTTGCCTTAAAAAACATGCATTTTGCTTTTAAGTGACAAGTATTAATGGGCTAATCAGTCAGGTTGGATTGACAATTCTTGAAAGAATAGCACTTGTTCCAAAATTATATTTTGCTTTAATACAAAAACGGGCATTTGACTTTTAAATACCAATCATTAATGAGCTGATCACTCGCGCAAGACTAATAGTTCCTGAAAGAATGATAATTGTTCTAGAATTAGATATTTTTTCTTTGGAAACATATATCTGACTTTTAAGTCAAAATATGCCAATTACTCAGGTAAGACTGACATTGTTGTAGTTGGTCTAGAACTACATTCTTTTTAATATAGAAACATGCATTCCTTCTTATTGAGAAAAATCCCTAATTAGTTTTGAAGAATGACAAAACAATCTTTTACTAACCAGAATTACACTTAAGTTATTTGATGCAAGGAAATGCTAAGTCATCAGACTTGGTTAACGAAAGGATTTTGTCATCAGACTCAAAATTACTCGTTAGATTTAATAAGTGTTATTTTTGGCAAGTTTATACAGGACAATCAAATTGATATTTCAAGATATTCTAATTGGCAATCACAAGATTGTTCCTTAAACACGAAAAACTACGCTTATGGAAACCTTGATTCGATTGTATGAACGATCAAAGACAAAAGGACACTATTGGTGCCATAACTTGTGTACGGAGATCACTTTGGTGCCATAACTTTTTTTCGGATCACTTTGATGCCAACTTTTTTGAAAAACGATCACTTTAGTGCCAATGCTGACATGGCCGCTGAAAATCTAACGTGGCTCTTTTTTTATTAATTTCTGATGCTGACGTGGCTCACCGGAAATCTGACGTGGCTTGCCGGAAATCTGACATGGCTCCTTTTTTTGCCGGAATTTTGGCCGGAGTCACTAAAGTGATTTATTTTCTTCGATTTTGGCATCAAAGTGATCCGAAAAAAAGTTATGGCACCAATAGTGTCCTTTTGCCGACGATCAAATCACCTGGAGATAATGATTCTTCTTCTAACGGCCATGCATTTTCCTTTTGGGAAGTTTCTCCAACGGGTTGATTTGGAGAATAATCATCTGAAGACTATCCAATTGATAGATTGGAAGTATAGGAGTGTCACGCCCTGAACCCCACGGCACGTAACATCCCTACCTTGGTCGATAGATTCTGCGACATCTCAGGAAACGTCACCGACCCCCGCCCAAATAGAGATCAAGCACAAGCGGAAGTATTAAATAAACAAACCCAGACAACTACAATATGAGCCAATGATAGCCATGCACCACTGCAGAAAATAATTACATAATTTATATTACTATTAAAAACCATTTGTACAATATTTACAAGTACCACAAAAGGAACACAAACGGTCAACAGCCACTAGGTCAAAATGGATAGTGGCTGGGGAGGTCAAGCTAAACTTAAGGAGAGGGCGATGGTCCAAAAAGTAGCAGCCCTCACTATAAGCTAAGGACACTGGACGACCCTATGGCTCCCAGTCAGGGTCGGACGAATCTGCGGAATCATCTGAAATCTCTTCAGAGGCATACTCCTCATCTGAACCTAGCTCCGCCACTTCACCGTCCTCCTCTACATCCTGCTCCATGGCCTTAGGCTCGTCATCCTCCTCTTCATCCATCGGCTCGGGGTCCTCTGCTATTATGTTGGGCTCCTCATGCATCTCCTCGTTCTGCATCATCCACTCGGGTGTGACCTCAGGGTCAATCACCTCACCATCAGTTATAACCAGCTACATCAGCTCTGTACCATCGATCGGAACATCAAAGGTCCTGAGGGGTTCTCCCTCGTTCCCATTGGTATCTCGGTGGTGCCATGTCACGTATTCCTGTTTCTGGTAAAAATACTCGCCTATATTCACAATCAGTTTTGACCGATACCTCACAAAAGCCTCTCCATTTCCTGAGGGGTAGGTACTGGTATACTGCCGAATCTGTATCGGGATCCCAAAAAGAGGCGGTGGCCTCTCCATTGTCACGGCTGGGGGTCTAAAAAATTTCAGTTTACACAACCGTGAGACAAATCTCAGCGAGTTCAACTTCTAAACCTAGGCCAGGCTAACATGCAATCTCCTGACTGAAAACAACCACTCAAAATCGTAACACGACAATAATCATACAATCACCGACCCTATAGGTTAGACAGTTCAATATATAATAATCATTGCACATACGTGGTACACACAGTCACACATACGTTAAACACATGCTCATGCGCCGAGTCTCACACATTCGCATGCTAATCAATGCATGTTTATGCATGCAAATATCGTTGACATGTCATGCGCATTTCTCCGGCTCACTGGCCCACACTGACACACTTGCCAAATTCATTATTATTTATTACGACTCAAGTCATCACTTTTTCACGGCCCGATGCGTCTAGCCTGCTTCAAAGTGCATGACGTGTAGCACCGATCTGGCCCAGTATCTCTAGTCTGCTTCAAAGTGCATGAGGTGCAACGCCGATTTCCTTACCAACCAGAGCCTACTTCAAAGTGCATGAGGATGGTCGTCTTCCGGACGTACCAAGCATCGTCCTGCTTCAAAGTGCATGAGGACGGCATCGACCCGAAGGTCACGACCCGAAGGTCCTTAGGTGATCACACAACTCATTATTATCTGAACCTAGCGTAAAATGCTTCAGGGTATTTTAAGTGATCACATGCTTATGGCAGACACGCATTCTAGTACAACTTCACCACATGCCTCATTCTAGGCATACATAATGTATGTCCATATTATGCAATGTAATGCACCACGAGCACCAATATAATTCAGACACCCGATGTCACAACACGTGCCCAATTGGCCCAATTAATACCATGTGGCCTAACGTGCGATTCACATATCAATAATTAATTTCAAGCCCAACACTAGTCAATCGCACTCTACATAATTCAACCACACAACATGCGACATGGCAGTACGTAATCAATCACAATTAAGCAAAATTGGCATACAATCAATCAACCCGGGCATACCCGGCAATTCCACCAACGGGCTCCTAATTTGGCCAATTAATCCAATTAATCTCCCCAATAAATTCTCATTGGCCTACTACATTTTTCCCGATAATAATCTCCACCAATCGGTACCCTAATTTTTCCCTGCCAGTACTAGTATTCCTAAGCTAGTCCAGAAATTTTGCACTGTCAGTCCTAATCCGGGTTTAGGAATTTTACTCACTTAATCCAAGGCCACGACGACGAGGAACGGCGGCTGATCACTGGTGAATAGTGGAACCGGCGGTGGCGTTCTCGGCAACGGCGTACGGACGGCACTGTACGGACATTGCATGGACACTGTACGGACGGCGGTGGACAGCGTCGTACAGACATCAGGGATGTCACTGTAGCAGCAGCTTGGCGGTACAAGCTCCGGCACGGCGGCGATACAAGACTAGGAGAGGAAAAGGGAGAGAAAGAGAGGGAAAGGGAGAGAGAAAGGCAACGGGTGAGGCTGAGGCTGAAGTGAGGGACTATGGTGGTCGACGTTGGGGCACGGTGGCCGGCGGCGGTTCTCCGGTGATTGGCGACTTGCTCCGGCAAGGCTTGGCCCAGAGAGAAAATGAGAGAGAGAGAGAGAGAGAGAGAGAGAGAGAGAGAGATTTCGGGAGGAGTGAGGGCTGTTCTGGCCAAGAGTGAGGGTGAGGAGAGAGAAAACCAGTCCAACATGGTCAAATATTAGGGGCTAAGGGTGCCAAGTGTCACAAATCTAGCAAAATGACCATTTTACCCCTCATCCAAGGGCCACCATTAAATCTTATCCAAAAAGTCAAGGGCATTTTAGTCCTTTGCTGCAATAATTAGGATAAGTCCAACTTTAATTAATTTCTTTAATTATCTCCCAAAATTTGGAACTAAAAATAGCCGAGGGGCAAAATCATCATTTTTCCGGTCCCGAGTTGAAGTTCCATTTTTTACCCGTACCAACTCTATATGGACGGGGCCAACATAAGGTGGTGTCAGAATCGTGAAATTCATCGTGCAAGCCCTCGATAATCCACGTCAAAGTTTGAAGGGCAAAAATGTCAATTTTTCTAATTTTTGTCGAAATTCCAATTTTTGGCTATAATGACTCCTGGTATGCGTGGCCACTCAAAAATGGCATCGGCCTCGAAAAATAATCTCATTTGGCCTCGAAAAGCAATACTGGCGTCCCTTGGGACAATATCGTAATTTTTTTCACACATGGACCGAAATTCCAATTTTTAACCCTATTAACTCCAAACAAGTGTGGCCAGCATAAGATGACGTCAGATTCCCCAAAAATAGTCCCTTAAGTCCTTCGAAAATCGACATCGGAATCCGGACCCAATTTCGTGATCAAAACTCGCTAAACTTTCAATTTAAGGGTCTCTCACTAACGGGTGGCTGTTTAGAGGTTACGCGTATCAACCTAGGGCTATCTGTATCGTGATGGTCTCTATCATTGAGAGAATGAGAAATTACCACTAGTTCCAGAAGTCACGATCGTTCAGTTCAAGTTCAAGACTGGTTGACCACGTGTACTTTCGGTCTGGCAGAATCACCTGCGTCCCTATTGTACATCGTAAGCCTTGGCCAAACCCAATCCATTACTCTTTCCTAAGATCGGCCCACGTTGGTCCAAAATATTCCCTTAGCGTCTCTCGTGATCGGAATCCATTTCGCGACAAAGTCCCCGGTCCATATACCATTTCCTAGTTAGCCATACCCCATTGGTTAGTATCCCAAGAGTGATCAGCTTTGGGCGCGACTTACCGAAATGAAATGCGAAATAATATCAGTTTTATTGATCCTGGAAGTACAACGAAATTCGGGCTATTACAAGGAGTATAAAAGGAGTGCAAACGTCGTACAAGTAGAAAAACCAAAATCGAGAATTCCAAAGTTTGAATTGAGTTTCGATTTTACACACTTATGATTACTGTATTTCACATTGTGAAAGAAAATTACTTGAGTGAAGAGTATACGTGATAATATAATCTATTATCTGAGAAACACTGCTCTTGTAATCTTTTGGTGATTTAATAGTGAAACACAGCCAACAGGTTACTAGTGTGGAGAGTGAACGTATGCTTGATAAAACCAAAGCACTATAAAGATCTGTGTGTAGTATTTTCTATCACTAAATTTTCATTTATTATTGTTGATATTATACTGCATACATATCTGTTAAACAAGTTCGCGAAAACATTATCTTAGTCATTAGATGCATTCATTTGACGACAACTTATTTACAAATTTGTCATATGCATCCATCTGACATTATTCATATAAGTTGCTGACCTTGACTATATTCATTGCACACGTTTAAATCATGTAATTTGATAAAATCACCTATTCATCCCCTTTAGGTGAAAACATTAGCCGTAACAATTGGTATCATAGCCTAGTGCTCATTTTTCTTTGAAGTGTTATTTTACTTTTGAGCTAACGATTTTTGATGGCTAGTAATACTGAGTCAGATCACAACAACAGACCGCCTTATTTCAATGGCACTGAGTACAGTGTTTGGGAAAACAAGATGACGACATTCATCTTGGGAATAGATTATGATATATGGGACATTGTTGAACATGGAATCATTCCAAATGTTTCATTCGAAACAAAATCTCCTGATACTTCCAAAGGGCAAATTGAGACACCTTCTACCAAAGGAATTAGAGAGCAAATCAAACCTTAAGCTCTACCTCTCTCGGCCAAGGAAATTTCCAAAAGAATCCATTTGGATGCAAAGATCAGAACTACCATATACAATGGTCTAGCAAGTGTTGAATATAAACGAATTGCAAATCTTAAAACTGCAAAAGAAATTTGGGATCGTCTTAAGCTTGTTCATAAAGGAACAGAGAGAGTCAAGGAGACAAATCTCAATATTCTCCTTGGACAGTACAAGTCCTTCACTCAGAAACCAAATGAAATAATTTCTAAGATGCAAAGCAAATTCACTGAAATCGTAAATGGCCTTGAATAACAAAGTAATCCCATCTCAGAACCTATGAAGGTGAACAAGTTGCTGAGAGCTCTTTCAAAAGAGTGGAACAACATCAAAGTTTCTATTCGAGAAACTTAGGGATCAGACCACTCATGGTGGACGAACTTGTCAGAACTCTTCAATCCTATGAAACTGAAAAGTTCTTAGAAACTGAAGAACCCAAAGGTAAAAAATCCATAACTTTAAAAACTAACATTGATTTTGATGACACAGATTCAGATGAAGATGAGGATGAAGATGAAGAGTTGGCTTTAATGGTCAAGAACTGAGGAAGATGGCAAAGAAGGTAAAGATGAATAAGTCAAATAAGCAATTTAAGAATTCTGAGCCATCAAAAGCCAATAAACTAAACTGTCAGAAGAAATCAAATGGCGAAGATGAAGAAAACACGGATGTGATATGTTTCCACTACAAAAAGAACAAATACATAATGCCAAAATGTCCTCTTCTCAAAAAGAACAAAGGAAAATATGAACGATATAAGAAGGCTTTCAAAGCTGAAACGTGAAGTGATTCAGACGATGATGAGAGTGAACAAGAGTATGCCAATATTTGCTTGATGGCAAATTCAAATTCAGAATCAAGTTTTGATGAAGAAGACGAAGTAAGCAATTCCAAAATTCTTGAAGCAGTTGCTAATTATATTGATGAATTAGTTTCCATTAACAAAACTGCTTTAAAAAAGATTTTTGTGTTGAAGAAGGATTTTTTGTCTTTAAAAAGTGCCACTTAAAACAAAGAAATTGATGAGTCAATTGTATATGAAAATGAATGTTTAATAAAGGAAAACAATCTTTTAAAACAACAAAATATCTCACAAAAGGATAAGAACGATTTTTTGCAAAAAGAAATTGATCTCATTAAGGAGAATAAAGAATTTCTTGAAAAGAAAAATGATTTATTGAAAAAGGAAATTTCTAATCTGAAAAATATTTCTAAGGGAAGTTTTGATCGTATCTCTAATAAAAAGGAACTTTTGAAAAATGAAATTTCTAATATAACCAAGAAATTCTCAATGGGTTCGAAAAATCTTCAACATATTTTGTCAATTCAAGTTCCCTATTATAATAAATCAGGTTTGGGTTTTGAGAAAAATACTGAATTGAAAAATGCTTTTCCCAATGTCAATGAAAGACTAAAGAAAAGACACCCCAAATTTGTGTATCAAAATCACTTTCAAAAGCAATTTGTAAAATTCAATGGTCAAACTTCCCTTAAATGCTCAAAATGCGGTGATACAAATCATTTCAAGAATGAATGTCCCAAGGTTTGGAGACCTGTTTAGAGAAACATTCTGAGAATGATTAATTCTAACCAAAATGGACCCAAGAAAATATGGGTACCAAAGAAAAAGTGAGTTACTTATCTTTTGCATGTACCAAAGAAAAGAAAGAAAAAGTGATACCTTGATAGTGGTTGCTCAAGTCACATGACCGGAGATCCTCTGAAATTTATCTAGTTAGAAAGAATTAAAGGCGGAAGTGTATCCTTTGGAGGCAACAACAAAGGAAAAATAATTGACAAGTGAACTGTCAGAATAAAAAATCTCATCATCAATGAAGTCTCACTAGTTAAAGGTTTGAACTTCAATTTAATTAGCATCAGTCAATTATGTGATATTGGTTGCAAAATCACTTTCCAAGAAAATAAATGTTCTGGGATAAGTAAAGACAACAAGCAATCATTTACGGGTCGAAGATATGGAAACATTTACCTATTAGACACGAAGTCTAACGACTTGCAATGTCTCGTCTTCATAAAAGAAGAATATGATTAGTGGCATAGGAAGCTCGGACATGTTAGTGTCAAGTTGATTTCCAAAATAGCTTAAAAGAAACTTGTCAAAAGGACTGCTAGAATGAAAATTCAAGAGCACTGAGTTATGTTTAGCTTGCTCTAAAGGTAAACAGGTAAGAAGTTAATTTAAATTAATAAATTATGTCAACACTAATCGAGCTTTGCAGTTGCTTCATATGGACATTTTCAAACCTACTCAAACTCTAAGTCTTGGAGGTAAGAAATATTGTTTAGTTATTGTAGACGATTATTCAAGATTTACTTGGGTATACTTTTTGGTAAGGTACTTGGGTATTCTTTTTAGCTCATAAAAGTGAAACATTTGAATATTTCTCAAAAATTTACCAAAAAGGTACAAAATGAAAAGGGTTATACTATTTCGAGCATTAAATCTGATCATGGAAGAGAATTTGAAAATCAAAATTTTTCTAATTCTGTGATGAAAATGGTATATAACATACTTTTTCCTCACCCTATACTCCTGAAAAAAATGGAGTAGTTGAAAGAAAGAATAGAACTTTGTAAGAAATAGCTAGAACTCTTCTACTTAAAAACAAAAATCCAGCATATTTTTGGGCTGAAGCTGTATCAACAGCTTGCTATATTTCAAATAGCATTTTTCTAAGACAAATTCTTGAAAAGACCCCTTATGAATTGTTTTTTCTTTTGGTAAAGATGGAGGAGAGAGGATGGAGTAGAACCCCTTATGAATTGTTCAAAGGTAAAATTCCTATTTCTTCTACTTCCGGATATTTGGATGTAAATGTTTTATTCTAAAAAATCCTAGTAATCATGTTGGTAAGTTTGATGAAAAGTCAGATGAATAAATCTTTATTGGATACCCAACTACAAGTAAAGCTTATAGAGTATACAACAAAAACACTCAAACTGTGGAAGAATCATTGAATGTCAAGTTTAAAGATTCAATTCAAACTTAACAAGATGACTCTGTGTGACATTCTGAAATTTCACCCACTTAGGATTTATGAAATGGATTATTTTGTGAACGTGCTTATAGTTAGATCTCGCCCGGAACTGATCATTCCTGGGATACTAATCGTTAGGGGAAAGGCTAATTAGGGATTTAAATTTATACGATCAAAGAAACTTGATCGTGAACCGACTTTCGACCATGAAAATTGTCGATGTGACATTTTGAGCCAATGTAGGCCAATTTAAGGATAGTTAGGGATCGATTCGCCACTGTCATACGAGTGGATCACGAGTGATTCCGTTTGACCACAAGATGAGTTGACGGATGATCCTGAACCTATACCAAACAATCGCGCCTGTCGGAACTAGCGATTGATCCTTGCAATTATATGACAACCGAGGTCGACATGATCCGAGTGAGCTTAAACGCGGCTTGATTTAGTATCAATCACGGGTCGAATATGAGAATTTCCCCAAAAGCCACCCGTTAGTCTGAGACACACTCAAGTTACGCTAGATAAATTTAATCGTTAATTAGAGACCATGTTTGGGCCTTGGAAATTATGAATGTCACGACAGGATAGTTGGACGACATTGTTATTGGCCTAGTCAGTTTCAAATTTGCCTGGATCCTTCAAAAAAATCGAATTTTGGCGAGAAATGGAAAATGACCGTTTTACTCTTGAGATTTTGTTAAAGCCAAGTATAAATGGGAATGGCATTTTGGTCATTTCACCCTAAGTTTAGAAATCACAATTTTTGGACAATTTTGCCCTTGTAATTTTGTGAAATTCCCAAATTACCCTTACATATTTTTGGAAAAGATTTGATCTCGATCGTTGATCTCAGGATAAGAACAAATCTCGGTCGTTCATTGAAAAGTAGAGAGAGGGGGAAGATGTTCATTTTGCCAAAAGGAGGATAAATCTTAGTTTTTAAGTTTTCTTTCTCTCTCTCTCTCCTCTCATTTCTCTCCCTCTCACTCATGGCAAACCCCTCCCACCGAAATCTCTCTCCCTCTCCTTTCGGCCGCGCCGCTGCTCGGGCCACCGTCCGCCCATTATTGCCGCTCCCACCACTGAGCCGACACCGCCCTCACGCCACCGCTGTTTCCCCTTCCTCCCTCTTGGCATACACACTCTCTCTCTCCCGTGACCGTGACCGGCCAAGCAAACCACCGCCACCGTCGCCAATCGCCACCGCGAAGCCGCCGCCGTAGCCGCCACAAGACCAACGGCTGTCGCCCTCCCTGTCTGCCTGACCTAGCTTAGGTTTCCAAGTAAGTCGCACCCTAAACTTTATTTAGGATTTCGGGTATCGACAGGCATAATTAGGGGCTGAATCGGGTTAATTAGGGACTAATTTAGGTGAATTAGTGGCTGTTTAGGGGTTAAATTGGTAGATTGATTTGGGGGCTGATTATGGCTGATTTGTGGGTGAAATTTGTGATGTTTTAGGGCTGATTTGATGCTGAGTTGAGTGCTGGAAATCGAGGATTGAAATGATGAGCTTATGATCCGATTTGGAGACAATTTGAGTCAGTTTAGTGTGTTGAGATGTCGCTATGTTGTGGTGCATGTTACAGCTTGAAATAAGCTTGGAATATTGAATTTGTGGCTGTGATTGTGGCTGTAATTTTAGGCCCGATGGTGGCCTTGAATGCTCGCTAATTTGTGAAATATCTGATTGAAATGCGAGTTGTTGTGTGCATGCATGGGCTAAGTTGAATAGATCGTCAATTGGCCATGTTTAGGCTTTAATTGAGCATGTGAAATGCATGAAGTTTGGTGGGTGCATGAGCCGAATTTAATCGGCTAGTAATTAGGCATGTTGGTGTGTTAATTGAGCGAGTGATTGAATGAGAAAGTGTGTGAAATGTTGTGTATGAGGTCCCGAAAATCCCTGAGGCGGTACCATTACGTCAGGAATTGTGCCGTCCTGAAGTAGTACTATTACGCGGGACGATGTTCGATATTACCAAAAGACTATCAACCTGAGGCGGTACCATTACACGGGTTGTGCAGTAGGTGGTAGATATTGAGCCTGAGGCAGTACCATTACACGAGCAAGATGCATAGCCTGAGGCGGTTTCATTACGCGGGCTAAGAAGTTGTGAATATGAGGTGGTAGATGTTGAGCCTGAGGCGGTACCATTACGCGGACAAGATACATAGCCTGAGGCGGTACCATTACGTGGGCTAAGAAGTGTTGTGAATATATGATGGTCGCAGTGAACCTAAGGCGGCACCATTATGCGGGTCACCGGTGAGTTGAGTGTAAGATAATCGCACTGGACCTGAGGCGGTACCATTACGCGGGTCACTGGCGAATTGAGTGTAAGATAGTCGTAGTGGACCTGAAGCGGTACCATTACGCAGGTCACTGGTGAATTGATTGTAAGATAGTCGCAGTGTACCTGAGTCAGTACTATTACGCGGGTCACTAGCGAGTCAAGTGAAAAGGGTGTGTCGAGGGCATGAAGAGTGTGTGGAATGAGGATTTGAAATGGATGGTGTTCGACTTGTGTCGTGAGCATGATATTAATTTGGAATGCGCATGTGGTTGGAAATTGAATATTTGAGACTAACCTGCAGTCTGCGCGTATTAAGAGCCTAGGTAAGTGCAATTATGTGCCTGTTATGTAATTGTTGGATGTGATTGTGTTCGGACTTGTCTGGAGATACATGTTAGCCTAGGTGGGGTTTAGGGTATATGCTTATTGAGAAGTGTCTCATGGTTGTTTCAATCAACAATTTCAGAGCCCTCGCTTGAGCTATGAACGTTCCTCCGCTGCCGCTGTAGCGTTTTGGGATTTCGATGCACACCAACTATGATGTTGTAGAGTACCCATTAGACGATAATTTAGCCTGGGTTAAGCATACTTCAGTGGTATCGGTAGATATAGGGCTACCTCTTTGGCAGGCTCATACTTACACTGCCTGGATGTTTCAGGACGGGATGGATAAGTTTGGCCCCATCCATGGTTTTGATGCCCCATTTGATGGAGTGGGTGATTGGGATTCGTCGGCTATGCCCCCTCCCGACGATGAGATGACTAGTTTGGAGACTAGTCTAATTCAATCAAGGCACTAGCACGTCCTTGCAGTGCTTGAGACGATAGTAGCGGTGCTGGATCCAGAGCCGGAGGAGTTACAAGCCAGGTATGACTCGATGGATGTGGACCCAAGTGTAAAGCCGGAGGAGAGGTATAAGGAGAATCCCGTAGAGGGTGAGCCAGAGGACGAGCCAGTAGAGGGGCCAGAGGAGGAGCTGGAAGAGGAGTCTGATGACGAGGAGAAGATTGAGGTTCAGATAAAGTCGGGAGATGAGAATAACCCGATTGAGATTGAGGCCGACTCGGAGTCTTCGGATGAGCACGTGCCTGACGAGGTTTCAGATGAGGATCTGAGGAGAGTGTGTCAGAGTGGACGCCATCTAGGGGGCGTAGGGGTTAGTTTTTAGAGTGGAGAAAGAGTTTGGAAGTGTTCCATTTTTGGTGTGGTGTTTACCTAAGCTATTGATCTTTTTGTGATGTCAGTGGTTTGCAATTTAGTAGTTCGGTGTGCATATTTTGTTTGGTGGATTGTAAATGGCGGTTGTGGTATAAGTTTGAATTGTAAGTGGATATTGTATATATATTGAGGTATAGTATTATGTTTGGTAGTTTGGCAATTTATTTCTCCCTGGTACTCAACAATTTTATTGTTCGGGTTTATATTATTGTTTCCGTCGCGATTAACGTTGATGTGATCATTTGGGTCGACGACATTTCCTGAGACGTCGCACTACTTAGACCGAGTTCGGGGTGTCGCGCGCTCATTGGGGTTTGGGGCGTGACATCCCAGTTGAATTGGTATCAAAGCAAGGACAGCTCGATCTAAGTCAGTTGAAGCCTTGAGTGATAAGGAGTAGAGACCCCTGGGTAGCTGTAGTTGATTAGGGAGACCTTAGGGAGCCATAGGTGTGCCTAGTGCTACACGTTTCTCCAGACTGTTTGTTGTGGTTGTTGAGTGGATTGAATGTTACAACGATTGGAATGCAGGTACGTCTGAACCTGAGGTAAGTACACGAACCCAATTGATTATGGCATGGTGCTATTGTGATTGATTGCTTGCTAAGTGAATTATTGTGGTAATTTACTGTCTAGGACTAGACTAGAATAGTTGGCCTAGGTCTCTAATTCCTTAGTGGAATTATAGCAAGTAGGTGAGTGATAAAAACCTGTAAGGATGAGCTTGAGAGGTAAGGGTATAAGGGGCCAATCAAGTTTTGAGGGCCAAGCAGCAATGGACTCGCGAGTGGATAGGGTCGTGAGGACACTTGAGGAAATTGGTAATCTTATGGGTAGGCAGGCTTAGGAGCGAACTGCCACTATAGCCCAGGCTGTTGAGGTCGCTGCAGCTGCTAGTAATAGTAATAATGAAAATCATGATTAAGGACAAGGAAATGCGAATAGATAGATGTATCAGTTGGTTGAGCAGTTTTTAAAATTGAAGCTCCTTAAGTTGACGGAAAAGGTGATTCTGAGGTTGCGTCACTTTCGGTAGAGGAATTGGAAAAAAGACTTTTGAGATATTATGGTGCATGGATGAGGAGAATATAGCCCTAGTAGTATACCAGCTATAAGGAAATGTAAGTGATTGGTGGAAAGCTACCAGAGAAAGAGTGTTCCCTGTTGGTACCGCTCAATTTGGATTGTGTTTGTTGAGACCTTCAAAGGCAAGTACTTCCCCGAGAGTGCACGAGAATGGAAGTTGGCTGAATTTGTGAGGTTCCATCAAGGACAGATAATAGTGGACCAGTATGAAGCTGAGTTTGCTAGGTTATCCATGTTTGCCCCAAAAATGGTGAAGGACCCACTGGATAGGGCTCAGAGGTTCCGAAATGGATTAAAGTTGAACCTCCATAGTCAGATGATATTGCTGAATCTGAAGGACTATAATGAGATTTATGAACAGGCCTAAGCAATTGAACATGATGTGATTGTAGGTATGGATTGGTTAGTTAAGCAAAAAGTCGTAATGGATTGTAGTAGCAGGGTGATCCAATTTAATCCGGTTGGACATCCTATATTCAAATTTGCGGGAAATCGAGGAGGAACTTCGATCTCTTGCATTTCATCACTGGAAGTGACTAAGTTATTGGATGAAGGGTGCCAAGGATTTCTAGTGGCAGTAGTTAATTCAACAATTGAGGAATCAAGGCTAGAGAATATAGCTGTAGTGTGTAATTTTCCCGATGTCTTTCCTCAGGAACTATCGGGATTGCCACCAGAAAGAGGAGTAGAGTTGTAATTGAGTTGGCACTTGAGACAGAGCCAATCTCGAAAGCACCATATAGGATGTCACTGTTTGAATTAAAGGAATTGAAGGTTTAAATACAAGAATTGTTAGGTAAAGGTTTCATTCGTCTAAGTGCGTCTCCATGGGGAGTGCCAGTGTTATTTGTAAGACAAAAAGATAGGTTGTTGAGGTTGTATATCGATTACAGGCAGTTGAATCAATTGACTATTAAGATTAAATATCCACTGCCGAGGATTGATGACTTATTTGATCAGTTACAAGGAGTGTCAGTATTTTCTAATATTGATTTAAGGACTGGTTACCACCAATTGAGGATTAAGAAGGAAGATATACCAAAAATGACATTTAGGACAAGGTATGGGCACTATGAATTCATAGTAATGCTGTTTGGGCTAACTAATGCCCCTGCTCCTTTATGAACTTGATGAACCATGTGTTTAAAGAGTTCTCTGATTAATTTGTTACAGTTTTTATGGATGATATATTGGTGTACTCGAAGAGCCCGGAGGAGCATGAGTTCCATATAAGTAAAGTTTTGTAGACCTTAAGGGAACACGCACTTGACGCCAAGTTTAGTAAGTATGAGTTCTGGCTCAATCGAGTAGCATTTCTTGGACACGTGATCACTGGAGAATGAATCTCAGTAGATCCAACTAAGATTGAGGCTGTGATGAAATGGCCGAGACCAATAATGGTAACCGAGGTTCGGAGTTTTCTAAGTTTGGCAGGATACTATAGACGTTTTGTGGAAGGATTTTCAGCAATAGCAACACCGATGATACATTTGTTGAAAAAGGAAACAAGGTTTGAATGGATTGACAAATGTGAAAGGAGTTTTCAAGAGCTAAAGCATAGGCTGACGACGACATTGGTGTTGACTATTCCGTTAGGACCCGGAAGATATAAAATCTATGGTGATGCATCGTTGAAAAGATTAGGATGTGTGCTGATGCAACATAGGCGAGTAGTAGCCTATGCATCAAGGCAGTTGAGGCCGCATGAACTAAATTATCTGACGCATGATTTGGAATTAGCCGTAATAGTGTTCGCCCTTAAGATCTGGCGACATTATCTATGCGGAGAGAAATTTCAGATTTATACCGACCATTAGAGCCTCAAATATTTATTTTCTCAAAAGGAGTTAAATATGCAGCAACGTCGTTACATGGAATTACTGAAGGATTACGACTGTGATATTTTATATCACCCCGGAAAGGCAAATCGGGTAGCGGATGCATTGAGCAGGAAGTGAAGCATCGCGCACTTGATGGTCAAGGAATGGACCTTGTTGGAAAAAGTATGAGACTCGAAATTTAAGTTTGAAGTAAGTCAAGTCTCGAGTCTGCTAGCCACGTTAAATATTGAACCAGAGATTCAAATTAAGATTAAGGCTCTACAGTCTACGGACCAAGAGATTCAAAAGATTATGGAGATGGATGCTAATAAGAGGAAACCGAACTTCCAAATATCCCAGGATGGGATCTTAAAGTTCCGAGGACGATCATGCATGCTTGACAATGCGGAACTTAAGGAGGAGATTTTATCGAAAGCGTATTGTAGTAGTTATAGTATCCATCCAGGAAGTACGAAAATGTATCAGAATTTGAGATAGTACTATTGGTGGAATGGCATGAAGGTGAACATAGCTAAGCATGTGGCTAAGTGCCTGACGTGCCAACAAGTGAAAGCACAACATTGTAAGCTCAGAGGATTGTTGCGACCTTTGGAAATCCCAGAATAGAAATGGGAACATATTACTATAGATTTTGTAATGAGATTATCAAGGAACCAAAAGAGCCATGATTCCATTTGGGTGATTGTCGATCAATTGACAAAGTCGGCGCACTTTTGGCCGTGCGAAAGGACTTTGCATTGGATAGGTATGCTGAGTTGTATGTGTAGCAGATAGTTCGTTTGCATAGGGTACCAGTGACTATTACCTCAGATCATGATCCTAGATTTATCGCCAATTTTTGGAAAAGTTTGCAGACGGCATTAGGGTCAAAGTTGCAGTTTAGTACAGTCTATCATCCGCAAACGGATGGTTAGTCTGAGAGGACAATTCAGACTCTAGAGGATATGTTTCGAGCATGTGTGTTGGATTTTCAGGGCAAGTGGGAAGAGCAATTGCCCTTGGTAGAATTCGCGTATAACAATAGTTTTTAGCAGAGTATCGAGATGGCGCTGTTTGAAGCGCTGTATGGTAGAGTTTGTAGAATGCCCGTGTGTTGGGACGAAGTTGGAGAAAGAAGTATAACCAGGCCAGAATTAGTTCAACAGTCGGTTGACGCGGTTAAAATCATACGCGAAAGGTTGAAAACAGCTCAAAATCGTCAAAAGAGTTATGCAGACAAAAGGCGAAGATCTTTAGAATTCCAAGTAGGGGATCACGTGTTTATTAAGGTATCACCCATGAGAGGATTGTTCCGATTTGGTAAGAAAGGGAAGTTGAGTCCGAGGTACGTGGGACCTTTTGAGGTGTTAGAGAGGATTAGAGAATTAGCTTATCGCCTTGTGTTACCGCCAAATTTGTCGCAAGTGCATAATGTGTTCCACGCATCGATGTTGAGAAAATATGAACTGGACCCAACCCATGTGTTGAATTATGAGGAAATAGAAGTTGATGACAGGGTGTCGTACGTCGAAAGGCCACTCAGGATTGAGGATCAGAAAGAACAAGTTTTGAGGAACAAGACGATCCCGATGGTCAAGGTTGTGTGGGAACACCACGGGATAGAAGGCGCGACTTGGGAAAGTGAGGAGCTAATACAACGTCAATACCCCAATTTGTTTAAGTAGTAGGTTGGATTGTAAATTTCGAGGACGAAATTTTTGTAAAAGAGGAAGAATTGTGATATTCTGAAATTTCACCTACTTGGGATTTATGAAATGGATTATTTTGTGAACATGCTTGTAGTTAGATCTCGCCCGGGACTAATCATTCCTTGGATATTAACCATTAGGGGAAAGGCTAATTAAGGATTTAAATTCGCACGACCAAAGAAACTCGATCATGAACTGACTTTCTACCATAAAAATTGTTGAAGTGACATTTTGAGCCAATGTAGGCCGATTTAAGAATAGTTAGGGATCGATTCGCCTCTGTCATTCAAGTGGATCACGGGTGATTCCGTTTGACCATGAGATGAGTTGACGGATGATCCTTAACCTATATCAAACGATCGTACCTATCGGAACTAGCGATTAATCTTCAAAATTATATGACAACCGAGGTTGACATGATCCGAGTGAGCTTGAATGCGGCTTGATTTAGTATCAGTCACGGGTCAAACATGCGAATTTCTCCAAAAGCCACCCGTTAGTTTGAGACACACTCAAGTTACGTTAAATAAATTTAATCGTTAAATAGAGACCATGTTTGGACCTTGGAAATTATGAATGTCATGACAGGATAATTGGACGACGTTGTTATTGGCCTAGTCAGTTTCAGATTTGCCCGGATCCTTCAGAAAAATCGAATTTTGGCAAGAAATGGAAAATGACCGTTTTACCCTTTTATTTTGTTAAGGCCAAGTATAAACGGAAAGGACATTTTGGTCATTTCACCCTAAGTTTAGAAATGACAATTTTTGGATAATTTTGCCCTTGGAATCTTGTGAAATTCTCAAATTACCCTTGCATATTTTTGGAAAAGATTTGATCTCGGCTGTCAATCTCAGGATAAAAACAAATCTCGGTCGTTGATTGAAAAGAGGAGAGAGGGGCAAGATGGTCATTTTGTCAAAAGGGGGACAAATCTTAGTTTTTAAGTTTTCTTTTTCTCTCTCTGCTCTCTCATTTCTCTCCCTCTCACCCACAGCAAACCCCCCTACCGAATGCTCTCTCCCTCTCCCTTTGGTCGCGCCGCCGCCCGGGCCACCGTTCGCCTATCATTGCTGCTCCCACCACCGAGCCGAGCCCTCACCACCCTCACGCTACAGCCGTTTCCCCTCCCTCCCTCTTGGCACACACACACACACACACACACACACACACACTCTCTCTCTCTCTCTCTCTCTCTCTCTCTCTCTCTCTCTCTCTCTCTCTCTCTCTCTCTCTCTCTCTCGTGACCGTGATCGGCTAAGCAAACCACCACCACCGTTGTCGATTGCCATCGTGGAGCCGCCGCCGTGGCCATCGCGAGACCACCGGCTATCACCCTCCTTGTCTGCCCGAGCTAGCTTAGAATTCCAAGTAAGTCGCACCCTAAACTTTATTTAGGATTTCCGGTATCGACAGACGTAATTAGGGGCTAAATCGGGTTAATTAGGGACTAATTTGGGTGAATTAGTGGCTGTTTAGGGGATAAATTGGTAGATTGATTTGGGGGCTGATTATGGCTGATTTGTGGGTGAAATTTGTGATGTTTTAGGGGCTGATTTGATGCTGAGTTGAGTGCTGGAAATCGGGGAATGAAATGATGAGCTTATGGTCCGATTTGGAGACGATTTGAGTCAGTTTGGTGTGTTGAGATGTGGCTGTGTTGTGGTGCATGGTACGGCTTGAAATAAGCTTGGACTATTGAATTTGTGGCTGTGATTTTAGGCACGATGGTGGCCTTGAATGCTCGTTAGTTTGTGAAATAACTAATTGAAATATGAGTTGTTGTGTGCACGCATGGGCTGAGTTGAGTAGATCGTCAATTGGCCATGTTTGGGCTTTAATTGAGCATGTGAAATACATGAAGTTTGGTGGGTGCATGAGCCGGATTTAATCGGCTAGTAATTGAGCATGTTAGTGTGTTAATTGAGTGAGTGATTGAATGAGAAAGTGTGTGAAATGTTGTGTATGATGTCCCGAAAATCCCTGAGGTGGTACCATTACGCGGGGAATTGTGCCATCCTGAGGCGGTACTATTACGCGGGACGATACCCGGTATTACCGAAAGACTGTCAACCTGAGGCGGTACCATTACGCGGGCAAGACACATAGCCTGAGGCGGTTCCATTACGCGGGCTAAGAAGTGTTGTGAATATGAGATGGTAGATGTTGAGCCTGAAGCGGTACCATTATGCGGGCAAAATACATAGCCTGAGGCGGTACCATTACGCAGGCTAAGAAGTGTTGTGAATATATGATGGTCGCAATGAACTTGAGGTAATACCATTACACGGATCACTAGCGAGTTGAGTATAAGATAGTCACAGTAGACTTAAGGCGGTACCTTTACGCGGGTCACTGGAGAATTGAGTGTAAGATAGTCGCAGTGTACCTGAGGCGGTACTATTACGCGGGTTGCTGGCGAGTTGAGTGAAAAGGGTGTGTCGAGGCACAAAGAGTGTGTGGAATGCAGATTTGAAATGGCTGGTGTTCGACTTGTGTTGTGAGCATGATATTAATTTGGAATGTGCATGTGATTGGAAATTGAACATTTGAGACTAACCTGCAGTCTGCGCATATTAAGAGCCCAGGTAAGTGCAATTGTGTGCTTGTTATATGATTGTTGGATGTAATTGTGTTTGGACTTGTCTGGAGATACGTGTTAGCCTAGGTGGGGTTTAGGGTGTGTGCTTATTGAGAAGTGTTTCATGATTGTTTTAACCAACAATTTCAGAGCCCTCGCCTGATCCATGAACCTTCCTCCGCCGCCGCCGCAACATTTTGGGATTCCGATGCACACCGACCATGATGTTGTAGAGTACCTAATAGACAATAATTTAGCCTGGGTTAAGCATACTTCGGTAGTATGGGTAGATATAGGGCTACCTCTTTGACAGGCTCATACTTACACTGCTTGGATGTTTCGAGACGAGATGGATGAGTTTGGCTCCGTCTGTGGATTTGATGCCCCATTTGGTAGAGTTGGTGATTGGGATCCGTCGGCTATACCCCCTCCCGACGGTGAGATAACTAGTTTGGAGACTAGTCTAGCTCAGTTAGGGCACCAGCACGTCCCTGCAACGCCTAAGACGACAGTAGCGGTGTCGGATCTAGAGCGGAAGGAGTCGCAGGCTGGGTTTGACCCGATGGACGTGGACCCGAGTGTAGAGCCGGAGGAGGGGTATGAGGAGAATCCCCTAGAGGGTGAGCCAGAGGACGAGCCAGTAGAGGGCCAGAGGAGGAGTCGGAAGAGAAGTCTGATGACGAAGAGAAGATTGAGGTTGAGATAGAGTCAGGAGATGAGGATAACCCAATTGAAATTGAGGCCGGCTCGGAGTCTTCGGATGAACACGTGCCTGATGAGGTTTCAGATGAGGATTCTAAGGAGAGTGAGTCCGAGTGAACGCCATCTAGGGGGCGTAGGGGTTAGTTTTTGGAGTGGAAGAAGAGTTTGGAAGTGTTCCATTTTTGGTATAGTGTTTACCCAGGCTACTGATCTTTTTATGATGTCAGTGGTTTGTAGTTTAGTAGTTCGATGTGCATATTTTGCTTGGTGGATTGTAAATGGCGATTGTGGTATAAGTTTGAATTGTAAGTGGATATTATATGTATATCGAGGTATAGTATTATGTTTGGTGGTTTGACAATTTATTTCTCCCGGATACTCCACAATTTTATTGTCTGGGTTTATATTAATGTTTCCGCTGCGATTAACTCTGACGTGATTATTTGGGTCGGCAGCATTTCCTGGGACGTCGCACTAGAGGGATGTCACGTGTTCGATGAGGTTCGGGGCATGACACTCTGACACTGAAAATTCAGTATCTGAAGAATCTGACAAAGCATCTGATGAATTGATGGTATGCGGAAATAATCAAAATCAAAGATCTGATGAAGCTTAGGAATCATCAAACCAACATGACAATGAAGAATCATCAAATTTCAATGATAAAAATGATGAAAGCTTCAACAAAAACTGGCAGCAAAAATCCAATCATCCCAAAGACCTCATCATTGGAAATTTAGATGAAGGAATAAAAATTAGAGCAAAGGAAAAAGAAGTCATAAATACGCTGGCTCTCATTTCTATAATCGAACCAAAGAATGTCGAAGAAGCCTTGAAAAATGAAAGCTTGATTGAAGCCATGCAAGAGGAACTTTCACAATTTTAGATCAATCAAGTATGAGAACTCGTTCCTAGACCCAAAAATCACTTAGTTATTGGAACAAAATGGGTATTTCGAAATAAACTGGATGATCAAGAAAAAGTCATCCGAAACAAAGCAAGACTTGTGGCCAAAGGATATTCACAAGAGGAAGGTATAAATTACGATGAAACGTATGTTCCAGTGGCCAGGTTAGAAGTAATAAGAATTTAAATGGCTTATGCTTGTTTTTGTGATTTTAAATTGTTTCACATAGACGTCAAAAGCGCTTTCTTGAATGGCTACATCAAAGAGGAAGTATATATAGAACAACCTCCTGATTTTGAAGATCCTTACAAGCCTGATCAGGTATATACTCTCAAGAAAACATTATACGGTCTCAAACAAGCTCCACGTGCTTGGTGTGAAAGACTAAACAGCTTTCTGGAACAAAATGAATTCATAAAAGGTAATGTAGACACTACCCTATTCATCAAAAGAAAAGGTAAATATATTTTAATTGTTCAAATCTATGTAGATGATATTATTTTTGGTTCTACAGATGAAAAATGATGTAATAATTTTTCAAAAATGATGCAAAGTGAATTCGAAATGAGCATGATGGGTGAATTAAATTTCTTCATTGGATTACAAGTTAAACAAACAAAAAATAGCACCTTTCTTTGTCAAGAAAAGTATGCTAGAGAAATTACGAAAAAGTTTGGTATGGTAAATTGTAAAAAGATAGAAACTCCAATGTCATATTCTATTAAACTAGACAAAGATGAAAAAGGAAAACCAGTAGATAAAAAATTATATAGAAGCATGATTGGCTTACTTTTATATTTAACTGCTTCAAAACCAGATATTCTGTTAAGTGTTTGTTTGTGTGCAAAATTTTAGTCAGAACTAAAGGAATCTCATCTTACTACAGTCAAACAGATCATTAAATATGTTGGTATCAATCCTACACTTGGGTTGTGGTATCCAAAGGGATCAAATTTTATTCTCATTGGATATTCTGATGCTGATTATGTTGGTTGCAAGATACACAGGAAGAGTACCTTAGGAACATGTCAATTGTTAAGCCACATGCTTGTTTCATGGTATTCAAAGAAACAACAAACTGTAGCTCTTTCTACAGTAGAAGCAGAATACGTTTCACTTAGGAGTTGTTGTGCTCAAATCTTTTGGATGAAATAACAATTAAGAGACTTCAACATCAAAGACTCAACTGTGGAGATCAAGTGTGACAATACAAGTGCCATAATCTGACCAAGAATCTTATTCTACATTCAAGAGCTAAGAATATCGATATTAAGCGTTATTTTATCCGTGATCATGTTTTAAAAGGAGATATTACTGTTCAATTTATAGACACTTATTAACACCTAAATTTCGACCAATCATTTAATAATAATTTGTACAGAAAATTAGGGATTAAATTTTAACCCCTAAACAAAAATATTAAAATTGCATAACATATAGTTTAAGTTCATATAAGTTACATTCCGCATCTGACCAGCGGCAGCGAGAGAGCTGAAAATTCATCGTGTAAACCGAGCTCAAGTACTTAGCTCACTCAAGGGATTGGGGGCTAAAATTCACAAGTCTAAAAGGCTTTGGTTGTTTTAATTTGAGCTTAAATCAGCCGAATTAATTTAGCCCATTTGGAATTAAAATGAAATTAAATGATAAAGCCTAAGTCTAAGCCCATTAGAACTAGGAAGTCCGGTTAATTAACCTAGGGCTGCAATATAAATATGTGATTATACCCTTCAATGAATGTGGTACTCTCATAATTTTCGAAAAAGACAATTTCCGAGAACAGGAGGCTACACGTTGAATGCACGGCCACAATACTGAGAACATTAGCCACCATTAGAGAGAAAAAAGAGCAGCACACACAAGGGCGAGTATGCCCACCTGCAGATCTCCAACGCTAATGCCCACCTGCAGATCTCCAACGCTTGCACTCACGACTGGAGGAAGAAGACAAAGCTACCACTCCCACAACAATCCGCAAGGAGCCGAAGCATTTAATAATTGTACCAGCAGATCTACGTGGTCTTTCGATCAAGGTTTTATAGTAAGGGCAAGCCATCTAGCATCTAGAGCGAGACATCCGGCAATTAACGAATTCAAGTTGATCTCGTGGCATTCCGGACTCCCATATTAGCAGATCCAGTGAATCTTTAGCAGCGTCGGTGTCCTGTCCGAAGTGACTGTTGTCCATCTCTATTACCCAACACGCGTTTGTAGTCCCTAACGTTCAACAGCCTCCAGTCGCAACTATCCATGAGTAGCTACAGGAGGTTCCCAACGTTACGAGCTTTCTCGACGATTACTTTCCCAATTTCTTTTGCGGCTTTCCTTGGAGAGATTCTCCACTGTGACGGCAAATTGTCGCACCCCACGTCAAGCCCGTAGTGATATATGTTGCCGTGCGCCTTTGAGTTTGAAAGTCAGCCCCTTGTCGCTGCATCGCCACATCAGCCACTGCTCGCTCACGGCCAGACCTATGGCCATGAGCTCTATCGCAAGCCGCCACACCACCGCCACTGTCGCCAGTCCATTTGCCGCCGGTCATCCGATCCGCAATCCCTATCCACGTGATTCAAATTTGGAAAGTAATCCGCAAATCAGGTAAAAATCTCTATTTGGTAGATTTTCAAAATATTTAGATTCCTAATTTGAATATTCCATGAATATTGTGTGGATTGCTAGATATCTTAAGATAATTTTGTGATATCTGCAATATTCTAAAACACTCAAAATTAGGAATTTTCCTAATTTAGTAACGTATCTAGACGACTATCCAACCTTATCCCTAAGGTACGATACGCGGTGATACGGAAAATCGTTATCTTATCCATAATCATTTGGATACAATAATAGATTTTATTAGCTTTCCAAATTCGAACAATCAATTTTCCGTTGATATCTATAACCCTATAGATATGACCGTTAGTTTGATTTCCTTGCCTAATTTGAATTTAATAAGAAGAATCTTGCGGATTGCGTGGATTGTTTGAACATGGTTGTTATCTTTGTTTAATTGTTTTCCTTTTAAATAAAGAAAATCAAAAAATATGTTAGCTAGGATTTAAATTAGAAATTTTGCATGCTTAACGAATCTTAAATATATCCAAAAGAATAAGATAATTATTTGATTTAAATTGGGATCTAGGGTAGCATATTTCCTAGTTTAAATTAAAGATTGTTTTAATCTTAGTGGATTATTTAGGATATTTAATAATTTCGAATTTTAATAAAAATCCCAAAAAAAAGAAATCACTTTAGGATAGATCAAATCATTTTCTCTAAGATAGATTGCATGTTAATTTGAGTAATTTTTAATTCCCAATTTTATGTGGAAAATACCAAAAAAATACATCGTTTTTCGTCATTAGAATTATGTCACGTCGTCGCATGTCATATAGTTTGCATGTTAGGTTGCATTAATCGCATGCTAATTTTTGCACATCATTACATATAGGTTAGCTTTCATTTAAAAAAGTGAAAATCCAAAAAAATATTGAGTAAACTGCTTGTTAATTAGAAATCATATTAGGATTGTTGATGTGATTTTCTATCTAACAATGTAGATGTTTACGTTGCTTTTAGGTAAATAATTCTCCAAATCTTGTAATTTATTTAATGTTTTGATTATTGAGTATTACTTTTGTGGTTTGCGCACCCGTGTGATCACCTCACATGTTAGTGACTAAGTTAAAATGAATCCAAACTGTCTGCCAAAACATTTTTTTTTAAAAGAAAAGGTACCGAAAGGGCGATAGACTAGATCTAGCGTAACCAAGTCCCCGAGCTTAGAATCTCTGGTTTGTAGGAATAAAACATATCTCCATATATTTTATTTAGGTTTCTAATCGACCTACAACAAATAGATTAGTGGCGACTTCAAGTATGAAAACATTTGCACGTTAAGAACTTAAACCCTAAATTGCGAATTGGTAGGGCTTAGGAGAGTTGGAGTTAAGCTTAGTCTTAATAATCCATTAGCCTGTGAAAATTTTAGATCGCAACAACTTGGCGACTCCGCTGGGGACTTGAGTTAAAATTCTTAGTGGACATTGGCCAGTTTTTCTTTTCAAAAAAAATATTTTTGCTTAGCAGCGAAGATCCCAAGTACGTCCCTAACATTTTAGGTGCTAAATGTTTTTGCAGAATGGGAGTTATAAGAGGAGGTGTGATTGTTAACCTTTATTTGCAGGGAGGTGTTTGGATGTAAGATTTATTTTATGCACGAAACACTGTATGATATAACATGATGTGCATGCCTTGCATATACACTACACCGCACACACTACCCGCTGCCGGTCCTGGGCAGTACAGGTTTAGGATGGTACTGAGTCAATGGACACCCCAACCACATCCACGTGGTACGGGTTGCCCTCCTTAGTCCCGAAAGTTCTTTCACGGTGTCATTGAGTTCCCACCATGGTTGCACCTTTTGCAACCCTGGTCGGCTTCTTGACTAAGCCGGAGTCAGGAGAACCCCGGCCTAACCACAACCATGACTGGTTTAGCCCGATAATCCACGCGTCTCCACTTTACAAGCCAGAGTCTAGATAAAAATCGAACCTCACGTTTCATGTGCATGTCTATGTGATTGCCATGTTCTTACCTGGTAAAGTAAGTCTTCTGAACTTTTATCTTGTAGTTTACTTATTTTCTTGGTTTTTTTTTTTCGATCCATGATAGGTCTAGATCAGTTTTTAATTCGAAAGTAGTAATCATTGAGTCCTTTGAAAATAAAAAAACTATGTCTTCATCTTCCTGGATGTGTCATAGGTCATTATTTTCACAAGAGGTTGTCATCGTTTTTATAATAAAAAAATGGCAAAAAAAAAATGCTTTAGAGAATTTGTTTTCAGTTCATAGTTTCTAGGGAGTCTTAATTTTTGGTTTTCCTAGTTTTATGATTAGGGAATTCGATGCGTCTATTTCCTAGATTATGTCTAGAGTATTATTTATATTTATTTGCTTAGAGCACTTTTCCTTAAAGTCTTGTTCATATACGAGTATTTTTATGAATAAATGAAGAATGAAAAAGACTAGAAAACGTGTCATGGACCAACCTTGTCTTGACCATGTACTTATTTAGTTCATTTCTCTTGAATTAGGTGACTACGAATCATCCACAGTTATCGATCCATCGCTTGAGCCTCGCCGAGTTCCTTCGTTGTTGCTCCTTCGCCACTGTGAGCTCACCGCCCAACATAAACCGCAGCTCCATCCACCACTTGCCGTTCTCGCGGCGATTGCGGCTTCTCTGTATAAATGTCGTCCTTGTCTTTGTTTCTCAAAGCCCCATACGTTGGCCAGCCGTCAAGCCGAAATGCCCCTAGCTGTGAGCCACCACCACGAGGAAATTGATACTCAAGCGAAGTGATTATGGATCGTCGACCACCGGCTGTTCCCGCCTGGCCATAAGAGAAAGTGCTCAGAGTGAAGTGCCAAACCACCTCACTAATATCGAAAAGGACCTAAAGCAGGCCTTCATCATTCTTCAACAACTCTCGAGACAAACGGCGCATCTGTCAAACTACTTGAAACAACTCACCATGACCCGTCCCTTTCCTCAAGGTCCAAGGGTGATGATTCAAACGAAGCCCTTCAGCACTGACTCGAATGACAAAGCAGTCGTACCTAGCAGTACTATTGAGTTCCCTGATCCTAGGGAGTTGAGCACCTTGCGTCCAAAGTTCGTAAAGCACGAACAAGGTGATCGAGATCCACTCGTTCCAACATCGCGGCCCCAGCAAAGCAAAGCACGACTACTCCCTGGATGTCAAGACAGCCCACCAAGACACTCGTTCTCTAATCGACAACAAGGCACTAGAAGACAATTCACTCATCTCCCCGAGTCTTTATCCCAAGTATTGACGATCCTCCGGAAAAATGGATTGCTTTCCATTGAGCCGAAGCGGCCTAATCCTAAGTGGTTCTCCAACTACGACCCATCCAAAAAGTGTGACTATCACCTAGGAGAAGTCGGTCACTCCACTGATGACTGCTATGTTCTAAAGCACAAGGTTCAAGACCTCTTAGATACTGGGGCACTCACATTCCGTGCTTCGTGGCTCTGCCAAGGCCGAGACAATCTTCTCATAGTTCCAAACATCCGGATTACACCCCCGAGTCCTGCAAGAATGATACATGAAGAGAATGCGATGATAGACACTTTGGGGTAACCGAGCGACAAGTTCAATTAATATGTGAAATACTTAGTGCCTCCGAGCTTTTATATTGACCACTGTGACAATGGATGGGGAGATATGAATGATCCAACACCTCTAGTGACAAAAGATCCTGATGATACAATGGAGGGAATCACTATCATGTTCGATGATTTCTTTATTGGAGCTATCGAGAAAGGACCGTTGGAGGGAATGGGCACTAGCCCGCAAGAGTAACACCTTTACCTTTTTCACACACTCCCCTGCATGGGAATTTCTACTACTTTCTAGGACTTGCCCTGTCTCGGGAGCTGCTTTTTAGGATTTTTCATTTCCATGACTTTATTGTCCCACTTTCCATTCCAATAAATGTAAATCATTTGGTGATAATCAATGAAATTACAAATTGTTTTCATTTTTTAGGGCATGTTGAGGTATATCAAACCAGCCCGGTGATGATATCCAACCGATAAAAGAAAAATATAGTCCAAGGAGAATTCTGAGGCCTGACCTTCTTCATGCTTCCTCGTGTTAAAATTTTTTTTGAAAAGAATTTCGAACAAAAAAAAGAGTAAAAAAAAATAAAAAATGCACTGTATAGCCATGTTTGTCCTTTTGAACCCCCTACTTTATGTTTCAGGGGCAATCTTGTGACACATGAGGTTATGGGAATAGTCCAATCTGATGGATTGTGTGCCGCCGAGCCTAATCTCGATGATACCGACGAACTCGAAGATTCCTCGAAAATGCTACGTGGTCTAGAACGACATGAAAGGTTCAAAGTTCTCACGTCAAACCAAACTGTCATTATTAACTTGGGTGATGCGGAGCAAACCAGAGAAGTGAAAAGAGGGGTAAATCCCTCTGAGTGTGAGACGAAACGCCCGATCCAGTTATCGCATGAGTCGGTAAGTCTTTAAACCAAAAAGTGCGTCAAAGACACTCCAAGGTAAATGATGTAGTCATAAGGAAGGTACTACTAGTCTTTCCTATTCTTGGGGGTAAACTTGCCCTAAACTACATCGGTCCATATGTAGTTAAAAAGATGCTCCCTGGAAGTGCCTCGATTCTCGTAGAAATGGACGGTCGTGAGTTTCCCACGCCTGTTAATTCTGATGTTGTGAAGATGTATTATCCCTGATAAGATCTAACATTTTTGCAGCAAAAGTTTTCAAGTGTTTGGTTTTATATTCTGAATTGCAAACATTTCACTGATGAATAACTAGTTTCAATCAGTTTTAAGTTAAGATGTGTGCATTGGCTTTAAATTCTGCATGGTTATTTTGTCGGTTTGCAATATCGATTTTAAAAGGAGAATCTATGGACAATCTGATAACTCATGTGGAATGAATTGAATGTGTTGAATGAAGTATATCGGGATGATGAAAAATAAGCCCTACCTATATACAGTCCCATGCACTAATCCTCAGTGAGTTGAGTGGAAAAATTCCATGTCTGCAAGGTAAAGAGTTATCTTGCAAAAGGTACGGCAACCGAAGTGACGAAAGACAATTCATTTCTTTATCCCAAATACTATAGTTTATCTATTGTTTCACCACTGTGAGCCTAAACATTTGGAGAAATTCTTTCAAATTATCCCTATCAAGAACCATCCCACATCGGGGCAAACTAGAGATAAGTCAGCATTATAAGGTGAAAAATGAATAGACAATGTCTTGCTCTCACTTGCATCAATCTGCGAGTGTTGCTTTTTCAGATGAATTCACACGAAGTTCAAGTGCCTTAGGATAACGAAGAGCATTTCTTTCTCTATCCTATACACACTTTATCCTTTGCTAAGCCCAATTGAGCCTGCAAATTCGTTTCTTAAACCTAGTTGGTGATTATCCCCCACATTGGGGCAAGGCAAAAGTCATCATTGTTCAAGTAGCGTATTCGGAGCGTCAATAAAAGATGAAGACCCCTGAAAGTCCAAATGTCAAGTAATTTTGTAAAAACAAGCCAAAGTGTGGCTGGCCGATATATGCATTGTAGACAGTGTGTGTCAAAAGTCAAAAAAATAAAATAAAACGGAAGGGCAAGAAAAACCAGTATGCCTGGTAAAAGCAAGGCCAATGCCCCTAAAAAAATAGTAAAAAAAAAGATAGAACTTTAGAGAAAAATTGTCAAGATATGACATGTCAAAGTCATGAATCCCAGTGGAGCAATAGTTCTACAAGTCTCAAAGAAATCAAGTGATGAACTCTCGAAGCCAATGGAACATCTATCGAGAAGACAATCCCTGGCGAAGAAGAAGACTAGTGACAATGCTGAGTTGATCACCAACTTATTCATCCTAATTATACACATTTTGAGCCTAATGATCCATTCATTTCTCAACCCATGAGCCTAGCCTACGTTACGTCCCTTGCGAAGTCTCTTCAGATTAGGGCACTTGAACTAACGTAAGATTTAGATGTTTATAAGCCTAGCTCGAAGAAGTGCGAGCAAGTCCATTTCTATCTCATTTTGCAGGATTCTTGACTTGTAAACCTGGATACAATCGCGGAGTATTTTCTTTCAATAGCCTCAACTCGAAGAGTCCCCTTTTGCTAAGCCATTGAACAAGCCCACATTATAGTCCTAATAAAGATCTCTCAGATTGATAAGGTCGTACCGCTTGTGAGAATACTCAGACCCTTGTCCACATGATGAATGTGAGATAGAGTGATTCTCATAAAATAGCCACTTTTCGATGAGGATGAGAGAAAGCCCTTCCGAACTGGAAGTCCCTCATTCGACATTTTCAAGATATCCACTTGTGAATCTGGATTGTCCTATCATGGTTCTCCCCAGTGAAATTTTGTAATGCCAACTCGGTAAAATCGTCATGCATGAAAGCCAGTCGAATTTATAATGCATGAATATATGCATCCTTGATTGCCCATGAATGCATATTACTTGTTGTCTATAACCGTGTCTAGCAAGAGACATGCACTCAAGAGTCAGAGATATCAACAGGTAAGTATGTCTCTACCCCTTCAGGTGCCTGTGTTTATTCAGGTATTCATTAACTTGTTTGAGCAATCAACAGGCCCCCAATCTTTAATCAGTTATGCTGCAGTCGTTCGATGTCTTTGACAACATCCAGATGTCTATTGATCAAGCCTTTTCAGGTACTTCTGATGATATCCAGGTACTTTGTCAAGGAACCCCTGAACATTCGGGCTAGCCCCTTGTTTAACCAATCATTAAGTACCTGCGATGATATCCAGATATTTATCGATCAAGTCCTTTCAAATATCTTAGATGATAACTAGATATTTTGTTAGGCATAATCTTGGAAAGTTCCCCCGCGTTGTACTTATGACGATAACTAGGTGCAGCGACCAAATCTTTACAAGTGTCTATGAGGAAGTTATAGGTATCTCGTAAAGGTCGGAATATTTTCCCAATCTCAAAAGATTCCTACGTGACACGCCTATGAAGAAAGTATAGGCGCAGTGGCCAAATCTTTACAAGTGCCTATGGCGATGTATAGGTATCTTGTAAAGATCAGAATGCTCTCTCAATCGCAGATGTTCCTTCGTAGCTCATCTATGAGGAAGGTATAGGTGAAGCGGCCAAATCTTTACAAATACCTATGGCGATAAAAGGTATCTCGTAAAGGTCAGAATATCCTCCCGATCTCAGAAAGTTTCCCCGTGTCGCACCTACGATGATAATTAGGTGTAGCAGCCAAATCTTTACGAATACTTATGGCGATGTATAGGTAGTTCGTAAAGGTCGGAATATTTTTCATTTCGCTAAATCATTCTCTCGGGCACCCCAGACGATAACTGGTGCCTCAAACTTTCTTCGTGTGTCTTGACTGAATTGCAAGTCACTGAAGTCCATCAACGTTCATCAAGCAACATCTTTGGAGCAAAGCCCAAACATTTGCTAAACAATCTCAGAATCAGAATCATGCCTCGATTTACTTTACCACTCCTACAAGGTAACTTCAGGTATGTCTGCTAATTATTCTTCATTGTTTCTCTTTTCGTGTTCACTCAGTAGAATAAGAGACATGATCTCTCTCATATGTTCACCAAGTGGAATAGATGACATATCTCTTTGTGTTGCCCAGTGAAATAGACAGCACACCCCATTTCATGTTTGTCTAGTGGAACAGGCAGCATAGTTTCGCATTCCGTGTTCATCCAATGGAATAGGTGGCACAACTAACTTTATGCTCACCCAATGAAACATTGGACATGATCCTTTTCGTGATTGCCCAATGGTATAGGTAGCACGTCCCTTTTAATTCTTTTTTCATATCATGCATTATTTCGCATCTTTAGGAAACTACAGATAACAGATAGGCAATCATGTACCTTGAGAACCTTACTTCCAGTTGACTAGAAGTTTGGAGATCGAGGGAATTCACAACATTATAAAGCTTTCCCTCATGTGGGCGCTTTTTGTGCGATCCATATGCAAGGCTCTTTCACCGCTCTTCATGAAGTGAGAAACCTTAGCAGCGAGCCTCCACTCAAAGAGGGGCAGCTATTAATACCTAAATTTCAACCAACCATTTAATAATAATTTGTATAGAAAATTAGGGATTAAATTTTAACCCGTAAATAAAAATATTAAAATTGCATAGCATATATTTTAAGTTCATGTAGGTTAGTTACATTCCGCATCGGACCGGAGGTGGCGATAAAGCTGAAAATTCATCGGATAAACCGAGCTCAAGTACTTAGCTCACTCAAGGGATTGTGGGCCAAAATTCACAAGTCTAAAAGACTTTGGTTGTTTTAATTTGAGCTTAAATCAGCCCGAATTAATTTAGCCCATTTGGAATTAAAATGAAATTAAATGATAAAGCCTAAGTCTAAACCCATCAGGACTAGGAAGTCCGGTTAATTAACCTAGGGCTGCAATATAAATATGTGATTATACCCTTCAATGAAGGTGGGACTCTCATAATTTTCGGAAAAGACAATTTCAGAGAGCAAGAGGCCACACATTGAATGCACGGCCACAATATAGAGAACATCGGCCACCATTAGAGAGAAAAAAGAGCAGCACACACAAGGGCGTGTACACCCACCTGCAGATCTCCAATGCTTGCACTCACGACTGGAGGAAGAAGACAAAGCTACCACTCCCACAGCAATCAGCAAGGAGCCGAAGCGTTTAATAATTGTACCAGCAGATCTACGTGGTCTTCCAGTCAAGGTTTTGTAGTAAGGGTGAGCCATTTAGCATTTTGAGCGAGACATCCGGCAATTAACGAATTCAAGTTGATCTGGTGGCATTCCGGACTCCCATATTAGCAGATCCAGCGAATCTTCAGTAGCCCTGGTGTCCTGTCCGAAGTGGCTGTTGTCCATCTCTATTACCCAACACGCGTTTGTAATCCATAACGTTCAGCAGCCTCCAATCGCAACTATCCGTGAGCAGCTACAAGAGGTTCCCGACGTTACGAGCTTTCTCGACGATTACTTTCCCAATTTCTTTTGCGGGTTTCCTTGGAGAGATTCTCCATCGTGACGGCAAATTGTTGCACCCCACGTCAAGCCCGTAGTGATATACGTTGCCATGCGCCTTTGAGTTTGAAAGTCAGCCCCTTGTCGCTGCATCACCACATCAGCCACCGCTCGCTCACGGCCGGACCTGTGGCCGTGAGCTCTACTGCAAGCTGCCACACCACCGCCACCGTCACCGGTCCATTTGCCGTCGGTCGTCCAATCCGCAATCCCTATCCACGGGATTCAAATTTGGAATGTAATCCGTAAATCAGATAAAAATCTCTATCCGGTATATTTTCAAAATATTTAGATTCCTAATTTGAAGAATTTGAATATTCCATGAATATTGTGTGGATTGCTAGATATCTTATGATAATTTTGTGATATCTGCAATATTCTAAAACACTCAAAATTAGGAATTTTCCTAATTTAGAAACGTATATGGACGACTATCCGACCTTATCCCTAAGGTACGATATACGGTGAAATGGAAAATCGTTATCTTATCCATAATCATTTGGATACGATAATAGATTTTATTAGCTTTCCAAATTCGAACAATCAACTTTCCATCGATATCTACAACCCTATAGATATGGCCGTTAGTTTGATTTCCTTGCCTAATTTGAATTTGATAAGAAGAATCTTGCGGATTGCATGGATTATTTGAACGTGGTTGTTATTTTTGTTTAATTGTTTTCCTTTTAAATAAAGAAAATCAAAAAATATGTTAGTTAGGATTTAAATTAGAAATTTTGCATGCTTAACGAATCTTAAATATATCCAAAAGAATAAGATAATTATTTGATTTAAATTGGGATCTAGAGTAGCATATTTCCTAGTTTAAATTAAAGATTGTTTAATCTTAGTGGATTATTTAGGATATTTAATAATTTCGAATTTTAATAAAAATCCCAAAAAAAAAGAAATCACTTTAGGATAGATCAAATCATTTTCTCTAAGATAAATTTCATGTTAATTTGAGTAATTTTTAATTCCGAATTTTATGTGAAAAATACCAAAAAAAAATACATCGTTTTTCGTCATTAGAATTATGTCACGTCGTCGCATGTCATATAGTTTGCATGTTAGGCTACATTAATTGCATGCTAATTTTTGCACATCATTACATATAGGTTAGCTTTCATTTAAAAAAGTGAAAATCCAAAAAAATATTGAGTAAACTGCTTGTTAATTAGAAATCATATTAGGATTGTTGATGTGATTTTCTATCTAACAATGTAGATGTTTACATTGCTTTTAGGTAAATAATTCTCCAAATCTTGTAATTTATTTAATGTTTTGATTATTGGGTGTTACTTTTGTGGTTTGCGGGTGATCACTTCATATGTTAGTGACTAAGTTAAAATGAATCCAAACTGTCTGCCAAAACATTTTTTTTTAAAAGAAAAGGTACCGAAAGGGCGATAGACTAGATCTAGCGTAACCAAGTGTCACGCCCCGAACCCCCTTCGAGCTCGCAACATCCCCTGCTCCGATCGAAATGATGCGACGTCCCAGGAATGTCGCCGACCCAACCCAAACATCAAAAGCACATGCGGAAGCGAATAACAAAATCCCGGACAGAAAGATGATGACAATGGGGTAGACCACCATAACAACCAAACTACAACATATCCATACAACACCAAATATACAAACATCGTATTACAGACATATACAGACAAACGTCCTCCGTCACCGTTTAACAAAAGGTCAGGGGCTTGGTTAACCTAGCTTCACTCTAGGTCACACTATTCTGAACAACTCCTAAAATAACCTGGGGAAACCTACTGGTTGCCATCTTCCACCCTGCTCCTGATTCTCCGGGCGTGAGCCTTCGGAAACTCACCTGCAGTTCCACTAGGCACCAAAGGCAGCTCCCCGGACTTCCAAAAAGAGAAGGCGGTTCCCCGGGTTTACGGCTGGGGGTCTGAAAGTGGCGGTTATACAACCGTGAGACGAATCTCAATAAGTATACAACCCCAAACCCCACGTAGGCACTCACGTACCGCCAGACAAAAACACGCATAACACACGATAATCAACCAAACTAGCAACCACACACGACCCTACCTGGAATCCATCATGCACGCTCCTGCACGTTAAATAATAATACAACCAGCACATCACATCAATGAATCACAATCGCGCGCGTGCCTCAATTATAAGACAGAAACCACTTGGGCACGTCCCATACCATACCTAACAGTTTCTACCCCATAATTAAGCGTCACATCATGCGTTACAAACACACTCGCACACCAACTCACACCACGCATCACTTTCTCAAATCTCGCACCTCAAGCCAATTCCCGCTCATTCTCAATTCCTCCACCACTACCGCGCCCGCGTAAAACGCATCAGGCCAACGGTCTTCTGACCTCGTCAGGCATCGTCACCCCGTCGGGCCGGGCATCGTCACCTCGTCAGGGACGGCATCGTCCCGCGTAAACGAACACGCCTCAGGACGGATCCTTTCCAACCAATTCCACATTTCCATCTCCTCGTTCCACTCAAACCACACTTACACACGGCCAACAATCGCATAGCCAAACATACACATCTCACACATACATTTCACAATTTCACATTCTCGTATACTTCACAAACACACGTTCTCGTCGCACGAACACCACACGATCACACATATTTAACACGCAAATCCAATGCACATTCACCTCGACACATCGCCACACTACACGGCCACACACACGCGGCACAATACCAATCCACAATCAATCCACAACACAACCAAAACAATCATTCGGTTCAGCCCAATCAAGCCACAATAATTTCAATCAATCACACATTTAATTCCCGATCAATCCTCAACATCACAGCCCTAACTCAGCCTCCTAAACCTCGAAATTTCATCGCCAAATCAGTCCATAACAACCCAAACACCAGCCTCTAATTCAGTTCCAAAACAGCCACAAAAATCGTCCAAACTGGGCAGTGCGCAGTGACCGAAATCCATTTGAAATAAATAGTAAATTAACTCCAAAAATTCTGAAATTTGGATATGTTGTACAAAACATCTTGATAAACATTTTTCGTGAAGGACTGAAAACCCAGATCCAACTGTAAACACCTCTTTTTGTCACTGGAATACAGACGAAAATCAACCCTTCCGGTCAGTCCGCCTGATCATCAAAATAAATTTTTTTCAATACCCAAATCACCTTCAAAAGCCTTCAAATTTTTATATGTTATAGAAACAAATGTTCCAAAAAAATTTCGTGAAGAAAGTATTTTGAAAATCGGCATGGAAAAATTTATAAAAATTCAAACAGACCCGAAGGTCGGATGAACAGTAAATCCGGCAGACTGATTTCGGTCTAAAAATGGGCTTACGAATGGCATCAAATGATTTCCAAAAATTCCCAAATTAAAGTATGTTATACTTCAAGATGTTAGGAACAACTTTCATGAAAAACACTTCCTCAAATTCGGGCCATACAAGTCACAGTAAAAAATAGCAAAAACCAGCGACGCAGCAGCAACCTAGCCGGAAATCAGCCAACAACCACCACCGAGCACATCCAGCCACGAAATTCACCATAAACCGAACCCTAAACGAGCCTAACAATACCCGAGGTCCTAGGCGACATTTGGGGAGGTCACTTACCTAAGAAAGGCGCGAAGAACGGGCTGAAACGGGCGGAACAGCAACAGCAGCACCAGCGGAAGAGGAAGAAAATGAAGATGAAGAGAGTGAGAGAGAGAGAGTGATCGTGAAAGAGGAGGGGTTCTGACCAGAAGAGGGAGGAGAGAGAGAGAGGGGTCAGAAATAGTGGGCTGGTGGGGACACGTGTCGGCGATCCGCAATTTTTCCAAAAATACCCTTGATCCAACGGTCCTCGTTTGTCTTTATCCAATAATTCAAGGGCAAGGTGGTAATTCAATAATTCCAATTTCTTTTTCACTTATTTTAGTCCTCAATTATTGCCCAAAATTGTCCAAAATTCGGAATTCCCAATACAGGGTCCAGGGGCAAAACGGTAAATTTCCGGTCCCGGGGCGAAATTCCAATTTTCGCACACACGGGTTCCATATGGGTGTGGCCAACATAATATGGCGTCGGAATCGTGAAAATAGCTTCTTAAGCCCTCGAAAGTCAACTGCAAAGTCCTGGGAATAAAATAATATCATTTTTCACTTTCGAGCCAAAATTTCAATTTTTGACCGTAACGACTCTAAATGTGCGTGGCCACCCCAAAATAGCATCGGCCTCGAAAAATAATCTCATACGACCTCAAAAACCAATGTCGGCACATATAGGGGCAAAATCGTAATTTTTCCGGTCCCGAACCAAAATCCATTTTTTTGCAGAAATGGGTGGCCCCAAGGTTGGCCAAGCCAAAAACGTCATCGGCCGCTCAAAATTGTCACTTTCAAAATTCTCGATTCTCGGGCCCGAATTCCAAGAAATGACTAGAATCGAACAATCGCGACTTTAGTTTATCTCTGGCTAACGGGTGGCTCATTGGGATTACGCGCTCTCGACCCGTGACCGACACTAAGTCAAATCACGTTTAAGTTTACTCTACCCAGGACGACCTCGATTGTCATATAATTGCGAAGGTCTGTCACTAGTTCCCTTCGGACACGATCAATCAAATAGATCGCTCTCTGTTGGCCCAAAACATTCCCTCGTCAATCCTTATAGTCGAAGGTTGAACCCAGGTCGAGTTTTTTTGGTCGTGCGAACTCAATCCCATAATAGCCCTACCCCTAAGGTTAGCATCCCGTGAATGCGCATTTCCGGGCGAGATCTCACTATAGTGCATTGATAAATTTCATTTCTTAAATTCCGGGAAAAAGGATCGAAAATTCAGACTGTTACACCAAGTCCCCGAGCTTAGAATCTCTGATTCGTAGGAATAAAACATATCTCCATATATTTAATTTAGGTTTGTAATCGACCTACCACAAATAGATTAGTGGCGACTCCAGGTATGAAAACATTTGCACATTAAGAACTTAAACCCTAAGTTGTGAATTGGTAGGGCTTGAGAGGGTCTGAGTTAAGCTTAGTCTTAATAATCTATTACTTTGAGAAAATTTTAGGTCGCGACAACACTAAACAGCAATTAGCTTACATTTTTACAAAACCTCTAGAAAAGAAAGGTTTCGAGCTTATTAGAGAGAAACTAAACATTATTAACCTGCTTCATTGAGTTGTGCAGTATAAACTTACATTGCATTTGATGACTTATTTGATCAAGTACATATTTGAAGCGTCTGGTTTTGGCACGCAACTCATCTTATAAAAGGTATGTATCTCTCACATATTTTGTATGATATGATTGTTTGAAATAAGTTATCTTGAATGATACCGATTGGGAATTAAAATCCCAAAATTTTTGAAATATAATGTTTGAAATTTCCATTAATTGTCAATTGACAGTTTCCAAAAAGGGCTTTGTAAGAACCAATATATTGTACCTCTCGGTTTAAACCCTTTTTCTTCTTCTTCCTCACTATCGCTCACTCCGAACACACGATTTCCTCACACAATTTCTTTAATGGCGCATAAATCAACCTTTGAATCAAAGAAAGAAATCAAGGGCTCCAAAAGATCAAACCTTCTCGCAAGAATGTTCACCAGGGGAAAACAAGATAAAGAACCAGAGAAGATCGATATCTCAGACATGGTTTCTGACAAAGAGTCGTCTAAAGATAATAAATCTCCGAGAATCCCTGTCCATGAACGTGATCGTTTTGTTAGAGCATGACAATTGATAAAAACCATCAAACTACTTCGAGAAAATCAAAGCGATCAAAGTATTGTCAGTACTGTATGCAAAATATTAGGTATTCTGTTTGAACAGGAAGTTGTGGATGAATATGAAAGGGGTATGAGGATTAGAAAAACTCCTGCTACTGAAAAGGGAGTAGTACTTAAAGCAACAACAAATGTAAAGGACACCCCTACGATAGAAAAGAAAATGATGTCTAGAAAAGGAAAAGAGAAAATAGGGGAACAATCGAATATTGGTGGAGATGAATCTGTTGATGAGGAGGAACTTCAGATTATAGAGAAAAGCAAGAATATTGACTCTAGAAATGAGGATAATGATGAGAAATTATATACTGAGTTTGAGCCTATTTCTGGAATTCCCCTTGATGATAAGAAAAATGACAATTTGTTTAGAAACAAAACTCATCAAATTGCTTACAATTCTCTCTTTGTAGGGGGAATAATGAATAACAGAGTTGTAGACTTCAATTTCTTTGAAAACTACAATATCAAGATTTAGAATCTGATTGAAAATCTTGATTTTCAGAGAATGAGTTTTCTCTCTCACATGATTTACCCTGAACTCACTACTTATTTCTATTCCAATCTGTCTTTCAATTCTCCTGCTGAGATTGAATTCTCTATTTTTCAACAAGATTATAAGTTAACAACCTTTGATCTCTCTGTGTGACAGTCTGAAATTTGCCCACTTGGAATTTATGAAATGAATGGTTTTATGAACGTGCTTGTAGTTAGATTTTGCCAAGAACTGATCACTCTTGGGATATTAACCATTAGGGAAAGGCTAATTAGGGATTTAAATTCGCGAGACCAAAGAAACTCGATCGTGAACTAACTTTCGACAATCGAGGTCGTTACGATCCGAGTGAACTTACATGTGGCTTGATTTAGTATCAGTCACGGGTCGAACATGCGAATTTCCCGAAAGCCACCCGTTAATCTGAGACATGCTTAAGTTACGTGATTTAAAATTCAGTCATCAATTAGAGACTAAATTGGGCATTGGGAATTTAGGAAGTCACAACAGAACATTTGGATGACGTTGTTATTAGCATGACTAGCCTTAGAATTGTCCCGATCCTTTAGAAAAATTGAATTTCGGTGAGAGATGGTAAATGACCGTTTTACCCCTGGAGCTTTGTTAAGGCCAAGTGTAAATGGGGAAGGGCATTTTGGTCATTTCACCCTAACATTAGAAATGACAATTTTTGGACAATTTTGCCCTTGGATTTTTGTAAAATTCCCAAATTACCCTTAGATGTTTTTGGGAAAGATTAGATCGTGGCCGTTGATCTTCGGATAAGATCGAATCTCGGTTGTCGATTGGAAATTTGAGAAAGGGACAAGATGGTAATTTCCATTGGGGCCTAGACACTAATTATTGGTGTGTATTATTTAAGGCCAATTTTCTCTCTCCCTTCTCATTTCTCTCCCTCTCTCTCACGGCAAACCCCTCCTCACCGATCACTCTCCCCTCTTCCCCTTGGCCGTGTCGCCGCTGCTTCGGCCATCGTCCGTCCACCCATCGCCGTCCCGCCATCGAGCCGTGCCCCACTTCCCTCACGCCACCGTCCCTCTCACCCTCTTCCTCTCAGCGATCTCTCCCCCTCCCCGTGGCCGTGAGTGACCGGCCGAGGCCAAGCTGCCACTGTCGTCGCCGATCACTGCCGTAGCTATCGCGCCCAGCCGCCTAATCAACCTTGGATAGGTTGATCTTGCTTGGGAATTTCCAAGTAAGTTACAATCTAAACCCTAATTAGGATATCGGGTATTAACGGACCCGTTTAGACGCGGTTTAGTGTAATTTAGGGGCTGAATTGGAATAGGGGCCTTAGGGGCGAAATCGAGATGTTTTGGTGGATAATTAGAGGCCGAATGAGGGCTGGAATTGATTGGTTTACATGCTGGAAAATTCTGTTGAGTGCGTAGATTGGGCTATTTGATGCGGCTCGTAATTGTGTGAAATTTTCGTGAAGTGCCGTGATCGTTATGCTATGGTTTTTATGGTGAAAATGACGTGCTATGTGATGGTGTTGTGTGTGTATGTGGGCTGAATTGAAATGGTTGGAATGAGTACATTTGCATGCATTCGATTAATGCTCGAGTGTGTGCACGTGTGAGATTTGTGGTGTGCGATGTGTGTGTGATCACTAAAAGGCCCTGAGACATGTTTACGCGGGGTACAGATAAAATATGGCATGTGAGTATGTTCGTGTAATCACTAAATCCCTGAGGCATGTTTACGCGAAGAATTGAACCGGCCTCAGGTGTATTTACGCGGGTCGCGATATGTAGGCCTGATGTGTGTTTACGCAGGCTGAGGAAAGTGATTGAGAATGAGATTAGACCTGAGGTGTGTTTACGCGAATCGCGATATGTAAGCCTGATACGTGTTTACGCGGGCTGAGGAAAGAAAGTGAGAATGTGATCAGGCCTGAGGCGTGTTTACGCAGGTCGCGATATATAGGCCTGATACGTGTTTACGCGGGCTGAGGAAAGTGATTAAGCATGAGATGGCATGATGTGGCAAGTCAAATGAAAACGGTGTGGTGATGCATGAATGAGTGTGAATTGCGAAGTTCAAAATGTTATGTGTTCGACATGTGCTTTTGGGCATGAGATTGGTTTGAAAAATGCATGCGGTTTGTAAATGTGAATTTAAGGCTAATGTGCAGATTGCGTGTACCAAGAGCCAGGTAAGTGCAGTTGTGTGGATGTTGTGTATGTGTTGCTTGAATTTGTGTCTGGACTTGTCTAGGGATACGTGGTAGCCTAGGTGAGGTTTAGGCTGTTAACTTATTGAGATTTGTCTCATAATTGTGTAACCAAACAATTTCAGAATCGCGGCCTGAGCAATGAACCTTCCACCGCCACCGCCACAGTGTTTTAGAATTCCAATGCACATCGACCATAATGTTATAGAGTACTCGATAGACGATAATTTGGCTTGGATTAAGCATACTACGATAGTCTGGGTAGACATAGGGCAACCTTTTTGGCAGGCCCATACCTATACCGCCTAGATGTTTAGGGACGGGATGGATGAGATTAGCCCCGTTTGTGGTTTTGATATTCCGTTTGATGGAGTAGGGGATTGGGATCCGTTAGCCATACCTCTTCCTGATAGTGAGATGACTAACATGGAAACTAGTATAGCACAGTCCGAACATCAGCCTGTACCTGCAGTACCTGAACTTTCAGTGGCTGAGCCTGACCCGGAGCCGGAAGAGGCACAAGCAGGTTATGATCCTATGGAAGTGGATCTAGGGGTAATACTGGAAGAAGAACTCGAGGACGAACCAGAGGAAGAGCCAGAGTTACAACCAGAAGAGGAAACTGAGGATGAGCTAGAGAAAGAGTCAGAAGAGAGGTCTAATGAGGAGAAGTGGATTGAGGTTCCGCTAGAGTCGGGTGAGGAGGACAACCCAATCAGATCGAGGCTGATTCGGAGTCCTTAGAGAAGCAAGTGGCTAAGGGGAGTTCAAACTCAAGTTCTGGAGAGTCGGACTCGGAGTAGACGCCATTTGTAGAGTGTAGGGGCTAGACTAGGAGTAGCCCAACCTTTTGAAGTGTCCTATTTTTGGACTTAGGGTATACCCAGACTACTAACCCTTTTTGAGGATTGATGATGAAATCTGTGGAAGCCAGCTCGGGTGTGTATTATAAGTTGATGTGAATAGTTGTGGTGTAATAGATGAGAATGAATATCGTTTATATCGAGGTGGAATTTTATGTTTGGTGGCTTGGTGATTGATTCCTCCTTAGTACCCCCTCGATTTTATTGTCCGGGTTTATTTTATTGTTTTCGCCGCGATTAGACTCCGATGGAGACATTTAGGTCGGTGACATTTCCTGGGACATCACACTAATTCGATCGAGCATGAGGGATGTCGCGAGCTCGACGTGGTTCAGGGCGTGACACTCTGCCATTCTAAGAGTGAAACATACTGAATTTTCTTTTATTCCCACAACTTCTGATTCGGCGTATCGATCTTTGTTTGGTAACTCATCTTTCGTCAAAGGTTCCGCATTTCATGTATCTTACATTCTTTTTGTTCTCAACTCCATCGTCTTGCACAAAATCATCATAAATTATCTCAGACCCAAAAGATCTTCCAAAACTGATGTTTCGAGATATGAGGCAAAGCTGATTTGAGCAATTCAAAACACCTTTCCTATTTTTTTGTCCCATTTGATCCTTCTACAAATGTACAGATCTGTCAAGAAGAGCAAAGGTCAACTTCCTTATGGAGCTTTGATCATTGCTATTTTTGAGATTTTAAAAATTTCTACTCCTGAAAAACTCAAAGGCAAACCTCTTCAAACCATGTCCGTAGGGGAACTTATGATGACTAAGATGGGATATAGGTTTGATGGAGAATGTTGGAAGGATAAGAAATGTAAGGTTATTCCAGTCAAGTTGATGAATGAATAGAATAAGAGCTCTGTTAATATCCTTCATGAATCTGATGAGAAGGAGTTGATTGCACCTTTAGTAAGAAAGAGAAAAGTGAAGCAGACTGCATCAAGATCAGACAAACCAGCCAAAAGAAAACAAGTAGTGGCTAGTGATTATGATGAAATGGAGATATTAAATGAAAAATTTGATGAACAATCTCAAGTTGATGACAGAAGCCTTGAGGAAACAAGGTTTGCGCAATGGCTACTTAATCAAGAAGCCAAGCATAAAGCTCATGCAGACAGGTATGCTGCAACTTAGCTCGAAATTCAAAGACTGCGAGATGAAGACGAAAGCTTGTTGCAATCCCTTAGTGACCTCATCAACAAAATAGTTATGGAGCATCAACAAGAGAACATGACTACTGCAGAGAAAGAAACTAAGGACGGACCCTCTAGGAAACAGAGGGAGTTTGAGCATGAACATGTCATAGAGGTTGAAAGGCAGGATGCATATGAGCAAGATAATGTGCCAAATGTTGAGGAAAATAGCTTTGATCTAGCTAACATTCCGGAGGAGCAGAATCAGAATGCACAAGAGGGAGAACCTTCACAAGCAACATCTGCATACTTCCCTCTTGAAGGAGATGAGCATTAAAATGTTCCATCTAAAACTCAACGGAAAGGCAAAGAGAAGGCTATAGATACCATTGACATTCATACAATAAACACTCCCTCTAGATATAACATCTCCTCATTTATGTCAAATCATGCAGCTATTACTAATATGAGGTGGAGGCAAGCTGTTGTTCAGAATGAAGTTAGGGAACTCATAAATGAACTTAAAGAAGGAATCCAGGAGATCAAGGACTTGATGGAAGCAAGAATCAACAATCTGAAGATATAAGTCAGAACTGATATATAAATTGCAGTAATTCACACTGCAAATATTGAAAGACATATTCATCAGCTCTTATCTCATATTGAGCAACGATTGAACCAACTTTCTAGCTTCAATCTTGTCCAAGTGTCTTTTACACCTACACTTTTTGGACCTTTTTCATATGAACCCTTTGGACCTTTAGCCTCTCGAGCAAATCAGCCAAACCGATCATATATCTTCCCATCAATTTGTTTATGCACTATTTGTTTCAGCATTCAATATTGATTTTTGTTATATTTTTGACTTGGTGTGAACTTTGAATATTGACTTATGATTCGACACTGGTTGTTAACATCTTATGTTGAACTTTTATTAAATTCTTATTGATTATGCTATTGCTACTAATCTTTTCTAATGATGTAAAAAATGGGGAGAAGTATTATAAAGATTGTGAATGCAAGTGTGGCATGAGCGGCAGAATGAAAATTGATATACTTAAATATTATGCTGGTTTCAGAACTTAACAATGTTTTATATGTCTTGAATGTTATATCCTCTGAATAGACTTTTTGTTCACATAAATATTTCTAATGCATATGGATAGTTTTGTCATCATCGAAAAAGGGGAGAATGTTGAGAAAAATCTCTAATTAGTTTTAAAGAATGACAAAACAATCTTTTATTGACCAGAATTACACTTAAGTTATTTGATGCAGATAAATGCTGAGTCATTGACTTAGTCGACGAAAGGAATTTGTTATCAGACTCAAAATTATTCGTTAGATTCGATAAGTATTATTTTTGGTAAGTTTATGCAGGACAATCAAATTGATATTTCAAGATATTCTAATTGGCAATCACAAGATCGTTCCTTAAACATGAAGAACTACACTTATGGAAACCTTGATTTGATTGTATGGGCGATCAAGTCACCTGGAGATAATGGTTCTTCTTCTAACGGCCATGCATTTTTTTTTTGGGAAGTTTCTCCAATAGGTTGATTTGGAGATCAATTCTCTGAAGACTATCCAATGGATAGATTGGAAGTAGAAAAGTATAAAATGAGTGCAAACATCGTACAAGTAGAAAAATCAGAATCGAGAATTCTAATATTTGAATAGAGCTTCAATTTTACACACTTGTGATTACTGTATTCCACGTTAAGAAAGAAAATTATTTGAATGAAGAGTGTACGTGTTAGTATAGTCTATTATCTAAGAAGCAATGCTCTTGTAATCCGTTGGTGATTCAATAGTGAAATACAGCCAATAGGTTGCCAGCTTAGAGAGTGGATGTAGGCTTACTAAGTCGAATCACCATAAATTCTGTGTGTAGTATTTTCTATCTCTAAACTTTCATTTATTATTGTTGACATTATACTGCATATATATCTGTCAAACGAGTTCGTGAAAATATCATCTTAGTCATCAGACGTAATCATCTGACGATAACTTATTTACAAATTTGTCATATGCATCCATCTGACATTATTCATACGAATTGTTCACCTTGACTATATTCATTGCGCACGTTTAAATTATACAATTTGATAAAATCACCTATTCACCCCCTCTTTAGGTGAAAAAACTAGCCGTAACACTTCTAAGTACCAATCATTAATGGGCTAATCACTCGGTGAAGACCAACACTCCTTGAAAGAATATTAGTTGTCCTAGAATTAGGGTGTTTTTATCAAGACACGCTCATTTGACTTTTCAGTTTCCAATCATTAACGAGCCTATCGCTCGGTAAGATTGTCAGTTTTGAAAAAAGTGATAGTTGTTCTAGAACCAAATTTTCTATTTGGAAACACGTACATGATTTGTATTTGCAAGCACAAATTATTAACAGGATAATCATTTAGGTAAAACTGACAGTTCTTAAAAAAATATAGTTGTTCTAGAACTAGAATAATTTTATTTAGAAAGTACCAATCCTTGATGGGCTGATCACTCAAGTAAGAACGATGGCTTGGAAGAATTGTAGTTGTAGAATCAGAATTCTTTTACTTGGAAACGTGCATCTGAGTTTTAAGTACAAATCATTACTTGAAAGAATGGTATATGTTCTAGCAATAGTTTTTTTTTTTAACCTGGAAACTTGCGTTTGACTTTTAAGTACCTATCATTGAAGGGCTATCAATCACCGAGACAGGAGTCGTAAATGGGCTGCACTTAACAAAGAGTTTCTGAAGCCAAACTGAATGCTTTCGTATATTCCAAGCTGTAGGAGCCTTCAAAAAATCAAATTGGAGATTCAATAAATGGGCTAAGTTCCAAATAGAATACTAAAATCAAAATTGATAACTATCTCATCAATTAGCGCCATTCGGATGTAACCAATTGGTTAGATAGAAACAAACATAAAGACCCATAATCAAGCCAGACCCAACACTACAACGTCAGCTCATTGAATTATCTACGGACAAAGCATCCAAAGTGAACAAAACCTCGTCGTATCATGCCGCAAACCATATAAAAATTCAAGACAACGAAACAAAGACATTGACATAATCTACGGATGATCCGCCTCAATCAGCATGAAAAGAAATACGATCCGCCTCTCTAGCCGATACCTTCGATCGACAATGTTTTATCGTATAATCAAAATGACATCGTTTCGTTGATTATGATTTCCCGACTCATCGGGATGCTTGAATGTTTACGCGCTCTTTCTTTTTTCCCTTTTTAGGAGTTGTTTGAAAGTTTATGCCCTCTTGGAGATGTTTAGTAAATTATCGAACCAAAATTATCCCAAACAATCGAAATATGTAAAATGCCAAATATTAAAAAGTCCCTAAGAAAATGGGAAAATGGAGCCGTTAGTCGCCTCCCCGGTCAGTGGTGGTGGTGGTCGTGGTGGGGTGGTGGGGTCCCACCTCATGGCCTCTCCCAGCCAGACGTGTTTTCTCATCTGGCACCGATTAGATGAGAAAACACGTCTAAACCAAAGACCCAGTGAAATCTTCAAAATCATGGTGCTTATCCAACATCTAAACCTGTCAAAATATACATTTTTTAACCCAAATTTCATAGGCTAAGTTGTTATATGGGTTAGTTATATTCAATTAATGGGTCATAAATAAGTTTAAACCCAACTCTATGAGTCATAAATGAGTTTAATATGGGTGTTAAATGGGTTTACAACTTACTTAGACCTAACTCACTTCTTTGACTCTCTCGATCTTGTGCTCGCTTACTCCGTGCTTTCACCTTAGCTTGGGTATGAAGTTTCTTAAATTTGATTAAATATAGAAGTGTTTTAGTAATATGAGTTGGATCGAATCGAGTGTGGATCACTAAATATATATTACATGAAAACAGTGTAAATGGTAAATTTGGGACAGACAAAACCCGATTGCCCTACTCATTTGACAAGTCCACCAACATTGAAGCATCGTATGCACCAGTTACATGAAAGTTAATCTATACTTCCTAATTAGATATTCTTTTGATTATTACAACTTAGAAACCAACATGAAATGGTAAAAGGACACTAAAAGTACCAAAAGTTTTGTACGGCACTCACTTTAGTGCAAAATATTTTCACTGGCTCACTTAATTGCCAAATCGAAGGAAAAATGATTGCTTAGGTACCTCCGGCGAGAAATTTCGACCAAAATAATTTTGTGGCTCTTATAATTTAAATTTTAATGTGAGTTGGCATATTTTTAAAAAATCCAATTCACATGGACGTGTAAAACGATGTCACTTAATCCAATGTGGCTAGGTAGTGCAAAACAACGTCACTCAATCCAGTCCACCCATCCGATCCAAAAACGACATCACACTGGGGTTGTCAAAATAGGGCTTGGAGGACCACCGTGGTTCGACGTTCGTTGTGGTTCAATGCTCGCTCGACTCCCAAACGACTCATGGTCCCTATCGTTCACTCGTCATTGCCATCTCTGTTGCTCTCACTAAGTCAAGTTCGTCATGCTCTCTTGCTCACTCAATTAACTAGAAAATTAGGACTCGGATGGAAAAATTATGGTTGTTGGTGCAGCCGTGGGGACGACAGTGCTAGAGGAGAAATCGTGCAACAATGAAGTTGCAATTGTGGAGACCTCAATTTGTTTAGTCAATTCGGTACTAAGTTTGTTGCTTTCTATCTACTAAACAACAAATGCAAGTTATTATTTAATCAATTAGATGTGACTGTGTAGACCTCATATGACTTTGTTGTCCTTTCTGCATTGTGATTCCAAAAGTTAGTTTTTTTTTTTATCACCAATCTGACCAAGAATCTTGAGTACACAAACGTGATATACACTAAAGTCTTCTTTGTGTGTCCTTGGCGTGAGATTGTATTCATCTCAATCATGTGTCATATAGAAACTTTTACAATGGCGTCGATTCTGCACCTCATGTAAAGAAAAGCAAAATAATCTTTCAAGGAGAAAAGTAAATCTGACTACCGAATCATACAGAATTTTATCATGGTTGTGCACTTTCTCTAATTGCGAGGTTCCAATGATCATGGGAGAGAAAGTTTGCTTTAGACCGACACTTCTTGAAAGAATGGTAGCTGCACTAGGACAAGATTTTTTTTTTATCTGAAAACGTTCATTTGACTTTTAATGGGCGCTATACTTAGCAAAGACTTTCTGAAGGCTAACTGGATGCTGTTTGGACATTCGAGCGGTGGAGCCTTCAGGAGATCAAAACGGGGATTGAAGTAATGGGTTAAGTTCAAGGTAGAATCATAGAATCAAAATAAATGGGTAGAAATACGTGAAGACCCATAATCAAAGCAGACCGAACACTACTATAAAGTCTGTTCATTTGGGATTATTGTTTTGGTTTAGGGTCGAGAAGATTTTCTTATCTGTAGCGATGGAGCTACAAATCTTATCAGTGCCGCGATTAATTTATCTTTTTCTTTTTTATGAAATTGACTGAAACTTTCAGTTGATCTTTTTTACTAAAGGAGTGAATCCAGCAATGCCGTGTAACACATAGATTTGAAATATTGAAGAATAAAGATATTAACAAAATTAAGATATTTAATTTGCTTGATCTGACAAATAATGGAAAAAGTTTTCACTGAAATGATCTGATTTTTCACATGCTTAGAAAGTTTTATGAGACAAAAAGTCCATAGGATAATATAGTTTAGCTACTATTGTGAAGATTTGTTGCGGAATAAACAAAATCAATTTGATATATGCAGGAACAGTTTTATATATGCTAATATAAGCTAAAAGTATCAAGTGCAATGCTTCTACCCAACAATTAAAATAATAAGTAGAGAGCTACAGATAGATGCACACAGATTTATAGTAGTTCAATTTAGATTAAGCTTACTTCCACTCTCTTAGACTAACAATCACTAACAGGCCAGATTCCATCGGTGATTCTTTGAGTAGATACAAGCATAGCCTGCTTCTACTTATGCGCAAAGCTGGTGGATCACACCACCGACATAAAGTATTCATACAACACTCGTACTATTTACAATTATTATATCACTCTCAATAAATGAAATTCTCGTTATCACAATGTATAAGACTCTTAAAGTTCTCGTAGTTCATGTGTATAGTTTCTTAGCTTGTAGTGCTCTCTATATAGTTGTAGATCTGTGAGATGACTGTTGAATGATCTTCAATGTAATCAATTTAGCCATTGTAGATTTGCCATAAAATCACTAGAAATCCTGTCATCCATGCAATCAAATCTTCTAGCAATCTTGTCACTAACATGAATAGAGTCACTTATATTAGGAAATAATCCTTGTTCATTGGTATAGCTTACATGTATAGAGTAACCTTAAACAAGAAAAACCCAAAAAGAGTTAATTACATCAATCTAAATCATGCACATATTGTTTGGTCTTTAATTAATCAAAGTTGCGAGTGATATGAGCTTGGGAGAGTCTGCGCTAAGTGATGGTATCTCTTTGATGAATAATTGTTCGTGCCCGCTTAGTAATGCATCGCCTCTGGAAAAGCCCCGAGACACATCATATGACACGATGATCACATTCAAGGGGACGTCCTCAAACGTCTTCTGATCCTCGCCTGGGCTTGTCTTACTCTTGATGACCTTCTAGCCTTACATTTACTCACGTGCAGCTCCTCCAAGGATGTCAATTCCTCAAGGCCTTCGATGTCGTGGATCAACCTGCACAGATGGATTTCCAGGACTTTCAACATGGTGAGATCAGATACGTTGGGCAAGGTGTTGAGGGAATTGCAGTTCCTGAGAGACAATCTCTTCAATGATCTCAATTTAGAGAGGCCGTGGAGATGTTCTATCCAGCAATTTGAAATGACCAGGATCTCCAGGCTTGTAAGCCCTCCGAGCCCTTTAATCTCTTGGACAGCTGAGTTCAAGAGCTCTAGCTCTGACAAGTAAATCAAATTGTGTACTGCTGGCAAGCTCCTCAGCGATAAACAAGCTTGGAATGACAGGACGGACAACGATGAGGGAAGCCCTGATACTCCTTGAAGATTCGCGCCTGTCAGGATGACTTTCTTGAGCTGAGGAACGCATGCAGACCCATATTCAAATCCCAAATTGATGATTTTGGAGTGAAACAACTCTAAGCTCCTGAGCTTCGGAAACCTTACAGGCCAAAGAGATTGCTGCTTGGTCCAAGTGGATCTGGTGTCAATTGCCGCAGGAGGAACTATTACCTCCTTGGGATTCTCATTCCCAAAGCTCAAGACTTCCAATTCAACTAAGTTCTGAATATCAGGGATTATGCTCATCTTCTTTGAACTTATCCGCAGGCAAGTCAAACTTGAGGGAAGCATCGGCAACATTTTAAGCTTATCACAAGGTAGTAAATCAAGGGTCAGGAGACAGCTTAGCGACTGGATTGATGATGGTAGGCTAGAAACACCACTATATCCTAGAATCAATGTTTTCAGGACTTGTAGATTCCAAATGTTACTTGGAATGCTTCCCTCTAAGCTCCTACAGTGGGAGGCATGAATCTCTTCAAGCTTCCTTAGCCTGCCAATGGCACTAGGAAACTGTCTCACATGACAACGCTCCATCTTAAGAACTTTCAATAGCTGCAGGTTTTTCATGGAGTCAGGCAATTCCGAGATAAGTGTCCCCGATATGTCCAACTCCAACAATGAGCATCCTAATTTGCCAATAGATTCTGGAAGTTTCTGTATCCCCCGGCAGTCCCTCAAAGACAACCGTTTAAGTTTCATCAAACTTCCGATTGAATTGGGGAGTTCGGGGATCTTCACATTGTCCAGCAAGAGCATCGAAAGAGCATCTATATTGCCAATGGAATTGGGCAGGTAAGTTAATGAGTAGCAATTGGTGGCACTAACAGTTTTGAGTTTCTTTATACGAGCTATCGACACAGGGATTTCTTGTATAGAAGTGCCATCCATGAGAAGCTCTTGCAGCTCTTCCATCTTACCTATATCCGGCGGCAAAATACTAAGATTGCTGCAGGATTTCAAATTCAAGGAAACCAAGGATCTTAGATGACAAATCGAAGGGTCTATCTTGACCAATTGAAAACAGCCTTCGAGAATCAACATCTCCAACAGCGGGTAACCAGAGAAGTTGGGAGTTATCAGCATTTCATTACACCCTGTGAGGTTTAAAACTTTCAATCGTGGCATCTGCAATCCAAAGTAGAATATTTTTTAGGCAAAGTTAATTTCCTGTGATGAGTCGAAACGAAATGAAATATGTTCCATGTCACCTTGATTTGACTCCAACCCTCCCAGTCTTGAGTGACCTTGCTCCACGATAAATCAAGAATTGCCAATTTCTTGAGATGCAAGTTCACAGCTTCAAAGGTCGTGGGGCACCCGTGCCAGTCGAGCCACCTTAAATTGGAAAGTAGATTTGTGAAATCTCCCTGGATATTTGCGTTGTCCAATTTCAGGAATCTCATTTTGGACAGACTTCGAAATTCTTCACATGTGAAACAATTGTTTGAACCATTGGCGAACTTGAGACGGATGGCTTGAACCCTTTTCGTTCCCTGTGTATGAAGAAAAGATTACGTGAATTCTAGTGGTTACAGTCAGAAAGGATGTATGGCATCCAAAGAATTCCAAAACAAGAATATTTTTACCTTTTTACTCCTTAAGGTATCGCGGGCTTCCTCATGATTCCACAGTCTACTGCGCCTTCCATGGTTAGCGGGGTCTTCCTTGGATACAATTTCTCGACCAAGGTCTCTTAACAGATCATACATCAAGAGCTCGTTGTTCTCTCCAATTTTCACCAGGGACGTGAGAAGGAGACTCTCGATACCTGTACAAGGATAAAAACCGCAGTCCTCCCACATGTAGAAAGGAATTCTCTTGTCCTTTCCTATAAAAAAGCAAGCGATATCAAGAAATATTTCTTTTGTCCCTTGATCTAGAGATTCATAGCTAGTCATCAACACTTGCTGGACGGAATCAATTGTCTCTTTCTTTAGTTTGTGTAACGTAGCTCGCCATATTTCTTTGGTTTTTCTGTACAGAAATGAACCTAAGACCTCAATTGCTAAAGGAAGCCCTCTAGTCGTGGAAACAATGTCCCTGGACAGATCATCATAGCTCTCATTGGGAGAACTTCCTCCAAAAGCATGTAGACTGAAAAGACGAATGGATTGATCAATCTCCATAGGCTCAACTTCATAAGTCGCAACCACTTCAGGGATATTAAGAAGATCGGCGTTTCTTGTCGTTACAATTATCCTACTTCTCGAACCAAACCAGCTTAGCTTCCCGGCGAATGCTTTGAGATGATTCCTCTCATTGACGTCATCAAGCACAATGAGAACTCTCACACTGCGAAACCTATGTTTGATATAATAAATACCTTCTTCTAAGGAACCCAAGCCTATGGGTTCTTGTTTTATCAGGTCAGAAACTAGTTGGCTTTGCAGATGCTCCAGGGACTCGGTTTTCAATGTCTCTCGGATGTTTCCTAGATAGCTACAGCCTTCAAACAGAGGACATAGTTGGTTGTATATCAATTTTGCAAGAGTTGTTTTCCCAATCCCCCCGATGCCATGTATTCCGACCATTCGAGCCTCATTGCGGCGTACTTCAATTGCTTGTCCATTGGAATAGTCAATGTCAAGCCTTGTCATCATCTCGCGGATTTGATTATCGATTCCGACTAGCATGGAAGTAGTACCAACTAGTTCAGCATTCTTGAGTTGTCGAGTGACATACAAGACAAGCTCGGATATAAGCCTGCCATCCCTAATAATCAAAATGAGTAAATGAATACTGTTGAGAATATGTATTGAATTTGGTCGTAGGAGTAGGTATCGACCATCAGACCGAATCACGTAAATCTTCTATGTCCTTATTGTTCCATGTTAACTTTTCTTTTAATTTCTTATTTTTTGCATTAGACTTAAATTGCAACATTCAATAGCTTCCACATTATTTTCACAACAACGGGTATCAGAGCTAAGGTTATAGTTTCCATAGTTCATTTGGAGCTTTTGCTTGTTTGATCATTTTCTTGAAACATTGTGCTTGCAATTATGTCCATAGCAAGAGTTGTGATTGAGAAGTTCAATGAGATGAACAACTTGGGACTGTCGAGCTTTAAGATGCGTGCTTTATTAACAGCACAAAATTTAGCAAAGACATTTGATGACAAGGATAAATTGTCAGAAACAATGAAAAATGCCTATAAGGTAGAGTTGATGAAGAACGTGAAAAGCATAATCCTGTTGAATATGTCAGATGAAGAATTGATTGAAGTGACTGGAGAGAGGGATGCCGCGGCATTGTCAGTAAAACTTGATGCACTTTATCTGACGAAAGGTTTGAACAATCATTTGTAAATGCTTAAAAGGATGTTTCAATTTTGGGTGGAGGAGGGCACATCCATTAAAGCCCATCTAAATGAGTTTAACAAACTCATAATAGACTTGAAGAACATTAATGAGGGCTTGCCTGATGAGAAACAAGACATGATGTTGTTGGCATCTCTACAGTGTTTTTTTAGCACTTTACCAATTCATTGCTATAGGGGCACACTACTATTGCCTTGGAAAATGTAAAATTTGCCCTGGTTTCCAAGGATTGGCAAAAAAAGTTACGACAATCTAACTTAGCGCAAGGTTTGATTATTCGAGGTAGAGATGACCACAAAGAGTCTGGAGGTAGTAGATGGAAGAGCCGTTATAAGTTGAGGTCCCATGGTCAAAATCGTCGATATCATTGTGATAAGGTAGAGCACTACAAGAGAGATTGCTCGAAATACAACCATAAAGGAGTCAAGGCGCAATCTCCGGGCTATGGTAATGTTGTTATTCCGGTAAATTACAGTTCCAATGATGCCAATGATATGTTAATAGTCACTACAAGTCCATCTAGTTATGATTATTAGGTGCATGACTTTGAATGATAATCACCAACAATCGATTGAAAAACTTCTAAGGAAACGTGGTTAGGTAAGCCTGCTAATTAAACCGGACTAAAAGTGATTGGTTACCTTGCTTATGCCTGTGTGAGTGGTGGCAGGCAAGAACCCTGGGCGAGAAAGTGCATATTCTTAAGAATTGTACATGAAGCAAAGGGATATAAGCTGCGGCGCATTGAAAAAGATTCATATAAGTTTATGTTTAGAAGAGGTGTTAACTTTGACAAATCTACTCTGTTTCAAAGAATGAGTGAGGAATCGATTGTAGAAAAAGATCCAGATGGTGTCCAGAAACAGGTGAAGCTTCAAGGAAAGCCTAGAGCTGTGCAGAGTACGGTAGATGAGGCAGTTGTTCTAAAGTTAATAGTTGATGAAGCTTCTAGGTGGTTAGCAGTGGTGGATGAGATAGAGCAATGATTGTATACAACTATTCTAATAGATAATTGGGATGCAGTAAAGACAGTTTCAGGTATCAAATTGCAGAGAGTGAAGACTGTTGGAATATTGCTAATGACTGGAAGGAGTTTTGACAGGAAAGTGTCGAGGTGCTTCCACACACAGTTGAGAACTTTTGTAAGTTTCCTACTTGCTTCAAATGTTAGACCATTGGTTTTCTGAGCTATGTTGTGGCTAGTACTAGGCTTCATCTTTCACGTGCAGTCAGGAGAATGTATATGGTAATCTAGGTTTACAGTGTGATGCTATGAAGTGGATCCTCTTGGTTTTATTGGGAATGACAGATGTTGGGGTATGTTTAGGAAGATGTAGTTCAGGTTGTGTAGCAACAACTGGGTTTGTGAACTCAAGTAACATGGCTAACTTGAAGGATGGTCGATTTATGAACATTTATAATTTTCCTTCCATGAGTTGTGCTATAAGTTGGAAGGCGCTATCGAGAGATACGATGGTTTTGTTGACAACTACATTGGCATACATGGTGACAACGAAAGGAGCTGAATAGGCGGTGTGATCTAATGATTATGTTAGTGTTGTTGACGTTGGTGTTTAGCGGAAGCCAAAGATATCATTGGCCAATCGAGTTCATTGGTGACATATTTTTCTGCATCAGATATAGCATGTCAGGAGATGATGTGATTATGAAGAAGCTACTTGAGGTAGAAAATCTTGTAGACATGTGGACGAAGTTCATTTCTCTAGAGAAGTCTGAGCTTAGCTATGGTTGTAATGATTGAGTGCCCGTTAGGGCATTGGGCGAGGCATGGATGATCCGCAAACGTCGAGCCAAGGTGGATATATTTTTTTATTGTAGTAAGTTTCCTAGTTTGAGTAGTTTCATAATTTGAATAGGTTTAGGTTTCCTGTTTTGGAGACAAAATTATGTATATATAAGAGATGTAATTCTACTCCGTGAACACACAAAAGAGCAAATAAGAGGAGTGCTGAGTGCTGCATTTTTTTCGTGAGTTTCTTGAGTAAGTTCTACGTGTGAAATTTTCCAGTAGTGTATGCAGGTTTACATTGGGTGTGATTTAGGACTGGGAAATTATTGAACAATTGTAAGCTTTGTATTCTCCGGATTCATAGTGATTTCTTAGTGGCTAGCTCTTCCCATGAAGTAAGTATTAAAATTCAGACCGAATTACGTAAATCTCTTATGTCTTTACTATTTCTTGTTGATTTTAATGCAATTTCATCTTTTTGCGTTAAATTTAAATTGTAAGATCGGTTAGCCTTATTTTTTTCACAACAAAAACAATCATGGGAAACTAAAGAAAGAAATGACAAGAAAGACAGAAATCAGAATACTCGACTTTAGTTATACCCAATTACTAACCAACAAGGACTAGGCAACATGAGAATAGGCAATGACGACTATGAAGAATCGAATCACTCACAATAGAGAATTGACAGACTCTATAACTTTGTGGAATTAGTGTATGCTCCTCATGAGTTCTTCTTAATCATGTTTGGGGTCATCTATTATTTTGTCGCGCCCGGCAACCACACAAGGGTTTTTATTGTCTCTGGAGATTGAGTAGTCATCTAAATGGCCTGTTTCTCCCACGAACTCAGGATTGACATATGAAGAGTGCTCGCCATCTCCTCTCCCACCTCCGATGTGTGGTGAAGTAAAAAAGATTTTGAAAAGCCTACTAAGAGTGCATTTGGTAACTATTTTGTTCTCGGAAACAATTTATGCTTGGAAATTATTATTTTTTATTTTGTTCTCGAAAATAATTTCTGAGCATTTGAAGGCGTTTGATAACGGCCCAAAATTTCTATTCATGGTATAGAAAAAAAATAGAAATACGTTTGATAACTGCACAAAATTTCTTTTTATTAATAATATTTTTTTCTTTTTTTTTCTTTGTTTCTTCTACTTCCTTGGCTCATGGATCCGGCAAGGGTTGGACCCTCGAGGCTCGGATGAGGGTCGCACTTGCCACTTTTGGCCTAGGCAAGGGCTACTCATGGCCTGAGCGAGGGTCGCTCTTGGCCTGGGCCAGGGCTGCCTTCGCCGATCATGGCCTAGGCGAGGACCGCCCTTGTCGGATCTGGCGAGGGTCCAACCCTCACCGGCCCTGGTTTGTGGCAGATCGCCAGCCACTGACCAAGAAAGAAGAAAAAGAAAAAAAATATCTTCTATTTATGATTCTTGTTCTTAGAATTAAGAAAAAACTTTTTTTTTATTCTTGATTCTATTAAAAAACTGATTATTAGAACAAATTTTTGTCTGGAAATAAAAAATTTACTAAACGGAATTCTGTTCTTTTTTTGTTCTGAAGAACAAAAGAATGGAATCTAGTACTGTTTGGCCGGTTATTAAACAGGCCTTAAAAAGTTACGATGATCTACAATTTGATCATTCAACATCAATCACTTCACAATGGAATTTATTAGGAGGCACAAGCAAAGGAAAGTAGAGTTGATTTACCGGTCGTTTGAGTGGTCGAGATGATATGCCTTTAACTGTCCAATACGATGGAGGGCGGACTTCCAGGAGTCGAGCAGCTTGCCGTCAATCCCTCGTTTTTTGTGCTCCGTGAAGGAGCCAATATCAGAGGGGTTAGCACGGTAGAATATGGGAATGATGGCTTGGTTCATGGTGTCCCTGCAATCCAACATCGTGGCCAGCCCCATGAGGCAGCTCTTGCTGGAAGCATAGTCCGGCGAGATGATCGGTATGGATATCCTCGATTTTTCAATGGCTTCGACCAGTGCAGGGTCAATTTCCTTGTCTGGCCTGACCTCCTTTTCGTCTCTAAACACGCTTATTCCCGCGTCAATCAAGCTGGTGCCAAGGCGATTCCCGAACTGCCAGCGCGTATGCGCTCCCCTAAAGCTCAAGAACACTTCATACATTGGCCGTACTGAAGATGCGAATGACGATTCATACAGTGGCCGAACAGAGGATGCGAATGACGATGACGACGATGAATTGTTAACCTCCATCGACGAGAATCCGAGGAAATTGCCTACCAGCTATTTGTTTCCCTCTCTCTTTGTACTAATTACCCTTTCAACTCGAGTATGGGGAAGTTGAAGCAACGCAGGAAGGGCCGTTGACTGGCAGTTGGAGCCGGTTGTTGAAGACTTACTTTTCTCTCAAAGAAGTCTTAAAACAAATCGTGAACCATCTCCACTTCTCTATAAATTTGGTCCACTCATTCTATGGCACACGATGAACCTGTTATACTTTTGGCACTTCAGTTATAAACCTTTTAATTTTGCCAATTAATTTTTAAATATTTTTACATTTTGTCAATTAAGTCCATTTATATAATTTTGATCGGAAATCATTAATATGAATGCCGGCTGTATAACGTGACACAACCGTCCTACAAGATCATTGGGCCCTTAACTGTTGGCTGGCAAGTTCTACGACACCCTCACTGGCCACAAGCAAGGGGCTCACAGCCCTTGCCGACCAATAGGCGAGGTTGTTGGCCCTCACCTAGTCGCCAGCCAGAGTTGTAAAATGAAAAAAAGAAAAAGAAAATAATAAATAAATAATTTGAAAAAATATTAAAATTCGTCAACGTTAACGATTTCTAGTCAAAATTGACTGGATGGATCGGAAAAAAGTGAAAAGGTTCAGAACTCAATTAGTAAAATTGAAAGGTTTATAACTTAATTTAGCAAAAGTGCAATATATTTAGGACTTTTTAAACAATTTTTCCCAAGTTTCAAGATCTGCACCTTCTAATTATTTTCCTAAAAAATACTTTTTGTTTTGTGGATATAAGGGAGACAATCCTCATGCATCTCGAGATGGGACGTTGATTTCTGTCTTACCCCTCTTGCTCATAGTATTTGACTTATGAAAGAAATTATTTTTTCTTCCCCTCCATTTCAGACAATTTTTTTTAGGAAAAAATCTCATTTCTTTATTTGGTGACAACGCGAAAATAAAATCGTTAAAGGTTCTTAATGACTGAAACACATAGCGGCAACATATTGACTCTGAAATGGGCCCGCAACAATTCAGGATCCGGCGTTCAGGCCTAGCAATACTCATGCATAGGTTATCTGAGTTTGGAGTAATTTGGGTTGCAAATGGGTATGTTGGATACCCATCAAAACGGTTGGGCTATTCTGCTCTAACCAATATCAACGTTTATTAAAATTTTAACTAAGCCATGTATAACTTAGCTTACTGAATATGAGTTAGAAGTGAGTTATTGACCCATTCAGTCACCTCTCACTGGGGCTTACTCAAAAGTGATTTGGGGTCCCTCCGTTCATGAATTTGAAACTCTTCGACCATTCATCAACCTGAGGAATCCTTGCTACCTATTGCAACCCTTTCTTTTTAGTGGGGGGAAAAGGACAAGGTTTAGAGGTAATGCCCAAAAGCCGGGGCTGATGGCCCTCAATTAGGTGTGGTCTCGCCCAAGCCCTTATCTCACTTGAAGTTGGGTTCATATAAGTTTGGATTAATCCTAAAGAATTCTATGTGAGACGAAAGTCGCCACTGGCCTTTTGGGACATGTTGAAACCAAGTGAGGCACGGAAGATTGTCTCACTTTCTAAGCAACTAGAGTTTTCCACGTTTGGGGACTTGATTATGCTAATAGTCTAATTAGCACAAATTTGGTACCTCTAGCTTGGTTGGGATGTTCATCTAAGTGATCAAACGACTCTGGTTACCAATTATGAATCCAAAAGATCATTCGAGTCGCTACGTGTTCATGCATTGGTTTTAAGAGTTTATTATGATCATAAGGATTATCCTAACCACGCTTAAAAAGGAAAATAACAGTCAATGTATTGAAAATGCAGAAATTAAGTATTTGACTGAAAAAAAGCCTAAACTGAATTATGAGAAATAAAACCCGATACTTGTCATGAAAAGAATATTACATCGCTTTGTTCTAAGCCCCTAGATATGATCCCCATGAGCTTGACCTGATACCGAGTCAGGCAAAGAATATTACATTGCCTTGTTCTAAGCCTTGGGACATGGATCCCCGTAAGGTTGATGTTAGAGACTAATATTTATCCCTACATTTGAGTTAGATTAAAGCGAGCCTAAGTTCTACTCATTTTATTGAGAGTGATGGTACTATTCTAAACTAGGCTACTTGTTTATTAAGTGGGTGATACTAAGGGCTCGTTTGGTAACGTGCCAAACAGTGAAAATTTCTGCTCTTTTGTTCTCAGAACTAGTTTGAGAACAGAAATAAGTTTGGTAAACTTTTTGTTCCCGGGCACATTTTTGCAAAAATTTGTGCCCAGAAATAGTTTTGGGAGAGAAACAAGAAGTAAAAAAAGGTTGCTTCTTGTTTCTTGGCACAATTTTAAGAATGAGTTCTTTTTCGTCCTTTTCTTTTTCTTCTTTTCTTCTTTGTGTTGTTCTTCTCTAGGCTGCGACTAGTCGCCGACGACCATTAAAAAAAAATATATTATTAATAAAAAAATTTATTGGCCATGGCCGGCAATATGGCAAAAAAAAGGAAAAAATATTTTAATAAAAAATATTATTAATAAAAAAATGTTAATAAAAAAAATATTTTACCGGCCATAGCCGACGACCAGGCCATGGGAAAAAAAGAAAAAATATATATTATTAATAAAAAAATGTTAATAAAAAAAATATTTTACCGGCCATGGCCGGTGACCAAGCCATAGGAAAAAAAGGAAAAAAAAATATTTTAATAAAAAATATTATTAATAAAAAAATGTTAATAAAAAATATTTTACTAGCCATGACCAGCGACTAGGCCATGGGAAAAAAAAGGAAAAAAATATTTTAATAAAAAAATGTTAATAAAAAAAATATTTTACATGCCATGGCCGGCGACTAGGCCATGGGAAAAAAGGAAAAAAATATTTTAATAAAAAATATTATTAATAAAAAATGTTAATAAAAAAAATATTTTACTGGCCATGGCCGGCGACCAGGCCATGGGAAAAAAAGGAAAAAAAAATATTTTAATAAAAAATATTATTAATAAAAAAATGTTAATAAAAAAAATATTTTACCGGCCATGACCAGTGACCAGGCCATGGGAAAGAAAAGGAAAAAAAATATTTTAATAAAAAATGTTATTAATAAAAAAAATATTTTACTGGCCATGGCCGGCGACCAGGCCATGGGAAAAAAAGGAAAAAAAATATTTTAATAAAAAATATTATTAATAAAAAAATATTTTACCGACCATGGCTGGCAACTAGGCCATGGAAAAAAATTAAAAATATATTTTCAATAATAATATTTTAATAAAAAATATTTTACCAGCCATGGCAAAAAAAAGAAAAAATATTATTAATAAAAAAATTTTACCAGCCATGGCCAAAAATAATAAAAAAATTATTTTTGAATAAAAGCATTATTAATAAAAGAAATTTTTATCGGCCATGGCCAAAAAAAATAAAAAAATTATTTTTAATAAAATTTTTATTAATTAAAAAATATTTTACCTACCATGGCCAAGAAGGAGGAGAAGAAAAAAAGAAAAGAAAGAAATATTAAAATATTATTTATAAAAAGAAATTTTATGCCTTTACCAAACGCATTTCTGTTCTTTTACTATTTCAGGAATAGAAATTTTGAGTCGTTACCAAACGCTTTCAAATGCTCAGAATCAGTTCCCGGGCACATAATCAAAAAGAATAATTTCTGTTCAAAAATAGTTCCCAAGTACATGATGGTTGTCATGCGCAGCCTAAGTCTAATTTGATTTTTTTAAAAATAATTCTAGCTAGGCCATACCAATCAAACTCTAAGCTAATTTGATTATTAATTCCTATGTTTATCAGCTAAGCTAGCCTACTTAATACTATGCTAAGATAGTCAACCTAATTTTAATAATTACCATGGACCGCCTCCTCAAGCTCTCGGCCGCCGATTTCCATTTTAGATCACATTCCATCATTTTTGCAATCACCTAATCCAAGCATTAGTAAGTTCAATCAATCAATCATCAATCAAGAATTTCGAGTTCGATTTGGAAATTTGATGTTAATTGTAACATCCTCAATTTCAGTCCTTGGGAAATGGCTATGAGTTAAGTTTGGCGATTTTTCAATCAGAGCTAATTTTCATCTTGTTCTGAAAAATCCAGATTCAAATCCTCTGTACCCAGTCATTTTGTTATTTTTGTGTAAACTTTTGTGATTTGAATTTCCAAACACTACCTTCTTGAAAGTTGTTCCAAACATCTTGAAGTTTTACATACTTTAATTTCAGAATTTTTGAACTTGATTTGAGTTGGACGATCACCTCGTTTTTGGACTGTATAAGACTGCCCATAATGAGTATTTCTGTGATGTTTACACTTTCTCGATTTTCTACAAGTTTTTTTGGGCCGAGTTTGAATAAACTTCCTTCACAAAAGTTGTTGATAACTTCTTTTTCTATAACATATATAAAGTTGTTAAGATCATTTAGATTCTGGAAAGAGCTTACTTTTAGAAGCAAAGATTCTGTTCCAACGAACTGTTTTTAGTCTGTCTTTGATCTACTAAAAGTTATGTTTACAGAAAGATTTATGTTTCATGTTCTTCATAGAAAATATATTTTAAGGCCTCGTTCATGACATATTCGAATTTGAGAATTTTCTAAATCCATTTACTATTTTTTCAAGTCCGATTTCGTGAAAATTACAAAACTGCCTGGTTTTGTTAGATTTCAAAGATTCAGCATTTTCTATATGAGAATGTTAGAATTTCGATTTGATGTCTTCTGATGACTTAAAGCATACGTTCTGAGCTTTCAAATGAGATATTTTATGCTTTGATTGAAGGTCATCCCAGGGGGAAAACGAGAGTGAGCCGAGAGAGAGCCGAGAGAGGGAAAGGAAGAGAGAAACCATTAATGGCTTGGATTCATTTTGATCTCTTCATCATGCTCCTTTGGGTATAGTCCATTAATGAACTTTAATGCTATCCATCATGACTCTTGATGTAACAGTCTGAATTTTCGATCCTTTTCCCGGGATTTAAGAAATGAAATTGATCAATGCACTATAATGAGATCTCGCCCGGAAATGCGCATTCACGGGATGCTAACCTTAGGGGTAGGGCTATTACGGGATTGAGTTCGCACGACCAAAGAACTCGACCTGAGTTCGATCTTCGATCATATGGATTGACGAGGGAATGTTTTGAGCCAACCGAGACCAGTCTGTTTGATTGATCGTGTCCAAAGGGAACTAGCGATAGACCCTCACAATTATATGACAATCGAGGTCGTCCTGGGTAGAGTAAACTTAAACGTGATTTGACTTAGTATCGATCACGAGTCGAGAGCACATAATTCCAATGAGCCACCCGTTAGCCAGAGATAAGCTAAAGTCGCGATTGTTTGATTATATTCATTTCTTGGAATTCGGGCCCGGGAATCGAGAATTTTGAAAGTGACAATTTTGAGCGGTCGATGACGTTTTTGGCTTGGCCAACCTTGGGGCCACTCATTTCTGCAAAAAAATGGATTTCGGTTCGGGACCGGAAAAATTTCGATTTTTGCCCCTATATGTGCCGACATTGGTTTTTGAGGTCGTATGAGATTATTTTTCGAGGCCGATGCCATTTTGGGGTGACCAGGCACATTTAGAGTCGTTACGGTCAAAAATTGGAATTTTGGCTCGGAAGTGAAAAATAATATTATTTTATTCCCAAGACTTTGCAGTTGATTTTCGAGGGCATAAGAAGCTATTTTCACGATTCCGACGCCATATTATGTTGGCCACACCCATATGGAACCCGTATGTGCGAAAATTAGAATTTCGCCCCGAGATCGGAAATTTACCGTTTTGCCCCTGGACCTTATATTGGGAATTCCGAATTTTGGACAATTTTGGGCAATAATTGAGGACTAAAATAAGTGAACAAGAAATTGGAATTATTGAATTACCACATTGCCCTTGAATTATTGGATAAAGACAAACGATGACCGTTGGATCAAGGGTATTTTTGGAAAAATTGCGGATCGCCGACATGTGTCCCCACCAGCCCACTATTTCTGACCTCTCTCTCTCTCCTCCCTCTTCTGGTCAGAACCCCCTCTTCCACGATCACTCTCTCTCTCTCACTCTCTTCATCTTCATTTTCTTCCTCCTCCGCTGGTGCTGCTGGTGCTGCTGCTGCTGTTGCTGTTCCGCCCGTTTCAGCCCGTTCTTTGCGCCTTTCTTAGGTAAGTGACCTCCCCAAATGTCGCCTAGGACCTCGGGTATTGTTAGGCTCGTTTAGGGTTCAGTTTATGGTGAATTTCGTGGCTGGATGTGCTCGGTGGTGGTCGTTGACTGATTTCCGGTTAGGTTGCTGCTGCGTAGCTAGTTTTTGCTATTTTTACTGTGATTTTTGTGGCCCGAATTTAAGGAAGTGTTCTTCATGAAAGTTGTTCCCAACACCTTGACGTATAACATACTTTAATTTGGGAATTTTTGGAAATCATTTGATGCCATTCGTAAGCCCATTTTTAGACCGAAATCAGTCTGCCGGATTTACTGTTCATCCGACCTTCGGGTCTGTTTGAATTTTTATAAATTTTTCCAGGCCTATTTTTAAAATACTTTCTTCACAAAATTTGTTGGGTACATTTTTTTGTATAATATATAAAAATTTCAAGGCTTTTCAAGGTGATTTGGGTATTGAAAAAAATTTATTTTGATGATCAGGCGGACTGACCGGACGGGTTGATTTTCGTCTGCCTTCCAGTGACAAAAAGAGGTGTTTAAAGTTGGATCTGGGTTTTGAGTCCTTCACAGAAAATGTTTATCAAGGTGTTTTGTACAACATATCCAAATTTCAGAATTGTTCGAGTTGATTTACTATTTATTTCAAATGGATTTCGGTCACTGCGCACTGCCCAGTTTGGACGATTTTTGTGGCTGTTTTGGAACTGAATTAGAGGCTGGTGTTTGGGTTGTTATGGACTGATTTGGCGATGAAATTTCGAGGTTTAGGAGGCTGAGTTAGGGCTGTGATGTTGAGGATTGATCGGGAATTAAATGTGTGATTGATTGAAATTATTGTGGCTTAATTGGGCTGAACCGAATGATTGTGCTGGTTGTGTTGTGGATTGATTGTGGATTGGTATTGTGCCGCGTGTGTGTGGCCGTGTAGTGTGGTGATGTGTCGAGGTGAATGTGCATTGGATTTGCGTGTTAATATGTGTGATCATGTGGTGTTCGTGTGACGAGAATGTGAAATTGTGAAATGTGTATGTGTAGTGTGTATGTTTGGCCGTGCGATTGTTGGCCGTGTGTAAGTGTGATTTGAGTGGAACGAGGAGATGGAAATGTGGAATTGGTTTGAAAGGATCCGTCCTGAGGCGTGTTCGTTTACGCGGGACGATACCGTCCCTGACGAGGTGACGATGCCCGGCCCGACGGGGTGACGATGCCTGACGTGGTCAGATGACCGTTGGCCTGATGCGTTTTACGCGGGCACGGTAGAAGGAAAGTGTGTGTAGGATTCCGTCCTGAGGCGTGTTCGTTTACGCGGGACGATGCCGTCCCTGACGAGGTGACAATGCCCGGCCCGACGGGGTGTCGATGCCTGACGAGGTCAGAAGACCGTTGGCCTGATGCGTTTTACGCGGGCGCGGTAGTGGTGGAGGAATTGAGAATGAGCGGGAATTGGTTTGAGGTGCGAGGTTTGAGAAAGTGATGCGTGGTGTGAGTTGGTGTGCGAGCGTGTTTGTAACGCATGATGTGACGCTTAATTATGGGGTAGAAACTGTTAGGCATGGTATGGGACGTGCCCAAGTGGTTTCTGTCTTATAATTGAGGCACGCGCGCGATTGTGATTCATTGATGTGATGTGCTGGTTGTATTCTTATTTAACGTGCAGGAGCGTGCATGATGGATTCCAGGTAGGGTCGTGTGTGGTTGCTAGTTTGGTTGATTGTCGTGTGTTATGTGTGGTTTCGTCTGGCGGTACGTGAGTGCCTACGTGGGGTTTGGGGTTGTACACTTATTGAGATTCGTCTCACGGTTGTATAACCGCCACTTTCAGACCCCCAGCCGTAAACCCGGGGAACCGCCTTCTCTTTTTGGAAGTCCGGGGAGCTGCCTTTGGTGCCTAGTGGAACTGCAGGTGAGTTTCTGAAGGCTCACGCCCGGAGAATCAGGAGCAGGGTGGAAGAAGGTCGACCAATAGGCATTCCCTAGGCTATTTTAGGGATTGTGTTAATCGGGTTGACCCATAAGGAAGCTAGGTTAACCAAGCCCTGACCTTTTGTTAAACGGTGACGGAGGACATTTGTCTGTATATGCCTGTAATACGATGTTTATATATTTGGTGCTGTATGAATATGTTGTTTGATTGTTATGGTGGTCTACCCCATTGTCATCATCTTTCTGTCCGGGGTTTTGTTATTCGCTTCCGCATGTGCTTTTGATGTTTGGGTTGGGTCGGCGACGTTCCTGGGACGTCGCATCATTTCGACCGGAGCAGGGGATGTTGCAAGCTCGAAGGGGGGTTCGGGGCGTGACACTTGAGTTTGAAGCCCTCTTATGATGACAAACATTTAATAGACTTAGACTTTTGGGGACTTGTCATGATGGCATACATTAAATAAACTTGGACTTTAGGGACCCCCTTGAAAATGACACTTTGTCCTTTCTGCCTTGACTTGCTATAAATTGAAGGAGTCCAAATGGTTGAAGAAGCCTCACGTGAAATCCCTCCTCTCCATTCTCACGCCGCTTCCTCTCCTCTTTCTCATTCTCTTTCTCATTCTCACGTCCCCACCAACTGGCCATCACCATCTTTTCTTCCACTTTCATGCCCAAGAAAAAGACCCCGCCGAATCTTTCCTTCCCTTTTGATTTGGCCCTTTTGAGAATCAACGCCCGAGAATCACCCGAGACTCCCGTGTTCACCCTCACGCCGAGAACTTTTCCCTTTCTCGCCATTTACCGCCGCTAACCGCCGTAGACGTTTACTTGTGCTTATAGGTGAGTGAATTCTCTAACACTTGGATAGGGCGGTCTGTTACGTGGTTGGAAAGCGGCATGTGAGTGGATTCCCTAATCTCGAGATAGGAAATTACGATGTTGGTTGGCTTGAGCTCTCACCCGAGCCTTTGTTGGGACTTGCTTGCTGTTGTTGTTTGTCTTGATGTTGCACACATCGTTTGTTACCATGCTTGATGTTCTCATCCATGCTTGTTGATAAGAGGGTAGGACATGGTGTTGCGTGTTTGGTTCGAGTAGTGACTGTGTTTGTGATGCTCGATGTTTGCATGAGTGGTTGCTATTTTACATCATGATCGTAAGTCAAGGCACGTATGAGTCACAGAACGGGGTGTCACATGGTCCCGTACTTATGTTGTGGTGTCACGAGACGAGTTCGGCTTGGTACGGGTTTACATTGAGGTGTGTAGATCCAGGCCAAGTTTGGCTCCAAGTTAGCGCTCGGCATGGCGGACCGAGTCACGTATCCTCGACCGCAACTCGCATGTTAGGCGAATGCCATAGAGATCATGATTACACAAGTACGGCACGCCTTTGGGCTCGATTGCATGGACTGATGAAATCAAGATAATAAACCGACTTGTGTGACTCATGATGTGTGATCACTAAAGGAAAGAACAAGACCATCGCGTTGGCGGCGATGCCTCAGTAAACTAGCGCCAAGATGCCCTAGTTGAGCTAGGATGCCTGAGTTGAGCTTAGATGCCTCAGTAAACTAGTGCCAGGATGCCCTAGTTGAGCTAAGATACCTTGATTGAGCCCGGATGCGTCGGGTGAGCTAGCCCCGGGATGTCTTAGATGAGCTAGATTGCCTCGGTTAAGCCGGGATACCCTGGTTGAGCCAGGATGACGGTAAATGATTCTTATATATGTGCCAGTATGTGATAAATGAATTTTATATGTGTGCCGGGACGCGCATTTACAAGTGAGTTTCCATGTAAACATAGCAAGGGCAAGGTCAAAGTCTTTGCTATTGATTTGCCATCGACATAAGGTGAGGAAAGTATGTGTATGCGTTAGTACAACGACAAGGCATCATCCTACACGAGTATTAGTGAATTTACTCATTGAGTTTCCCCGATTCATCCCCTGTTGTTTTCCTTTTTCAGGTTCGTAAGATGAAGGATGATATAGAGGAGTTAGGATTAACCTCAGCCTTCGTTTGTAATATGATTTATACAAGGAACGGCCAATGGAAAAAGGGATTGTAAAATCTGTTTAAGTAAAATGGAAATAGCATGTTATGTCTGTTGTGCTTTCCTTGATTTCAAGCTATTATATAAGGTTTGCTCAAAATGCTATTTATCTTAATCCCGCCGTTGTTCTTAATGTGATTGTCCCGAAATTATGCTTCCGCTTGTGTTTAAAGAAAGATAATAATGAACGGGATATCATAAAGTAAGCCTCAGGTTACGGTCTTGGCCGGGACGTGACCGAGGTGAGGTAAGGGCGTTACATTAATCATGCAATTCTCGTACCCGTCAACTTCGTAATCAACTAGGGGTTAGTTAATTAATGCCAAGTAATTATCAACCCCCACTTGCATTTCATCAAGTAGTGGGTTAAGTCACTAAGCTCCCAATTAAGCTCTAGTCTCTATTCCTAAACTATCCACCACAGGATTATGCACCACTAATCAACATTGAGGACAATATCAATTCGATCATAACCGAAGTCAAATTTCCAATTAAAGCTTAGGTGTCCTTTTCAACTTTTAGTAAGATTGCATTTCCTAATTATGGCTCAATTAATACAGAAAATTTGATTAAGACCAACTACTCCTAATTTTGCTTTTCCGACCTAATTTTTCAAATATTCGGGGAAAATAGTAAACAAACTTCAAATGGTGCCAAAATTGACAGGCAGCTAACTCTAGACGCGCTTTACAACTTTCTTTTTATGTAGGTTTGTAAATAGGCTGTCACGCCCCGAACCTCACAGCACGCGACAACCCAACCGAGGTCGATTCGAATACAATGTCCTAGGACGCGTCGCTGACCCAACAACCAAACAGAGTACAAGGCACACGCGGAAACAACGTAAACATCCATACAAAACAAACACGAGACCAAGGGTAGAACAAACAACCGGGTTACAAAACATACACTTGCACTCTTGCGCACTTGCAATTTATCAATTCTCCTCCGACCCGCGTAAAACGCATTAAGTCCGATCCGCGTAAAACGCATCAGGTCTATCACTTCGAGATCGATCTTTGGTCTGCGTAAAACGCATCAGGTTGGTCATCTTCCGGTAGTCCAGGTATCTTCCCGCATAACACACCTCAGGACGGGTTCAATACCCCGCGTAACACACATCAGGGCTTTATGTGATCACACATTCACATACACCAGTTATTATTTGATCCCCGCGTAAAACGCATCAAGGCCTTTTAGGTGATCACACGCTCATGTCATTCGTGCGCACTCGCATATGCACATGTTATGCCAATGTTCGAGATGTATACCCATGGCTATAAAGTTCACACTTGGGCATTCACGAATTTCGCAATGAGCATTCAATTGCACAACACCACTTATTCAATTCACGATGCAACATGCTCAATTCAATATACCATAAGCCCAACTAATCAAATCATCCAGCCCAGCCATGGCATAAACTTGGCACATGAAATCACGAAATTAATTCAACATGAATTTTGCGCACTCGAAGCTCGCCAAGCTACTCTAACCTTGGTCACACTAGGCATATGGCATGGCATCACAAAATTAATCACAATCAAGGACAATTCAGGCACTCAATCAGTCAATCCAAATATTTCCGATAATTACACCATTAAACCCCAATTTGATCACGCCTTGTCCAATTCAATCCCGGTATGGATAGCCACCAAACAGGTCACTCTAGGCCAATAAATATCCTCAAAATACTCCATTAGGCTCCCCAAAATATCACCCAAATCAGCCACCATGAGGGTCACAAATTACACCCGCCTAATCCACATTTTTGCCCGAACCATGACTCCCATGATCAGCCGCCCATCTGGTCATTCTAGGCCATTTATTCCACTCCCAAATCAGCATATTACGCCATTAAATCACCCCATAGTCAGTCGCTACTTGGCCCTCATAATGTACCAACAATAATTCACTTATTAGCCCAAATCAAGTCCACATTTAACTGCCACCAACCAGCCCATTCTAGGCCCTCAAAACATATTTAAATCATCACCTTAGGTCACTACAATCCCCATATAACCAGCCACTCCACGGCCCAATCATTGCACCCAAAAATAGCTCGCATTTAGATCTCGATTAATCAACATAATAATCCGATCGAGCCTACATTAATCGGTCACCAACCAGATCACCTTAGGCCACTAAACCTCATTTGAATTATCACTCTAAACCACCAATTTCGCCACGAAGTTAGCCCCTAACATCCTCCACAAATTAACCCCTAAATTACCTTAATTAGCCCCTAAAACTCATTTAGAAATGTAACTTAGCCTAACTAGGGTTTAGGGTTGTACTCACCTGAATTCCTAGGCTCCTAATGAAGGCTAGACAGGTGGCAAGGGCGGCTGAGCAATGGCGGTGAGCGGCGGTTCCCGGCGGTGCTAACAACGACAGCACACGGCTCCCCGGCGAACGGCGATCCAAGGCTGCAAAGGGGAGGGGGAGCTCACGGGATGAAGAGGGAGGAGAGGGTGGCCGGTGGTGGTGATGGGGAGAATGAGGAGGAGAGAGAGAGACTAGAGTGTATATGAGTTGGGTTTAGTGAGAATTGGTGACCAACTTTGCAATAACGATAATCTTGCCCCTAATCCATGGGTTAAAGTCAAGGCTTGCTAAAAATCTTGGGGGCATTATTGTCCAACATTCCTAGCATTATTGGGCTGATACACTTCAATATAAAACCCTAAAATAATTTTCAAATAAGCCCAAAATTCGGAATATAAGGCTAGGGGCACAAGAGCAATTTGGTAATTTTCTGGCCCTGGGTCATATTTCCAATTTTTGACTCTATTGATCCCAAATATAATTGGCTACATAAAAATGACGTCGTCCTTGCAAAAATAGTCGCGTACGCCTACAAAATTTGACACCAAAGTCCGGACTCAATTCCACAATCGTTTTTACTCAATTTGCGATTTTAGCGTCTTTTACAAACGGGCGGCTGTTTAGGGGTTACGCATATCGACCGAGGGCTACCCGAGTCGTGTCGGTCTCGATTTTCCTAGAGAACACAAGGATTTATCACTAGTCCTAGGGTCGCGGTTGTCCGGAACAAGTTCGGGATCGTTCGCCGCGCATACTCTCGGTCGTGCGGAATCACCTGCTATCCAATCGTACGTCATCGGTCGAACCAAATCCGTCACTCTCCTTGGACCGACCCATATCGGCACAAAATATTCCTTCATCGCTTCTCGGAATCAGACTCGATTCACGGTCGAGTTCTTGGGTTTATGTACCGTTTTTCTAGTTAGCCTTTCCCCTTTGGTCAGTATCCCGAGAATGATCAATTCTGGGTGAGACTTACTAAAATGAAATGAGAAATACATCAATTTCATTGATCACGAAAGTGAGTCAAATTTCAGGACGTTACATAAGCCCTCCTATCGTGTGTAATCATGTGTTGTACACTGAGGGCTCAATTTGAAACAGTTTTTTAGTCTAATTTCCACTTTGATATTGTTCATTCAAATTGGCCGACCTATTCCTTATGAAATTTTATGAAATTTTGGTTATTTTCAATTCCAGCCCTCCTCTACAACTTTCACGTTGTGAATTTTTGTAAACTAGTCATCTAAATATTTATTATTTGCAAAACATGACACGTGAACAATATATTTAGATCTAGTTCCAATTTTCTTCGGTGATTTTGTAGACAACTTTCACAACTATAATGATTTAAAATTTTTATGATCTATATATCAATTTAAAGTTATGAATGTCAACTATGTCACGACCTACCTCACAAGGGCCCTTTGTCGCGACCTACCTCACGAGGGCCGAACTCGGTAAGGCGGGTTTAGAGATAAGTGTTCATAAAATGGTTCATATGGAATATCACAAAAAATGATTTTATTGAAATATAAATCTTTTGGCTATCCATATGATTCATTGATCATGAATGTGGATCTTCCCTAAATCCATATCTCGCGTGACAGTAGATTGATTTTGTCTTTTTTAGGAGTCGCCACTAGCCTAGGACGGGGGTCGGCTAGAATACCCAACCGAAATGTGGGAATTTCGTTTCGGTTTCTACGAAAACCAGAGATTAAAAGTTCGGGTACTAACTTACATTAATATTTCTATTAACGCCCTTTCGGTACCGCTAAACTTAACATGGTTGTTATCTAAGTTGTCATGCATTTGTTCTTTACTATTTCCATGTTTAAAGTCTTAGTCCACTAGGTGATCATGCATCTTGTTTTTGTATTTTCATTTAAAATTCTAAACTAATCCTATCTTAGTATAGAAAAAGAAAGAAACAATCAATTGTATTGAAAGACATTTCAGAAAATAAAAAAAATAAAAAATATTGAAAAGACGAGCCAATTCTAAGCGCATAAAAGTAAAAACCGGCAACTCGTCGGGTGTTTATTACAACACAAATTGAAAACCCGAGACATGATCGGGGATGAATGAATTGAGTACAAATCGAAACCGGATCGGACATCGGTCGATCACCTTGTTTTTTATCATTTCGGATTATCTTTCCATGGACTGCCTCTCGGGTATCGATGTTTACATTCATTACATTCATTCATGACAAACAATGCACAAAAAAACAACCAAAGAAAAACAAAGGTGCAACCAATTCACTAATTAAACACGGGCCTCGGGATGGACCTTTGTTTTTCATGCATTTCGATTCACCGCCCACCTAATCCATCTAACATTATTTGATCAATGGTTAACGATAATAGGCTACCATTTGCATTCACAAAACGGCAACTCATATCAATTAACCCCTAAAGTCGGGTTCTAAATGACCACAATGGACTACCCACCGAACATGCACCGGGTCTAACATTAATCTAACAAACATATGCATAGCAAATGAAATAAGCATGCATTCAAGTCCATGGGCCTTATTTCGAAGCCAATCAAACAATGAGAAGTGGGCTTCATAAGAAAACCACTTATTCAGTTTTTATCTAATTCAGATTGCTTCTGTTCAGATGTGATTAACTACCCTAATGATGTCCAAATGAAATGATTCAGGTGTCATTAGAAAGCTCATGACATGAGGATTAAAAGTCAAGCAGAACATTTTTTCTAAATCTTCACTAATTTTCCCGAAAATGACAAATTTACCCTCGGTGACAGACTGGATCCGATTCTGTTATGGATTTCAAAATAATGGCGGGAAAAATAACAAATCTTATCAAAACTATGTGAAAATTTTTGTACAGTTAGGATTCTCCGTTTAAAATAAGTTTCATGTTTTGCGTTTTTGCTAAAAAGTCCTCCAAAGTTTTATAAAATTTGGTTTTGGCGAAGGACTCAATTGAAAATCAAATTTCAACCCGAGAAGGCCTTTTATGAAAATTTTAGCAAATTGACCCTCCAAAAATTGTTATTTGAGCCTCAAAATTTTCAGTCAACATAATGAGACCCCAATGAACAACTTTGTAATTTTGATTTTTTGCAAAAAAGGACTCCAACTTTATCAATTTCGGAGAAACATCTTCTGAACTCTAAAGGAATGAAAATCAGATCTGGACACAGATACTTATCAATTTGTGAAAATTCCTTTTGAAAATCCAAATGACCTTCGATTTTGATGAAATTAATATTAATGGAAAGATCTCGATCTCAGTGTGAACTTTTATGAAGAAAACTTTTTCAGATTTCGAACACACAAATTTATGAAAATTGAAGAACACACGAAGGTCAATCTGGAACTGATCTGTCATCTAATTCATGCCTAGATGACGTTGCAGATCGTACCATGCTAACATGCTTGAAATTGTATGAAACTTTTATGATGAATAGATTAAGATGTGATCTACAACTTTTATGAAGAAATGTTTTTCAAAAAATGATCATAGAAAATTATAAAAATCACGGAACAGTATAACATCAGTCAGAACATCATCAGAACAGACTTGAACATCACATTCCAGATTCTGATCCTAACTTCCGAAATAGTTTTGACATAGCAAATCAGGTCCGATTGAGGCATATGATATATCAAATCGAAGCCTAAGACATGCTTTACGATTCTCTAGTTCATCACTTTACAAGATTTCGACAATAACGAGCTGAAATCGGTATCTCAAACATGCTGGTTACTATGTACACGATTTTACAGAACAAAGTCCAAGTGCACTTACCTTGTTTAACGATGCTCCGGCACGAAATCGAGCGATCTGGCCTCCATATTCAGATCAAGGACAGCATAGAGAAGCCTCGGAAAGCTCGGCCAACCTATGATAATAGATTGCACAAAATATAGTGAGAATCGATTCGTTTTCGCACTAATGAACTAGTAACGGAGAATCAAATAAAAAAACGCGATCCGGTGGCCGTTCAACGAGAAGCCGGCCACCATAGTGACATGAAGACGTCGAGGATGCTGCTGGAGGTTCGGGATCGCCGGTGATCCGTCAAAAAATGGCCGGCGATGGAGATATGGCTGGCGGCCGAGAGAGAGAGTGAGAGAGAGAGATACGTGAGAGAATATGAGAGAGAGAGAGAGAGAGAGAGAGAGAGAAGAGAGAGAAATCAGATCTGAAAAATGAGAGAGTTCTAAAATTTTGGAGGGAAAAAACACTATATACTCCTCTCAACTTTGAATCCTAGCCCTTAGATTGATCCAATGGCCTAAAATGCATCCTTAATGATTAAGAATATTCCTTATGGGCTAAGGATTTGTGACATGGCACTATGGATGGACATGATCAATTCTAAATGAATAGCCATGATTGACTTGCTTACCCCCTAATTAATTTGCTTAATCTTTAAGGAAGGGCATTTTGGTAATTTTCATATAGGGGCATTTTTGTAATTTTTGATTAAGGGCATTTTTATAATTTTTGGGCTCAAAGGGATGGGGCCGGCCTTGGCTGGTTGGAATGAACCGTCGATCGCCAAATTTTCAACCGAAAAATGGCCAGTCTGATCGGACTGGTTCAATTTGAATCAAACCGGGTTAAGCCGGTTAGTCCCGAATTTGGCCTAATTGAACTAGTTCAATCCTTGATTCATTTGTTCCAATTTTGTGTAATTTGATTCCTATCATGATTAATTTAGCCTATTGATATCGAATTCAATTAAATTGGATTGAACCGATTTGAAGTTCATGCACAAATTGATCCAATTTAACTTATTTGTCTCAATTGCTCTTGAATTTGGGTAATTGCATAGCTAAGCTAGACTAACAAATTTAATTGAAGTCCAATTAACCAAATTGAATCACAATTCATCAAATTGAATATTAGTCTAGAGTGGGTTAAGTTGAATTGCACTAATTGGATCAATTACTCTTAGACTTCTTAATCATTGGATCACTAAATTGATCAAATTGACTCAAATTCATGCGAATCTTCTGAAATTGATTTTGAATTTGGATTTGATATAAGAAATTAGGCTCATTCGTGTCTCAATTGCGCAAGTCATGAAGAATCGATCCGGATCACTGATTATGGCCAAAATTGGGGGTTTTGTGTTTGGCTTGGAATTACAAAATTGGTTACAAAATTGAATATAAGATGACCTCTAGATCAAATGTCATGAAGAAAACTAACCTAAAAAATGACTAGAAATGAAGTAATTTCATTTTTGGCCGATTTTGAATTAAATTCCACAAATTGGGAAAATGTTGATTCTAAACCGATTTTTGCAAAATTTCAAATGCCAAAGGTAAATTGAATGTAAAATCAGATGATTTTTGAATTTTTGCATTTTCTAATTTTTTTCGTCAAAGGTTTGACCAAAAGTCAAACCCTAGTTGACTTTTCACTAGGAGCTTGATTTTATAATCAAATCTTTGAATTTTTCTGAAATTTTCACTTCTAAAGTGAAATTGAACTTGAAAAGAATCTTTTTATGCGAAAAGCCCCAATTTGATATGGGGTTGATTTTTGGTCAAAGGGTTGACCAAAAGTCAACCCAAAAGTCAACCGTTTGACTTTTCGAGTTTTTGCATGAAATGAATAGAAAATTGTCTACAAAAGCTAGGCCAACAAACATAATTAAAAAACGATACTTTTTGTTCAAGAAATGGGTTCCGTCACGATCGGAAACCACAATCTCAAATTTTCTATTTTTAATGACGCGTCGGCTAAAAATTAAGTGTCAACAGCTGCCCCTCTTTGAGTGGGAGTTCGAAGAGGTTCCGCTCAAAGACCAATTGGCACCTGCAAATTTTTAGTCGACTCTACTTGGGAAATAAAAGAAACTAAAAACAAAGACATTTTATCATAGTCTTACCTGAAGCACTTACCATTGACCTTTTAGATTGTCAGCTCATTCATGTGTTTATCTCTTCTCTCTCTCATATGGTGGACTGAAGAAAGAAAAGAAAAAGAAAGAGGGCTTTAGGAAATCTATGGTTTAAGAATAACCAACAACCTAAGGACAAGGTTTAAGGATGACTAGGAACCTAAAGACAAGATTTAAGAATGACCTAAAATCGAAGGACAAGGTTTAAGGATGACCTAGAACCGAAGGACACGGTTTAAGGACAACCTAGAACCTAAGGACAAGGTTTAAGGATGACCAGGAACCGAAGGACAAGGTTTAAGGATGACCTAGAACCTAAGGACAAGGTTTAAGGATGACCTAGAACCGAAGGACAAGGTTTAAGGATGACCAGGAACCGGAGGACAAAGTTTAAGGATGATCAGGAACCGAAAGTAAGAGGTATAGTTTAGGCTGACCAAAAACCGATAATGGGGGTATGGTTTAGGCTGACCAAAACCGAAAATGGGGATATGGTTTAGGCTGACCAAAAACCGAAAATGGGAAGTATGGTTTAGGATGACCAAAAACCGAAAATGAGGATTATGGTTTAGGCTAACCAAAAACTGATCCATTGGGGAAAGATATTTTGAAAGAATTTTCGAGATTGTTTAACAACAAATCAAATGGAATTATTCTTATTTTGGTAAAAGATACCAACTATCAAAATCCTTAAGAGGAAATTTTAACGAAATGATGCTTTGAATAATCATCTGAAGAGGTTAGATAAAAATGCCAAATTGGAAATAACCTAATTAAAAAGGTCTTTCGCACTGGCTCTCATGATGGCTTTGATTCTCATCCATTGATGTGGGGAAGCTATTCAATTCTCACTGGTGATGCCTCACGAACCTATGTCAAAGGTTTTCGGAAACGTTCACATTGAATACAAATTGATTTATCAAAAAGGTCTTTCAAAAGAACTGTAATATAGGTTTGGTCATGGGCTTACACAAAGGGTATTTGCTTTGAGGTCAAGAAAAGAAATATACCATCAACATCTTCAACGGGTTTACAAGTCAAGAACCTTGAAGATAAGACAAGATAAGATTACTTCCACTTCTTCTAGCGGTAGTTTTTTTGTGAAATCTTTATGTCAACTCAAACCATCCCAATCGGAAGAGACTTCGGAGAGGGTTGTAATGTCGGTTCGAGTTAGGCTCAAAAGGCTTGAAATTTTGTAGAAGGGGTTTGAAAGAGAAATGATGATTATCTTGGCATCATTACCAAATCATCCAAATTTGACATCATTTGACTCTTGAAAATCAAATTGTCTCGAGAGCCCATATTTCTTGTAACATAAGAGCTTTGCTCTTTCTAAGCATCTTTTGCAATGGGAATTTTGTTTTCATCATAAGCATGTTGCTTTTTGCTTTTGCTTCTGATATATATTCTTTTTCATGGGCATCGGCCTTGCTTTTACCAGGCACACTGCTTTTTCATGCCCCCTAATATTTATCTTTTGAGCTCTTTGGACTCTCGAGACATTTTATACATATTCACTAATTTTTCCAAATTTTCTTGGTAAATCATATGCATTGCCTTAATGTAGGGAGATAATCAACATTTTGGACTTTGAAATGAACATGCTTAAGGCTCAATTTGGCTAAGCAAGGGATAACTGTGTTTGGGTAGAGGAAAAGAATGCTCTTCTTTACTTTGGGATGTTTCGAGCTTCCATAAAGATCCACCTGAAATTACTACAAGAAGGTTAATGCAAGTGAAAGCAATAAAACCTTTCTTAATCTTTTTGCTCCAAAAAATGATTAACCACAACTTCTTAACTTGCCCCATTATGGGGTGGTTCTTGACAGGGGTATTTTGAAAATTCTCCCTATTTGGCTCAAAGTGGCTAGCAAAGGATAAAATGAGTGTTTAGGATAGAGAAATGAAATGCCTTTTATCACTTCAATCCATGTATTCAATGTGAACGAACCCTACGTCCTAAGACATGATTTTTTCGCTCAATTCTCTCAAAATGTGTATAAGGACGTGTTTAATCAAATGTTTGCCTCTTATCATTCTGGGCATTTCCACTCAGCATTTTTAAGAAATCCCTGTTTTTCAAAGGATCATTTGATTAAATCTCTCATATGTGGGAATTTTGATAAATCAAAACATTTAAAAATCTTTTTGACTCCTCTGGGGATGTTTTTCAATAAAATTTCAAACTTGAAAAATATTTTAGACGGAAAAGGTCCTTACAAAAAGGATCTACTTACTAAACTCTAGGGAAAAGATTGATTTTTGATTTTTGATTTTTTTTTAGCTACTTCCTCGAGCTTGACTCCTTGAAGTTTGGAATAGCTTCCCTGGGGAATAATTGAGTACTTACAAAATAAACAAATATGCAAAAAAATGCCATGTATGCATGATGCAAATGTCCTAAAGTGACTTGGATTTAATCTAAAAGTAGCTCAAAGGCTTCTTATTCAAGGAAAATATTTCTTGACAGCATCAGCATTTACAGGTTTTAGCAACTCTCGGCCATCTATTTCTACAAGAATCAATGCTCCACCGGGCAACACTTTCTTGACGACATATGGTCCTTCATAATTGGGGGTGAATTTCCCACGATCTGGAATGATGGGTAAGACTTTCCTCAAAACCAGGTCATTGTCCTCAAAATACCTGGGTCGAACCTTGCAGTTGAATGATTTAGCCACTCGCTTTTGGTAGCTTTGTCCATGGCATAGGGCTTTTACCCTTTTTTCATCAATCATGTTAAGTTATTCAAATCTTTGTTGAATCCATTCTGCTTCAGAAAACTTTATTTGCGAAAGTACCATTAATGAAGGAATTTCCACTTCCATAGGTAAAACTACTTCTATTCCATATACTAATGAGAATGCTGTTGCCCTAGTCGAAGTGCGAATAGAAGTTCGATAAGCCATTAAAGTGTACGGCAACCGCTAGTGCCAATCTCGGTAATTCTCTGCCATCTTGGACAGAATCTTCTTTACATTCTTGTTTGTTGCCTCCACAGCTCCATTCATTTGTGGGCGGTAAGGAGAAGAATTCAAGTGGCTAATGTAAAACTTGTTAAGTAACTCATCCACTACTTTGTTATTCAGATTTGACCCATTATCTGTAATAATTGCTTCTGGAATCCCGTATCGAGCAATAATGTCTCGACGAATAAATTTTGCCACACTTCTCGCAGTGACGTGGGCATAAGAATTGGCTTCGATCCATTTGGTAAAGTAATCGATAGCCACTAGAATGAAACGATGTCCATTTGATGCCTTAGGATTAATTGGTCCGATAATATCAATTCCCCACATTGAAAAAGGCCATGCTTCGAACATTTGATGCAATTCATTTGGAGGTGCATTGATTTTGTTTCCATAAACTTGATATTGATGGCAACATCTAACATGTTGAATACAATCGGCTTCCATGGTTAGCCAGTAATAACCTAGCCTCATGATCTTCCTTGCTAGAAGATGGCCGTTCATATGAAGACCACATTCTCTTTCATGTATCTCTTTCATTAATAAATTAGCCTCTTTGGTGTCTACACACTTCAACAGGACCGAATCAAAAGATCTCTTGTATAAAGCACCTCCGCTAACAAAGAATTTGGAAGCTAACTCAGTCAAGTATTTTCGATCCATAGCTCGACTTTCTTGGAGAAATTTTCTTTCTCGAAGGTAGCTCATAATGTCATAGTATCATGGCTGGCCATCGAGTTCTTCTTCTATAACCGTGCAATACGTAGGCTCTTTCAAAACATCGATTTGCAAAGGATTGTTGACACCTAATTTTTAGCCAATGCGACATTAAAAATAGAAAATTCGAAATTATGGTTTCCGATCGCGACGGAACCCGTTTCTTGAGCAAAAAGTGTCATTTTTAAATTTTGTCTGTTGGCCAAGCTTATGTAGATGATTTTCTATTCATTTCATGCAAAAATCCGAAAAGTCAAACGGTTGACTTTCGGGTTGACTTTTTGGTCAACCATTTGACCAAAAGTCAACCCCAGGTCAAATTGGGGCTTTTCGCATAAAAAGATTCATTTCAAATTTAATTTTACTTTAGAAGTGGAAATTTCTGAAAAATTCAAAGATTTGATCATAAAATTAAGCTCTTAGTGAACAGTCAACTAGAGTTTGACATTTGGTCAAACCTTTGATTAAAAATCGAAAAATACAAAAATTCAAAAAATCATCTGATTTCACATTAAATTTACCTTTGGCATTTGAAATTTTGCAAAAATCGGTTTAGAATCAACTTTTTCTCAATTTGCAGAATTTGATTCTAAATCGGCCAAAAATGAAATTACTTCATTTATAGTAATTTTTTAGGTTAGTTTTCTTCACGACATTTGATCTAGAAGTCATCTTATATTCAATTTTGGAGCCAATTTTGTAATTCCAAGCCAAATACAAAAACCCCCAATTTTGGCCATAATCAGTGATTTGAATCGATTTTTCATGATTTGCACAATTGACACACGATTAGGCCTAATTTCTTATATGAAATCCAAATTCAAAATCAATTTTGGAAGATTCACATGAATTTGAGTCAATTTGATCAATTTAGTGATCCAATGATCAAGTAGTCTAAGAGTAATTGGTCTAATTAGTGCAATTCAACTTAACCCACTCTAAACTAATATTCAATTTGATGAATTGTGACTCAATTCGGTTAATTGGACTTCAATTAAATTTATTAGTCTTGCTTGCCCATGCAATTACCCAAATTCAAGACCAATTGAGACAAACAAGCTAAATTGGATCAATTTGTGCATAAATTTCAAATCGGTTCAATCCAATTGGATTCGATATTAATGGGCTCAATTAATCATCAAATCACAGAAAATTGGAACAAATGAATCAAGGATTGAATTAGTTCAATCAGGCCAAATTCGAGATTAACCGGCTTAACTCGGTTTGATTCAAATTGAACTGGTCCGATCGGACTGGCCATTTTTCGGTTAAAAATTCGGAGATTGACGATCCATTCCGACTAGCCAAGGCCGGCCCCATCTCTTTGAGTTTAAAAATTACAAAAATACCCTTGATCAAAAATTACAAAAATGCCCCTAAGTGAAAATTATCAAAATGCCATTCCTTAAGAATTAAGCAAATTAATTAGGGGATAAGCAAATCAATCATGGCTATTCATCTAGAATCGATCATGTCCATCCATAGTGCCATGTCACCAATCTTTAACCCATAATGAATATTTTTAATCATTAATGATGCATTTTAGGCCATTGGATCATTTTAAGGGCTAGAATTCAAAGTTAGGGGAAGTATATAGTGTTTTTTCTCTCCAAAATTTGGGGGGACTCTCATTTTCAGATCTGATTTTCTCACTCTTCTCTCTCTCTCTCTCTCTCTCTCTCTCTCTCTCTCTCTCTCTCACGATCTCCCTCTCCCGCCAGCCATCTCTCTCTTTCCGGCCACTTTTCCGGCGAGCCACCATCTCACCGATGTCCCCCACGGTGGCCCAAGGCTGGTTGCAACATCAGCCACCTTCGCCGGTGGCTGGAACTGCAAGTTCTGGCCAAATTTTGCCTTTGGCTGTATCACCAGTGCTGCTGCCGGTGATGTGATCAGACGGTTCAAGCGGTTGAACCGGCGGATCGATGACCTTTTCCGGTGGTCCAAAGCTTGCGATCACATCCTTTAGTGTCTTCACATCGCCGTTGTGTCCGGCGACTCGTTAAACGGCCACCGGATCGCGTCTTTTAATTTGATTCTTCGTTACTAGCTCGATAGTGCAAAAACGGACCGATTCTCACTTAGTTTGTGCAATCTATTATCATAGGTTGGCCGAGCTTTCCAAGACTTTTTCATGCTATCTTTGATCTGAACATGGAGGCCAGATCGCTCGATTTTGCGCCGGAGCATTGTTGAACAAGGTAAGTGCACTTGAACATGATTATGCAAATTCGTGTATACTGAGCCTGCATGCTTGTGATGCTGATTTCAGCTCGTTAATGTCAAAATCTTGCGAAGTGATGAACTAGAGAATCGTAAAGCACGTCTTAAGCTTCGATTTAATATATCATATGCCTTGATCGGACTTGATTTGCTATGTCAAAACTATTTCGGAAGTTAGGATCAGAATCTGGAATGTTATGTGCAGATCTGTTCTGATGATATCCTTATTGATGTTGTGCTGTTCTATGGTTTTTCTGATTTTCTATGATCATTTTTTGAAAACAATTTCTTCATGAAAGTTGTAGATCATATCTTAATCTATTCATCATAAAATTTTCATAAAATTCCAAGCATATTAGCATGGTACGATCTGCAACGTCATCTAGGTGTAGATCGGGTGACAGACTGATTCTGATTGACCTTCATGTGTTCTTCAATTTTCATAAATTCGTGTGTTCAAAATCTGAAAAAGGTTTCTTCATGAAAGTTCACACTGAGATCGAGATCTTTCCATTGATACTAATTTCATCAAAATCTGAGGTCATTTGGATTTTCAAAAAGAATTTTCACAATCTGATCAGTATCTGTGTCCAGATCTGATTTTCATTCCTTTAGAGTTCAGAAGATGTTTTTCCGAATTTGATAAAGTTAGAGTCCCTTTTTGCAAAAAATCAAAACTACAAAGTTGTTCATTGGGGTTTCATTATGTTTACTGGAGAATTTGAGGGCCGAATAACAATTTTTGGAGGGTCAATTTGCTCAAAATTTCATAAAAGGTCTTCTTGGGCTAAATGTGATTTGCAATTGAGTCTTTCGTAAAAACCGAATTTTATAAAAATTTGGAGGACTTTTTAGCAAAAACTCAAAACACGAAACTTGTTGCACACGGAGAATCCTAACTACACAAAATTCTCACGTGGTTTTGATAAGGTTTGTTATTTTTCCCGCCATTATTTTGAAATCCAAACAGAATCGGGTCCTGTCTGTCACCGAGGGTAAATTTGTCATTTTCGGAAAAATCGGCTAGGATTTAGAAAAAATGGTCTTCTTAACTTTTGATCCTCATTTAATAAGCTTTCTAATGAAACCTGAATCACTTCATTTAGACGTCATTAGGGTAGTTAATTACATCTGAACAAAAGCAACCCGAATTAGATAAAACTGAATAAGTGGTCTTCTTATGAAGCCCATTTCTCATTGTTTGATTGGCTTCGAAATAAGGCCTATGGGCTTGAATGCATGCTTATTTCATTGCTATGCATGTGTTTGTTAGATGAATGTTAGGTCCGGTGCATGTTCAGCGGGTAGTCCGTTGTGGTAATTTAGAACCCAATTTTAGGGGTTAATTGATATGAGTTGCCATTTTGTAAATGCAATTGGTAGCCCGTTATCATTAACCGTTGATCAAATAATGTTAGATGATTAGGTGGGTGGTGAATCGAAATGCATGAAAAACAAAGGCCGATCCCGAGGCCCGTGTTTGATTAGTGAATTGGTTGCACCTTTGTTTTTCTTTGGTTGTTTCTTTGTGCATTGTTTGTCATGAATGAATGTAATGAATGTAAACATCGATACCCGAGAGGCGGTCCATGGGAAGATAATCCGAAATGATAAAAAGCAAGGTGATCGACCGATGTCCAATCCAGTCTCCATTTGTATTCATTTGATGATGGTGATAAACCGATGCCCGATCCGATTTCAATTTGTACTCAATTCATTCATCCCCGATCATTTCTCGGGTTTTCAATTTGTGTTGTAATAAACACCCGATGACTTGCGGGTTTTTACTTTCTCGCACTTAGAATTGGTCCATCTTTTCAATATCTTGAGTTTTTATTTTACAAAAATGTTTTTTTTCAATACAATTGATTGTTTCTTTCTTTTTCTAGACTAAGATAGGATTAGTTTAGAATTTTAAATGGAAATACAAAAACAAGATACATGATTACCTAGTGGACTAAGACTTTAAACATGAAAATAGTAAAGAACAAATGCATGACAACTTAGATAACAACCATGTTAAGTTTAGCGGTACCGAAAGGGCGTTAATAGAAATGTTAACGTAAGCTAGTCCCCGAACCTTTGATCTCTGGTTTTCATAGAAACCAAAATGAAATTCCTGCGTTTCGGTTGGGTATTCTAGCCGACCTCCGACCTAGGCTAGTGGCGACTCCTAAAAAAAACAAAATCGATCCGCTGTCACGCGAGATATGGATTTAGGGAAGATCCACGTTCATGATCAATGGATCATATGGGTGATCAAAAGATTTATATAAAATCATTTTCTATGATATGCCATATGAACCATTTCATGAACATTTATCTCTAAACCCGCCTTACCGAGTTCGGCCCTCGTGAGGTAGGTCACGACAGGCTTGGCGACTCCACTGGGGAATAAGTTACAAACCTAAGTGGATTAAAGCCGTAATAAACTTGTTGGTTGTTATCTCACTTATCTACATTTTGTAGCATCGACCGCATGTCAAAGTCACATGGAAAATGAGGTTAGTCCACTAACCATGTGTTAAATGGTTTTGTAGGTGGGAGACATAAGGGGTGGAGTGAGTGCAAACCCTTTGTTTTGTAGGTGGCGTTCAGATGAATGTCGAATGTATGAGATTATATTGAAGTATTGTTTGCTTTAAATTCAAATGCATGTTTACTTGTTTTAGCACAACACAATGCACCCACATCCCGCGGTCTAAAACCCCGGATCACTTTTAGGGTACCTTTAGGAGGTATTAAGAATGGAATCCGCATGTGAATGCATGTGGTAATCCCTTCTTCAATACCGCTCATCTTGATTAGTAAGAAGTGCACCGACCGACGTTAGTAGCAGTGGGTAAACTCTTCTTATCTAATTAAGGTGGGGACCTTAAACCTTTAAAATCCTACCCTTAGATGTCAAGCCTCACAAGTCCTCATGCGATGTGTCGATGTGTTTGCCATTTTTTCATTGTGGTAAGGTTGATTGTATCGTTCTACAATTTCAATTATGCCATTTCAATTCCACGTTATATTCCTTTCTATAAGACATGGTGATTAATCTCGATGCCCCAAATTAGGGTAAGTTAAAATGGATATGTCGGAGATTTGAATCATCCCCGTACCAAGAGCTCTTGTGACGATGTGGGAAAGTCTCGAGTCAAGGCACAAGGACTACGTGGAAAAGAGAATTGGATATCTTCCCGCACTCTTATACATCGAGCCTCGTGTTGCTATGATCAAAGCATTGTCCCATTTTTGGAACTCAAAGACATCCACTTTTGTGTTTGGTTGAAATGAGTTGACCCCTACAATTGAGGAGTACGATATTGCCATTGGAAGAGTCGGTTCTTTTGGTCTAGTTAGTCCTCCGATAGATATAGATCCAATAACTCTTTTGAGCCAATTCTTAGGAGTTGACATTCTCCAAATCAAAGGCATTCTTAAAGGAAATTCCAATGCACTCTCATTCACATTCTTGGAACGACATTTTTCTAGTTTGCCAAAAGAATCGGGTAATCAAATTCCTTGAGTCTTTCTCTTAGCATTCTTTGGTTTTGTGGTTTTTCCATTAACCAAAAAGACCATGGATCCTTCTGTAATTCATATTGTCAATCAACTATGTATGTTCAAAAGATTTTCCAATATGATCATAGGTGAGACCTTCATATCACTCAACAGGTTCAAACAAAACAGAAAAAGTGTTTTTAGAGCCCCAATAGGTTTACTCCAAATTTGGTTGGTTTCTCATCTCAAAGACTTCGGTTTGAGCTTGAAAATCATAAACGTGTCCAAAGATTGTCATCCTATCTCGCTTTTCCGAGAAAAAGAAGAAATCTTTCCTTATTGGTCATTCTCAACTTGGTTTAATTTTTTCGAGAACCTTGTTCCAAATCAAATCCAATGGCATGTTCGTTGGCTTGGAAATCCCGAGGTGCGCCTTAATAACGGATCAGACAACCCAATCCCACTTTTGGGTCTCACGGGGTCCACGTCATATTACCCTTTTAGGGCGATCCGTTAATATCGCGCGTTTCAAAAGATTCCACCATTCCTCAAGCTGGGATTATATCATTTTGACTATCGCAAAAATGTCATCCAAAAGGACCAAATGGTGGATTTGAAGGAAATGATCAAGTCCATCATTGATATGTGGTACAAATGCCGCCCGGAGCCGATTCACATTACCAACGAGTCCGAGTTGGAAGGAGAAATGAAGATACATCATGCATTGCCGGAGTACATACACCGTCGTCTCGAGCCCGAGCTTAAAGTGGATCTCCCTAATGTCTCTGAGAAGCCAACTCAACAATAAGCTATAGCCGTAAGAGCTTTTAAGGAAAGGGATGAGGCTTTAGCTGAGGTTGAACGTTTGACCCAAGAAAACAAACGAATTCGCCTCGCATCTAAAGAGGATCCATTACAATTTTGCTATATTCCATGAGGAAATCTCTTTTCATGTAATTTTCGTTTTATAGATTTGATGTATAGGGTCTCCTTTTTACTCATTTTAGCAATGATGTAATAGGATTCTCTTCTTGTTGATCTATAGGGATTGTCTTTCACGAATTTTTTTGTTAATAGTGAAATTTCTCTTTATGTGTACTTTCTTTTCCAAGATTCCAATGGAATATAGATGGGGCATCTTGATTAATCATTGTGTGTTACCCCTTTAATTGTATAATTTCTTGTGAAGAAATTGTGATAAGAGATTATTCACATGATATTGGGATCATGAGAATATTTCTTATCTCTATTTCATCCAAAGAAAATATAAAATTGAAGGGTTTTATATTTTCGTCTCAATTCATTTTCCGCATACTAACTTGATTTTTATTTTTTTTAACAAGAAGGTACTAAAATATGGCTGAGACACATTCTATTATACGCACCCGTCACCAAGCAAGAATGGAGAACGAAGACACTCGTAGCCGCGTTATTACCATTGAGAATCAGATGGCGCAAATGATTGCGCTCTTAACTGATCTTGCAAACCAAGTAAAGAATCTCACGCCGGTGGTTCCTGCTGCTACAGCTTCTACTCCTAATGCGCCTGCTAATGCACCGGTGATTGATCCTGTTGAAAAAGGATCGGCTGAAGAGGTCGCCGTTAATACTATTCCTGCTGTCATTGATTTGAAAGCTCCGCCTAAGGAGTCACCTGTTGTTCATATGGATGAAGAGAGTGCGAGACGTATTGCAAAATTGGAAGAACGTTTGTGCATGTTGCAAGGCTACCAACTCCAAGGCTTTGATAAGCTGTCGCCTTTTACAAAAGTGAAAGTCCCTGATTTTTACAAGGAGCCCAAATTCTCAAGGAAGTATGATGGAACTGGGTGCCCTAAGACCCACTTGAAATATTACTTGAATAAGATGGCTCGTTACTCCGATAACACTCCGCTGTTGATCAACAATTTTCAAGATAGTTTGGCCGATTCCGCTTTAACGTGGTTCATCGAGTTGAATTTGGAGAAAATTTGCACCTGGGAAGATCTCGCAGACGAATTCCTCCAACAATACAAGTTTAATACCAAAATTGCTCCAACCCGTGAAGAGCTGGTTCGAGTTGATAAACGGAGAAATGAAACTTTTAGAGCGTATGCCCAAAGGTGGAGAACTACGGCATCCCAAGTTAAACCTCCGCTGTCCGAGAAAGAGATCATGCAGCTGTTTCTTCGAGCTCCACCTCGAGAATACTTCGATAAGATGTTTAATAACACTTGCATCAATTTCCCTGCAATGGTTGAACTGGGAGAACGTATTGAAGGAATCATGTGAGAGGGTCGATTATCCGAGATGACGACTCGTAGATTTATCTCAAAGAAGGATAAGGAGCCAATGGTGGAGGTTGCCTATATTCAAAATCCTAATACTCAAAAGCCATTAAACACACCGGTTCAAAGGTCCGTTATGGAAAGAGGGGTCTCTTCCCGAAATTTTGACCGAAAAGGAAAAGCTCCACAAAGACAATTCACTCCATTGCCAAGACCTGTGTCTCAGTTGCTGTCGATGTTGATTGAACAAAGACTCGTAGCAAAAGAAATCCCACGAGATAACCCGCCGAAATTTGTTGGGTTTGATTTGGCAAAATCTTGCGTGTACCACATGGGCGAGAAAGGCCATGATGTAGACAACTGTTATACTCTCAAGATCAAGATTCAGAACCTGTTGGATAAGAAGATCTTGTCATTTAAAGATGGTACACCAAATGTTCAACAAAATCCGCTCCCCAATCATACCGAAGCCGTTAATGTGATATTTGGAGACGAGAATGAGAAACCTTTCTTGTTCGCATGGTGAAGTTGGAAGAGCTATTGACTATAGCTAGAGATCAACCAAAAGAAGGAAATGTATCCCGAGAGGAGAAAATGTATTGCCTAGCCAAGATGGTTGCTTTAGGCATAATTCAGCCTCTTCAAGGAAGGAAACCCGAAGGGTCCATCGAGACTGCTGTAATTGATTTGTCGTCCGAGAAATTCTCTTGCAAGTTTGCAAATGAAGTCTCATGCTCTAAGCCAAAAGATAATGGATACGAGCCAGATATTGATGAACCATGGAGTGACATATTTTCCGATGATGATTTGGAATGTGAGAGCAAGAAAGCCTGTCAAGGTCGTGAATTTATGAAGAAGGCCCACAAGAAAGACACTGTTCTAACAGAATGGAACGATGAAGATAATAGAGAGATTCTTTCCGATACTGATTCGGAATTTGAACGCCATACCTCCTACTGGGATCGAGAGTTCGTTAGGAAGGCAATTGAAAAAGGTGAAATTGTTGATACTCTCGGACAGCCGAGTGGTAAATATGACTTTATGGTAAAATACTCTCCTCCTCCAAGCGCTTTTAACGACCTTAAGACTATCGTCCTAAGTGGATAGGAGTCCGAATTTGAAGATGATGGCATAGTAGTCGTGATTGATTCTGTTGTGATTGAATTGAATGCTACTAGTGAAATCCAAGCGCATGTTATGGAACCTATGGTTATAGATTTAATGGCCGATAGCTTCGGAGATATAAAGATCTCTAATGAGAACTTCGAGCCTATTGTGATCGAGCTGCCACCGAAGAAAGATGAGAATTTGAAAGCAATTATACCTCCTGTTTACGACTCAAAGGCAGCTCCTTGGAATTATGAGTCTAATGAAATAGATGCTGTTACTCGGTCAGGCCGATGTTTTCCATCTCGTGAAAGTGTTTAGAAAAAGGCTGTAACCGAAGAGGAGGCGGAGCAACTCCTCAAAACTCTCAAAACTAGTGAAGCAGAAGTAATCGAGCAGTTAAGAAAAATGCCAGCTCAAATCTCGTTACTTGAACTATTCAAGTCTTCCGAGAAACATAGGAATGCTCTCTTAAAAATTCTTAATGAAGTACATGTACCCGAGACAATCGGAGAGGTACAACTGGAGGAGTTTGTAGGTGCTATTCTTCTTAAGGATCAAATTTCTTTTTCCGAAAAGGATTTGCCGCCGGAAGGGCGAGCGCACTCTAAAGCATTATACATCTCTGTTCAACACTTCGATACAAGGATATCGAGAGTACTCATTAATAACGGTTCAGCTCTCAATATTTGTCCGTTATCAACCTTGCGCCGTCTAGGTGTAGGTATGGATGATGTTCGTTCTTCTAAAACTCCAGTCAGAGCCTTTGATGGCACGAAGAAGGAACCTCTAGGAGAAATTGATTTGCAGCTAATGATTGGTCCAATCATGTTCACTCAGAAATTTCAAGTGCTCGATATCCCAAGTAACTTCAGTTTGTTGCTGGGACGACCTTGGATTCACGCTGCGGGTGTTATACCTTCAAGTCTACATCAGATGATTCGCTTTGTCGTGTGTGGCAAGATTATAATCGTCTATTGCGAGAAGGATACCGAAACCTTCAACAATATTGCAATTCCCTATGTGGAGCCAGAAGTAAAAGGAGAATCAAGCTACCATTCATTTGAGTTGGTGTCAATATCTCATGTGCCCGCAGGCACTGTTATGAGAAAGCCTCACTATTCAAAGGCGGCCCTTATGTCTAGCAAAGTGTTGATCGAACATGGATTTACTATTGGCAAAGGATTGGGAAAGCTGTCCCAAGGCATTCTCACACCAATTGAGGTGACTAAGAGAAAGAAACGAGAAGGCTTAGGTTACCAAGGCGATCAACAGGATCAAGGTGATCAGAAAAGCCCGAGAATCAAAGAAAAGAGTTATCGACGTTTGCTCCTTCCTCCGTTGAAAGATTTCTTCCCTGGACCACCAAAGTTTCTCCAAGATGAAGAAATAGATATCTATGATATCATCGACCTATTTGAAGAGAGTTTTGTAGGTGCCATTTCCGAAAGCTTTGAGGATGATCTACCTACCGATCCCGCTGTGTAAGGGATGTTTTCGTGTTCTACTTTGTTTTCAGTTGTAATCCATCTAATTCTCCCCTGCGAAGGACTTCCATTTGTTCATTTCTTTTGTTTCGTTCATTTCATATGTTGTAATAATTCGGATCACGAACTTTGGATCCAAAACACTATATGACATTTACTGCATATTAATAAAAGCATTCTCATGTTTTGTTAATAGACGTGCGAAAGCATACCAAACCAGCCCTATGATGATGCTTTGAGGCCTGGGTTTTTGCACGATCTATAGTTTTCAAAATAACCTTTTGGAACAAGGATGTCCAATGATATGAGGACGAGTTCCCCACGAAATTTTCAAAAATCTGGAATTCAAAAAGTTTTTTTTTTCATCACATCTTCATGCATTGCATTTCTTATCTTCATATACTAACTATTTGTTGTTGCATCTCAGGCATGACACTTTACATAATCATGATAGTCATATGCATGGCTTGGATTCATGTCCAAAAAACTCATATGAATTTGATTATTCTGATCCTGAAAATGAAGAAGATTCCCAGGCTATTAAAAGAGAATGGATCCAACATGAAGAATCCAAACCTCCCACGGAAGAACAAACTGTCAGTATAAATTTAGGTGATTCTGAAAATCCCAAAGAAACAAAAATTGGGGCAAATCTCTCTCAAACAGATGCTAATCGACTGATCGAACTATTGAAGGAGTATCGGGATGTCTTTGCTTGGTCTTATGCTGACATGCCGGGTCTGGACCCTAACATTATAGAGCACATGTTGCCTCTTGATCCTGCCATTCTGCCTAAGAAACAAAAGCTTAGGAGGACGAAGCCAGAATTATCCAAGAAGATTGAGGAAGAAGTCATGAAACTGTTAAAAGTTGATTTCATTGAAGTTACTCATTATGCTAACTGGATTGCTAATATTGTCCCAGTCATGAAGAAGGATGGGCGAGTTCGGGTATGTGTCGATTACCGCGACTTGAACAAAGCAAGTCCCAAAGATGATTTCCCATTACCACATATTGACATCTTGGTCGATAGCATAGCAGGATTCGAATTATTTTCCTTTTTGGATGGTTTCTCTGGCTATAACCAAATCCGAATGAAAAAAGAAGATAAGACTAAAACATCTTTTATCACCCCATGGGGAACATTTTGCTATAAGGCTATGCCCTTCGGCTTGAAGAACGCGGGGACAACTTACCAAAGAGCCATGGTGACACTATTCTATGACATGATGCATAAAGAGATTGAAGTTTACGTCGACGACATGATCGCTAAATCACGACAAGGTGAAGATCACATTGAAGTCTTGAAGAAACTGTTTGATCGACTTAGAAAGTTCAAGCTAAGGCTTAACCCCGCTAAATGCGTATTTGGGGCAAAGTCTGAAAAGCTCATTGGATTTATGGTTAGTAACAAGGGCATAGAGATTGATCCCTCGAAGGTGAAGGCCATTTGCGATTTGAAACGCCCTTCTACCGTCAAGGAGGTTTGAAGCTTGCTGGGAAGACTGAATTATGTTGTGAGATTTATTTCTCAGTTATCTGAAATAGCCAAGCCATTCTTCAAGTTATTGAAAAAGAATGCCAAAGTTGAATGGAACGAAGATTGTCAAAAATCCTTTGAACAATTGAAGCAATATCTTTCACAACCACCAGTTTTAGTACCGCCTACTTCGGGTATACCTTTGATTTTATATCTCACCATTCATGATAAATCTTTAGGAGCCATGTTAGCACAGAAGAGATCGGAGGATAGAATGGAACACGCTATTTACTACCTTAGCAAGAAGTTTACCTCTGGTGAAGCTCGATACCCTGAAGTTGAGAAAACATGTGTAGCCTTAGTTTGGGTATTACATAGATTACGACAATACACTCTTCACCATCGTATCCTGCTTGTGAATGAAAATGATTCTATTAAGTATCTTTTGGAAAAGCCTGCATTGGTTGGAAATCTTGCCAAATAGCAAATATTGCTCTCAGAATTTGATATCCAAAGCATGTCTCAGAAGTCCATCAAAGAGCGAGCCATAGCTGACATGTTAGCTGAAAGTCCCTTAAAGTCAGACAACTGGGATGAAATTGATGAAAGAATCCATTTGGTGTCACAAGACAAGTGGACCATGTATTTTGATGGAGCTGTTAACCTTTCCGGTTCTGGCACTGGAGCAGTCTTGATATCCCCAGTGGGTCAACATTATCCAGTAGCTGCAAAGTTGGTATTTCCTTGTACCAATAACATTTCAGAATATGAAACTTGCATTCTTGGTCTTCAATTAGCCATCGATATGAAGGTTAAGAAATTACAAGTTTATGGTGATTCCGCGCTTATCATTCTCCAAATAGGAGGTGAATGGCAAACTCATGATTCAAAACTGATTCCTTACCATGAGTATCTTAAAGACCTGGTGGAAGAATTTGAAGAGATCTCATTTGATTATTTGCCAAGATCTCATAATCAATTTGCTGATGCCTTGGCAACATTATCCTCAATGTTACAAGTAACTGATGGTTTGAATATTGATCCTTTACAAATTGATGTTTTGAAAGAGCCTGCGTATTGCATGGTTATAGAAGAAGAACTTGATGGCCAGCCATGGTACTATGACATTATGAACTACCTTCAAGAAGGAAAATTTCCCTAAGGAAGTCGAGTTACGGATCGAAAATACTTGACTAAGTTAGCTTCCAAATTCTTTTTTAGCAGAGATTCTTTATACAAGAGGTCTTTTGATTCGGTCCTGTTGAAGTGTATAGACACCAAAGAGGCCAATTTATTAATGAGAGAGATACATGAAGGAGAATGTGGTCCTCATATGAACGGCCATCTTCTAGCAAGGAAGATCATGAGGCTAGGTTATTACTGGCTAACCATGGAAGCCGATTGTATTCAACATGTTAGATGTTGCCATCAATGTCAAGTTTATGGAGACAAAATTAATGCTCTTCCAAATGAATTGCATCAAATGTCTAAAGCATGGCCTTTTTCAATGTGGAGGATTGACATTATCAGACCAATTAATCCTAAGGCATTAAATGGACACCGTTTCATTCTAGTGGCTATCGATTACTTCACCAAATGGATCGAAGCTAATTCTTATGCCCACATAACTACGAGAAGTGTGGCAAAATTTATTCGTCGAGACATTATTGCTCGATATGGGGTTCCAGAAGCAATTATCACGGATAATGGGTCAGACCTGAATAACAAAATAGTGGATGAGCTACTCAATAAGTTTCACATTCGCCACTTGAATTCTTCTCCTTACCGCCCACAAATGAATGGAGCTGTGGAGGCGGCAAACAAGAATGTAAAGAAGATTCTGTCCAAAACGGCAGAGAATTACCGAGACTGGCACGAGCGGTTGCCGTACGCATTAATGGCTTACCGAACTTCTATTCGCACTTCGACTGGGGCAACACCATTCTCATTAGCATATGGAATGGAAGCAGTTTTACCTGTGGAAGTGGAAATTCCTTCATTAAGAGTACTTTCTCAAGTATAGCTTTCTGAAGCAGACTGGATTCAACAAAGATTTGAACAGCTTAACATAATTGATGAAAAAAGGGTAAAAGCCTTATGCCATGGACAAAGCTACCAAAAGCGAGTGGCTAAGTCATTCAACCGTAAGGTTCGACCCAGGCATTTTGAAGACAATGACCTGATTTTGAGGAAAGTCCTACCCATCATTCCAGATCGTGGGAAATTCACCCCCAATTATGAAGGACCATATGTCGTCAAGAAAGTGTTGCCAGGTGGAGCATTGATTCTTGTAGAAATGGATGGCCGAGAGTTGCCAAAACCTGTAAATGCTGATGCTGTCAAGAAATATTTTCCCTGAATAAAAAGCCTTTGAGCAGCTTTTGGATTGAATTCAAGTCACTTTAGGGCATTTGCATCATGCATCTCATGCATACATGACATTTTTGCATATTTGTTCATTTTATAGGTATTCAGCTGTTCCCCAGGGAAGCTATTCCAAACTTCAAAGAGTCAAGCTCGAGGAAGTAGCTATAAAAAAAATAAAAAATCAGTCTTCTCCCTAGAGTTTAGGAAGTAGATCCTTTTTTGTAATAACCTTTTCTGTCTAAAATGTTTTTCAAGTCTGAAATCTTATTAAAAAACATCCCTAGGGGAGACAAAAAGATTTTCAAATGTTTTGGTTTATCAAAATTCCCCACATATGGGAGATTTAACCAAATGATCCTTTGAAAAACAAGGATTTCTTAAAAATGCCGAGTGGGAATGCCTAGAATGATAAAAGGCAAACCTTTGATCAAATACGTCCCTATACACATTTTGAGAGAATTGAGCAAAAAAACCATGTCTTAGGACGTAGGGTTCGTTCACATTGAATACATAGATTGAAGTGATAAAAGGCATTTCATTTCTCTATCCTAAACACTCATTTTATCCTTTGCTAGCCACTTTGAGCCAAATAGAGAGAATTTTCAAAATACCCCTGTCAAGAATCACCCCATATTGGGGCAAGTTAAGAAGTTGTGATTGATCATTTTTTGGAGCAAAAAGATTAAGAAAGATTGTATTGCTTTCACTTGCATAAATTTCTTGTGGTAATTTCATGTGGATCTTTATGGACACTCGAAATATCCCAAAGTGAAGAAGAGCATTCTTTTCCTCTACCCAAACACAGTTATCCCTTGTTTAACCAAATTGAGCCTTAAGCATGTTCATTTCAAAGCTTAAAATGTTGATTATCTTCCTACATTAGGGCAATGCATATGATTTACCAAGAAAATTTGGAAAAATTGGTGAATATGTATAAAATGTCTCGAGAGTCCAAAGAGCTCAAAAGATAAATATTATGAGGCATGAAAAAGCAGTGTGCCTGGTAAAAGCAAGGCCGATGCCTATGAAAAAGAAATGTATCAAAAGAAAAAGCAAAAAGCAACATGCTTATGATGAAAACAAAATTCTCATTGCAAAAGATGCTTAGAAAGAGCAAAGCTCTTATGTTGCAAGAAAAATGGACTCTCGAGAAAATTTGATTTTTAAGAGTCAAATAATGTCAAATTTGGATGATTTGGTAATGATGCTAAGATAATCATCATTTCTCTTTCAAACCCCTTCTACAAAATTTCAAGCCTTTTGAGCCTAACCGGAACCAACATTACAACCCTCTCCGAAGTCTCTTCCGAATGGGATGGTTTGAGTTGATGTAAAGATTTCACAAAGAAATTACTGCTAAAAGGAGTGGAAGTAATCCTATCTTGTCTTATCTTCAAGGTTCTTGACTTGTAAACCCGTTGAAGATGTTAATGGTATATTTCTTTTCTTGGTCTCAAAGCAAATACCCTTTGTGTAAGCCCATGACCAAGCCAGTATTACGGTCCTTTTGAAAGACCTTTTTGATCAATCAATTTGTATTCAATGTGAACATTTCCGAAAACCTTTGACATAAGTTCGTGAGGCATCACCAGTGAGAATTGAATAGCTTCCTTACATCAATGGATGGGAATCAAAGCCTTCATGGGAGCCGGTGCGAAAGACCTTTTTGATTAGGTTATTTTCAATTTGGCATTTTTATCTAATCTCTTCATATGGTTATCCAAAGCATCATTTTGTTAAAATTTCCTCTTAAGGATTTTGATAGTCAATATCTTTTACCAAAATAGGAATAATTCCATTTGATTTGTTGTTAAATAATCTCGAAACTTCTTTCAAAATATCTTTCCCCAGTGGATCGGTTTTTGGTCATCCTAAACCATACTCCCCATTTTTGGTTCTAGGTCATCCTTAAACCTTGTCCTTTGATTCTAGGTCATCCTTAAACCTTGTCCTCAGGTTCTAGGTCATCCTTAAACCTCGTCCTCAGGTTCTATGTCATCCTTAAACCTTGTTCTTTGATTCTAGGTCATCCTTAAACCTTCTCCTTCGGTTCTAGGTCATCCTTAAACCTTGTCTTTTGGTTCTAGGTCATTCTTAAACCTTGTCCTTTGGTTCTAGGTCATCCTTAAACCTTATCTTTCGGTTCCTGGTCATCCTTAAACCTTGTCTTTCGGTTCTAGGTCATCCTAAAACCTAGTCTTTCGGTTCTAGGTTATCCTTAAACCTTGTCTTTCGGTTTCTGGTCATCCTTAAACCTTGTCCTTAGGTTGTTGGTTATCCTTAAACCATTGATTTCCTATAAAGCCCTCTTTCCTTTTCTTTTCTTCCTTCATTCCATCATATGCGAGAGAGAAGAGAAAAACACGTGAATGAGTTGACAATCCGAAAGGTCAATGGTAAATACTTCAGGTAAGACTCTAATCAAATGTCTTTGTCTTTAATGTCTTTTATTTTCCAAGTGGGGTCGACTAAAAATTTGCAGGTGCCAATTGTTCTTTAAGCGGAACCTCTTCGAACTCTCACTCAAAGAGGGGCAGCTGTTGACACCTAATTTTTAGCCGACGCTACATTAAAAATAGAAAATTCGAGATTATGGTTTCCGATCGCGACGGAACCCGTTTCTTGAGCAAAAAGTGTCATTTTTAAATTCTGTCTGTTGGCCAAGCTTTTATAAATGATTTTCTATTCATTTCATGCAAAAATCCGAAAAGTCAAGCGGTTGACTTTTGGGTTGATTTTTTGATCAACCATTTGACCAAAAGTCAACCCCAAGTCAAATTGGGGTTTTTCGCATAAAAAGATTCCTTTCAAATTTAATTTCACTTTAGAAGTGGAAATTTCTAAAAAATTCAAAGATTTGATCATAAAATCAAGCTCCTAGTGAAAAGTCAACTAGGGTTTGACTTTTGGTCAAACCTTTGACCAAAAATCGGAAAATGCAAAAATTCAAAAAATCATATGATTTCACATTCAATTTACCTTTGGCATTTGAAATTTTGCTAAAATCGATTTAGAATCAACTTTTTCCCAATTTGCGGAATTTGATTCAAAATCGGCCAAAAATGAAATTACTTCATTTCTAGTCATTTTTTAGGTTAGTTTTCTTCATGACATTTAATCTAGAAGTCATCTTATATTCACTTTTGGAGGTAATTTTGTAATTCCAAGCCAAACACAAAAACCCCCAATTTTGGCCCTAATCAGTGATTTGAATCGATTCTTCATGATTTGCACAATTGACACACGATTAGGCCTAATTTCTTATATGAAATCCAAATTCAAAATCAATTTTGGAAGATTCACATGAATTTGAGTCAATTTGATCAATTTAGTGATCCAATGATCAAGTAGTCTAAGAGTAATTGGTCCAATTAGTGCAATTCAACTTGACTCACTCTAGACTAATATTCAATTTGATGAATTGTGACTCAATTCGGTTAATTGGACTTCAATTAAATTTATTAGTCTTGTTTGCCCATGCAATTATCCAAATTCAAGAGCAATTGAGACAAACAAGCTAAATTGGATCAATTTGTGCATAAATTTCAAATCGGTTCAATCCAATTGGATTCGATATTAATGGGCTCAATTAATCATCAAATCACACAAAATTGGAATAAATGAATCAAGGATTGAACTAGTTCAATTAGGCCAAATTTGAAATTAACTGGCTTAACTCGGTTTGATTCAAATTGAACCGGTCCGATCGGACTGGCCATTTCTCGGTTAAAAATTCGGAGATCGACGATTCATTCCGATTAGCCAAGGCCGGCCCCATCCCTTTGAGTTCAAAAATTACAAAAATGCTCTTGATCAAAAATTACAAAAATGCCCATAAATGAAAATTACCAAAATGCCCTTCTTTAAGGATTAAGCAAATTAATTAGGGGATAAGCAAATCAATCATGGCCATTCATCTAGAATTGATCATGTCCATCCATAGTGCCATGTCACCAATCCTTAGCCAATAATGAATATTTTTAATCATTAAGGATGCATTTTAGGCCATTGGATCAATCTAAGGGCTATGATTCAAAGTTAGGGGAAGTATATAGTGTTTTTTCCCTCCAAAATTTGGGGGGGACTCTCATTTTCAGATCTGACTTTCTCTCTCTTCTCTCTCTCTCTCTCTCTCTCTCTCTCTCTCTCTCTCTCTCTCATGATCTCCCTCTCCCGCCGGCTATCTCTCTTTTTCCGGCCACTTTTCCGACGAGCCACCACCTCACCGATGTCCCCCACGGTGGCCCAAGGCTGGTCGCAACATCAGCCACCTTCGCCGGTGGCCGGAACTTGCAGTTCCGGCCAGATTTCTCCTTCGGCAGCATCACCGGCGCTGCTGCCGGTGATGTGATCAGCCGGTTCAAGCGGCTGAACCGGCTGATCGGCGACCTTTTCCGGCGGTCCAAAGCTTGCGATCACATCCCTTGGTGTCTTCACATCGCCGTGGTGTCCGGCGACTCGTTAAACGGCCACCGGATCGCATCTTTTGATTTGATTCTTCGTTACTAGCTCGATAGTGCAAAAACGGACCGATTCTTACTTAGTTTGTGCAATCTATTATGATAGGTTGGCCGAGATTTCCGAGACTTCTTCGTGCTGTCTTTGATCTGAACATGGAGGCCAGATCGCTCGATTTTGCGCCGGAGCATTGTTGAACAAGGTAAGTGCACTTGAACATGATTCTGCAAATTCGTGTATACTGAGCCTGCATGCCTGTGATGCTGATTTCAGCTCGTTAGTGTCGAAATCTTGTGAAGTGATGAACTAGAGAATCGTAGAGCACGTCTTAAGCTTCGATTTGATGTATCATATGCCTTGATCAGAGTTGATTTGCTATGTCAAAACTATTTCGGAAGTTAGGATTAGAATCTGGAATGTAATGTGCAGATCTGTTCTGATGATATCCTTATTGATGATGTGCTGTTCTATGATTTTTCTGATTTTCTATGATCATTTTTTGAAAAAAATTTCTTCATAAAAGTTGTAGATCACATCTTATTCTGTTAATCATAAAATTTTCATAAAATTCCAAATATATTAGCATGGTACGATCTGCAACGTCATCTAGGTGTAGATCGGGTGACAGACTGATTCTGATTGACCTTCATGTGTTCTTCAATTTTCATAAATTCGTGTGTTCAAAATCTGAAAAATTTTTCTTCATAAAAGTTTACACTGAGATCGAGATCTTTCCATTGATACTAATTTCATCAAAATCGGAGGTCATTTGGATTTTCAAAAGGAATTTTCACAATCTGATCAGTATCTGTGTCCAGATCTGATTTTCATTTCTTTAGAGTTCAGAAGATGTTTTTCCGAATTTGATAAAGTTAAATTCCTTTTTTGCAAAAAATCAAAACTACAAAGTTGTTCATTGGGGTTTCATTATGTTTATTATATAATTTGAGGGCCAAATAGCAATTTTTGAAGGTCAATTTGCTCAAAATTTCATAAAAGGTCTTCTCAGGCTAAAATGTGATTTGCAATTGAGTCTTTCGTAAAAACCGAATTTTATAAAAATTTGAATGACTTTTTAGCAAAATCTCAAAACACAAAACTTGTTGCACACGGAGAATCCTAACTACACAAAAATTCTCACATGGTTTTGATAAGGTTTGTTATTTTTCCCACCATTATTTTGAAATCCAAACAGAATCGGGTCCAATCTATCACCGAGGGTAAATTTGTCATTTTCGGGAAAATCGGCTAGGATTTAGAAAAAATGGTCCTCTTAACTTTTGATCCTCATTTAATAAGCTTTCTAATGACACCTGAATGACTTCATTTGGATTTCATTAGGGTAGTTAATTACATCTAAACAAAAGCAACCTGAATTAGATAAAACTGAATAAGTGGTTTTCTTATGAAGCCCATTTCTCATTGTTTGATTGGCTTCGAAATAAGGCCTATGGGCTTGAGTGCATGCTTATTTCATTGCTATGCATGTGTTTGTTAGATGAATGTTAGGTCTGGTGCATGTTCGGCTGGTAGTCCGTTGTGGTCATTTAGAACCCAATTTTATGGGTTAATTGATATGAGTTGCCGTTTTGTGAATGCAAATAGTAGCCCATTATCATTAACCGTTGATCAAATAATGTTAGATGATTAGGTGAGTGGTGAATCGAAATGCATGAAAAACAAAGGCTGATCCCGAGGCCCGTGTTTGATTAGTGAATTGGTTGCACCTTTGTTTTCCTTTGATTGTTTTTTTGTGCATTGTTTGTCATGAATGAATGTAATGAATGTAAACATCGATACCCGAGAGGCGGTCCATGGGAAGATAATCCGAAATGATAAAATACAAGGTGATCAACCGATGTCCAATCCGGTCTCCATTTGTATTCATTTGATGATGGTGATAAACCGATACCTGATCCGGTTTCAATTTGTACTCAATTCATTCATCCCCGATCATGTCTCGGGTTTTCAATTTGTGTTGTAATAAACACCCGACGAGTTGCGGGTTTTTACTTTCTCGCACTTAGAATTGGTCTATCTTTTCAATATCTTGAGTTTTTATTTTACAAAAATGTTTTTTTTCAATACAGTTGATTGTTTTTTTCTTTTTCTAGACTAAGATAGGATTAGTTTAGAATTTTAAATGGAAATACAAAAACAAGATGCATGATCACTTAGTGGACTAAGACTTTAAACATGAAAATAGTAAAAAACAAATGCATGACAACTTAAATAACAACCATGTTAAGTTTAGCGGTACCGAAATAGCGTTAATAGAAATATTAACGTAAGCTAGTCCCCGAACCTTTGATCTCTGGTTTTCGTAGAAACCGAAACGAAATTTCCGCGTTTCGGTTGGGTATTCTAGCCGACCTCCGACCTAGGCTTGTGGCGACTCCTAAAAAAGACAATCAATCCGCTATCACGCGAGATATGGATTTAGGAAAGATCTACGTTCATGATCAATGGATCATATGGATGATCAAAAGATTTATATAAAATCATTTTCTATGATATGCCATATGAACCATTTCATGAATATTTATCTCTAAACTCGCCTTACCGAGTTCGGCCCTCGTGAGGTAGATTGCGACAAGAATCAATATTCAAACCATCAGTTACTCGTAACATTGAGGATAATGTTGCTAAGGCATCAGCAAATTGATTATGAGATCTTGGCAAACAATCAAATGAGATCTCTTCGAATTCTTCCACCAGGTCTTTAAGATATTCATGGTAAGGAATCAGTTTTGAATCATGAGTTTGCCATTCACCTCCTGTTTGGAGAATGATAAGTGCGGAATCACCATAAACTTGTAATCTCTTAACCTTCATATCGATGGCTAATTGGAGACCAGGGATACAAGCTTCATATTCTGAAATGTTATTGGTACAAGGAAATACCAACTTTGCAGCTTACTAGATAATGTTAACCCACTGGGGATATCAAGACTGCTCCAGTGCTAGAACCAGAGAGGTTAACAGCTCCATCAAAATACATGGTCCACTTGTCTTGTGACACCAAATGGATTCTTTCATCAATTTCATACCAGTCATCTGACTTTAAGGGACTTTCAGCTAACATGTCAGCTATGGCTCGCCTTTTGACAGACTTCTGAGACATGCTCTGGATATCAAATTCGGAGAGCAATATTTGCCATTTGGTAAGCCTTCCAACCAATGCAGGCTTTTCCAAAAGATACTTGATAGGATCATTTTCATTTATAAGCAGGATACGATGGTGAAGAGTGTATTGTCGTAATTTGTGTAATACCCAAACTAAGGCTACACATGTTTTCTCAACTTCAGGATATCGAGCTTCACCAGAGGTAAACTTCTTGCTGAGGTAGTAAATAGCGTGTTCCATTCCATCCTCCTGTCTCTTCTGTGCTAACATAGCTCCCAAAGATTCATCATGAATGGTGAGATACAAAATCAAAGGTATACCTGGAGTAAGCGGTACTAAAACTGGTGGTTGTGAAAGATACTGTTTCAATTGTTCAAAGGATTTTTGACAATCTTCGTTCCATTCAACTTTGGCATTCTTTTTTAATAGCTTGAAGAATGGCTTGGCTGTTTTAGATAACTGAGAAATAAATCTCGCAACATAATTCAACCTTCCCAGCAAGCTTCGAACTTCCTTGACGGTAGAAGGGGGTTTTAAATCGCAAATGGCCTTCACCTTCGAGGGATCAATCTCTATGCCCTTGTTACTAACCATAAATCCAAGGAGCTTTCCAGATTTTGCCCCAAATACGCATTTAGCAGGGTTAAGCCTTAGCTTGAACTTTCTAAGTCGATCAAATAGTTTTCTCAAGACTTTAATGTGATCTTCACCTTGTCGTGATTTAGCGATCATGTCATCGACGTAAACTTCAATCTCTTTATGCATCATGTTATGGAATAGTGTCACCATGGCTCTTTGGTAAGTTGCCCCCGCGTTCTTTAAGCCGAATGGCATAACCTTGTAACAGAATGTTCCCCATTCGGATTTGGTTATAGCCAAAGAAACCATCCATAAAGGAAAATAATTCGAATCCTGTTATGTTGTCGACCAAGACATCAATATGTGGTAGTGGGAAATCATCTTTGGGACTTGCTTTGTTCAAGTTGTGGTAATCGACACATACCCGAACTCGCCCATCCTTCTTCATGACTGGGACAACATTAGCAATCCAGTCAGCATAATGAGTAACTTCAATGAAATCAACTTTTAACAGTTTCATGACTTCTTCCTCAATCTTCTGGGATAATTCTGGCTTCGTCCTCCTAAGCTTCTGTTTCTTAGGTAGAATGGCAGGATCAAGAGGCAACGTGTGTTCTATAATGTTGGGGTCCAGACCCGGCATGTCAGCATAAGACCAAGCAAAGACATCCCAATACTCCTTCACTAGTTCGATCAGTTGATTAGCATTTGTCTGAGAGAGACTAGCTCCAATTTTTGTTTCTTTGGGATTTTTAGAATCACCCAAATTTATAACGACAGTTTGTTTTTCCGTGGGAGGTTTAGATTCTTTATGTTGGATCCATTCTCTTTTAATAGCCTTGGAATCTTCTTCATTTTCAGGATCAGAATAATCAGATTCATATGAGTTTTTTGGACATGAATCCAAGCCATGCATATGACTATCATGATCATGCAGAGTGTCATGCCTGAGATGCAACAACAAATGGTTAGTATATGAAGATAAGAAATGCAATGCATGAAGATGTGAAAAAAACTTTTCGAATTCCAGATTTTCAAAAATTTCATGGGGAACTCGTCCTCATATCATTGGACATCCTTGTTCCAAAGGGTTATTTTGAAAACTATAGATTGTGCAAAAGCCCAGGCCTCAAAGCATCATCATAGGGCTAGTTTGGTATACTTTCGCACGTCTATCAACAAAACATGAGAATGCTTTTATTGATATGCAGTAAATGTCATATAGTGTTTTGGATCCAAAGTTCGTGATCCGAATTATTACAACATATGAACGAAACAAATGAAATGAACAAATGGAAGTCCTTCGCAGGGGAGAATTAGATGGATTACAACTGAAAACAAAGTAGAACATGGAAACATCCCTTATACAGCGGGATCGGTAGGTAGATCATCCTCAAAACTTTCGGAAATGGCACCCACAGAACTCACTTCAAATAGGTCGATGATATCATAGATATCTATTTCTTCATCTTTGAGAAACTTTGGCAGTCCAGGGAAGAAATCTTTTAATGGAGGAGGGAGCAAACGTCGATAACTCTTTTCTTTGACTCTCGGGCTTTTCTGATTACCTTGATCCTGTTGATCACCTTGGTAACGTAAGCCTTCTCGTTTCTTTCTCTTAGTCACCTCAATTAGTGTGAAAATGCCTTGGGATAGCTTTCCCAATCCTTTGCCAATAGTAAATCCATGTTCAATCAACACTTTGCTAGACATAAGGGCCGCCTTTGAATAGTGAGGTTTTCTCATAACAGTGCTTGCGGGCACATGAGATACTGAGACCAACTCGAATGAATGGTAGCTTGATTCTCCTTTTACTTCTAGCTCCATGTAGGGAATTGCAGTATTGTTGAAGGTTTCGGTATCCTTCTCGCAATGGACAGTTATAATCTTGCCACACACGACAAGGCGAATCATCTAATGTAGACTTGAAGGTATAACACCCGCAGCGTGAATCCAAGGTCGTCCCAGCAACAAGCTGAAGTTACTTGGGATATCGAGCACTTGAAATTTCTGAGTGAACATGATTGGACCAATCATCAGCTGCAAATCAATTTCTCCTAGAGCTTCCTTCTTCATGCCATCAAAGGCTTTAACTGGAGTTTTAGAAGAACGAACATTGTCCATACCTACACATAAACCGCGCAAGGTTGATAATGGACAGATATTGAGAGCTGAACCATTATCAATGAGTATTCTCGATATCCTTGTATCGAAGTGTTGAACAGAGATGTATAATGCTTTACAGTGTGCTCGCCCTTTCGACGACAAATCCTTTTCAGAAAAAGAAATTTGATCCTTAAGAAGAATAGCACCTACAAACTCCTCCAATTGTATCTCTCCGATTGTCTCGGGTACATGTACTTCATTAAGAATTTTTAAGATAGCATTCCTGTGTTTCTCGGAAGACTTGAATAGTTCAAGTAACGAGATTTGAGCCGGCATTTTTCTTAACTGCTCGATCACTTCTGCTTCACTAGTTTTGAGAGTTTTAAGGAGTTGCTCCGCCTCCTCTTCAGTTACAGCCTTTTTCTCAACACTTTTACAAAATGGAAAACATCGGCCTGACCGAGTAACAGCATCTATTTCATTAGACTCATAATTCCAAGGAACTGCCTTGGAGTCGTAACCAGGAGGTATTCTTGCTTTCAAATTCTTGTCTTTCTTTGGTGGCAGCTCGATCACAACAGGCTCAAAGTCTTAATTAGAGATCTTTATATCTCCAAAGCCATCAGCCATTAAATCTATAACCACAAGTTCCACAACATGCGCTTGGATTTCACTAGTAGCATTCAATTCAATTACAACAGAATCAATCACGGCTACCATGCCATCATCTTCAAATTCGGACCCCCATCCACTTGGGACGATAGTCTTAGGGTCGATAAAAGTGCTTGGAGGAGGAGAGTATTTACCATGAAGTCATATTTACCACTCGGTTGTCCGAGAGTATCAACAATTTCACCTTTTTCAATTGCCTTCCTAACGAACTCTCGATCCCAGTAGGAGGTATGACGTTCAAATTCCCAATCAGTATCGAAAAGAATCTCTCTATTATCTTCATCGTTCCATTCAGTTAGAACAATGTCTTTCTCGTGGGCTTTCTTCATAAATTCACGACCTTGACAGGCTTTTTTGCTCTCACATTCCAAATCACCATCGGAAAATATGTCACTCCATGGTTCATCAACATTTGGCTCGTATCCATCATCTTTTGGTTTAGAGCATGAGACTTCAACTGCGAACTTGCAAGAGAATTTTTCGGACAACAAATCAATTACAGTAGTCTTGATGGACCCTTCGGGTTTCTTTCCTTGAGAGGCTGAATTATGCCTAAAGCAGCCATCTTGGCTAGGCAATACATTTTCTCCTCTCAGGATATATTTCCTTCTTTTGGTTGATCTCTAGCTATAGTCAATAGCTCTTCCAATTTCACCATGTCAAACAAGAAAGGTTTCTCATTCTCATCTCCAAATATCAAATTAACGGCTTCGGTATGATTGGGGAGTGGATTTTGTTGAACATTTGGTGTAGCATCTTTAAACGACAAGATCTTTTTATCCAATAGGTTCTGAATCTTGATCTTGAGAGTATAACAGTTGTCCACATCATGGCCCTTTTCACCCATGTGGTACACGCAAGATTTTGCCAAATCAAACCCAACAAATTTCGGCGGGTTATCTCTCGGGATTTCTTTTGCTACGAGTCTTTGTTCAATCAACATCGGCAGCAACTAAGACATAAGTCTTGGCAACGGAGTGAATTGTCTTTGCGGAGTTTTTCCTTTTCGGTCAAAATTTCGGAAAGAGACCCCTGTTTCCATAACGGACCTTTGAACCGGTATGTTTAATGGCTTTTGAGTATTAGGATTTTGAAAATAGGCAACCTCCACCATTGGCTCCTTATCCTTCTTTGAGGTAAATCTGCGAGTCGTCATCTCGGATAATCGACCATCTCGCATGATTCGTTCAATACGTTCTCCCAATTCAACCATTGCAGGGAAATTGATGCAAGTGTTATTAAACATCTTATCAAAGTATTCTCGAGGTAAAGCTCGAAGAAACAGCTGCATGATCTCTTTCTCGAACATCGGAGGTTTAACTTGGGACGCCGTAGTTCTCCACCTTTGGGCATACACTCTAAAAGTTTCGTTTCTCCTTTTATCAACCCGGACCAGCTCTTCACGGGTTGGAGCAATTTCGGTATTAAACTTGTATTGTTGGAGGAATTCGTCTGCAAGGTCTTCCCAAGTGCAAATTTTTTCTAAATTCAACTCGATGAACCACGTTAAAGCGGAATCAGCCAAACTATCTTGAAAGTTATTGATCAATAGCAGAGTGTTATCGGAGTAACGAGCCATCTTATTCAAATAATTATTCAAATAATATTTCAAGTAGGTCTTAGGGCACCCAGTTCCATCATACTTCCTTGAGAATTCGGGTTCCTTGTAAAAATCAGGGACTTTCACCTTTGTAAAAGGCAATAGCTTATCAAAGCCTTGGAGTTGGTAACCTTGCAACATGCACAAACATTCTTCCAATTTTGCGATATGTCTCGCACTCTCTTCATCCATATGAACAACAGGCGACTCCTTAGGTGGAGCTTCCAAATCAATGACAGCAGGAATAGAATTAATGGGGACCTCTTCAACCGGTCCTTTTTCAATAGGATCTATCACTGGTGCATTAGCAGGCACATTAGGAGTAGAAGCTGCAGCAGCAGGAACCATAGGCGTGAGATTCTTTACTTGGTTTGCAAGATCAGTTAAGAGCGCCATCATTTGCGCTATCTGATTCTCAATGGTAATAACACAGTTACGAGTGTCCTCGTTTTCCATCCTTGCTTGGCGACGGGTGCGTATAATAGAATGCTTCTCAGCCGTATTTTAGTACCTTCTTGTTAAAAAAAAAAGAAATCAAGTTAGTATGCGAAAAATGAATTGAGACGAAAATATAAAACCCTTCAATTTTATATTTTCTTTGGATGAAATAGAGATAAGAAATATTCTCATGATCTCAATATCACATGAATAATCTCTTATCACAATTTCTTCACAAGAAATTATACAATTAAAGGGGTAACACGCGATGCTTAATCAAGATGCCCCATCTATATTCTATTGGAATCTTGAAAAAGAAAGTACACACAAAGGGAAATTTCACTATTAACAACAAAATTCATGAAATATAATCCCTATAAATCAATATAAAAACAAGAAGAGAATCCTATTACATCATTGCTAAAATGAGTAAAAAGGAGACCCTATACATCAAATCTATAAAACGAAAATTACATGAAAGGAGATTTCCTCATGGAATATAGCAAAAATTGTAATGGATGTTCTTTAGATGCGAGGCGAATTCGTTTGTTTTCTTAGGTCAAACGTTCAACCTCAGCTAAAGCCTCATCCCTTTCCCTAAGAGCTCTTACAGCTATAGCTTATTGCGTTGGCTTCTCAGGGACATTAGGGAAATCTACTTTAAGCTTGGGCTCGAGACGACGGTGTATGTACTCCAGCAATGCATGATGTATCTTCATTTCTCCTTCCAACTCGGACTCGTCGTTAATGTGAATTGGCTCCGGGCGGCATTTGTACCACATATCAATGATGGAGTTGATCATTTCCTTCAAATCCGCCATTTGGTCCTTTTGGATGACATCTTTGCAATAGTCAAAATGATATAATCTCAGCTTGAGGAATGGTGGAATTTTTTGAAGCGCGCGATATTGACGGATCACCCTAAAAGGGTAATATGACATGGACCCTGTGAGACCCAAAAGTGGGATTGGGTTGTCAGATCCGTTATTAAGGCGCACCTCGAGATTTCCAAGCCAACGAACATGCCATTGGATGATTTGGAACAAGGTTCTTAAAAAAATTAAACCAAGTTGAGAATGACCAATAGGGAAAGATTTCTTCCTTTTCTCGGAAAAAGCGAGATAGGATGACAATCTTTGGACACATCTATGATTTTCAAGCTCAAACCGAAGTCTTTGAGATGAGAAACCAACCAGATTTGGAGTAAACCTATTAGGGCTCTAAAGACACTATTTCTGTTTTGTTTGAACCTATTGAGTGATATGAAAGTCTCACCTAGGATCATATTGGAGAATCTTTTGAACATACACACTTGATTGACAATATGAATTACCAAAGGATCCATAGTCTTTTTGGTGAATGGAAAAACCACAAAACCAAAGAATGCTAAGAGAAAGACTCGAGGAATTTGATTACCCACTTCCTTTGGCAAGCTAGAAAAATGTTGTTCTAAGAATGCGAAGGAAAGTGCATTGGAATTTCCTCTAAGAACTCCTTTGATTTGGAGAATGTCAACTCCTAAGAATTGGCTTAAAAGAGTTATAGGATCTATATCAATCGGAGGACTAACTAGACTAAAAGAACCGACTCTTCCAATGGCAATATTGTACTCCTCAATTGTAGGAGTTAATTCATTTCGACCAAACACAAAAGTGGATGTCTTTGAGTTCCAAAAATGAGACAATGCTTTGATCATAGCAACACGAGGCTCGACGTATAAGAGTGCGGGAAGATATCCGATCCTCTTCTCCACATAGTCCTTGTGCTTTGATTCGAGACTTTCCCATACGTCACGAGAGCTTTAGGTACAGGGATGATTCGAATCTCCGACATATCCATTTTAACTAACCCTAATTTGGGGCATCGAGATTAATCACTACGTATTATAGAAAGGCATATAACATGGAATTGAAATGGCATAATTGAAATTGTAGAACGATACAATCAACCTTACCACGAAGGAAAAATGGCAAACACATCGACACATCGCATGAGGACTTGTGAGGTTTGACATCTAAGGGTAGGATTTTAAAGGTTTAAGGTCCCCACCTTAATTAGATAAGAAGAGTTTACCCACCACTACTAACGTCGGTCGGTGCACTTCTTACTAATCAAGATGAGCGGTATTGAAGAATGGATTACCACATGCATTCACATGCGAATTCCACTCTTAATACCTCCTAAAGGTACCCTAAAAGCGATCTAGGATTTTAGACCGCGGGATGTGGGTGCATTATGTCGTGCTAAAGCAAGTAAACATGCATTTGAATTTAAAGCAAACAATACTTCAATATAATCTCATACACTCGACATTCATCCGAACGCCACCTACAAAACAAAGGGTTTGCATTCACTCCACCCCTTATATCTCCCACCTACAAAACCATTAAACACATGGTTAGTGGACTAACCTTATTTTCCACGTGACTTTGACATGCGGTCGATGCTACAAAATGTAGACAAATGAGATAACAACCAATAAGTTTATTACGGCTTTAATCCACTTAGGTTTGTAACCTAGTCCCCAGTGGAGTCGCCAAGCCTGTCGCGACCTACCTCATGAGGGCCGAACTCGGTAAGGCGGGTTTAGAGATAAGTGTTCATAAAATGGTTCATATGGAATATCACAAAAAATGATTTTATTGAAATATAAATCTTTTGGCTATCCATATGATTCATTGATCATGAACGTGGATCTTCCCTAAATCCATATCTCGCGTGATAGCGAATTGATTTTGTCTTTTTTAGGAGTCGCCACTAGCCTAGGTCGGGGGTCGGCTAGAATACCCAACCGAAACGTGGGAATTTCGGTTCGGTTTCTACGAAAACCAGAGATCAAAGGTTCGGGGACTAGCTTACGTTAATTTTTCTATTAACGCCCTTTCGGTACCGCTAAACTTAATATGGTTGTTATCTAAGTTGTCATGCATTTGTTCTTTACCATTTCCATGTTTAAAGTCTTAGTCCACTAGGTGATCATGCATCTTGTTTTTGTATTTTCATTTAAAATTCTAAACTAATCCTATCTTAGTCTAGAAAAAAAAAGAAACAATCAATTGTATTGAAAGACATTTCATAAAATAAAAAAAATAAAAAATATTGAAAAGACGAGCCAATTCTAAGTGCATGAAAGTAAAAACCTGCAACTCGTCGGGTGTTTATCACAACACAAACTGAAAACCCGAGACATGATCGGGGATGAATGAATTGAGATATCAATCTATTGCCATCATCAAATGAATACAAATGGAAATCGGATTGGACATCGGTCAACCACCTTGGTTTTTTACTATTTCAGATTATCCTCCCATGGACCGCCTCTCGGGTATCGGTGTTTACATTCATAACATTCATTTATGACAAACAATGCACAAAGGAACAACCAAAGAAAAACAATAGTGCAAACAATTCACTAATCAAAAAAAGGCCTTGGGATCGACCTTCGTTTTTCATGCATTTCGATTCACCACCCACCTAATCATCTAACATTATTTGATCAATGGTTAACGATAATGGGCTACCATTTGCATTCACAATACGGCAACTCATATCAATTAACTCCTAAAGTCGGGTTCTAAATGACCACAATGGACTACCCACCGAACATGCACCGGGCCTAACATTCATCCAACAAACACATGCATAGCAATGAAATAAGCATGCATTCAAGTCCATGGGCCTTATTTCGAAGCCAATCAAACAATGAGAAGTGGGCTTCATAAGGAGACCACTTATTCAGTTTTTATCTAATTCGGATTGCTTCTGTTCAGATGTGATTAACTATCCTAATGATGTCCAAATGAAATGATTCAGGTGTCATTAGAAAGCTCATGACATGAGGATCAAAAGTCAAGAACAAAATTTTTTCTAAATCTTCACCGATTTTCCTGAAAATGACAAATTTACCCTCGGTGACAGACTGGATCCGATTCTGTTATGGATTTCAAAATAATTGCGGGAAAAATAACAAATCTTATCAAAACCGCGTGAAAATTTTTGTGCAGTTAGGATTCTCCATGTGCAACAAGTTTCGTGTTTTTACTAAAAAGTTCTCCAAATTTTTATAAAATTCAGTTTTCACGAAGGACTCAATTGCAAATTAAATTTCAACCCGAGAAGGCCTTTTATGAAAATTTGAGCAAATTGACCCTCCAAAAATTGCTATTTGGCCCTCAAAATTTTCAGTCAACATAATGAGACCCCAATGAACAACTTTGTAATTTTGATTTTTTTCAAAAAAGGACTCCAACTTTATCAATTTCGGAGAAACATCTTCTGAACTCTAAAGGAATGAAAATCAGATCTGGACACAGATACTGATCAATTTGTGAAAATTCCTTTTGAAAATCCAAATGACCTTCAATTTTGATGAAATTAGTATCAATGGAAAGATCTCGATCTCAGTGTGAACTTTAATGAAGAAAACATTTTCAGATTTCGAACACACGAATTTATAAAAATTGAAGAACACACAAAGGTCAATCTGGAACTGATCTGTCATCTGATTCATGCCTAGATGACGTTGCAGATCGTACCATGTTAACATGCTTGGAATTTTATGAAAATTTTATGATGAACAGATTGACATGGGATCTACAACTTTTATGAAGAAAGTTTTTTCAAAAAATGATCATAGAAAATCATAAAAATCACGGAACAATATAACATCAGTCAGAACATCATCAGAACAAACTTGAACATCACATTCCAGATTCTGATCCTAACTTCCAAAATAGTTTTGACATAGTAAATCAGGTCTGATTGAGGCATATGATATATCAAATCGAAGCTTAAGACATGCTTTACGATTCTCTAGTTCATCACTATGCAAGATTTTGACAGTAACGAGCTGAAATCGGCATCTCAAACGTGCTGGTTACTATGTACACGATTTTACAGAACAAAGTCCAAGTGCACTTACCTTATTTAACGATGCTTCGGCACGTAATCGAGCGATCCGACCTCCGTATTCAGATCAAGGACAGCACGGAGAAGCCTCAGAAAGCTCGGCCAACCTATGATAATAGATTGCACAAAATATAGTGAGAATCGATCCGTTTTCGCACTAATGAACTAGTAACGGAGAATCAAATAAAAAGACACGATCCGGTGGCCGTTCAACAAGAAGCCGGCCACCACAGCGACATGAAGACGCCGAGGATGCTGTTGGAGGTTCGGGATCGCCGGTGATCCGCCGAAAAATGGCCGGCGATGGAGATATGGCCGGCAGCCGAGAGAGAGAGTGAGAGAGAGAGATACGTGAGAGAATATGAGAGAGAGAGAGAGAGAAGAGAGAGAAACCAGATCTGAAAAATGAGAGAGTTCTAAAATTTTGGAGGGAAAAAACACTATATACTCCCATCAACTTTGAATCCTAGCCCTTAAATTGATCCAATGGCCTAAAATGCATCCTTAATGATTAAGAATATTTCTTATGGACTAAGGATTGGTGACATGGCACTGTGGATGGACATGATCAATTCTAAATGAATGGCCATGATTGATTTGCTTACCCCCTAATTAATTTGCTTAATCCTTAAGGAAGGGCATTTTGGTAATTTTCATTTAGGGGCATTTTTGTAATTTTTGATTAAGGGCATTTTTGTAATTTTTGGGCTCAAAGGGATGGGGCCGGCCTTGGCTGGTCGGAATGAACTGTCGATCGCCGAATTTTCAACCGAAAAATGGCCAGTCTGATCGGACCGGTTCAATTTGAATCAAACCGGGTTAAGTCGGTTAGTCCCGAATTTGGCCTGATTGAACTAGTTCAATCCTTGATTCATTTATTTCAATTTTGTGTAATTTGATTTCTATCATGATTAATTGAGCCTATTGATATCGAATTCAATTAAATTGGATTGAACCGATTTGAAGTTCATGCACAAATCGATCCAATTTAACTTGTTTGTCTCAATTGCTCTTGAATTTGGGTAATTGCATGGCCAAGCTAGACTAACAAATTTAATTGAAGTCCAATTAACCAAATTGAATCACAATTCATCAAATTGAATATTAGTCTAGAGTGGGTCAAGTTGAATGGCACTAATTGGACCAATTACTCTTAGACTTCTTAATCATTGGATCACTAAATTGATCAAATTGACTCAAGTTCATGTGAATATTTCGAAATTGATTTTGAATTTGGATTTGATATAAGAAATTAGGCTCATTCGTGTCTCAATTGCACAAGTCATGAAGAATCGATCCGGATCACTGATTAGGGCCAAAATTGGGGGTTTTTGTGTTTGGCTTGGAATTACAAAAATGGTTACAAAATTGAATATAAGACGACCTCTAGATCAAATGTCATGAAGAAAACTAACCTAAAAATGACTAGAAATGAAGTAATTTCATTTTTTGCCGATTTTGAATTAAATTCCACAAATTGGGAAAATGTTGATTCTAAACCGATTTTTGCAAAATTTCAAATGCCAAAGGTAAATTGAATGTAAAATCAGATGATTTTTGAATTTTTGCATTTTCTGATTTTTTTCTTCAAAGGTTTGACCAAAAGTCAAACCCTAGTTGACTTTTCACTAGGAGCTTGATTTTATGATCAAATCTTCGAATTTTTCTGAAATTTTCACTTCTAAAGTGAAATTGAACTTGAAAGGAATCTTTTTATGCGAAAAGCCCCAATTTGATATGAGGTTGACTTTTGGTCAAAGGGTTGACCAAAAAGTCAACCCGAAAATCAACCGTTTAACTTTTCGGGTTTTTGCATGAAATGAATAGAAAATTGTCTACAAAAGCTAGGCCAACAAACAGAATTAAAAAACGATACTTTTTGTTCAAGAAATGGGTTCCGTCGCGATCGGAAACCACAATCTCAAATTTTCTATTTTTAATGACGCATCGGCTAAAAATTAGGTGTCAACAAACTACAATTCACCTGAAGACAAGTTTTCCTTATTCCTAATTGAATTTTCCAAAAACTTCGAAGAACACAGAGAGGTCATATCAGACTACAAATTTTCAGAAATCTTCAAACATTCAAACTCCTTCAACCTATGTTCTTAGCATTTTTCGAGAAGTAGAGCTTCTTCAAACTCACTATATGATCATTCGAACTAGTCTTCAAACATTCAAATTTCAATGAAAATTAATCATCACTCAACAAATCTTAAGAATAAATCAATAAAATCTACTCAAGTTGTCTTAACTCAACATTCATGCAAATTTAAACAACCAAGGATTAATCGACAATGAAATCATCATCAAATTCATCTTTGGAAGTTTCAACCAACATGAGTTTTGTGAGGAATTGATACTATCCGAATCTAACTAGCTTGGATTGAACATGTTTCTTAAGGAACATTGAGCTAGACTTACCTAACATGCATGATCTTAATTGAATTAGCTAACGATCAACTAGGATCACATCTTCCGACCAAAACACTAGGATCACATCAATTTCACACAAAACATTTTTACCAGCAAGGAATCAAAGTTCAAAACTCATCTACACATGCAATTGATGTTCAATTTGATTGAACAAACGAAAGTCTCTAGCAATTTTGTTCTAATCTACATTGAATTCCATCATAGCATAACTCAACATCAATCATAGATTGAGGAATATCCTCAACATTAAACTATGATATGATTAGATTATCCTAGGATAATCATATGAAATCATCATTCTAAGAATAACTGAGACTGTTGATGTTTACGGAACCTGTATAGTTAAATTGAAATATAAACGCAGCAGAAGCATGAATGAAATCAAAACCATACATGTATCTCCAAAGGCGTTATTCATGCATTTTAGTAAAAATTGGAAGAACATAGATGGTTAAATGGATTACCTCTCGTAGCATCCCCAAAACAACTGGGTTCAAATCTTCTTCAATTCGAGCTCCACAACTATTGGACTTCTAGTTCAGACACACAACCAAATATACATTAAACGGAAGAAGGAACTTGTGGGTAATCACCACTATAATTGTGCTAGCAATCTTGTGGTGACAATTCTCCGCACTCTTGATGTTTTAGTCACGGCACCAAAAGAGAGAAAAATCTTCTTAACTCTCCCTGACACATGTTGTATAATTGCATGTTAAGCAACTGTTGATGATCACCCTTTTTTTAGGTGTGACTAGCAACAGCTGCTGCTGATCATGTCTGCACACGATCAGCAACGATTGTTGATCGTGCACAAGAACAGCAACCGTTGCTGTTTGTGTGTGATGCACACGGTCACCAACATTTGCTGACCGTGTGCTGCACAAGGCCAGCAAGTTGCTGACCATGTGTTTGCACATTTAATTTTTTTAATCATTTAATTTTTAAAATTTTAAATGATTCAAAATAAGAGTGTATAATCAGTATGTGTGGATTTTGTGTACACCATATGCACGCACTCCTATGACCAAAAATAAAATAAAATCCCATTTAATTTAATTTTAGCTTGACTAATCGATTGCTGTGATAGCAAACATATTTGCATTATCGTCTCTCCCTGTTCAACATCATCCGGAATTGGTTCATTCTCAATTACAATCTCAGTCAATGATTTCAATGTAGTGTCATGATTAGATCGCATAGAACATCATTATTGTACCTTGCATGTAACAAGGAGACAGATTCCATTTTGCGCACGTGTGTAACTTTTTATGTGCATGAATTATGAACATAAAGTACAGAGACGGATCAACGAACCATCAATATGCGCACCTATGAACCATAGCCATCCAACACACAAGTCAACACTGTGCTTCAGGTCTAAGGATTATTTACACAAGGTCAGAGCATGAACGATTATACAGTGACCACACTAAAAGCTTCCATGTTGTAATAGCCTGAATTTCGATGTAATTCCGGGATCAATAAAAATTGACATTGTTTCGCATTTCATTTTAGTAAGTCTCGCCCAGAGCTAATCACTCCCGGGATACTAACCAATGGGGTATGGTTAACTAGAAAACGGTATGTGGACTAGGGAACCTGTCGCGAAATGGACAAAGATCACGAGAGACGCTGAGGGAATATTTTGGGCCAACATAGGTCGATCTTAGGAAAGAGTAATGGATTGGGTATGGCCAAGACCAACGATGTACAATAGGGACGCAGGTGATTCTACAAGACCGAAAGTACACGTGGCCACCCAGTCCTAAACTTGAACCGAACGATCGTGACCTTTGGAACTAGTGATAATTTCTCATTCTCTCAATGATCGAGACCATCACGATACGGATAACCTTAGGTTGATACGCATAACCTCTAAACAGCCACCCGTTAGTGAGAGACCCTGAAATTGAAAGTTTAGCGAGTTTTAATCATGAAATTGGGCCTGGATTTCGATGTCGATTTTCGAGGGCTTAAGAGACTATTTTTGGGAATCTGAGATTATTTTTCGAGGCCGATGCTATTTTAGAGTGGCCACGCATATCAAGAGTTGTTATAGCCAAAAATTGAAATTTCGACAGAAATTGGAAAAATTGACGATTTTGCCCTTTAACTTCGACGTGGATTTTCGAGAGCTTGCGCGACTGATTTCGCGATTTCGACACCACATTATGTTGGCCACGTACATTTGGGGTTGGTATGAGTGAAAAATAGAATTTCGACCCGGGAACAGAAAAATGACCATTTTGCCCCTTGGCCATTTTCAGTTCCGAATTTTTGAAAATTAATTATGGTATTAATTATTTCGGATAAGCATCAATTATGAGGGCCAAAGACCATTTTACCCTTCAATTTTTGGATAAGGATAAATTAAAACAGTTAGATTAGGGACGTTTTGGTCATTTTCGCGGATTGGCGACACTTGGCTCCTCTAGCCCCCATTATTTGATCAGAATTGAATTTTCTCTCTCTCTCCTCACCCTCCCTCTCGGCCAGAACTCTCTCTCTCCTCCCGATCACTCTCTCTCTCTCATTTTCTCTCTCAGCAAGCTTTGTCGGAGCTTCACCGCCAGCCACCGGAGCACCGCCGCCGCCCACCGTGCCCCGCCGTCGACCACCTCAGTCCCTAGCCTTAGCCTCAGCCTCACCCGACCCCTTTCCCTCTCTCTTTCCTTTCCTTTTTCCCTCTCGGATCATCATCGCCGCTGCGCCGGAGCCTCACCGCCGCCGCGCCGGTGCCTGATTAGCCGAGCCACTGCCACTATGACGTTTCTGACGTCCGTACGTCACCGTACGTCGCCGTCCATACGGTGTTCGTATGACGTTCATACGGTCCGTACACCGCCGTCCGTACATCACCGCCGGGAACGCCGCTGCCGATTCCATTGTTCACTAATGATCGGCCGCCGTTCCTCGTCGTCATGACATTGGATTAAGTGAGTAAAATTCCTCAACCCGGATTAGGACTGATCGTGCATTTTCTGGACTGGTTTATGAATACTAGTACATGCTGAGAGAAATTAGTGTACCGATTGGTAGGAATTATTATCAGGAAAAATTCAGTGGATCAATGAGAATTATTTGAGGACAAAAATTGGCCTAGAAGTGACGATTTAATGGCTGTCCATTGAGGAATAATTGGACTGAATGGCCAATTTAGGAGCCGTTGGTGAAATTGCCGAGTATGACATGGTTGACTGATTGTACGTAAATTGTGTTTAATTGTGATTGATTGTGTACTACCATGTCGCATGTTTGTGTGGCCAATTAATGTGGAGTGCGATTGGCCAATGATCGGCTTGAAATTAATTGTTGAATTATGAATCGTACATTAGGCCACGTGATATTAATTGGGCCAATTGAGCACGTGTTATGACATTAAGTGCTTGAATTATACTGATGCTCGTGGTGCATTGTACTGCATAACATGGACACGCATTGTGTATGCCAAGAGTGAGGCATGTGGCAAAATTTATGCGAGAATGTGTGCCTGCCATGAGCATGTGATCACCTAAAATACCCTGAAACGTGTTACGCGGGGTTCAGATAATAATTGGTTGTGTGATCACCTAAGGACTTTCGGGTCGTGACCTTCGGATCGATACTGTCCTCATGCACTTTGAAGCAGGACGATGCCCGGTACTTCTGGAAGGCGACCATTCTCATGCACTTTGAAGCGGGCTCTAGTTCGTAAAGAGATCAATGTTGCGCCTCGTTCACTTTGAAGCAGGCTAGAGACACTAGGCCTGATCGGTGTTGCGCCTCGTGCACTTTGAAGCAGGCTAGATGCATCGGGCCGTGAATATTGATGACTCGAGTCGTAATAAATATTAATAAATTGAGCAATTGCCAGTGTGCCAGTGTGGGCTAGTGGGCCAGGAAATGCATATGACATGCTGACGACATTTGCATGCATAAGAATGCATGGACTAGCGTGCGAGTGTGAGACTCGATGTATGGCATGCGGTATGAACACTGAAGAGCATGGGCATATGTTTGGCGTACGTATAACTATGCGTGCCACATATGTGCCATGATTTTTATATATATTGAACTGTCTAACCTGCAGGGTCAGAGACTTGTGTGAATATTGTTGTATTATGCTGTTGAGTGTTTAATTCCAATCAGGAGATTGCATGCTAGCCTAGTCTAGGTTTAGGGATTGAACTTACTAAGATTCGTCTCACTATTGTGTAAACCGAAACTTTTCAGACCCCCAGCCGTGATGATGGAGAGACCGCCGCCTCTTTTTGGGATCCCTATGCAGATCCGGCAGTATACCAATACCTACCCCTCAGGAAATAGGGAGGCTTTTGTGAGGTATCGGTCAGTAATACTTCTGGATGTAGGAGAGTACTTTTACTAGTCGCAGGTGTACATGGCATGGTGCCACCGGGATGCTGATGGGAATGAGGGAGAGCCCCTCAGGACCTTTGATATCTCGGTCGATGATGTTGGGTTGATGCAGCCAGTTACAGCTGATGGTGAGGTGATCGATCCTCGGGTCATACCCGAGTAGGTTATGTAGGAGGAGGAGATGGATGAGGAGCCTAATGTGATAACGGAGGACCCAGAGCCGATGGACGAGGAGGAGGATGAGCCCGAGGCCATGGAGCAGGACGTAGACGAGGACGGAGAGATTGCGAAGCTAGGTTCAGATGAGGAGTATGCCTCCGATGAGATGTCAGATGATTCCGCCGAGTCCTCCAACCCTGATTGGGAGCTTTAGGGTTACCCAGTGTCCATAGCTAGTAGGGAGGGCCATTACTTTTTGGACCGTAGCCCTCTCTTTGACTTTTAGCCTGACCTCCCTAGCCACTTACCCCTTTTTGACCTGGTGGCTGTTAACTGCTTATATCTTTTGTTGTACTTGTGGATATTGTACAAATGGTTGTCAATAGCAATATAAAATGTGTATTTAGTTTTTGCTGTGGTGATTGGTGCTTGGTTATCCTTGGCTCATATTGTAGTTGTCTGCAGTTCGTTTATTTATTTCTTCCGTTTGTGCTTTGTTCTCTATCTGGGTGTTGGGTCAGCGACACTTTCTGGGACGTTGCAAGTATATCAACCAAGGTAGGGATGCTACGTTCCGAGGGGTTCGGGGCGTGACACATGTTGCTAATTGTTTTATGCGTGTCACGTTTAGTGAACTTATCTAGTACAAGCACTTGCGTTCTAACTAGGCCATCACAATACCTAATGACTCGTGACTCGTCATTATTTTAAGTATCCAATACTTAATGGTGAAGTTAAGAGCACATCGATTTCAATAGATCATTAATATCCACTCAATGATCCATTGATCGAAAACAATTTAAAATTTCAGTCTAACTGTGAATCCATCATACATATTCTTAATGTCTCAGGAATAGGTTCAGTCACAATTGATCTTATGGTATCATTCATATATATAAATAATTAGACATATGAATTAATGCATCCTTGCCATTAAAAAAATTATGAAATTGATAATATAACTCAAATCCCTAACATGTAACTATTACATGGTTAGTTTAGGGCATACATCCAACAATCTCCCACTTGCACTGAAGCCAACTTGTCTGGTATATCAAACCCATTTTATCAATGTGTCTTTGAAAAGAAGACTGTGGTAAGGCCTTAGTGAATGGATCTGCCACATTTTCTGCTAAGGCAATTTTCTGCAAGCTGATATCAGCTCTCCTAACAATTTCCCTAATGAGACGGAAGCATCTCCCGATGTGCTTGGACTTCTGGTGAGAACTTGGTTCCTTAGCTTGAGCTATTGGCCTATTGTTGTCACAAAACAATGTAATCGGTTGCTCAATGGTCTCCAAGTTCATGAATGAACTTCTTCATCCAAGCGGCTTCCTTCACTGCTTCAGAAACGATCACATACTCTGCCTTAGTGGTGGAATCAGCAGTTATGCTTTGTTTGGAACTCCTTCCAACTAGCTACACCACCATTGAGTGTAAAGACAAACCCAAATGTAGACTTATAATCATTAGGATCTGATTGAAAATTGGAATAAATATAAGCTTCAACTTTAAACTCTTATTCTCCATATATCAATAATAAATACTTAGTCCTTCACAAGTACTTAAGGATACTCTTGACTGCTATCCAGTACTCTTCTCCTGCATCAGACTGATTTATGCTAGTAATGCTTACCTCATGCGCAATATCAAGTCTCATACATAGTATAGCATATATTATGCTACAAATAGCAGATGTGTAAGGTATCTTCGTCATCCACTCTCTTTCTTCAGGAGTGTTAGGACACATCTCCTTGGAAAGATGGATTCTATGCCTAAAAGGTAATAATCCTTTTTTGGAACATTGCATGTTAAAATGTGTTAACACTTTGTCTATGTATATAGACTGTGAGAGGCCAATCAATTGTCTCGATCTATCTCTATAGATCTTGATACCTAAAATATAGGTTGCCTCTCCTAAATATTTCATGAAGAATTTCTGTGACAAAAATAGTTTGATAGATGATATCATTGGTACATCATTCTCGATCAAAAGTATATCATCGACGTACGGAACTAGAAACGCAATTGTGCTCTCACTGGCCTTCTTGTATACATAAGGTTCATTTGGGTTTCTGATGAAGCCAAATGATTTGACTAACTTCATCAAAACGGATGTTCCAATTTCTAGAGGCTTGTTTGAGTCCATGAATGGATCTCTGAAGCCTACACACCTTCCGACTTTCACTATTAGATTCAAAACCCTGTGGTTGTTCCATATAAATGTCTTCCTTGAGAAAACCATTTAGAAAAGCTATTTTGAAATCTATTTGAAATATCTCATAATCAAGGTGTGCAGCTATAGCCAACATAATTCGAATGGATTTTAGCATGGCTACAAGTGAGAAAGGTTCGTCATAATCGATTTCTTCTTTTTGACGATATCCTCTCACTACCTGCTGTGCTTTGTAACTTTCAACATGACCCTTAGCGTTCATCTTCACCTTGAAAATCCATTTACAGCCAATTGGTACAATACCATTAGCAAAGTCGACTAAGGTACGAACTTCATTGGAATACATTAAATCCATTTTGGATTTCATGGCTTATAGCAATTTACTAGAATCGATGTCTGGCATCACCTCCTTAAAGGTGTTAGGATCACTACGTTGATCACCATCATTCACAATAAATAATGATTCAATATATTCAACCAAGTGTCTATAACGAGTAGGTCCATGAGACGTTCTCGCATTCCTCCTAAGAGGTTGTGTATCAGAAGCTCCCACTGAATTAGAGATTAATGTTTGAATTTGGTTGTTTGGTGCTTCATTGTTCTCTTCTTGCAAGACTATCTTTTGCCCAGCAATACCTTCCTAGATAAACTAATTCTCCAGAAAAGAAGCATGCTTGCTGACCAAACTTCTTTGGTGAGAGTGAAAGTAAAAATAGTATCCAAGAGTCTGCTTTGGATTTCCAATGAGGCAACCTTATTCAAATCTAGCGTCCAATTTTTCCATTTTTAGCTTCTTAACAAAAGCTGGACAACCCCAAATCTTAATATGTTTTAAGACTTGGTTTCCTACTATGCTATATCTCATAGAGCATAGTTGAAATAGATTTGGATAGCACTTTGTTCAATAAATATGTAGCTATCTCGAGGGCATATCCCTAAAGGGATATAGGCAAATTAGTATAACTCATCATAGATCGCACCATATTTAATAAAGTGCGATTTCTTCCTTCAGATACACCTTTGCGTTCTAGAGTTCCAGGAGGTGTCCTTAGTGTTAAAATGCCATTGTCTTTAAGATAGTTGAGGAATTCAATACTAAGGTATTCACCTCCTCGATCAGATTGAAGAGCCTTAATACACTTTCCTATTTGTTTCTCAACTTCAGCCTTGAATTCCTTCAACCTTTCAAATGATTCAGATTTATACTTCATCAAGTACAAATAATCATACCGTGACTGGTCATCGATGAAGGTAATGAAGTAAAAATAAACACTTCTAATAGTTTCATTAATTGGTCCACATATATTTGTATGTATCAATTCCAATATGTTAGCAGCTCGTGCACTATATCCCACAATGGGTGCTTTGGTCTTTTTTCCAAGACGACATGCCTCACAAGCCAAGTATGACTCAAACATTGATAGATCAATATACCCATCATTACTCAACTTGTTGATTCTGTCTTCTCCAATATGACCTAATCAGAGATGCCAAACATACTTTGGATTTAGACTATCTCTAAGGCATTTATTAGTTATGGCATTTATATCATCATTATATTGGTTATTGACATTGGTAATCGCATTACCAGACATTGTAATGGTATAAAGATTATTGGTTAATAAGCCAGAACTGACACATCTTCCGTTATGATAAATAAAACATACATCATCAACAAAAGAAAATTCATTATTCTCTTTACTCAAACAAGGTATGGAGATGATGTTTCTAAATGCATTCTCATAATGCAAGCAATTTTTTAAAACCAATGCATGTCTAGAGAGCAAACATAAATGAAAAGTCTCTACAGCTAACGCATCAACTCTTACTCCATTGGTAAATGTTAGTGTTGCGCCGTGCTTTTTTTTTTGGGGGGTTTTCGGGATTTGCACGCTAAGGAAGTATTTCCTTGTAAGGGTCTCTCCCAGACCATACCTCACGTGACAATGGAAGGTGATTTCTTATTTATTCTAGGTTTATGATTTTGGAATTGCCACTAGTCATTATTGGTAGGTAGACTAGAAACCTAATGGAGATACGGGAGAAATACCACGATTCTACGAATCAGAGATTTTGAGTACGGAGACTTAGTTACGTTATTGATCCCGAATCGAGATCCTTAACGCCTTTTTGTTACCTAAAAACGATACGATGTCTAACGTGTCATGCGAATTTCCGAGGCTTGCCCACTAATTCTATCCATTTTAGTCACAGGAAAAACCAAACAAGTATTAAACGCATAATTGAAGTGAATCAAATCAATTAATCCTAAGTGGTCTCTAAAAATGAAAATCAATCAAAACATCCAAATCCTAATAAAGTTTTAGAAGCTTATTCATTTCATGATTCACATTTTTAGGGTTTTAGGATTTTTTACAGGTTATAACCCCTGAATTTGGGATTTTCTAAAAATGCCACTTGGGCAATTTCAAAAATTCAAATCTCACTTTTTATGATTGGCCACAATGTTTTTTGACCGTTCTGTGAATTTTTGAAATTTTTTATTTTTGATTTTTTTTGGAAATCTTATTAACCGAGATTTGATTTTTATGATTTTCTGAAAATTTTTATGAATTTTTCAATTTTTCAATTTTTTATTGATTTTCCAAATTTTTTACATTTTTTATTTGTATTTTCTGAATTTTTATGAATTTTCTAAATTTTCAAATTTTTATGGGTTTTTCTGAATTTTCTATTTTTTTTATGAATTTTCCATTTTTTTGGAATTTTTGGAATTTTTAAAATTTTTATATTTTTTGATTTTTATATATTTTTATTTTCTATATATTTTTATTGATTTTTTTAATGTTTTAGATTTTTTTATTTTTTTATTATTTTATTATTTTCTCGCCAAGAGACGAACTGGACCAGCTCGGTTCAACCCGATTCGGTTGGGCCGAACCCGGCGTTGCCGGCGCCAGCACTGATTGACTTCTCCGGCGAACATGGTGCCAAAACGACACTGTTTCTGGCCCTCTTCACTAGGGAATTTCTCCGAGTAGGTGGTGTGCATGAGTCTGGGTTTGATGTTTTCGAGGCCGCCGGTTTGAGCTCATCGCCGACAAGCCTCCGACGACCTTTTGGCCATTATGACTGATCCACGATGAAGTCCATATTTCTTGATAATATATGGTCCTTCATAATTCAGAGTGAATTTGCCACGAGGATCTGAATTGTTGAAGATGACTTTCTTTACTACTAAATCTTTTGTTTTGAAATTCCTCGGTTTCACCATTCGATTAAAGGATTTAGCCACTCGTCTTTGATAGGCTTATCCATGGCATATAGCTCATAGTCTCTTTTCATCAATCATGTTGAGTTGTTTATATCTTTGTTGGATCTACTTAGCTTCTAAAAGCTTTAACTAGAATAGTATTCTTAATGAAGGAATTTCTACTTCAACAGGTAGAACTGCTTCCATTCCATAAACCAAGAAAAATGGGGTTGCTCCAGTTAATGTTGGAATTGAAGTTCGGTATGCCATCATAGCATACAGCAACCTTTCATGCCAATCACGATAATTTTCGGCTGTCTTGGCCAGTATCTTTTTTATATTGTTATTTGCCGCTTTAACTGCTCCATTCATTTGTGGATGATATGGAGATGAGTTTAGATGTCAGAAATTGAAGTGTTCGAGTAAATCATCTACGATCCTGTTGTTTAGATTTAAGCCACTGTCTGTAATTATTCCTTCTGGAACTCCATACCTAGCAATGATGTCTCGCTTGATGAATCTTGCAACATTCTTGGCAATAACATTATTATATAGGAGTTTGCTTCAATCCATTTAGTGAAATAGTCAACGACAACCAGGATGAACTGGTGCCCATTTGAGGCCTTGGGGTTGATTGGACCAATCATATCAATGGCTCACATTGAAAATGCCCATGGCTCAGTCATTTGATGTAGCTCATTTGGTGGTATATTGATTTTGTCTCCATAAACTTGACATTGATAGCAGCATCTCACGTGTTGGATGCAATCTAATTCCATTGTCATCCAATAGTATCCCAATCTCATAATCTTTTAGGCTAGAAGATGTCCATTCATGTGTGGTCCACATTCACCTTCATGAATTTTTTTCATGATCTTTTTAGCTTCTATAGCATCCACACATCTTAACAGGGTTGAATCAAATGATTTCTTGTAGAGGGTTTGACCACTGAGGAAGAATTTTTTGGCTATCTTCCTTAAAAATTTCCTGTCACATGGTTGGTTTTCTTCGGGAAATTCTCCTGATTGAAGATATCTTTTGATGTCATAATACCATGGTTCATTGTCGAACTCTACTTGGACCATTATGCAATGAGCTAGTTGTTCGAGAATATTGATTCTCAATGGTTTTATATCCATACGGATGACAAAGTTGGACCATCTTCAGCCTGTAATAAGGATGACAAAGTTGCAAGAGCATTTGCAATATGATTCAGAGCTCTTGGAAGATAATCGAATGTTACTTCTGCGAAACTTTCTATCATCTCTTCTAAGTATCTGTGATAAGAAATTAGCTTAGCATATCGAGTTTGCCATTCACCAGCTGTTTGCAATATGATGAGCATAGAATCTCTATATACTTGCAACCTTTTTACTTTCATTGAAAGGGCTAATTATAAGTCAAGAATGCATGCTTCATATTCAGCGACGTTATTGGTGCATGGAAATACCAATTTCGCAAATACTAAATAGTGTTAGCCTTCTGGGGAGAGCAGTATTGCCCTAGTTCCTGATCTAGATAAGTTGGTTGCACCATCAAAATACATGGTCCATTTATCATCAACTAGTGTCCATATATGATCATCAAGTTGCTCTTTAGGACTTGTAATATTCTGCAAATTTTTTGCCAACATGTCTGCTATTGCTCGTCCTTTGACTGACTTTTAAGATGAACTTTTGATGTCAAATTTTGATAACAAAACTTGCCACTTTGCTAATTTCCTGACCAAGGAGGATTTCTCAAGAAGGTATGTGATCGGATCATTCTCGGTCACTAGCAAAATTTGGTGATGAAGGGTGTATTGTCTTAATCTGTTTAATATCCAAATCAATGCAATGCATGTCTTCTCAACTGCTGGGTAATTCACTTCTGATGTTGTGAACTTTTTGCTCAAGTAATAAATGGTTTGTTCTTTACCATTATTTGGTCTTCTTTATACAAGCACCGCTCCTAATGACCCATAATGAATCGTCAAATATAAGATCAGTGGAACTCCAGAAATTGGTGGTACCAACACTGGTGGGCATACCAAATATTTTTTTATCTTGTCAAAGGCTTGTTGACATTCCACATCCTACTTTACTTTGGCATTTTTCTTCAATAGTTTGAAGAATGGTTTAGCAGTATTAGAAAGCCGATATATGAAACGAGCAATATAATTTAATTGCCCCAACAGGCTCCTCACTTCTTTTACCGTAGAAGGAGTTTTTAAGTCATATATTGCCTTGATCTTGGAAGGATCTATTTTGATGCACCTGTTACTGACCATAAATCCTAGGAATTTGCCAGATTTTGCTCCAAATACACACTTGTTGGGGTTCAATCGCAACTTGTACTTTCTAAGTTTTTCAAACAATTTGTGAAGTACCTCAACATGATCTTCTTCTTGTTTGGATTTTGCAATCATGTTGTCTACATATACCTCAATTTCTTTGTGCATCATGTCATGAAACAAAGTTACTATTGCCTTTTGATATGTAGCACCAGTATTTTTCAAACCGAAAGGCATCACTTTATAGCAAAATGTGCCCCATGGTGTTATGAAGGACGTTTTTGCCTTATCCTATTTCTTCATGAGGATTTGATTATGTCTTGAGAAACCATCCATGAATGAAAACGTTTCGAACCCAGCTGTGCTATCTACTAATACATCAATATGTGGAAGTGAGAAATCATCCTTGGGGCTTGCTTTATTTAGGTCTCGATAATCAACGCACACCCGTACTTGTCCGTCTTTCTTCATTACGGGCACTATGCTGGCAACCTATTCTGGATATGGCACTACCTCGATGAAACCGACTTTGAGTAATTTCATCACTCCTTCTATTTTCTTCGCCATTCCAAGTTTGTTCGCCTTAGTTTTTGCTTCTTTGATAGAATACTTAGATCAATTGGCAAAGCATGCTCATATAGGACTTGGCATGTCAATATAGGACCATGCGAATATATCTTGATATTCCTTGAGCAAATCTGTGATCCTTTTTGCCTCTGCCGAGAGAAGACTTTTTCCAATCTTAACCTCTTTGAGATTTTCTTTATCGCCCAAATTAACAGTGATTGTTTTCTCTAATGTGAGTGGCTTTGATTCTTCATGACGGATCCATTCCTTCTAACCATTCCTCAGCTTCAATATCCACTTCAATATCGCAAGTGATCTCCTCGAAAAGATTTGGGTCACATATGAATCTATTATGGATGTGCAGATGCTCATTCTCCAGTGCGTATATATTTTCTGCCTCAATTATGATAATGTTGATGGTATTCTCCTCGAATAAACTTGGCAGAACAGATTCTTCCTCTGCATGTAAGTCCTCTTCTTGAAGTAGCTTGGAAGGTCCAGGAAAGGTTTCCTTGATGTGGATCTGATGATAGAAAAGCTCTCTAGCTTTGCCCTTCTATATGGATGGATTAATGAGGCAATCACCTCGGCCTCTACAGCCTCCATGATTCTTTCGACCTCGGCCTTGGCCTCCATAATGATCTTTAGTATCATCTGGAATATAACCTACTCTGTGCTTCATTCTTGTAGTGAGAGGATAGGTTCTTTGATCCCTTGGGATTTTGATCCAAGACCATTACTGGGAGTAAATCTATACTGGCATACCATCCTTTCAGACATAATGGATGGTGTTGAGAACTCCGGGGATTTTATGATGCAACCAGCAAGAATTTGCACCATTGAGATCATTTCGAAGGAATGATAACTTGGTTCTTCTTTCACTTCGGGTTCGACATATGGTATTGCACTCTCTTTGTAGGTGGTGAAATCCGTCTCCTTGTATATGGTGGTCATCTTGCCATTAATGACAAACCTGATCTTTTGATGGAGACTTGAAGGAATGGCGCCAACCATATGAATCCAAGGTCTTCCGAGTAACAAGTTCAAAGTCCTTGGAATATCCACTACTTGGAAGTCAATTAGGAAAGGCACAAGGTCTATGTTTATCTCGAGCTCGATATCGCCAATAACGTCTTTCTTCATTCCATCAAATGAGTGCACTGTTACTTTAGAAGGTTTGATAAGCTCTTCACTAATCCCTAAGCGATGTAGTGTGCTTAGTGGACACAAATTAAGTGCGGAACCATTATCGATCAGCACCCATGACACCTCTTTGCCTCGGCATTTAATGGCAATATACAGGGCTTTATTATGGGATCGCTCGTCAATTGGGAAATCTTCATCAGATAAGGCAATTTGATCTTTCAGAAGAATAGCGCCAATAAAGTCTTCCAATTGTATTTCATTAATCGTCTCCAGGACGTACACCTCATTGAGAAGCTTCATAAGCACCATTTTGTGGCTTTCTGAAGTTTTGAAGAGATCCAATAGAGAAATCTGTGCCGACATCTTTCTTAGCTGTTTAATTACCTCAAATTTACTCGTCTTCATGACCGAAAGCAACTGTTTAACATCTTCTTCCATTACTCCTTTCTTTTCGTGTTCACTGTCCTTCAGGGCATTGCATCTCCCTGATCGAGTTATGGCATCGACTTCTTTGGGAGAGTAATCCCAAGGTACACACTTAGTGTCAAACTTTTCTTTTGGAGGGAGAGTGATGATCACAAGCTGTGTTTTTTCTTCTTCAATCTTTAGCTGTTCAATGGGAAGTTGGATAGTGATTGGTGTGACGGGACCTTTCTCCTCTTTATATTTATCTACCTCATCAAGCTTGATTAGAAATGGTATAATCATGGATACCATGCTTCTATTGGCTTCGTCAACATCCATTCCACCCCAACCATCAGGTGTGATTATTTCGTTCTTGAATGCTAATGAAGGAGGTGTATATTTGACACGATAATTATACCGGCCACTATCTTGACCCAGAAAATCAACAACTTCATCTTGTCTTTGTGCTTTTCGAACAAATCACCTATCACCTCGGTGAGTATTTTTCTTCTTTTTCTTTTCCTGATCTTCATTCTCCTCAAGATTTAATTGGCTAATCGGGACCTCATCCATGCCACCCCATCCGTCCGATACAATGTCTTCATTTTTTAACGCCCATGGTGGTGGTGCATATTTGACACGGTAATTGTATTTACCGCTGTCTTGACCGAGTAAGTCTACGGTTTTACCTTCAACAGATGATTTCTAGGTGAAACGCCTTTCACCTTGACGGACTTTTTCTTTCTCCTTATCATCCTGTTCTGTTTCTTCTTGAAACATTTCTTTCTTAGGTAGAGCTTTCTCCTTAAGACTGGTTTTATCGTCCATACCACCCCAGCCATCAGACACAATTACTTCATTTTTAAATGTCCATGGCGGTGGGGTATATTTTACTTGGAAATTATATTTTCTGGAGTCTTCTCCCAAGTTGTCTATAATATCGCCTTTTAGGAGTGCTTCTTGACGAAAGCGAGCATCTCCTAATCGAGAAGCTTTAATCTTGACTTCATATTCATCTTCATCGTTAGACCTGATCACTATTTCTTCATCCTTGATCATGTTTACTGTATTGTGCTTAGGAAAAGGATTATGATGTACATTTGGCTCGAGCTCTTGGAAGTTCAATATTTTCTTGTCAATGAGCTGTTGAACCTTGTACTTTAGAGTGGGACAATTATCTACATCATGTCCCCTTTCTCCCATGTGATAGGCGTAAGTCTTTGACTCATCGTACCAAGAAAATCTTGCAGGATTGTCTCTCGATACTTCATCAGCCTCCAAATGCCTTTCCAGAAGCGTTGGTAATTGCTTTGACAGGGGTCGGGCAACGGTGTATATTGTCTCACGGGCCTTTTATTTGGCTCGAATTGCCTTGGATTTTTCAAGCAATATTTGATAGCTTCGGAAATGATGCTTGATGAATACTTGGGCTCGACACCATAGCCACTTCTCGGATGGGTTCTTTGTCTTTTTTTCCGGGGTAAGGCTTTCTTGCTGCTGTTTGTTGAGCCTTTTTTTCTTTCAAACCCCCATTCAATTCACTAGCCCACCTTTACCAACAGGGTGAATGTCGGACAGCCTGATACATGATGTTTATCATAATACTCAATTGTCAATGACTTTAGAAAGAGCTCAATGAGCTCGTCTTCACTTATGGCGGGCTTTACTTATGAAGCAACAGCTTTCTATCTTTGAGCATAAGCTCTGAACCCTTTATTTTTTCATTTATCGGTTCTAACGAGATCCTCTCTAGTTGGAAGTACTTCAACATTAAACTTGTACTGGCGAAGAAATTCTCTCGCTAAATGATCCCACTCAGTGAAGTCTTCTATGTCGAGGGCTGTATACCATGCAAGGGCTACCCCTCTCAAACTATCTTGAAATGTGCTGAGAAGAAGTGGCATGTTGTCTGAATATCTTGCCATCTTATGGAGATAATACTTCAAATGGCTTTTGGGACAACCAGTGCCATCATATTTGCTCACGAACTCTAGCTCCTTATAGTTTTATGGAACAACCATCTTTGCATACGATGAGAACTTATCAAACATTTGAAGCTCATAGCCTTGACTTGCTAAGCATTCTTTAATTTTGGCCAATCTCTTGGTCTCTTCTTCATCCTTTGTTTTGGATGCCTTATTGATTTGATCTTCCTCTTCCAAATTTACCACCTCAAGTACAGTCTTTAGAGGATTTTCTTGAACCGGTTCTTTGCTTTTGTCTGGGTCTTTAACTGGTGTTTTGGTAGCGTTTGAAGCTCCCACATTTGGAGTAGTAGGATAAGATCCTCGAGATGCGAAAATAAAAGCCTTCATTTCCACCATCATTGCAACCATTTGGGTCATTTGATTCTTGACTTCAACTAGTCAAGCACGGGTTTCTTCTTCCGCCATTCTAACTTGTAGGCAAGTCCGAGGTCTTTTACCTTCCGTTGCTAAACAACTTGTTTTGCCAAAAAAGACTCGATATTAGTATAGTAAAATGATCATGAAACCCTACATTCTTTTAATTGTATGGTTTCATGAGATTGTCATGGATAAGAAATTTCATACAAGCCTTAGCTTTGTATAAAATTCTTCATCAATGTCTTTCTCAAGAATCATGTAATTCAAAGAATTGTAATCCATGGTGATTCTTTACAAAAATATGTTGAAACTTCATTAAGCAATTGTTTCAATTTGGAAAATTTTTATTACAATGCTATTAATCAAAATAGGGAAACACTAGCTTAAACAAGTCTAGGCTTCTTGCTAGCTAAGGTAGCTTCAGTTTCTTCATACTCTTTGACTCGTGTCTCCCATTCTTCCACATTGATCACCATTTCCGCGGGAACATATGGCTTTATACCTGGCGTGCTTGGCACAATGTACTCTGGGATATATGGCTCATCAGAATGAGTTATAACACTCAAAGGTACATAAGGTTCGACGTCAATTGGTCACTTAACCTTCAACCACCTTATATACTCATTAGATGCCAAAAAGAGCTTCATTTCTTCTTCTAAATCTTCCAGCCATTGTACTATTTGTTTGGTTGATCTCTTCAAGGAATTCACAATCTCAGTGACCCTTGTTTGTAGCTCTTTACTTTTCTTTTCCGGTATAGGTTCTTATGGTATCTCAAATGTGAACTCCTCAGGATGCCAAATAGGTGGAATTTGTTGAACCATGCCGAATAGTCGTATGACTCTTAGTGGGCAATAAGCAGTTTCGCCACTCAATCCTAGTAAAGGCACAAAATTACTGTCTTGGGTAGTAATTTGAGCTTCCGTTATCTTCGGCCATCGAATTCTCCATTGAAGCTGGTCGGGAGTTAATACTCTAATGAAGTTTGCCCACTCATGAAAAGAGTACTTTGGCATTTTGTCTTGAAGTTTCAAATACTTCTCAATAGGGTTGGTAGATGAGTCGATCTCTTGAATACGCATATAACATTCACAAGGCTCAATATGGGAGATAAACCATACAAAAAGTAACCCAGCTGAAGCGTACAGTACACCCTTTTGTTGATTTTAGTATTTGTTTAATGAAATGATGGTCTCTGCCAAGAGCATATTAGAGAAGTCCCATTTTAGGCAAGCTTGCTTGGCAATTAACGCAACGAGAGGATTTAATCCCGTCCTTGATATGGGAAATAAAACGAATCCGAAGAAGGCCGGAATAAAAACCCTCGCAGAAGTGTTTCACGTTTCTTTCGACAATTTGGACTAATTGTCTACCAAGTAAGATAGAGGAAATCTCCCGGTATTTGATTTGATCAACTTTTCCACTTGAGGGGGTTTCAAGTTTAAAAATTCAGCTATAACACTTGTGGGTTTCAATTCAACTGGGGGTTCAACGGTTCTTGACTCGAAATCAATCCCAATGGTTGCCTTATATTTTTCTAGTGTAGGTACCATCTCGTGCTCGCTCAATTGAAATGTGGCAGTGGTAACTTCCTAGAAATGGGATAATGCTTGGATTAGACTCACTTGGTATTCCAGGTTGATGAGCTTGAATAAATACCCGAGCCTTTCCCTCACGTATGCTTTGTTGTCCTTTGTCATGTTTACCCACCATGCCAAAAACTCCTTCCTTGGAATAGGAATGACTTGTATGTCTAGTTTCCCCATTTCGATCTAAACCATGTAAAAGAAAGTGATTATTATTCACCATGGATTACCAATTGATTTTAATGCCCCCATTTCACTCATATGTCCTTTTAAGGTAAGACGGAGGTTAAATACACTTGCATGCCTCGAAAGTAACGCAAGTGTTATTTTGAATCCGTTTAAACCTTAAATGAGCATATAGTTGAGATCATGGACAAATTCAATGTGTGATGTAAATGCCCATTTTGTCATACTCCATTTAGACTATAAAGTCCTAAACTATGGTTTGCAACTTCGAATACATTGAAATGAATGAATAAGCATTTGAATTACATGAGAAATTTGCCATGGACCTATACATTTCATTTAAAAATATAAGAATGGTCAAATGGAGTATAACACCCTAATCATACATTCTAAAACAAAAGGGCATTTAGACCAAGCATTGAATGTCATTTAGACATTTTTTAAGAATGTGCCAACTAACATACATAATTGTAAAAGAATGGAATAGAGCGATACTTGCTTACCATAACATTTTTGTTTGGTTTTAGGTATACCAACCACAAAGACAAGCGAATGCAACCAGTGAAGTTTTGACTTCTAAAAAGGGTAGGATATGCTAAAGGCTCAAGGTCATCACCTTAATGGACAAAGAATTCCATTCCAATAGGCAATCGGCCTAAAGTAATGAAATATTATTCTACATCGGTGATCGATATTGTATTTAAACGATCACATGAGCAATCGGCCCATAGTTTCACCTAAACATATACCTCGTAAGGGTAATCCTAAATGTAACCGGGGTTGGGCTACGGGTGGTGTGCGCTAATGGTGTAGTGCTAAAGCAATTTAAAAGCATGCATAGCAATTCATAACCAAACAACACTTCTAAAATTCATTCAAAACACATTCAATCCCAACACTATCCTGCAAAACAAGGGTTAGCAAAGATAACACCCCTTATACCACCCACCTGCAAAACCATTTAACACTACCATTAGCAAAATGTACCCGGGATCCTTGCAAGCGCAAAACATAATCATATCGTTCTATCTAGGCCTAAGTCCACTTAGAAAAGGTTCATTGTCCCTAGCGGTGTTGCCAAGCCTGTCACACCGTGCTTTTTTTTTTTTTGGTTTTCGGGATTTGCGCGCTGAGGAGGTATTTCCGTGTAAGGGTCTCTCCCAGACCATACCTCATGTGGTAGCGGAAAGGTGATTTCTTATTTAGTCTAGGTTTGTGATTTTGGAGTCGTTACTAGTCATTATTGGTAGGTAGACTAGAAACCTAATCAAGACATTGGAGAAATACCACGATTCTACGAATTAGAGATTCTGAGTATAGGGACTTGGTTACGTTATTGATCCCGAATCAAGATCCCTAATGCCCTTTCGATACCTAAGAACGATATGATATCTAACATGTCAGACGGATTTCCGAGGTTTACCCACTAATTCTATCCATTTTAGTCGTAGGAAAAACCAAACAAGTATTAAACGCATAATTGAAGTCAATCAAATCAATCAATCCTAAGTGGTCTCTAAAAATGAAAATCAATCAAAACATCCAAACCCTAATGAAGTTCTAGAAGCATATTCATTTCATGATTCACATTTTTAGGGTTTTAGGGTTTTTAGAGGTTATAACCCTTGAATTTGGAATTTTCTAAAAAGGCCACTTGGGCACTTCCAAAAATTCAAATCTCACTTTTTATGGTTGGCCACAGTATTTTTGGACCGTTTTGTGAATTTTTTAAAGTTTTGATTTTTGATTTTTTTTCGGAAATCTTATTAATTGAGATTTGATTTTTATGATTTTATGAAAATTTTTATGAATTTTTCAATTTTTTAATGATTTTCCAAATTTTTATTTTTTATTTGTATTTTCTAAATTTTTTGAATTTTTATGAATTTTCTAAATTTTCTGAATTTTTATGGGTTTTTCTGAATTTTCTAATTTTTTCAATGAATTTTCAATTTTTTTTCTAATTTTTCAAAATTTTTAAAATTTTTAAATTTTCTAATTTTTATATTTAATATATTTTCTTTATTTTTTATTGATTTTTTTTTAATTTTTGAATTTTTTATTATTTTCCCCCAAAGAGACGAACCTGATCAGCCTGGCTCAACCTAATTCGGCTTGGCCGAACCCGGCGTTGCTGGCGCCGACGCCGATCGTCTTCTCTAGCGGGCACGGTGCCAAAATGACATTGTTTCTGGCCTTCTTCACTAGGGCATTTCTCCGAGCAGGTGGTGTGCATGAGTCTGGGTTTGATGTTTTCGAGGCTGCCGGTTTGAGCTCGTCGCTGACAAGCCTCTAGCAACCTTTTGGCCATTCTAACTAATCCTCGATGAAGTCCATATTACCTATTATCAATCTAGCCTAATCGTTGTGCCGTCGGACGTTCACAGGTCGGCGAAAAATCATTCTAAACAACTTAATTTGTAAACTTGTTCAAACATGAATTTTCCAGAATACAAACCTTGATCCTGATTGCCTTAGCCATCTACATCGAGTCTAACGGCTATCAAAACATCAAAGTAAGAACAAACTAACTTGAGCGGTCTAAGGCCATAGGGAGCACTCTGGTGAAGTTCTCCGAGTTCCGATGAGGTAGTTCATGAGGTGGCCGACTCGGTTTATGCGTTTTTAATGCCCAAAATGCAATCAAACAACACGAAATAGGGGTGCTACCTTCAAGCATGTTCAAAACTCCCTCCGCAATAGAAGAATCCAAGCAAACTGGGGTCTTTCTACTTCCATTTTTGACCAACTTTGAGAGATCTCCTTGTAGGTCTTTTCGATCCTTCCCCGGTTGGACCCATCTCTTGTCCTTGCCTTTTGGTGCACTCTTGTTGCTTTGTTGAGTCGACACACCTTTAAACCTTTCAGGACACCTCTTTTGTCTCTTCAGGTTCAAGGTTTTTGAGTTCTTTCTCTTTCCTTGTAAATTGCATTTAGAAAAGTCAATATACTTCTTACCTTACAAAAAAAAAAACAACACGAAATATGATCAGGAATCGATTATAAGCATCAACAAACTCAGATTCATGAGAGAAAATGCATGATCTACAAGAATAAGTTTAAAGTCAATTTCTGGAACTCTGTAAAAACCGAGGTGATAAACGATTTTTACCTGTTCTGTTTGATGATCAAACAACCTCTGTCACACCCCGCACCTTACGGCACGCCACATCCCTCGCAAAGGTCGATCCGAGTGCGACGTCCCAAGACGCGTCGCCGACCCAACGCCCAAATCTCAAAGAACAAGCACACGCGGAAGCAACACAACACCCAGACAATAAAACACATGACTAAGGATAGCGACACAAACAATAATTATAACTTGCATAAGCTACGAAGATATACAATATCCATTACAACCTAAGCACTTAAATCAAAAAGGGTCAATGGCCACTGGCAACGAAAGGGCAAATGGCTCGGGACCAGACTCCCACTCCATTGGTTCTTCCTCCTCGGGGTCGGAATCCATCTCAAGATCGGGGGTCTAAAAAGTTGGGTTTAAACAACAGTGAGAATAAATCTCAGCGAGTAAGCCCCCTAATCCTAAACTAGGCTAACATGTACCTCCTGACGAGCACCAACCAAACAACACACGGTCTAAACCATAAATGACTTAGGCCCTCGGGCTCAAATCCAAAACTTACTTGACCCTGCAGGTTAGACAATTGATATATAATCACAATCATGCCATAGAATTCAATCACGGCACATATATGCATATCACTTCGTCACGACGCATGTCATGCATATGCTTGTGCTCGCACTCATGCTCATGCTTCATTGATGCATCGTCGCACACTTGCATGCTAGCACTCTTGCCATTTATCAATTTCTCCTCCGACCTGCGTTAAACGCATCAACATCAGGTCTATCACTTCGAGATCGATCTCTGGCCCGCGTTAAACGCATTAGGCTTATGACACATAACCCGCGTAAAACGCATCAGGTTGGTCATCTTCCGGTAAACTGGGTATTGTCCTGCGTAACACGCCTCAGGACGGGTTTACTACCCCGCGTAAAACGCATCAGGATTTATTGTGATCACACATTCACAGTCGCCAATTTTTATCTGAATCCCGCATAAAACGCATCAGGGCATTTTAAGTGATTACAATGCACATGTCATTCGTGCACACTCGTATATGCACATGCCGTGCCAATGCTTGAGATGCACACTTATGGCTATAACGTTCATACTTGGGGCATTCGAGAAATTCACAGTGAGCATTCAATTGCACAACACCACATGTTCAATTCACAACGCAATATGCTCAATCTACACCACACATATTCAATTTAATGAATCAATATGCCCAATCAATCAATTAATTCAAATCAGCCATGGTACATCATTGGCACACGAAATCACGCAATTAAGCCATTAAACTTGCACAAGTCTAAGGTCCACCAAGCCCAACCTTTCTCGGCCACATAAGTACTCAATCTTGGCATCATGTAACCACTACCAAGCCATAAACAATCAACCACTTAATGGACAAATCAAGCACACACGGCCATTCACAATTAATCCTCAATTTCGCCGAACAAGGCCTAATAAATTCCACTATGACCAGCCACTAATCAGTCCCCTCTAGACCTCTAATCCACCTCCAAATCATCACATTAGGCTCCCAAATCCACCACATAAAAAACCACTATACGGCCTGATTGTTGCGCCCATTACATTCCACATTTAGACCACGATTAATCCACCTAATGATCCGATCAAACCTACCTCAATCGATCACCAACCAGATCACCTTAGGCCACTAAACCACTTCCAAATCATCACATTGGAGCACAAAAGTCACCATGGAAACAGCCCCCACTCGGTCCACAAATTTCACCTGCCAAATTCACATTTTTGCCCAAATCAAGGTGTCCATGCTCAATTCACATAATAGCCCAAATCATGACCACAATGATCAGCCACTAAGAACAAGGGAAAACCGAATACATAGATTCTGAGCAATTCTGAGCTAGCGCACAGTTCTAGAATCCATTTTCAAATAAATAGTAATTCAACTCAAAAAATTATAAAATTTGGATATGTTGTACAAAACATCTCAATGAACATTTTCTATGAAGAACCCAAAACCCAGTTCTAACCGTAAACACCTTGCTTTGACACTCAAAGTCGGACAAAATCCTGTTCACTCGGACAGCCCCTCAGGCCATCAAAATACAGCTCATTCAGTGCCCAAATCATTTTGGAAACCTCTGAAATTTTCATATGTTATAGCCACAAATGTCCCCAACAATTTTTGTGAAGGAAGCATTTTGAAAATGGTCCTGGAAAAATTTATAAAAATTCGAACAGACCGTGAACAGTAAATCGGTTGTCCAAAGATGGACTTCCGAATGGCATTAAATGATTTCAAAAAATTCCCTAATTAAAATATATTATACTTAAAGATGTTGGGAACAACTTTCATGAAGAACACTTCTTCAAATTCAGCCCACACAAGTCACACCAAAAATAACAAAATCCAGCGACGCAACAGTAACCGTACCGAAAATCAACAAATATGCATCACCAAGCAAATCAAACTCAACTAACCACTAATCCATTTATCCACAGCCTTTAAACCATCCCTAAAGCATCACCTTAGGCCATTAAAGTCACCATAACTTTAGCCCCAAATCAGCCCACACTAATTAACCCCTAAAATACCCTAATAACTTTAAAAACCCATCTAGAAGTGTAAATTAGCCTAATTAGGGTTTAGGGTGTTACTCACTTGAGATCCTAAGCTCCAAGCAAGGCTAAACAAGTGGCGAGAATGGCTGGACAGCAGCAGTTCCCGGCGACGCTAACGGCGGCGACGCGCGGCAACCTGACGGACGACGATCCAATGCAGCGAAGGGGAGGGGGATGCTGGTTGCGGCGGACGGGAGAGAGAGAGGGGAGTGGGATGGCTGGATGGTGCTAGGCGAGGTGGTAGTGGTGGCGGTGAATCAGCTCCAGCGGCGGCGGAGCTCCTCCGGCGAGCTTGGTCTTCCACAGCCAAGCAAGAAGGAAGATGGAGAGGAGGGAGTTGGCGTGAAGGAGGGGCTGGCCAGCTGAAGATGGGAGGAACAATGGGAAGAGAGAGAGAGAGGCTAGAGTGTCTATAGAATGAGTGAGTTAGTGGAGTGGTTAATCAACCATCAATAATGCCAACTTTGCCCCTAATCCCATGGCTTGGCTTAAAATTTGTTAAAAAATCATGGGGGCATTCTTGACCAATATTTCCAGCATTATTGGGCTGAGATAAACCAATATAAAACTCTAAAATAATCTCTCAATAATCCCAAAATTTGGAATACAAGCTTAGGGCACAAGGGCAAAACGGTAATTTTCCGGCCCCGGGTCAAATTTCTAATTTTCGGTTCTATTGATCCCAAATATGAGTGGCCACATAAAAATGACGTCGTCCTTGCAAAATGGTCGCATACGCCCACGAAATTCGACGCCAAAGTCCGTACTCAATTCCACGATCAATTCAACTTAATTTGCAGTTTTAGTGTCTTTCACTAACAGGTGGCTGTTTAGGGGCTACGCGTATCGACCTAGGGCACTCGAGTCGTGATGATATTGATTTCCCAGAGAACACAAGGATCTATCGCTAGTCCCAAGGGTCGCGGTGGTTCGAAACAAGTTCGGGATCGCTCGCCGTGCGCGTACTCTTGGTTGTGCGGAATCACCCGCTATCCGTTTGTACGTCATCGGTCGACCTCAATCCGTCACTTTCCTTGTATCGGCCCACTTGGCACAAAATACTCTCTCGACGTACCTCGAAATCGGACTCAATTCACGGTCGAGTTCTTGGGTCCACGTACCATTTTTCCTAATTAGCCTTTCCCTATTGGTCAGTATCCCGAGATTCATCAGATTCGGGCGAGACTTACTGAAACGCAATGAGAAATATTATCAATTTCATTGATAACGAAAGTGGGTCGAATTTCGGGATGTTACAACCTCTTCAAGCTGATCCACGATCGTGAAGATGTTCCTCAACTTTCAAGCTTCAAACTGATGGCCTTGGATCTACCAGGGAGGCTCCTGACACTCTAATAAGGACTCGTTTTCAAGCTATGGCGACCAATCGTTTACCGGTTGTCTTAGGTGAGGATACTCACCTCTGGAGACCGATTCGCCGGCGTTTTTCCGACCGGAAGGACGCCAATCACTCGATCTCAGGGAGTATCAACTTTACCTTCTCTCATTTTCTCTCTTTTGCGCTCTCATTCTCTCTCCTTCTCTCTCCTTCTCTCTCTGGTATTTCCACGAACACCTCTTCTTCGCAATGTTCCAGTTTTTTTTTCAATTTTTCATTGATCCAAAATCCCGCCCAAAATCGGTTATAACTGATTCCAATTGGCTAGATCGGTTTACTGGTGCTAGCTGGAGATTTTCTAGCTGCCCGATCAATTTTCACATGCCAAATTAGCTAAAAAGAATCGGCAAAGTCACGGTCTTGAAATGTTTTTTTCTGGGTTTTTGCATGTTCTGAGGTGAACTGGGTAGGGAAGATGAATAACCCAGATTGTGTCAGGTTGATCCGATCGACCTGGGTTGATCTAAATTTGCAAATTAAACTCAATTTTGACCCAATTTTCAAAATTAAACCCCAAAATTGAATTCTCCATCATATTTTGAACCCAAAAATATGATTTTCCCAAATTTTTGTTATAATTGTGTTCAAGATTTTCACATTTTTGTATTCGAGTTAATAGGATTTTATTCAATGTGATGTCCTAATGACCTGATTAGGCAAAATTGATGCCAAAATTGAATTACCCACATTTGATTAACCCTAGAAATGATGATCTCATATTTCGACAATTTCATATTGGGCATGATTCCCAATTTGTGTTCAAAATTCTTAATTTTCAATTGAATTTTGGGGATTTTTTATTTTTATATCAAATTGTGCAATTGGACTGACCATTATGCAATTCAAGGTCCCAAAATCATTTGTTGTGAAGACACTATGACTTAAAAATGACTAGAAAAAATTTAATTGCATTTTTGGTTCAATTCAGGTTTTATTTTGCCCAATTTTGAGAAAAACATATACCTAATTGAGGTTTTTTTAAAATTGATGATTTATTCACGAAATTGGATTTAAAATAAGACTAATGACTATTTTTATGGAATTTTCTGATTTCATTTACTATTTTTCTTGATTTTCTCATTTATTTTGATAAAAAGAAATTAAGGAAAAATGCTAAAAAATGCTAAAAAAATATTTTTTGGTTTAGAAATAGGTTTCTAGGCTTGGACAAGATTTCTATTCCTAATTTTGAGATTTTTTGAAAATATGAAAAAAATAAGCTAAAAATCAAGTGTCAACAGTAAAGATAATCTCATTTCACCCCGGCCTGCTCATTTCTAGATTCTGCAAAGACATATAAATATGTGAGGTTGTAGCAGAATCTAGAACTTATAAGATGGATTCTGCACTAACTATAAGATTAGTTTCAATAAGCATAGACAACATACCTTCGCAAGGTTAGTCCTTCGGCTTGACCTTCAAGCTTGTGAGATACTTTTTAGAGTTTCTCTTCCAGTGACCCTTGACACCATAGTATTAACATTTCCCTTTTTCAATCTCGGGCTTTGATTGCACGATAGGTTTCACAGGCCTCTTCCATTTCTTTTTTTTCAAAACAGTCTTATTCCTTGAAGAAGAAGCCTTAACCATAGCTACCATATTGGGTCTTGTGTTGTGCATTTCTTTCTCATAAACTACCAGCATGCTATATAACTCAATAAGAGTTTTCTCCATCTTATGCATGTGGAAGTTTTGGACAAAACCAGAGAAGGAATCAAGCAAAAATTGGAGGATCAGATCCACAACTAACTCCTTATCCATAACAAGATTAAGCCCAACCAATTCTTCAATGTGCTAGATCATTTTCAAAGCATGATCATTAACCGATAATCCCTCAGCCATCCTCACATGGTATAATGCCTTAGATATCTCATATCTAGAGGTGGGACCATTCTCATCAAAATATTCTTTTAAGTAGAAGATGATCGACCACTTATGATAAGTGGCATGATGATGACTTAAAAGCTAAGTCATATATGCTTGCTTCAATATATAATGAATTACAAAAGAAGTATAAAACTATGGAAGATGAAGTCTGGCATCTTTTCATCAAGCACATACCCAAGTTTTTCTAAATCGAGAACAATTCTCAAATTCCTCACCTAGTCAGTCAAATTGGGTCCAATCAAACAATTTTGTCAAGTATAGAAGCGAGTGGGTTTATGGTCACCATTTTCAGAGTAATAATATAACTGTGCAAAAAAAAAAATTGCTAGTTGTTGTCTTTCAAAATAACTATTTCATTTTGGCCTTTAAATGAAATAGATCCTCCCACTAAATTTATTTTTGAGTCCCATGCTCCTTAAAATGAGAAATGGTAATCTTTGTTGAGTAAAGATTATAGTGGGGATTGGAGTCTTACTAGCCTATAGCCTACCTCACCTGATAGTTATTAGTGTTCTATGAACTTAGTGAGTGAATCAATTTGTTCAATACATCATATGCGAGTCCCAATCATAACTTCAGCCTCTAGACCATGAAAATCTCATATGACAGTTATTGACATCATGATCATAATTAAGTCTAGCCTATCATCTCATGAAAGTATTGAAAACACAAACGATCCCCTCATTTAACAGTTATCTGAAATCATTTAGCTCGAACCCCACATCATCACATGCATAATGGAGTGGTCTAATATTATGAATGGCGATTGACCCTGTCTATCTATAGCTGATCAATCAACCACCATAATGTTGGACCAAACCACAACGATGGAAGGCCACAAGTTCGAAACCCATTTCGACTTAATATGATTAATAAGGAGGTTTGTGTCATTATTAATGGTCTCACTTCACACGTTAACTGGTTTAACATACATAACAATATAAACAAAATAAATAACTATATATCAAATGCATAAATATTTATCCTATGTAGTGATCATGTAATTATGGCTCAATGGGGGTCTCGAGCCAATGAGGCCCTTTTAGCCATTTTAAATTTTTATTAATAGAGACCCACTGTTCACTTCTTTTTGGACCAAGCCCATAGAGCTCGTCGGCTTAATGGTTCCTCATCAAGTACTGGTTATATCAACAATTGATTATACTAAACTATACTAAAAATACATTACATGAAAAAATAAAAGGAAGGATGCAGTCTTCATTTAATAATTACAACCCCAAAAATGCTTGTGAATATCATATATTCATCCATACATTAATCATATTGATTAGGGGTTTTTCCATGTTCACCACCTTTCCTTGTGAGTCATTAATTCAAAATTTAAAGCTTTGCAGGGCACAAATAAAATTATACACTGAATCAAATTCATGGCCGAGCAGCGTAAATCATGTTAATAAATCAAAGCTAGTGAAACAAATTTCACAAGCATGATTCCAAGCAGCAGTAGCATTGTTGCCTCTAGATTCAAAATCGTGAATCATTTTGCAGAAGACAAACACAAAATAAAACAATCTACAGATTTTTTATTCAAAATTGATTTAATTCCAATTTTTGCTCAGTTGATCAAATTTATCATATAAATTAATCAACTTCTATAGGCCACTTATGAGCAAGTAATTCTCTTAACAAAAGTAAATTGGCCATTGGATCGCAAAAATATATATGAACCAAAATCAATTAAACGCATGAAAACACCTAAAGATTAGCTCTAATACCATTGTTGGTGTTTATAGAACATGCATAGTTAAATTAAAATATAAATGCAGTGGAATTATGAATAAAATCAAAACCATACATGAATCTCCAAAGGCGTTATTCATGCGTTTTAATAAAAAATCAGAAGAACATAGGGAGTTAAATGGATTACCTCTCTTAGTGTCCCCAAAACAACTTGGTCTAGATGTTGTTCAGTTCGAGCATCATAATCGTCGGACCTCTAGTTCAGACACACCACCAAATGCACGTTGAACGGAAGAAATAACTTGCGGGTAATCACCACTATAATTATGCTAGCAATCTTATGGCGGCAATTCTCCGTACTCTTGATGTTTCATTCACAGCACCAAAAGAAAGAAAAACCTTTTTAACTGTCACTGGCACATGTTGTATAATTGCACTTCAAGCAACTGTTGCTGATTACCTTTTTCTTATGTGCGATCAGCAACAATTGTTGATCACACTGCACACTACACACAATCAACAATGATTACTGATCGAGCACACAGTCAACAACATTTGCTAACTGTGTGCTGTGCACGATCAACAAGTTTTTGACCTATGCGTGCACATTTAATTTTTTTAATTTTAAATGATTAAAAATAAGAGTGTATAATTAGCATGTGTGCATTTCATGTGCATCATATGCACGCACAACCATGACCAAAATAAAATAAAATAAAATCCCATTTAATTTAATTTTAGCCAACTAATCAATTATTATGATTGCAAACATATTTGCAATATAGTCTCTCCTGTTCAACATCATCTTGAAACAGTTATAGTGTGTGACATCTCTAGGTCCATCACTAAGTTGGTAGTAAAACTTGCGCTAACTCAGTACTCCTGAGAGAATTAATTGTCCCAATCAACCTCCAGTCTTACAAGCCATGATTGACATCTAACAATATATCATGGCTATCCAGACATTGTGAATGCTTTAAGAACATAATGAAGCTGTTAGCTTTCGTTATAATGTAATTCAATCTCTCTGCCTTACAATGTCCCGATCGAATAAAGATCATGGAATATTTGTCAAGCCACCAATTCGATCATATGTACAAACCTAATTGATGTGCATTTTATACGATACATGAATAGTTCATTCTCAATTACAACCTCGGCCGAGGATTTTGATGCGGTATCATGATTAGATCGCATAGGACATCATTATTGTACCTTGCATGTAACAAGGAGGCAGATTCCATTTTGCTCACATGTATAACTTCATATGTGAACGAACTATGACCATCAAGTATAGAGATAGATCAACGAACAGGCAATATGCACACCTGTGAACCGCAACCATCCAACACACAAGAAAACACTATGCATTAGATCTAAGGATTATTTACACAAGATTAGAGCATGAACAATTAGACATTGACCACGCTCATAGCTTCCAAGTTGCTAATCATTCTATGTGTGTCACGTTGAGTGATCTCGTTTGGTACAAGCACCAATGTTCTAACTCGAGCATTAGAATGCCCTATGACTCGCGACTTGTCATTCCTTTAAGTATCAAATACTTGACAGTGAAGTTAAGAACACACTGATTTCAACAGAACATTAAATATCCACTCAATGATCCATCAACCGGAAACAATTTAAAGATTTAATCTAACTGTGAACCCGTCGCACATATTCTTAGTGTCTCAAGAGAAAGTCCAGTCACAACTAATCTTATGAAATCATTCATTTATATATAAATAATTGGTTAAATGAATGAATATGTCCTTACCATTAAAAAAATTATGAAATTAATAGTACAACTTAAATCTCTAACACGTAACTAGGGAAAATTGTCTAAAAAGTCCTAAACCTTTTCACTTCTTGCCAATTGAGTCTATCCGGCCAATTTTGACCTGCTAGCGCTGATGTGACCGGCTGTTCGGCCATCGCTAACTTGGCAATTTTGAAATAATTTTTTTCGAATTTTTTAATACTTTTTTCTGCCTTCTTCCCTCTTGCCGGTTCAGTGATTGATGACCTGCCAGAAAAAAATAAAAATAAAAATAATATTAAATAATTCATAAAAAATATTAGAAAATTACCATGTTAGCATTAGCCAGACAGCTAGCGTCAGCTGACGGCCATGTCAGCTCTAACTGGGCAAAATTGGTCGGATGGACTCAATTGGCAAAAAATAAAAAGATTTAGAATTGAATTGACATACTTAAAAGGCTTACGACTGAAATAGCAAAAGTGTAATAGATTTAGGACTTTTTGGATAATTTTCTCCACGTAACTATTACATGGTTTCTTTAGGGCATATATCCAATAGAGACCTACCTTGATTAGGCTCTTCAGTGAGCAACAGTGAGCAATGCTGAAGCAGCGAGATTTTGGTGACTAATGGGGGTGTCAACCACCATGGCAAGGTTGGCAACACCTCAAGGATACAGGTTGTAAGTCACGACAGGCGATAGGTGATCAAAATTAGGTTTGCAAATAGTCAAATTTTCATCGGAGAGAAGGGTGCTGTAACGCCCCCACCTCAGGGTCATTAACGTGACGTCCCGTTCATTGTTATCTTTTTAATAAGCGCAGGTGGAAACGTAAACTCAGGACAATTACATTCAAAACAACAGCGAAATGTAGACAAGCATCATCATGAGCAAACCTTATGTTTACAATGCATGCAACTATATTTTAACAAGCCCTTCAGACTATGACAAACATCACATATTTCACACGCATATTCTAGAGGCTCATTTGTTCCTAGCTGACTATGAATAGCAAAACTCGGCTTGGGTGATCCTATCCCCTCTACTTTATTTTCTCGCTTCTAACTCTATCCACATTTCCTCCCCGCTTCCTGTCCGCATGGCCGATCTACACCCCACCCATGGCATGCCCCGAAGCCAGCCCGCCTACATCACCAAAAGGTCCATTGAACCCACGTAGGGGTCCATCCAATTCTCCATCAGTGTAGCCATGCCATTTTACGCACGGGTGAGGCACTAAGTCCATTAGGCACTCATCGACCATCACATACATTGTGATTCGGCAATAGGCTCGGCTTTCTTAGGCATCTATCACGATAAGCACTTCGGCTCTCATTTCCACGGGGTTGCCGAACTGGGTCGGGGGAGACGCCATTCTTCAAACTTGAAAATGAAACAACGGGAGATGGGTCAGGGAGACTCAGTAAGTAAACCTACTAATATAAAGCGAGGACAAGGGGATCGCCATTAACATAAGTCGGCTCTTACCGCATCCGCATCAATGGCAGATCAATAGTAAAGTTCATATAAAAGAACACCACGCATGGCCATAACATACGCACTTTACCAGCCAAATCTCGGTTCTAGCTCAACAAAAGCATCAAACATGAAACATGATCAAATCAAGGGATTAAACCAACTACGACCAATCAAACGATCGAGAAACGGTCTAAGCAAACCGTATCACAACGCATCACAACTTTCTTTTCCGATATTAGGAAGTTTACTTACACAACGGTATAAAACAAGAACTAGAAAATGAAAGGTGTATGATGGACACGAGGGCCTTGGCGAGTCTCGGGCGGTTCTTGGTGTGTGGCTTGAACACTATCACACGGCCCTTGAACGTAGACTTTATGTGGCCGAATACTATAGAGGTATGGCAGGTCGATGCGGCTCTTCCTCTCCCCCTCTCTCTATTTGGCGTGACCAAGGAGCAAGGAAGCATGAAGTGAGATGGTGATGGTGCGAGAATGAAGAGGAAATGGCGTGAGAGCTCGAGAGAGGAAGTGGCGTGAGGGAGGAGGGCTTCACGTGAGGCTCTCTCTCTCTCTTTCTCCCTATTTATAGAAGTCTTTCCTTGGTCATCACTCAAGAATTTAATAAAGAATGGACAAAAGCCATGATGAAGGGGTCTTCAAAGTCCCAACTTCATTTAAGGCTCATCATCATGAAGGGGGCTTCTAAGTCCAGGGCCATTTAATGAGTCATGATGAACCTTAATAATGGAAGCTTGAAGGAGAAGCTTTGACCATGTCAAAGCCTTATCTTCTAGCCTCTTCTAAACTTTTCCAGAACGTGGAGATCGTGGACTCCCTGGAGCCTTTTGGGTTTGATGGTTTCCTGCGTAATTGATTCGGGCCAATCGGATCACACGAAATAGACTCATTGACACTAAAATCACAACCCGCATCATGCTTAGTTCTCAAGATTTTGCGAGGGTTTTCCGCGACAAAACACGTATAATAAGCTTGTTCAACCTAAGGTTCGGTATGGAAATGTCCTCAAATAGTACCAAAAGGCATCAAGTCGAGATTCCAACTTTCTTATATAGAAAATGATGAATCTTTGAAATCTGACAAAACCGGATAATTTTGCACTGTTCATGAAATCGAACTTGAAAACATAGTAAATGGACTCCAAAAATTCTCAAATTTGAATGTGTCATAAACAAGGCCTTAACAAACATTTTTCATGCAGAACACGAAATTTTTAGTAGCTCAAAAACAGACTAAAAATAGTTTGCTGGAACAGAATTCTTGTTTCTCAAATTAAGCTCTTTCTAGAATCCAATTCATCTTGAAAAATTCCTAAATTTATATATGTTATAGAAAAGGAAGTTTTCAACAACTTTTGTGAAGGAAACTTTTCCAAAATCAGCCTAGAAAAGCTTGTAAAAAATAAAGAAAGTGTGAACATTACCGAAATACCCATTCTATGTAGTTTTACATAGTCCAGAAATTAAGCTGTCATACTACTCATATCAAGTCCAAAAATTCTAAAATTAAAGTATGTAAAATTTCAAGATGTTTGGAGAAACTTTCAAGAAGGAAGTATTTGGAAATTCGAATCACAAAAGTCTCCACAAAAATAACAAAACGAAGGGGTACAAAGGATCCGAAACTGGGTTTTTAGAACAAGAGTAAAAATTAGTTCCAATTGAAAAACTACCAAACTAAAACCATAGCCATTTCTCAGGGACTGAAATTGAGGATGTTACAATTCTCCCCCTCTAAAAGAATTTCATCCCCAAAATTTAAAACGCACCTGGTTCCTCAAACAAGTGGTTTTATTAACGCTTCATTAATTATCCACTTTCCTAGGTAGCTTCTTCTATTTCATGGTGACATCACAAGACCTGTACTAAAGGAATGACCTTACTTCTCAACACTTGCTCCTTACGATCCATGATCCGTACTGGCTCTTCAACATAGGACATTCTACTATTCAATTCGACCTCGTCGAAATTCAGCACGCATGCCGGATCGGCTTATACTTTCTCAACATCAATGCAAGGAACATAACATGTATCTAAGTAAGTTTCGATGGCAGTGCCAACCAATAGGCCAAATTCTCTATTCTTTCTATAATTTAAAAAGTTCCTACGTACTTGGGATTTAACTTACCTTTCCCTCCGAAATGTGACACACCCCTCATTAGTGACACCTTCAGAAAAACATGGTCGCCTATCTGAAACTTAAGCGGTTTCTAGCACCTGTTAGCCTAATTCTTTTATCAACTTGTGCCATCCTAAGTTTTTCTCTACTTTTTTAGATAGCATCTATGGTGAGTTGGACTAGCTCTGGATCCGTGACCTTCTTTTCCCGACCTTATTCCAACAGACTGGAGTTCTGCAAGCTCGACCATATAATGCCTCAAATAGTGCCATCTTGATGCTTTGCTGATAACCGTTATTACAGTTGGATTCTACCTTCCTTTCTAAAGGTAGCCCTATTGGTTTTTTAGGAAAAACGCTTGAAATTTTCTATAGGTGAATGCCTTCAAACTTTGGCTTTCCCACGCTTCTGCTATGCCACTCTGACTTATCTTTTACCATCCTTAAATATTTCTAATGCTTGCTTGGATCTTTCGGGTATATTGAAATGTCGTACATAAATACTATGATAAAATAGCGCAAGTACAGTTCCACTCACCCGATTTATCAAGTCTCCATAATAACATTCTTGGAGTTTTCCGCTTCCTCTTGAGTAATGGCATAAATCTTTCCTTGAGCTGGAGGACGATTATCATGCGGTGGAACTTCATTTTGTTGCATTACTTGTGGTTGCTGTGACTACTTTACTTACTGTTGTTGCGGGCAATCCTTTATGCAGTGGCCTTGTTGACCACAGTCAAAACATGCTCCCGTTCATATTGGACACGGAGCATTTCCATGTTACCTTCCACAAGTATGACATGTATCGCTTGTAGTGGAAATTGGCTTTCGATTTTTTATCTTCTTGTTGGGAGTGGAGAAACATTTTTCTCCCGACATCGGTCTCTTGTCATGATGCTGGCTGGATTGAGAAGCTGAATGATAGAGCTTTCCTTGGTTAGATGTAGTGGCAGCTTGTTCCAAGGACTCTTTCTCCACCAGCTAGGCTCATTCATACAGTTCGTTGTAATCCTTAAGGTTTAGCTGCACCAATTGACTTCGGATGTCTAGGTTCAAACCATCTTGGAATCTTTTTACCCTTTCCACTGGATCTTCAATAAGTCTAGGGACGTACCTTGACAATTGAGCAAACCTTGCTTCATACTGGTTCACCGTCATATTGTTTTGCTGAAGTTGTAAGAATTCTTTCATCTTTCGGTTACAAGCGCACTCGGAAAAAAACTTTTTGTTAAATGCCTTGACGAAGCATTCCAGTTGATAGCCATATTTCCTGGGAACAAAATTTCTTTTGTCGCTTTCCATCGGTGATTGGTGTTACCCTGCAATTGGTATGTCGCCAAGGTCACTTTCTCTTCCTCAGAACATCTCAGAAGTTCAAATGCTTTCTATAATTCATCGATCCACAATTTCACCTTTTCGAGATCTCCCGTTCCAGCAAATTTCGGGGGTCGGAGTTCAGGAATTGCTCAACCAATCCGTGCATCGTACAGTTACCATTTCCATTCCATTTCCATTTGCTGCCACATTCTCAGCATTAGGCATTCGTTGTTGGGCATGCTGTCTCAATAGTTCTCCCACGATTGCTAGAGCCTGTAGAATTCTGTCTATTCGGGGATTTTGATTTGACTTCCCCTTCAAGGTCAAGGTCGCAGCCAGGTCCCGAGCACTCATATTGGTATTCTAAGGGATCTTTCTACAATACAAGAATAGGTCAATGGTCACAAACAAATATTAGCACACAACCTATTCAACCACAATCAATCATTCCCATGCACAGGAGTTTTTCCTAGCTAACTACCCCAACTTCAGCGCACCTTATCACTCCAGGTCTTTATTTCCGCTTGGATTTTAGAATTGTTCTCCCTCATTCAGTGCATAGTTTGGTGTGTTCCTCTCATACCTATCATCCTAGAAGCTTGCCAGGAGCCACACCGTTTTCAGGTCTTCAACCCCGGCGACCACTCTTGCTAGAAGCCGCACCTTGATCAAGCCTCATGCCTTGGTGTCCACTTAATAGCCAAGAGCTGCTCCTTGATCAGGTTCTATCTCGGTGACCACTCCTCGCCCTCATCAGATTGGGTCCTTTTAGGATTCCACAGTCTTTTCTTGGCTTAACATTGAACTTACACTTACTGGACTTTGATACCAAATTAGACTATAACGCCCCCACCTTGGGATCATTAATGTGACGTCTCATTCATTGTTATCTTTTTAATAAGCATAAGCGAAAATGTAAACTTGGGGCAATCACATTCAGAAAAATAGCGGAATTTAGATAAGCACCATCATGAGCAAATCTTATGTTTACAGTGTATGCAACCATATTTTAACAAGCCTTTCGGGCCATGGCAAACATCACATATTTCACTCGCATATTCTAGAGGCTCATCCATTCCTAGCCGACTATGAATAGCAAAACTCGGCTTGGGTGTTCTTATCCCCTCTACTTCATCTTCTCACTTCTAATTCCATCCACATCTCCTCCCCGCTTCCCGTCCGCATGGCCGATCTACACCCTACCAGTGGCATGCCCTAGAGCCAGCCCACCTACACCGCTAAAAGGTCCATTGAACCCACGTAGAGGTCCAACCCATTCTCCGTCAGTGTAGCCATGCCATGCTACACACGGGTGAGGCACTAAGTCCGTTAGGCCCTCATCGACCATCACATATGTCGTGATCCGGCAATAGGCTCGGCCTTCTCGGCCATCTATCATGGTAAGCACTTCAACTCTCATTTCCACGAGGTTGCCAAACCGGGTCGGGGGAGATGCCATTCTTTGGACCTAAAAAGGAAACAATGGGAGATGAGTCAGGGAGACTCAGCAAGTAAACCTACTAATATCAAGCGAGGACGAGGGAATCGTTGTTAACATAAATTGGCTCTTATCGCACCCGTATCAATGATAGATCAATAACAAAGTTCATACAAGAAAACACCACTTATGGCTATAACGTGTGCACTTTACTAGCCAAATCTCAATTCTAGCTCAAGACAAACATCAAACATAAAACATAGTCAAATCAAGGGATTGAACCAATTATGACCAACCAAACGACCGAGAAACGGTTCAAGCAAACCGTGTCACAACGCATCACAACTTCCTTTCCTGATATTAGGAAGTTTACTTACACAACAGTATATAACAAGAACTAGAAAATGAAAGGTGTGTGATGGACACGAGGGCCTCGGCGAGTCTCGGGTGGTTCTTGGTGTGTGGCTTGAACACTATCACATGGCCCTTGAACGTGGACTTTATGTGGCCGAACACTAGAGAGGTATGGCGGTCGGTGCGGTTCTTCCTCTCCCCCTCTCTCTATTTGGCGTGACCAAGGAGCAAGGAAGCAAGGAGTGAGATGGTGATGGCGTAAGAATGAAGAGGAAATGGCATGAGAGCTCAAAAGAGGAAGTGGCGTGAGGGAAGAGAGCTTCACATGAGGCTCTCTCTCTCTCTCTCTCTCTTCCTATTTATAGAAGTCTTCCCTTGGTCATTGCTCAAGAATTTAATAAAGAATGGACAAAAGCCATGATGAAGGGGTCTTCAAAGTCCAACTTCAATTTATGACTTGTCATCATGAGGGGGGCTTCTAAGTCAAGGGCCATTTATGAGTCATGATGAGCCTTAATAATGGAAGCTTGAAGGAGAAGTTTTGACCATGTCAAAGCCTTATCTTCTAGCCTCTTCTAAACTTTTCTAGACCATGGAGACCGTGGACTCCCTAGAGCCTTTTGGATTTGTTGGTTTCTTGCGTAATTGATTCGGGCCAATCGAGTCACACGAAATAGACTCATTGGCACTAAAATCACAACCCGCATCATGCTTAGTTCTCAAGATTTTTCGAAGGTTTTCTGCGACAAAACACATATAATAATCTCGTTCAACCTGAGGTTCGGCGCGGGAATGTCCTCAAATAGTACCAAAAGACATCAAGTCAAGATTCCAACGTTCTTATATAATAAACAAGGCCTTAAAAAACATTTTTCATGAAGAATACGAAATTTGAATCTTTCTGTAAACACAATTTTTAGTAGCTCAAAGACAGACTAAAAACAGTTTGCTGGAACAGAATTCTTGTTACTCAAAGTAACCTCTTTCCAGAATCCAAATCATCTCAAAAAAATTCCTAAATTTATATATGTTATAGAAAAGGAAGTTCTCAACAACTTTTATGAAGAAAATGTTTCCAAAATCGACCCAAAAAAGCTTGTAGAAAATAAAGAAAGTATGAACATTACCAAAATACCCATTGTGGACAGTTTTACACAGTCCGGAGATTAGGCTATTGTACTACTCATATCAAGTCTAAAAATTTTGAAATTAAAGTATGTAAAACTTCAAGATGTTTGGAGAAACTTTCAAGAAGGAAGTGTTGGGAAATTCGGATCACAAAAGTCTTCACAAAAATAACAATACAAAGGGATATAAAGTATCAGAAACTAGTTTTTCCAGAACAAGAGTAAAAATTAGTTCCAATTGAAAAACTACCAAACTTAAACCGTAGCCATTTCCCAGGGACTGAAATTGAGGATGTTACAGGTGCCGTGAGAGAGAGAGAGAGAGAGAGAGAGAGAGGGAGAGAGAGAGAGAGAGAGAGAGAGAGAGATTTTAGAGAGTATTTTTGTTCAAAATTTTGTAAGAGTGGATTGTGAGCTATGAATGGTTGGTCAAGAGGGAAAATGACGGGGAAAATTGGAGGGCATTTTGAAAATGACTTAATCTTAGCCCTACTACACCTCATCATGTGATCAAATGGCTATAGTTCAATCCTTAATGAGCAAGCAATGATCCTATTGTCTCTTACTAAGACACATGGATGGAGGACATGGTGCCATCTATGGTCAAGATTAAGTGAAGAATGGATGGCCATGATTAGGGTTCTCAAGGATTGGTGACATGGAATTAATTTTTCATAAATTTGAAAAAATGGGAATTTGGTAATTAGGGGAGGAAGGGTCTGGCCAATGGGTCTTATGGGCTGCAATTGTTTGACTTTTGTGTTGACTTGATTGACTTAAGTCAACCTTGATCAAACCAGGTTGACCCAAATTCACCCGATGGCTCCCAATTGTCTTATTTTCTTTGAAATCATTCTATGGGTTTGGCCAACTCCTCTTGTTCGCAAGTTTTATGCTCCTTTTCTCAAATTATCCTAATTGCACCCAATTTACTATTGACATTGAGTTTATTTGGCTTAATGGGGGTTGATAAATGTTAATCATAGGCCTAAACTTGTGTTCAAATGTCGGCTGACTCATTTGAACTTTAAATTGTCTTGAAATCTTGAATTAATCTAAATCTGAATCCAATGTCTAAATAATGAATTCTAAAATTTTGTTGGCTAAAATTCAATTGTCAACAGTTGATCTGTGGGTTAGGTTCAACAATGTCATACTGTAGGATTGTTGACACCTAAATTTTGGCTAACCATTTAGTGATTAATTGAATAGAAAATTAGGGATTAAATTTTAACCCCTAAACAAAAATATCAGAATTGCATATCATGTAGTTTAGGACTGTATAGTTTAATTGCATCCCGTATCGGGCTGGCGGTGACGAGTAAGCCCGAAATCCATTGCAGGAGCTCAGCCCACACATTGGATCCCGTTCAGGCAAGCTAAAGGGGAAAGAGCCAAAAAAAATTGCAAGCATAAGGGGCCTTGGTTGTCTTAATTTGAGCTTAAATTTGCCCATTAATGTTAATTAGAGGAAAGCTCAAATTAATTCAGCCCATTCGAAATTAAAATTAAATTATAAAGCATAAGCCAAGGCCCATTAGACCTTGAAAGCCCGGCCAATTAACCTAGGCATACGATATAAATATGTGGTTATACCCCTTAATCAAAAGGGGTTCAAAATTTCTGAAAGCACAATAGACACACGTGAGGAGTAGTGAAAGTGAGAGCAAGAAAAGAGAGGGGGAGTTGGTCGCGCATGTGCCTGACTGTGCTATCCATGCTCGGCCAACCAGTTGTCGCACTTGTGCTACTCGTGGCTCCTGCCCCGTTGTCCCATGTTGCGCCACCACGCCATTCTCGAGTTACTATTCGTGCCCCCTTACCGTGCCGTGTGTGTACGGTTCCTCGGGCCACTACTCTCCTCATGGCCAGACCTGTGGCTGTGAGGGTCCGCTATCGCTCTGCTACTACTTCTTGCCTACGCCGATAGTGACATTGAGCTGTTGGTCCCTGCTGCCCCCGTGTGCCCGATGCCGCCGTCGAGCTGTGCCTATCCCTGCTATCTGATCTGGTTCACGTCTAAGCCCGCCATCATGCTCAAGCTCACCACTGTTGGCCACCACCTTCGCCATCCTCGATGAGCCGCTAACACCCTCCTTTCGGCGCTATAGCTGCCATCTTGACGCGATCCTAGCCACTGCTTCCCTCGTCTATGCTTGCTGCTGTCGCCGCTGCCACCACTGCTTCTAGTCGTCCCCGTTGTTAACGCCATCAATGCTGCTGTTGTTGCTCATTGCCGCTGTTGGTAACCTGGACCGAGCTCCATCACCGCCATCACTGCTTCTCGTCGTCCCGACGATGACCCCCCCCGTGCCAACATTGCTGTTGCCCCTGTTGCTGGTGCCATGCCTGTTGCTCCAGCGAGCCTATCACCACCCCTCATCGCTACAGCCTCCTTGATGGCCAGACCGATGGTAGTGAGCTGCTCGCCGTCGTCCATGCTACTATCCAGTGCCATCCTGGTGAACCCCACTACTTCGGTACCATAATGAGCGCGAGCTCACCACCCGGTGCCGCCCTCGATCTATCCCGGTGTTCCCCGTTGTTGCCGTGGCCGTAGCGTCCGTGACATTCTGAATTTCGGCCCACTTTTAGGATAACTTAAATGTGTATATTCTTTAATGCATTTGTAGTTAAATCTCACCTGGAACTAATCATTTTTTGGGATATTAACCTTTAAGGAATGGTTACCTAAGGAAATGTACGTAGATCTAAGAACTCGATCATGAGTCAACCTTCGGTGACGATTAAGGTCGCCAGGACTTGAGTAACCATAGGTTGATACGCGTAAACCTTAAAAAGCCACCCGTTAGTCAAAGATACATTAAAGTCGCATTTGAGTAAAATTGGCCGTCATTTGAATCCGAACTAGGATGTCGAATTTCTCGAAGTGTCATGACTAATTAATTGGACGAAAGCAAATTAAGTGTGGCCAACCTCGGGATTGCTTGGATTTGCCGGAAAGTGAATTTTGGATCGGGTGTGGATTTAGATCAGTATACCATCCTTTTTGTTTATTTTTCTTTTAGTGCCATTTGCCTTTTTTTTTTAATTAGAAGCGAGGATTATTTTGGGCCCTTGGATCCTTGACTTGCCCATCAAGTTGGATGTGAGCCGTTGGATTAAAGTGAGTGGGGTGGTTGGTTTTTTTTTAATTGATTAACTCTCTCTCTCTCTCCCCCCCTCCGGTTCACCTCTCTCCTCCCCCCTTTGCACGACCGACTCCCTCTTTTCTCTCTTCCTTCCAGTCGCGCGACCACCAACCGAAGCTGCTAGGCTAGCCGTTTGCTAGCAACCGTCGGGTCATCAACGTCTAGCCTCCGCCGACCACCGCTGCTACCCTTGCCACTTCGTCACCTCGCCGACAAGGGCCATGCATTTCCCCCCATCCCCTTTTGTTCTGGCCGAGCTCCCTTCCGCTCTCTCTCGTGTGCGTGCCTCTGACCGTTGTCCAGCCGCCGCGTGCCGTTCGCCCCAACAGCCATCCGGCCACTCGTCCTAGCCTGGAGTCGTTGCCATCGCCCCTCCACTCCCTTTCCTTCCTCTGTTCGCACAGCCTTTAGTCGCGCCGAAGTCAAGACCGACCAAATCCACCGCTCCCCACCTATCCAGCCTCTAATGCCATTGCTATCTTACCATCTTGACCCCTAGCCGCCTGTGAGCCTAGCAGCCACCCCTGCTTCAGCCCCTTGTTTGCTTCCTCTTTCGTGTAGCAGCTGCCCGACCATCGCCGCCGTGTAACTGCCAGAGCCGCAATTGTGCTGATGTCGTTGCTTCTTTATTCTGGCGACCTTGCTACCCTCGTTTACCCCATTTTCTTGCTTTGGTTTGAGGTAAGTGACTCTCTAAATCTTGCCTAGGACCTTGTGTATTGTTGGACTCGTTTAGGGGTTATTTGGTGCGGAATTAGTGGCTGATTTAGAGCTAATTTAGGGGCTGCCATCGGCTGAATTGGTGGCCAGTTCGATGGATCAATGTCGGGAAACCTAACGAGTGGAATGTGGATTATATTGTGTCGGAATGGCATGCTGAGTGTGGCTGCTTTCATGGTTGTTTGATGCTGATTTTTGTGATTGTTGGTGCTGATTTTGTGGCTGAATTATATGCTGGTTTTGGGGGCCGAGTTGAGCCGACTAGTGAACGGATTGGTGTCGGGTTGTAGGCTAATTTAGGGGTTGTTAACAGTGAGTGTGAATGCTAGAAATTACGGGCTGATGTTGATGAGTTTATGACTTGGTTTGTGATCTAAATTGTGATGTTATGTTGGTTATGTTGCGGCTGAATCATTGTTGCTCTTGTGCTCGAGTTTAGAGCTTGTTTTTGAGTTAAACGTGCTTGGTTGTGAGTTGGAATCGTTGGCCTAGGCGAGGCTGGGCAAGCTTGGCGAATTGTGACTTGAATTGTTGAAAGTGTGATCAATTTAGAGTATGTGTGGGTTGAATTAATGCAATGGCGTTGGAGCTCGATTGGATGATGTTCGAGTATGAGGATGACACGAAATTGATTGAATCACATGGTGTGTGTGCTTACTAATACCCTGAGGCGTGTTTATGCAGGGTTTGAAATGTCTTGAGGCGTGTTACACGGGACAAAGCTCGGATAGATCGAAGGGCTACCAACTTGAGACATGTTGATGCGAGTTGTGAAAAAAAAAAGGCGTGCGGCATGTTGACATGGGCTATGAGAAAGGACCTAAGGCGTGTTACGCGGGTCGTAGATAGTTAGATGTATGCATGTGTAATGTGCTTGGATGAATTGAATGAATGCACGTGTGTATGGTGCTCAGGTGAATGTGATATGTTCATGAGATGTTATTACATTATAGTGTTTTGACTAATATGCAGAGTTGGCACATAATTCGTGACGAGGTAAGAATGTGTGTGTGAATTCTGGCACGTCGATTGTTAGATTGCATGTCTAGACTCCTCTGGGTACATATTGACCTACGTGGGGTTTAGGTTATTTGCTTATTGAGATTATTCTCATTTTTGTAATATAAACCATTTCATTCCCCGACTTTGATTGTGTCGTCTCAACGTTTCGAGGTCCCTATGCATCGGATCATGTAGGGTTCGAGGAGGACGGCTACACTATAACGGTCTGAATTTTCGATCCTTTTCCCGAGATTTAAGAAATGAAATTGATCAATGCACTATAGTGAGATCTTGCTCGGAAATGTGCATTCACGGGATGCTAACCTTAGGGGTAAAGCTATTACGGGATTGAGTATGTACGACCAAAGAACTCGATTTGGGTTCGACCTTCGACCATAAGGATTGACGAGGGAATGTTTTGGGTCAACAGAGACCGATCTAATTGATTGATCGTGTCCGAAGGGAACTAGTGATAAACCCTGGCAATTATATGACAACCGAGGTCGTCCCGGGTAAAGTAAACTTAAACGTGATTTGACTTGGTGTTGGTCACGGGTTGAGAGCGCATAATCCTAATGAGCCACCAGTTAGCAAGAGATAAACTAAAGTCGCAATTGTTCGATACTAGTCATTTCTTGGAATTCGTGCCCGGGAATCGAGAATTTTGAAAGTGACAATTTTGAGCGGACGATGACGTTTTTGGCTTGGCCAACCTTGGGGCCACCCATTTCTGTAAAAAAATGGATTTTGGTTCGGGACCGGAAAAATTACGATTTTGCCCCTGTAGGTGCCGACAATGGTTTTTGAGGTTGTATGAGATTATTTTTCGAGGCCGATGCCATTTTAGGGTGGCCACACACATTTAGAGTCGTTACGGTCAAAAATTGGAATTTTGGCTCGGAAGTGAAAAATAATATTATTTTATTCCCTGGACTTTGCAGTTGATTTTCGAGGGCTTAAGAAGCTATTTTCACGATTCCGATGCCATATTATGTTGGCCACACACATTTGGGGTTGGTACTGGCAAAAAATGAAATTTCGACCCGAAATCGGAAAATGACCAATTTGCCCCTAGGCCTAATTTTGGGGATTCCGAATTTTTGGAAAATTATTTTGGGGATATTTTATGGATAATATCAGCCCAATAATGCAGCCTAGTGAATTACCAAAATACCCCTCAATTATTGGATAAGGATTAATGTGGACCAAGTATTAGAGGGGCAAAAGCGGAATTAAGAGAAAAATTGGTCAAACCTTAGACCAATTATGAATTTGTCTCTCTCTCTCTTTCCTCTCCATTTGACCACTTCTCCCCCTACCTCTCTCCCTCACCAAAAATGCTCTCCTTTCTCTCTCGGCTTGGACCGCCGATCACCGCTGGAGGACGCCGTTGCCGTCGCACGAAAGGGCCACCGTCGATGCTGCTGCTTCTGTTCCGACCCCTTGCCCAACCAGTTGCCCTATTTTTATTAGGTAAGTGACCTCCCCTAATGTTGCCTAGGACCTCGAGTATTGTTAGGCTCGTTTAGGGTTCGGGTTTAGTTGAATGGTAGTTCGATTTATAGTTGTTGGCTGATTTCTGGTTAGGTGGTTATTGCGTCGCTGGTTTTTACTAATTTTACTGTGACTTGTGTGGCCCAAATTTGAAGAAGTTTTCTTCATAAAAGTTGTTGCCAACATCTTGAAGTATGACATAATTTAATTTGGAATTTTTGGAAGTCATTTGAGGCCATTCAGAAGTCCATTTTTGGACCGAAATCAATTTGCCAGATTTACTGTTCATCCGACCTTTGGGTCTGTTTGAATTTTTATAAATTTTTCCAAGCCTATTTTCAAAATACTTTCTTCACGAAAGTTGTTGGAGACATTTTTCGATATAACATATAAAAATTTCAAGGCTTTTAAAGGTGATTTGGGTATTGAAAAAAATGCATTTTGATGATCAGGCGGACTGACTGGACGGGTTGATTTTCATCTGTCTTCCAGTGATAGAAAGAGGTGCTTACAGTTGGATCTGGATTTTGAGTCCTTCACGGAAAATGTTTATCAAGATTTTTTGTACAACATATCCAAATTTCATAATTTTTGGAGTTGATTTACTATTTATTTCAAATGGATTTCTGTCACTGCACAAGTGCCCAGTTTGTACCCGATTTTGTATATTTTCAGTTTTTCTCTCTCTCGAGAATTATTCGGTGTTATCGTGGCATTTTGACGGGTAGTTGGATGCTTGGATGAACTCATATGTGTGATTGTGTGGCTGTGAGGTGTGGTGACGTGATTGCGTATTGAGTTCGCGTGCCAAGAATGCGTGATTGGGTGGCGTGTTCGTGTGATGAGAATGTGAAATTGTGAAATGTATATGTGAGGTGTGTATGTTTGGCCGTGCGTTTGTTGGCCATGTATATGTGTGGTTTGAGTGGAACGAGGAGATGGAAATGTGGAATTGGTTGGAAAAGATCCGTCCTGAGGCGTGTACGTTTACTCGGGATGATGCCGTCCTTGACGAGGTGACGATGCCCGGCCCGACGGGGTGTCAATGCTTGACGAGGTCAGAAGACCGTTGGCCTGATGTGTTTTATGCGGGCACGGTAATTAAGTAAAGGGAGAGGTAGGATTCCGTCCTGAGGCGTGCTCGTTTACACGAGATGATGCCATCCCTGACGAGGTGACGATGCCCAGCCCGATAGGGTGACGATGCCTGACGATGTCAAAAAACCGTTGGCCTGATGCGTTTTATGCGGGCGCGGTAGTGGTGGAAGAGTTGAGAATGAGCGGGAATTGGCTTGAGGTGCGAGGCTTGAGAAAGTAATGTGTGGTGTGAGTTGGTGTGCGAGTGTGTTTGTATCGCGTGGTGTGATGCTCGATTATGGGGTAAAAACTGCTAGGCATGGTATGGGACGTGCCCAAGTAGGTTTTGCTCTATAATCAAGGCACGCGCGCGGCTGTGATGTATTTCTGTAGCATACTGGTTGTGTGGTTGACTAACGTGCAGGGACGTGCATGAGGAATTCCAGGTAGGGTCGTGTGTGGTTATTAGTTTGATTGATTGTCGTGTGATATGCGTATTTTCGTCTGGCGGTACGTAAGTGCCTACGTGGGGTTTGGGGTTGTACACTTATTGAGATTCGTCTCATAGTTGCATAATCCACAATTTCAGACCCCCAGCCATAAACCCAGGAAGTCTGCCTCCTCTTTTTGGAGTTTGAGGAGTTGCCTTTGGTGCCTAGTGGAGCTGTAGGTGAGTTTCCGGAGGTTCAAGCCAGAGATTCAGAAGCAGAATGGAAGAGGGCAATCCTTAGGTTTTTCCCTAGGGTGTTTTAGGGGTTGTGTTAATCGGGTTGACCCATAGGGAAGTTAAGTCAACCAGACCCTGATCTTTTGTTATAACGGTGACGGAGGACATTCGTCTGTATATGTCTGTAATATAATGTTCGTATATTTGGTGCTGTATGAATATGTTGCTATTGGTGTTCTACCCCGTTGTTGTCATCTTTCTGTCCGGGGTTTTTATATCCGCTTCCGCATGTGGCTCTGATGTTTGGGTTGGGTCGACGACATTCCTAAGACGTCACATCATTTTGACTGGAGCAGGGGATGTCGCGAGCTCGTTGGGGTTCGGGGTGTGACATACACGGCTGGACTAGTGTTGCCACTGGGTATGGCAAAGACTAGCTTGGGTGTAATGACCCTTTTAAGGAGTCCCTTTTGTGTAGTGAAGTTAGGCTACTCAACCACCGCCCCTTTTAGTTGAACGTGGGTATTATGTTAGTGGCTCAGCATTTGATTGTGTATTTGTCAATGTTGTAAGCTTATACCAAGTGTTTGAAATGCAATTGTTGATATGTGCAAACGCTTTCCTTACTATCCCTATGGTATCGTTTATTGTCTGGGATGTTCGTATTTTGCTTCCGCTTGCGTATGTCATTGGGTGTTTCGTGTAGGTCGGCATCGCGTCCCGAAACGTTGCGTTCAATAAAACCTTCGAGGGGTGTCGCGAGACAGCGTCTGTACACAGTTATGACCTATGTTCTTGTTTTACAGATTGATCAAAGCACCACCACGCTCGGCGTAGCCGCCATCCTCGTGGTTGTGCCCGCTGCCAACCACCCCTTCCCATAATCACCATACACTAGCGATTCAAATTCGGAAATTATCCATGAAATTAGGTAAAATTTTCATCCGATATTCTTATAATATTCGATTTTCTAATTTTTTGGTGTTTGAATATTTCGTGATATCTTTGATGGATTGTTAGATATCTTAGGGATAATGTGTGTGATATCTGCAATATTTAAAAGATCCAAAGTTATTTGTTTTTCCTAATTTAGCAACATACCCGGACGACTATTTGACCTTGTCCCTAAGGTACAATACGCAGTAGGATGAAAGATTATTATCTTATCTATAACTATTTGGATACGATAATATATCTTATTTACTTTCTAAATTCAAACGGTCGGCTCTCCATCGATATCTGTGACCCTATGGATATGATTGTTAGCCTGAGTCATTTTCCTAATTTGAACATGATAAATGGATTTTGCGGATCACATGGGTGGTTGGTGTGTGATTGCTATCTTTGTTTAATTTATTTCCCCTTTAAAATGAAAATCGAAAAATGTTAGTTAGAATTTAAATTAGAAATTTTGCATGTTTAGGAAATCCTGAATATATCTATAAGATAGGATAATTGCTTGATTTAAATTGGGATTTAGGGTAGTTTACTTCCTAGTTTGAATTAGGGATTATTCTGGTCTTAATAAATTATTTAGGATATTTAATTATTTCAAATTTTCATAAAAAAATGTAAAAAAGGGGTCATTTTAGGGTAAGTTAGAGTGTCTTTATAGAATAGATTGCATATTATTGTAGATGCTTTTTATTATTCCGAGTTTTAATGAAAAATACCAAAAATATATTGTTCGTCATTAGAAATAGGTCATATCGTCCCATGGCATATAGTTTGCATGCTAGGTTTGATTAATCGCATGTCATATTTCGCACATTATTGCACTTAGGTTAGTTTCATTAAATAAAGAGAAAACCCTAAAGGGATTAAAGTGCTTGTTAATTAGAAATCATAATATGACTGTCTGTGTGATTTTCTAGCCAACAATGCAGATGTTTGCGTTGTTAAAAGGTAAGTTATTCTCCTAAACTAGTAATTTATTTATTGCTTTCTAGGTGTTAAATTGGTGGATTGTGCACTCGCATGGTCACCTCGCATGTTAGTAAATACGTAATAAAATGGATCCAGACTTTCTGCTCAAACATTTTTTTAAAAAGAAAAGATATCAAAAGGGCGTTAGACTAGGTCTAGTGTAACATCCCGAATTTTGACTCAATTTCCGGAAATCAATAAAACGAATTATTTGTTATTTCATTTCGTAAGTCTCGCCCGGAGCTGATCACTCTTGGGATACTGACCGGATGGGAATGACTAACTAGGATAACGGTACGTGGACCAAGGACCCGATCGCGAACTGGACATCAATTTCGAGAAACGGCGAGGAAATATTTTGGGCCAAGTAGATCGATCTTCGGAAGGCAACGGACTCGGTCCGACCGAGGCCAACGATGTACGATCGGATAGCAGGTGATTCTGCATGACCGAAAGTGCACGTGGTCGACCGGTCCCGAACTTAACCCGAACGATCGTTATCTTCGGAACTAGCGATAATTCCTCTCGTTCTCCCGGTAATCGAGGTCGTCACGACTCGGATAACCTTAGGTCGATACGCGTAACCCCTAAATAGTCGCCCGTTAGTATGAGATTCAGAAATTGAAATTTAACTAGTTGAATCGTGAAATTTGATCCGGACTTCGAGGTTGATTTTCGAGGGTTTACTGGTTTAGTTTCGCAAGGACGACGTCAATTTGGGTTGGCCATTTATATAGGGGTCTAGTCTGGTCGAAAAATGGAAATTCGGCCCGGAATCGGACAAAAGACGACTTTGCCCCTAAGCCTAATATAGTGTTCCGAATTTGAGGTTTTAGTGGAGATTTATTAATTGGTTTTTAAGTGGATAATGGGACTAGAGTTAGTGGAGTTAGCATTTACTTTGTTGCCCTTCAATTATTGGTGGAGAGTAGTTTCTAGCCATTAGATTTAGGGGTAGTTTGTCTTGGACCCTTAGATTGTAACACTTGTCACCTACCCTACCAACCACTCCACTATAAACCCATTATCTCTTCTCTCTCTCCTCATTCTAGCTTTCTCTTCAAGCCAAGTCTCTCTTCTCTCTCTCTCTTCTCCCTCTCTTCCTCTTGATTTCGCCGGCCACTCCCCCTCCTTGCCGTCCACTTCGCCGCCCGCCGTGGCCGTCCCGCCGCCGCCTCACCATCCCGTCACCGCCACTTCCTCTCTCTCTCCCTTTCGCCGTCTCTCTCTCTCTTCCCGTGCTCCCTCTTCCCTCTTGGCCGTGGGGTTGCCGTTCACCTCACCGCCCGTTCGCCGCCGTTCCACCGCACGGAGAGCCATCTTCCGCCGTCCCTCACGCCTAGCCGCCACCTTGCCGACCCTTCCTCTCTCTCTCCTTGGCCGTTTGGAGGCCGATCAGCCGTGAGCCGCCGCTTGGAGGCCGCCACCGTCTGTGAGCCACCCAAGCCGTAGCCGCCGTCCACCGCCGTTCCTCGGGAATCCGCCGCCGGCTTACCGTTCACCGGTAGTTGGCCGCCGTTCCCCGTCGTCCCGAACCAAGTTTGAGTGAGTATTACCCCCTAAACCCTAATTAGGACGATTATGCCCTCTAGATCGGGATTAGGAGTTTTAGTGGTTAATTAGTATGTTTGATGTTGGTGATAGATTATGGTTTGATCGGAAGTTATTGGGAGAATGTTGATTGGTTGTTTGAGGAATAATGGAAGTGAATTTGAGGATGAAACAAGGATTAGTGGTGGCTGTCCATGTGGCCAATCAAGGGATTAAGAATTGATTCGTTGTCGGATTAACTTGATTGAGGTGTTAGGATGGCCCGGGTGATTGATCAATTGGTTAGCATGCTTGAATTGGTTGATTTATATGCTATGAAAGTCAATTAGACCTTGCCACATCGCTTGATCGTGTGATCGAAATGTGCGGAGTGTGACTTGGGCAAATGAGTATGTTTTAATGTGATGAGTTTGAACTTATTGAATTGTGGATTGGTGCTCATATTTATACCGCATATTGCCCGAGCATGAGCATTCATGGCTGCGCATTACGTGTGTGCCGAGTGTGAGGCATGTGAAGAAATTGTGCGAGAATGCGGGTCTGCCATGAGCATGTGATCACGTGTAATTGCCCGTTGCGTTTGTCGCCGGGTTCAGATAAAAATTTGAGGCATGTGTGCCGTGTGATCACTTAAGGCCTTCGGGTCGGTTCCGTCTTCATGCACTTTGGAGCAAGACGATGCCCGGTGTGTCCGGATGACGACCAGTCCTTTGGGTCGTGGCCTTCGGGTCGATTTCGTCTTCATGCACTTTGGAGCAAGACGATGCCCGGTGTATCCGGATGACGACCAGTCTCATGTAGGCTTGGATCGTAGGAGATCGGTGTTGCGCCTGATGCGTTTAACGAGGGCTAGAGACACTGGGCCGGGGGCGTTTTTACGCTGGCCACGAAGTGTTGTTATTGGGCCAGAGGCCGGGCTAGTGAGCCGTGGAAAAATAAGATAATGAGTAAATTGTTAAGTATTAGATTATGTGGTGAAATTGCTGGGCATGGTATGGGACGTGTCTGAGCGGTTCCATCTTATAATCCAAATACGCGCGCATGTACTACATCGATGCATTGGCACGCATAAGAGCGCATGGACAGTTGTGATCGCTTGTGATACTCGGTGATGAGTGTGTGATCTAGCATTTGAGAGCCTGAGCATGCGTATGACGCAAGTGTGGATTTGCATGCCGAGGATGTGATTGATCATTATATTAAATTGCCTAACCCGCAGGGTCGACGGTAAGTACGATCTGGGCCCGAGGGCCTAGGTCAGTGATTGTTGCTTGATTTTGTTTTGTTCTCGTCAGGAGGTGCATGTTAGCCTAGTTTAGGTTTAGTGGGTTTTTACTTGCTGAGATTCGTCTCACGGTTGAAAAACCCAACCTTTCAGACCCCAGACCTTGACGATGCCGCAGGAGCCGGAGGCGCCGGTGCGACATGGGATCCCTCAACATTTGGAGCATACCATGTCGGTTCACCCCATAGGGAATGGGGAGATGTTTTTGAGACACTATACCCTTGTCGTAGTAGATGTAGGGACCACCCATTATGAGATGCACGAGTATGTAGCTTGGTGCTTTCGAGACCGGTTCGGGGAGGAGTATGGACCCCTTCGTTCCATGGACGTTCCGTTTACCGGAGAGGGTCAGTTAGACCCTCAGTGTCCCAATGGGGACATAGTCGATCCCGGTTCGGACATGGAGGTGAGTTGGGAGATCGACGAGGGACCTCAGTTAGTAGAGGAGGATGAGGAGCTAGGAGGAGTCGACTTTGAGCCTGAGATCGTTGATCCGACCCCGGAGCTGATGGATGTGGAGTTCGAGCAGCCGATGGAGGTTGATGAGGACCCGGAGATGGAGACCGAGTCCGAGGCAGCCAGTTCAGACGATGACCAGGAGTTTTCCGAGAGTTCGTCGGAGGCGTCGGGTTCCGATCCCGACTGGGAGCCCTAGGATAGACTCCCCCCTAGTAGACCGAGGACTGACACTTTTTGGGATTTAGTCCTCCTTAGCCACCTCTCCCTTTTTGACTAGTGTGGTGGCCGTGGCCCGCTTTTGCTGTTTGTATCTTGGGTCTGTGTATTTGGTTTGTAAATGGATATTGTAAAAGCTTTTGCATATATATAAAAGTGTATATTTTGTAATCAGTAGTTTCTGTCGTGCTACTCTTGTTCTCATATTGTTTTATGTCTGGGTACTATTATTACTGTTTTGCTTCCGCTTGTGTATGATCTCTGTGTTGGGTGTTGGGTCGGCGACGCTTCCTGGGACGTCGCACTCATAACGACCAAGAGGAGGGATGTGGCGCGTCGCGGAGGGCGCGGGACGTGACATCTAGCGTAACCAAGCCCTCAAATTTAAAATCTTTGGTTCGTGAGAATAAAATATATCTCCCCATATTTTATTTGGGTTTATAATCGACCCATTGCAAAAATAGATTAGTGGCAACTCCAGCATAAAAATATTTGTATATTAAGAACTTAAACTCTAAGTCGCGAATTGATAGGGCTTGAGGGCCCAAATTAGGTTTAAATTTAATAATTCATTAACCGAGCTCCTAGGTGGTGCCACACTGAGGTTAGGTCACGACAAGGATCATCTCAACTCTACTCCCACTAGCACTGTTGTGTGATGGTGGTGACGGACTCTCTTAAATGAATCGTTGAACAAGCATCAACATATCAATTATGAGAAGCCCATCAAAATTAAGTCAACTAGAAGAATTGGGAACGTTTATTGCAATAAAATTTTTAAGGTGGGAACAATTATCATAAGATACTTGATACCTATCAACTAAAGACCTTTGTCTAGAATGATGCATATGAATATGGGAAAATTGCACCACAAGTCTTAAAATTTATTTACAGAGTGCAATTAATTCCTAAAACTTTTAATTAATTATATCAAGCCCTAAACCTTTACCAAAAAAGTCCAAGTCAAGTCCTAAACCTTTCTATTGATTTAATTAAGTTGTCAACTTTTAGCAAAAATGCAATTAAGTCTTCAAATTATGTTCAAAAGTGCAATTGAAAACTCTTTTGAATGACACGTATGCAACTTTAGGTATCCTCCATCAAAAGAACTTGATTTTGACTTTTTAAAGAAGAATTAAGACTTGATTGAACCAATTGCATTTAGACACAAAGTTTAGGACTTTCTGTGCAATTTTCCCAAGTAAATATGGTGGATGTGATGTATGCACGTGGAAATCAAAGTGTTAGAGATCATTCTTAGCTATGGCATTGCGATTGAAATGGCAATGGATTAGCCGGTTGATTTGTTGATGTCAAAAGGCTCAAAGATTGCCCCGTAAGTGGCCTCTTCTTGGGATACACATAATGACACAAGATACCACATCGTTGATCTTCACAAAATTAATATGATACATGGAAGATTATAGAGCCAGACCGTTGTGAACTAGGAAAGATAGGTGTGAAAGGTGTTGGGAAAACTTCCTATAACGCTATGAGGATGACAAAATAATCAAAGAATATTAACGTATGCATCATTGGTGGATCACCAGTTAACTGGTGCATAATTAATATGCAAATTGTGTCCCAACAGATTCGTCAAAGCGAGGAATGCTATTCATCTATTAAGTGTGAACTAGGTATTGAGTGTCAATGTGTCTAAAAACTAGATGGACCTGAGTAGAAGGTGAATAATTCAATAAAATGGGAAGTTCATGAGGACTTGGATAGACGAAAAAAACTGAACAGCTAAGTAGAAGCAAAATAGTCAATAAGCTTGGAAAGACCAGAGAATAGTAGGTGAAGAGTCGTATTTAAGCAAGCGTGAGAAGACTCGAAATATCACCGGCAAAAGTAGCTCCTACTATCAACGAAGTGGAAGACATGACTTGCTTCTACTACCTAGATAAGATGACCTGGACATCCTTTGAATTTGTTCAATATTCAATTCGGGTCCATCCTTTAACAAGAGAAATAACGGGAGAGGTGGACTAATAACTTCTTTCACACAGTTTTGAAGATATTTTTTATTTGGCATGAGATTCCCCGTGGAAGTTATGCATAATCAAATAAAAGATGCAATGAGTTACACTATCTCGAAGTTTTGCCGAATCAAACATCTTTGAACAGGAGAAATAATGGGAGAAGTTGACTAACAGCTTTTTTCGCTTACTTTTCTAGTAATTTCTTAATTGTCAAGATATTCCCCTTGGAAAGTTACGCAAAATCCAAAAATAGATGACCCGAAAAAAGTGCTAGAGCATTGAGTTACAATATCTCGAAATTTTGCCCAATCAAATATCTTTGAACAGAAGAAATAACGTCAGAGGTGAACTAATAGCTTTTTTTGCACAGTTTTCAAGAGGTTAATAACTATTTTTAAGGTATTGAGTCCATTGAAGCCCAAAGAAAAATCAGAGCAGCTTTACCTTTTTTCATGCAAACACATGGAGAGTCAAACATCTGACCGAGGTAGACCCCAATTTAGGTAACCTCATTTTTGCCTAGCGATAGTAGATTATGTGTGTCACCACCTGAAATTTCCATATAATTTAAACCTCGAATGAAATGTAGTTTAGCCTTGAATGATGTACATAATTGTACATAATCAAAACTCCTAGGACAAATATATGCCTTCACTTCCGCTGCACACTTTAATCCGGCTCTTAAAGATATCATTTCAATCATTTAACCATGTATTCAAACACATTCAAATTTCTCATCACTTTTCCTTTTTACTAATAAGGACATCAACCTACTCTAAATAACACGTATTCACTTACATTTTCCAAACATATTATTTCAAATCATTTAAGACATTTTATCGTGTGTCATACATAAATTACTATAATTATAGATGCAATAAAATAAATGTCGTGAGTTACGTACATTCAACACTCTAGGCTACGTTTGGTAGTCGGAATAAAATTTGGATATGATAGATTTTATCCTATCACGTGTTTGGTGCCTACCCAAGACAAGATAAAGTCGGACAAAGAAGGGACACAGTCGGGATAAAATTGTCTCATGAGGGAGGTAGGATAAAGGTGGATAGAATTTCTAATATTCATAAAATGAAAGTTATTTTTCTCGAATAACAAACTTGTTAAATTAATAAGATTAAAATAATATTTGAACTTTAGTATTAAAAATTCAAAATAATAATAAATTAACAATAAATTCGTTTTTATTTTTATTTATATATTCAAATTTCTTTCTATCTCATGATATAAATTTCATATATATTTATATAAATACATTTAGTATTTATATTAATTACATATTTAGGTATAATTGTATAGTTTACTATTTAATAAAAATTTATTAGAGAATGATGGAAGGGGAAAAAAGAAACAAAAAATAAATAATTAAAAAAGAGAGGAAAAAATAATTAAAAATTAAGTAAATAAAAATTAAGTAGATAAGAGTGTCATGAGAAATTTTTATCATCTCTGTTCAGGTTTATTTAGTTTTTTTCAAGTTTATTTACACTGATGTGACGTTCATTGCAAAGAATGGATGTGATAATATGTGAATATATCCGGCTTTATTACTGTGATTTACCAAACAGTAGATAGGATATAACAAATCCTTTGGATTTCATATCATAATCTATTCAATCATATCCTAGTTAGAAATCCAAACGACCAAACGCAGCTCCAAGGTATACAAATGACCAAACAAATCTCATGATGTGCAAATACCACATAGTAGCTCACCAATATACAAAGGTGAGTATTATTCACTACTTGTTACTAGCCAGGACTCATCTCTACTAATGAGGCATCGCCATCACCAACACCAACACATGGGATATGAAATTATAAATACCTCTTTGCCACACCTCTCAACCCATCTATCGTGGGTATCCTCTACATTAGTGAGGATAGGCGCACCACTATGCATATGCATGATGATGGCTATCATATTATATTACATTATAGGCTACACAAGCTATATCATTTCGCGCATGAACCATAAGAATTTATTTCCTCTCAACTTTGTAGAGACTCGTCAATAGAGGGTAGAACATCTGTTTTTTCTAAGAGTCTTTTACACATGCTCATATGAGAGAGTTTGCTCACTAGCGAACAGGCCATGGCAAGTGTCTTCATCCCATGGCATCATTAACATACAAATCTTCATAATATTACAATTGCCATGTATATTTCAACCACCTTTGCAAATAACATCTGACCTCATGACCTTTTCTGTATCAACAATTGCAATCAAATGTCTATTTATAATCATTTGTAAAATCACTCATAATCAATCATCATTCTAAACATATCATCATCATGTGCAAATCATTGGTAAAGAAAAATGTCAAGTGTTTTTCAATAATCACATTTACGAATAATAACACACTAATTGCTTGGCATTTTCCGTATAAACAGTGGTAATCAAACAAATATGTGCACTTCAACATATAAATCTCCGTCCTCTAAACACCATGTCATCATCATTTAATATAGAACTCATGCAATTTCGCAAATCATTGGGATGAAAAGTCCTTAGACAATCAACATTTCCATACTTTAAGTAATTTATTTAATTGCTATTTCTAAGACCACGCCTTGATTGAGTTCACCTTAATCATAAAAATTAAAACTAATTTCCTATAATTCTTGATATCCACAATTACATAATTGCTCCAATAAAATTTCTCACTTCACAATTTTTACCCCTAATTTTCAATCAACACTTAATCAAGCCATATTAATTAAACTAAATACCAAAGGCCATTCATTTGTTATCTAAAACATATGACTATTTTATTTGCACTATAAACATGCCACAGAACTATTAAATTACCAAAAAGCCCACTTTTAAAATAATTGTGCAATTAAGTCCAAATTTGAGTAGTTAGATAAGTTGTTTAAGTTAAGCAATTATTTCTAAAAATAACTTAACTACCTAATATTATGAGCTTTCTAATGCTATGAATAGCCCCCATGAATGTAACAGCCTGAATTTCGATGTAATTCCGGGATCAATAAAACTGATGTTATTTCGCATTTCATTTTAGTAAGTCTCGCCCAGAGTTGATCACTCTTGGGATACTAACCAATGGGGTATGGCTAACTAGAAAACAGTACGTAGACCAGGGACCCTATCGTGAAACGGATACTGATTACGAGAGACGCTGAGGAAATATTTTGGTCCAACGTGGGCCGATCTTAGGAAAGAGGAATGGATTGGGTTTGGCCAAGGCCAACGATGTACAATAGGGACGCAGGTGATTCTGCCAAACCGAAATTACACGTGCCCAACCAGTCCTGAACTTGAACCGAACGATCGTAACCTCTGGAACTAGTGATAATTTCTCACTCTCTCAATGATCGAAGCCATCATGATATGGATAACCCTAGGTCGATACGCGTAACCTCTAAACAGCCACCCGTTAGTGAGAGACTATGAAATTGAAGATTTAGCGAGTTTCATTCACGAAATTGGGCCCGGATGTCAATGTCGATTTTCAAGGGCTTAAGAGACTATTATTGGAAATCCAATGCCACATTATGTTGGCCACGCATATGGAGGGTTGATATGTGCGAAAATTGGAATTTCGCCCCTGGGCCGGAAAATGACGGTTTTGCCCCTGGGCTAATTTTGGGTCCGAATTTTTGGGAAATTAATTGGGATATTTCAGAGTGCTTATCAGCTCAATTATTAGGGCCATTGACCTTTTTGCCCTTAGTTTTTGGATAAGATTTAATTAGGGCTGTTAGATTAGGGGTATTTTAATCTTTTAGCCCGGATCGGCGACACGTGGCGCCCCTAGGCCACTATATTTGACTGTTTTGACCAGCCTTGTTCTCTCTCCTCCCTCACTTGCTTGGCCAGCCACCAAAACAGCCCCCTCTCCCAAAAATTTTCTCTTCCTCCGCCGGTTTTTGTTTCCCCGCCGCACGTTGGAGCTCGCCGGAGCATCGCCGCCGGTCACCGTGCTTCGCTGTCGACCACCACAACCTCCCACCTCAGCCACAGTCCCAACCGACCCCTTTCCCTCTCTTTTCCCCTCTCTTTCTTTCTCTTTTTCTTTCCCTAGCTAGCACCGCCATTGCGTTGGAGCCCCGCCGCCGCCATGCCGGAGCTCAAACGGCCAAGCTGCTGCTGCTGTGACCTCCAGCCCGCCTGTACGTTGTCGCCCGTCATTGTCCGTACAGTGATCGTACGGTCCGTACAGTGTTCGTACAGAACACTGTTCACCACGTCCGTACGGTCTCCGCGCCGACCACCGGCGTTTCTCCGGCCACCGTTTCCAGCCGTCCGTACAGTGTCCGTATGAGGGGGGGTTACTGTTCATCGTCCATACGGTGGGCACTGTTCATTGCCGTGTCCGTATGCCGTCGACCACTGTCCGTACCTCCGTCGCCGGGAATTTCGCCGCTGGTTTCACTGTTCATCAGTGATCGGCCGCCATTCCCTGTCGTCGTGACCCCATATTAAGTGAATAAAATTGCTAAACCCGGATTAGGACTGATAGTGCGATTTTCTAGACTGGTTTAGGAATGCTAGTACTGGTAGGAAAAGTTAGTGTGCTGATTGATGGGAATTGTTATCGGGAAAAATTTAGTAAGCCAATGAGAACGTTATTGGGGAATAATTGGAATAAAGGGCTAAGTTAGGAATACATTGGTGGAATTGCCGGGTATGCCCAAGTTGACTGATTGTATGGCGATTGTGCTTAATGGTGATTGATTTCGCATTGCCACGTTGTATGTTGGGTGTCCGAATTTTATCGATGCTCGTGGTATATTGCATTGCATAACATGGACACGCATTTTATGTGCCAAGAGTGAGGCATATGGCAAAGTGTGCGAGAATGTGTCTGCCATGAGCGAGTGATCACTTAAAATACCCTGTAACGTTTCACGCTGAGTTCAGATAATAATGAGTTGTATGATCACCTAATGACCTTTGGGTCATGACCTACGGGTCAATACCGTCCTTATGCACTTTGGAGCAGGACGATGCTCGGTACATCCGGAAGGCGACCATCCTCATGCACTTTGAAGCAGACTTTGGTTCGCAAGGAGATCAGTGTTGCGCCTCATGCACTTTGTAGCAAGCTAAAGACACTAGGCCAGATCGGTTGCTGCGCCTCATGCACTTTGGAGCAGGCTAGACGCACCGGGCCGTGAAAAAGTGATGACTCGAGTCGTAATAATAATAAATTGGGCAAGTGTACTAGTGTGGGCCAGTGGGTCGGAGAAATGCGCATGACATGTTGACGACATTTGCATACATGATCATGCATTTACCAGCATGCAAGTGTGTGAAACTCAGTACTTGAGCATGTGCTGTGATTTTTATATTATACTGTCTAACCTGCAAGGTCGGAGATTTGTGTGAATATTGTGTATTGTGATTTTGAATGCTTATTTTGGGGTCAGGAGATTGCATGCTAGCCTAGCCTAGGTTTAGGGATTGAACTTATTGAGATTCGTCTCACGGTGGTTTAAACCGAAACTTTTCAGACCCCCAGCTGTGATGATGCAGAAACCACCGCCACTTTTTGGGATCCCTATGCAGATCCGCCAGTATACTAGTACCTACCCCTCAGGAAATGGGGAGGCCTTTGTGAGATACCGATCTGTAGTATACATAGACGTAGGCGAGTATTACTACCAGGTGTAGGAGTACGTGGTATGGTGCCACCGAGATGCTAATGGTAATGAAGGAGAACCCCTCAGGACTTTTGATGCTCCGGTTGATGAGACTGGGTTGTTGCAGCCGATTATAGCTAGCGGAGAAGTGATCGACGCCGAGGCCACGCCATAGTGAATAAGGCAGTATGGAGAAGTGGACGAGGAGCCCAATGTAGTAACTGAGGACCCCGAGCCGATGGATGAGGCAGAGGATGAAGAGCCCGAGGCAATGGAATAAGATGTAGAGGAGGATGGAGAGGTGGCAGAGTTGGGATCATATGAGGAAGGGTTCGAGCTTTACCTCGATCCGGAGCTAGAGCTGGACTCCGAGGATGATGGAGCAAAGGCCATGGATTTAGAGGAATCAGATCCTAGCGAGGAGGCCTCCGAGGAGTCATCGGATGGTTCTGCTGAGTCGTCCGACCCGGATTGGCAACCCTAGGACTACCCTCTCCCTGACAGTAGCTAGTACCGAGGGCCGCTACTTTTTGGACTGTAGCCCTCTTTCTAGGTTTAGCCTGACCACCTGAGCCACGTATCCCTTTTTGACTAGGCGGCTGTTGACCGGTTGTAGTCCTTTTTGCTATAATTGTATGTATTGTTTAAATAGTTTTTAATAGTAATATAAATGTGTAATTATCTTCTGTATTGATGCATGGCTATTTGTGGCTCATACTGTAGTGTCCGGGTCTGTTTATTTGTTGCTTCCGCTTGTGCTTGATCTCTGTTTGGATGTGGGTCGGTGATGCTTCCTGGGACGTCGCAGTTATCGACCAAGGTAGGGATGTTGCGTACCGTGGGGTTCAAAGCGTGACAATGAATTTCCAATTTTTGCAAATTAGTCCCTTAACCGGGTGAAATTACAAATACAAATTAGCCTTAAAGCTTCAAAACTAGTTATTCTGAACATGTTTGATTCCCTTTAATTAATCTAACTTGATAACCCACTACTTAACACTTAAAACAATAAAATATCATTGTTAAAAGAGCCCTCTCCACTTTTCAAATCTACAAATTTGCACCTAGATGTGTCAAAAGTTACTAAAATGTGCCTTTTGGTCTAATTTTACCATTTTCCCACTTTTTACTATACAAGCTGCAACATAACATTTTGGGTCGCCAGCCCTACCTCTTCCTAATGTCACTCAACATCTTGGTGGGGAACTTCGTGATCCTTATCAGAGCCCGATGCCTCCTCCCCAAAAAAGATGATCCCACGAAGGCAGCAACTGGGGCGACAGAGCTCCTTGACCGCATCACTCGGAACGTGTTGGACCAGAGGAGCTGCCCACTCGCGAACCGAATCTGTATTTCATCTCGGCGGAAGCTATTGAGGTGGTTGAATGAGTTAGAGCATAGCAGTAGGGAATCAACCAGTATTCGCACTTGTCGAAGGGGATGGTTTCACCACCGAAGAGGAAGGCATCGACGGTGGAGATGGCGGGACCGGCGGAGAACTTGAACTCTGGGACGTCTCAAAGCGGCAAAGTCGAAGCGGAGCAGAATCTGTTGGGTTGGCCGATGGGGGTGAAAGGGAGGTTGCAGAAGGAGAGGGCATCCTTGTTGGAATTATGGGGAAGAGGGGTGTCTAGCATCGATGGTGAATTGTGGAAGGATGAGTAGTTTTCACGACTTCCATGGTTTAGATTTAATTTTGCAAATCAAGCATTAATTTGGATAATATTTACGTGAATCCATGTTATATCTAGACGTCAACAAACATTAGATAGGATATACAAAATCCTATTATTTCCTTATCTTATCCGACATTATACTATCCAGCAAAAATATCTGAACGACTAAACGGAACCCAAGTATAATCTTTGTAAAGGTCCTTTTAATCAATCACAGAGATCAACATACTTTAGTTTTATCTTTACTTTTTTGCAATTTTTTTCCCCATCTTTCAATTCCCGTACTTAGTCATAATTTCATATATCTTCGTTGTCAATTAAATTCCAACATTGTATCTTTATCATCACACTTTGTCTTCAATTAAATTCCGGGAAAGTGTTTTGTAATTCGTAGTCAATTAAATTCTGATGAAGCATATCTGTTCCATGTGATTTATTGAAACTCCTATCTAAAATTGCTAGAGACCTTATCTCCCATTAATAAAATCGAAGAACCAATTTCGATTAAAGGTATTTCGTTGATTGGGACCATTTTTGGCAAAACATCTTTTTGGCACGCCCAGTGAGACAATTGTGGTTCAATATGAGGAAATTCAATGCCTAGAGCAAAGAATCATCCAAAGCTTGATAACGCTATAGGTAACGATCCCAATGCCAATGACAAGTTTGTGCACTCCAGATTTTTAGTCGTTAACTAAATGACAGATGTGACATTCTGAAATTTCACCCACTTGGGATTTATGAAATGGATTATTTTATGAATGTGCTTGTAGTTAGATTTCGTCCGGAACTGATCATTCATGGGATACTAACCGTTAGGGAAAGGCTAATTAGGGATTTAAATTCGTGCGACCAAAGAAACTCGATTGTGAACCGATTTTCGACTATAAAAATTGTCGATGTGACATTTTGAGCCAATGTAGGCCGATCCAAGGATAGTTAGGGATAAGCCGCTATCATACGAGTGGATCACGGGTAATTTCGTTTGACCACGAGATGAATTGGCGGATGACCCTAAACCTATACCGAACGATCGCGCCTATCGGAACTAGCGATTGATCCTTGCGATTACATGATAACTAAGGTCGTCACGATTCGAGTGAACTTACACGTGGCTTGATTTAGTATCAGTCACGGGTCGAATATGCGAAGTTCCCAAAAACCACCCGTTAGTCTAAGATATGCTCACGTTGCGTTATTTAAAGTTTAGTCATTTATTAGAGATCGAGTTGGGCATTGGAAATTTAGAAAGTCATGACATGACACTTGGACGATGTTGTTATTAGCATGATTAGCCTTAGAATTATCCCGATCCTTCAGAAAAATTGAATTTCGGCGAGAGATGGTAAATGACTGTTTTACCCCTAGGAGTTTGTTAAAGCCAAGTGTAAATGGAGAAGGGCATTTTGGTCATTTCACCCTAACTTTAGAAATGACAATTTTTGGACAATTTTGCCCTTGGATTTTTGTGAAATTCCATTTTACCCTTAGATATTTTTGGAAAAGATTTGATCTCAGTCGTCGATCTCAAGATAGGGATAAATCTCGGCCGTCGATTGAAAGGTAGAGAAAGGGCAAGATGGTCATTTTACATAAAGGGGTTTAATTATTGGTTTTTAAGGCCAATTCTCTCTCTGCCCCTCTCATTTCTCTCCTCTCTCTCGGCCAACTCTCTCTCTTTCCCCTTTCCCATACCGATTGACCGCCTCTTCCCCTTGGCCGCGCCACCGCTGCTTCAGCCACTGTCAGTCCGCCCCGTCGCCATTGTCTCATCGAGCCACACCACCACCCTCACCCTCTAACCCTCTCCCTCTCGGCAATCTCTCTCCCTCACCGTTGCCATGAATAGTCAGCCGAGCCGAGCCACCGCCGCCGTCCCTGATCGCCACCGTCGCCGAGCGCCGCCGTAGCCGCTGCATTCCAGCCGCCTAATCAACCTTGGATAGGTTGATCTTGCTTGGGAATTTCCAAGTAAGTTACAATCTAAGTCCTAGTTAGGATATCGGGTATTAACGGACCTGTTTAGATGCGGTTTAGTGTAGTTTAGGGGTTGATTTGGATTAGGGGCCTTAGGAACGAAATCGAGATGTTTTGGTGGAAAATTAGAGGCCAATTAAGGGCTGGAAATGGTTGGTTTAGGTGCTGGAAAATTCTGTTTGGCGCGTAGGGAGGATAATTTGATGCGGCTCGTAATTGTGAGAAATTGTCGTGTAGTGCCGGAATTGCTGTGCCATGGTTTTTGAGTTGAAAAATGGCAATTTATGTGATGGTTGTATGTTTGTTATGTGGCTGAATTATGATGATCGGATTGGGTGCATTTGAATGCATTTGTTTAATGCCCGATTGTGTGCACGTGTGAGATTTGAGGCGTGCGATGTGCGTGTGATCACTAAAAGGCCCTGAGGCGTGTTTTCACGGGGTACAGATAAAATATGGCATGTGAGTATGTTCGTGTGATCACTAAATCCTTGAGGTGTGCTTATATGAGGAATTGAACCGGCCTGAGGTGTGTTTACGCGAGTCGTGATACGACTGTAAGATCGGGCCTGAGGCGTGTTTACGCAGGTCGCGATATGTAGGCCTGATGCGTGTTTACACGGGCTGAGGAAAGAAAGTGAGAATGTGATCGGGCCTGAGGCGCTTTTACGTGGATCGCGATATGTAGGCCTGATGCGTGTTTACGCAGACTGAGGAAAGAAAGTGAGAATGTGAGATCGGGCCTGAGACGTGTTTATGCGGGTCGCAATATGTAGGCCTGATGTGTGTTTACGCAGGCTGAGAATAGTGATTAAGAATGAGATGTGTGATGTGGCAAGTGAAAGTGTGATAGGACCTGAAGTGTGTTTACGCGGATCGTTGGCAAGTTAAAGAAAATGATGTGATGGTGTATGAATGAGTGTGAAATGTGGAGTTCGGAATTGTCATGTGTTCGACATGTGCTTATGGGCATGAGAATGGTTTGGAATGTGTATGTGGGTTGAAATTTGTGATTGTTAGACTAATGTGCAGGTTGTGTATACCAAAAGCCCAGGTAAGTACATTGTATGTAGGTTATGCGTATATTGCTTGATTTTGTGTCTAGACTTGTTTGGGGATACGTGGTAGCCTAGGTGGGGTATAGGCTGATAATTTATTGAGATTCGTCTTATGATTGTGTAACCAAACAATTTCAAAACCCCGGCCTAAGCAATGAACCTTCCACCGCCGCTGCCACAGCGTTTTGTGATTCCGATGCACACTGATCATAATGTTATAGAATACCAGATAGACGATAATTTGACCTGGATTAAGCATACTATGGTAGTTTGGGTAGACATAGAGCAACCTCTTTAGCAGGCCCACACCTATACCGCCTGGATGGATGAGTTTGGCCCCATCGGTGGTTTTAATGTTTCGTTTGATGAAGTAGGGGACTGGGATCCGTTAGCCATACCCCCTCCTGATGGTGAGATGACTAGCCTGGAAACTAGTCTAGTATAGTTCAGACATCAGCCTGCACCTGCAGTACTTGAACCTCCAATGGCTGAGCCTGATCCGGAGCCGAAGGAATCATAGGTAGGGTATGATCCTATGGAAGTGGATCTAGGTGTAATACCAGAGGAGGAACCCGGAGAAGAAGACCCCGAAGAAGAGCTGGAGTTAGAACTAAAAGAGGAACTTGAGGATAAGCCAGAGGATGAGCCAGAAAAGAAGTCTGATGAGGAGGAGCAGATTGAGGTTCCGCTAGAGTCGGGAGATGAGGATAATCCGATTGAGATCGAGGCTGATTCAGAGCCCTCCGAGGAGTAGGTGGTTCAGGGGGACTCAAACTCGGGTTCTGAGGAGTCGGACTCGGAGTGGATGCCATCTAGAGGGCGTAGAGGCTGGTTTAGGGGTTGAACAAAAGCCTTTTGAAGTATCTCGTTTTGGAATAGGGTATACCCAGGCTACTGATCCTTTTTGATATCGGTGGTATATAGTTTAGAAGTTCGGTGTGCATGTATATTATATGGATCATAAATGGCGGATGTTGTATAAGTTTGAATCATTAATGGATGTATATTCTTCCCTTTTACCCCTAGCTAATTTGTCTGGGTGTTTGTGATTTTCGCTGGTGCTTTATATCTCTGATATACTAATTTGGGTCAGCGACTTTCTAGGACGTCGCACTAATTCAACCGAGAATGAAGGATGTCGCGAGCTCGATAGGGTTCGGGGCATGACATCCCCGTTGAATTAGTATCAGAGTAAGGACAGCTCGATCTAAGTTGGTCGAAACCTGGAGTGATATGGAGTAGAGACCCTGGGGAAGTTGATTAGGGAGACTTTAGCAAGTCATTGGTGTGTATAGTGCTACGCAAATCTCCAGATTATTTGTTTTGATTGATGGGTGAATTGAGTGTTTTAATGGTTGAGTTGCAGGTGCATCTAGACCTGAGGTAAGTGCACAGACCTTATTGACTGTGATCTTGTGCTATTGTGATTGATTGCCTGCTAAGTGATTTATTATCGTAATTCACTGCCTAGGACTAGACTGGTTTAGTTGGTCTAGGTCTCTAATTCCTGTATGGAATTATAGTAGATAGGAGAGTGATAGAAGTGTAAAAATGAGTAGCCAAGGAAGAGGTGTAAGAAGAGGTACAGGAAGAGGTGCAGGAAGAGTAGTAAGAGGTCGAGGTGGTGCTCGAGCTAGAGCTGTAGAGGACCTCGGAGTTGATGCTAAAGTTGCAGAAGACCCTAGAGTCGATGGAATTTCAAGGGCACTCAAGGAAGTTGGGACTTTGATGGGCAGGCAGACTCAGGAGCAAGATGCCACTATTGCCCAAGCTGTTGAGGCTGCTGCAGCTGTTGCCATCAATAGCAACAATGAAAATCAAGGATAGGGGCAAGTGAATGTGAATAGACAAATGCATCAACTAGTTGAGCAGTTTTTGAAATTAAAGCCCCCTAAGTTCGTTGGTAGAGGCGATCTTGAGGTTGCATCGCTTTGGGTAGAGGAGTTGGAGAAAGTCTTTAAGGTATTAGGGTGCACCGAGGAAGAGAAAGTGACCTTGGCGGTGTACCAGCTCCAAGGAAATGTGAGTGATTGGTGGAAAGCCACCAGAGGAAGGGTGTTCCCTGTTGGTGCCGCCCAGACTTGGATGCTGTTTGTGGAAATCTTTAATAGTAAGTATTTTTCTAAGAGTGCCCAGGAATAGATATTGGCCAAGTTTATGAGACTTCGTCAGGGGCAGAGGACAGTGGATCAGTATGAGGCTGAATTCACTCGGTTGGCTAAGTTTGCCTCAAGGATGGTGGAGGACCCATTGGATAAAGCTCGGAGGTTCCGAGATGGTTTGAAGCCGGACCTTCGCAGCCTAATAATTTCATTGAATTTAAGGGATTATAACGAAATCTATGAGCGAGGTCAAGCGATTGAGCGTGACTTAGCGGATAGAGTCGTTACTTCTGGATCGAGATATGCTTCGGCTAGGGACAATCGTAGTCTTGGGAAAAGACCGATGTCGGGTAATCAACGTTTTATTCCTTCCGTTAAGAGGAACATCAGAAAGCCGAATCGTTATTAGGGTACGGTGTGCCAGTTGCGTAGTGGAAGACATAGGACTGGACCTTGTCCGAGTAGGAGTGTTATATGTTATAGATGTGGTGAAGTATTCCACCAAGTAAGGAACTGTCCCAATAATAGACAAGCTAGGTTGACTGTGCCACCACAACTGCCCCGAGTTGGAAATCAAGTTGAACTGCCCTTACCAACGAATCAAAATAGACCACTAGCTCAAGGACGAGTGTATGCGATAGCTAGGAGGAAGCTGAGAATGCACCAGACGTGGTCACAGGTACGGTCTCTCTCTATGATCATGCTGCATTTGCTTTATTCGATCTGCGGGCGACACATTCATTTGTGTCCGAGCAATTTGTTAGATTGACTGATATGGAGCCGCAATTGCTTGATGTAGTGTTATATGTGACCTCCCCATTGAATGATAAGGTGCTAGTCTCGTTAGGGTGTCCGAATTGCAAGATTATGATTGGTGATAGGGAGGAAAGAATAGATCTAGCGGTTTTAGTCATATATGACTTCGATGTGATAGTGGGCATGGATTGGTTAGTTAAGCAGATGGCTGTTATGGATTGTAGTAGCAGGGTGATCCAATTTAATCCAATTGGACATCCTAGATTTGAATTTGTAGGAAATCGAGGAGGAACCTCGATTCCCTAGATTTCGTCACTGGAAGTGACTAAGTTGCTAAACAAAGGATGTGAAGGATTTTTAGCGGTAGTGGTTGATTCCACAATGGAGGAACCAAGGCTAGAGGATATAGCCGTGGTGTGCAACTTTCTCGATGTTTTTCTTCAGGAATTGCCGGGATTGCCACCAGAAAGAGAAGTAGAATTGGTAATCGAGTTAGCCCTTAGGACTGAGCCAATCTCGAGGACACCTTATAGAATGTCGTTGTCAGAGTTAAAAGAGTTAAATGTGCAAATGCAAGAGTTATCGGACAAAAGATTTATTCGTCCATGTGCGTCTCCATAGGGAGCGCCAGTCTTATTTGTGAGAAAGAAGAATGGGTCACTGAGATTATGTATCGATTATCGGTAGTTAAACCAAGTGACGATTAAGAATAAATATCCCTTGCCGAGGATAGATGACCTGTTTGATCAGTTACAAGGGGTTTCGGTGTTTTCTAAAATTGATTTGAGAATAGCATATCATCGATTGAGGATTAGGAAGGAGGACATAGCGAAAACGGCATTTAGGACGAGATATAGACATTATGAATTTACAGTATTGCCGTTCGAATTAACAAACGCCCCTGCTGCCTTTATGGATTTAATGAATCGGGTGTTTGAGGAGTTCTTGTGTAACACCCCAAACCTCGAGGTCATTCACGTAACGTCCCGTTCATTATTATCACAAGCTGAAGCATTTCTCGGGATAATCACAATTAATTCACACAGCGGAAATAAGACAAACAGCATCATGAGCAAACCTTATGCTTACAAGATACGTAAACATATTTTATAAGCCAACTTAGCCGACTTTAACAAACATTATGGCTTGGGTTTCCTAAGCCCACTACTGCTTCTCGTTCCTCGCTTTCCCCGAACTCTAACATGGCTCAAACTCCCCCTTCGCCGCCATCCATTCGACCATCCTATGGACCTGAGAGGGAAAAATGGGGAATGAGTCGGGGAGACTCAGCAAGTGAAAACACTAATATCAAGCGAGGATATATCGATCGCCGTTAACATAAGTCGGCCCTTACCGCACCCGCATCACTGACAAATCAATAGCAAAGTTCAACCAGAGAACATCAAGTATGGCTATAACATGTGCACCTTGCCATTCAAGTCTCGATTCTATCTCAAAACAACATCAAGCATGAAACATGATCAAACCAAGGAAATGAACCAACTACGACCAACCAAACGACCGAGAAACGGTCCAAGCAAACCACGTCACAACGTATCTCAACATCCTTTCCCGGTATTAGGGAATTCACTTACACAACCAACCAAACTCGAATTAAAAGGGAGTCTTGGCAATTCTCGGACGATTCTCAGGCTTGAACACGAACACTCGGGCCTCGGACACGGCTTCCTCTATTTATAGAACTCCAAACTTGCTCACCAAGTTGCCAATCCAAGCTTGCCCAAGAAGCTAGATGGCCATTATGAAGGGTTTCAAAGTCAATTGTCATCATAGCATGCATTTAATGACATTAAATGCTCTTAATGAACTAAAATGATGAAGGGCCAAGGCTTATCTCAATCTCATTGGTCCTCTCTCTCTCTCTCTCTCTCCCTTCCTCTTGGCTGAATGGCCTTGCTCTATTTATAGAACCACAAAACTTGGGGCCAAAGTTTAGAATGAGGTCATGGCATATGTCATGTGTAGGATGAGGTCATTGCTTACCTCATATGACCATTAATTGCAAGACATCATGAGGAACCCCAAAGTCCAAGCAATCAATACAAGTCATGATGAAGGACCAATAAATGTGGCTTCTACAAGAAGATTCAGCCCATGACTTGGCTAAATTCGTTTTCCCCTGGTCCGACCTCCAATAAAAGTATAAAATATTTCATTTGAAAGCTCAGAATGTGTACTTTAAATCATCAGAAGACACCAAGTCGAAATTCCAACATTCTCATATAGAAAATGCTAAATCTTTGAAATCTGTCAAAACCGGACAGTTTTGTACTGTTCACGAAATCGGTCTTGAAATCATAGTAAATGAACTCTGAAAATTCTCAATTTTGAATATGTCATAAAAAAGACCTTAACAAACATTTTTCGTGAAGAACTCAAATTCAGAATCTTTCTGTAAACACCATTTTTAGTAGCTCAAAAACAGACTAAAAATAGTTCGCTGAAACAGGATTCTGGTTTCTCAAAGTAAGCTTTGTCCAGAATCCAAATCATCTCAGAAAATTCCCAAATTTACACACATTATAGAAAAGAACGTTCTAAACAACTTTTCTGAAGGAAACTTTTCCCAAATCAGCCCAGAAAAGCTTGTATAAAATCAAGAATGTGATAACATCACCGAAATACCCATTCTGGGTAGTTTTACACGGTCCAAAAATCAGTCCATCGTACCACTCAATTCAACTCCAAAAATTCTGAAATTAAAGTATGTAAAACTTCAAGATTTTTGGAACAACTTTCAAGAAGAAATCTTTTGGAAATTCGGATCACAAAAGTTTCCCCAAAAATAACAAAACAAAGGGGTATAAGGGATCCGAACTGGGTTTTCCAAAACAAGAGTAAAAATTTAGTTCAAATTGGAAAACTACCAAACTTAAACCATAGCCATTTCCCAGGGACTAAAATTGAGGATGTGACATCTTGGATCAATTTGTGATAGTTTTATAGATGATTACTCGAAGAGCTCGGAAGAGCACGAGTTCCATTTGAGTAAAGTCATGCAAATCTTGAGGGAACACGCACTATACGCTAAGTTTAGTAAGTGCGAGTTCTGATTCAGTCAAGTAGCATTTTTTGGACATGTGATCTCGGGGGATGGAATTTCAGTAGATTCGGCAAAGATTGAAGTCGTGATAAAGTGGCCAAGCCCGATGACGGTAACCGAGGTTTGGAGTTTTCTAGGTTTGGCAGGATACTATAGACGTTTTGTGGAAAGGTTTTCGGCAATAGCAACACTGTTGACACAAAAAAGAAAACAAGGTTTGAATGAACTGACAAATGTGAAAGGAGTTTTCAGGAACTAAAGCATAGGCTAACGATGACACCAATGTTGACTATTCAATCAGGACCTAGAGGATATGAAATTTATAGCGACGTGTCATTAAAAGGACTGAGGTGTGTACTCATGCAAAATGGACGAGTAGTAGCCTATGTATCAAGGTAGTTGAGACCGCATGAGTTGAACTACTCAATGCATGATTTGGAATTAGCCGCAATAGTGTTCGCCCTTAAAATTTGGCGACACTATCTATGCAGAGAGAAATTTCAGATATATACTAATCATCAGAGCCTCAAGTATCTGTTTTCTGAAAATGAGTTAAATATGAGGCAACGTCGTTGGATGAAATTACTGAAAGATTATGATTGTGATATTTTACATCACCCCGGAAAGGCCAACTGGGTAGTCAATGCATTGAGTCAGAAATCTAGCATCGTACACTTGATTGTCAAGGAAAGGACTTTATTGGAAAGAGTACGAGACTCGGAGTTTAGATTTAAAGTAAGTCAAGTCTCGAATTTGCTAGCCACGCTAAGGATTGAACCAAAAATCCAGAATAAGATTAAGGCTTTACAATCTACAGACCCGGAAATTCAAAAGATTCTGGATATGGATGCTACTAAGAGAAAACCGGACTTCCAAGTATCCGAGGATGGGATTTTAAAGTTCCGTGGACGACTATGTGTGCTTGACGATGCGGAGTTTAAGGAAGAGATTTTGTCGGAAGCGCATCGTAGTAATTATAGTATCCACCCCGGTAGTATAAAAATGTATCGGAACTTGAGACAATACTGTTGGTGGAATGGTATGAAGGTGGACATAGCTAAGCACGTGGCTAAGTGTCTGACGTGCCAGCAAGTGAAAGCGCAACATAGTAAGCTCGAAGGATTATTGCGACCTTTGGAAATCCCAAAGTGGAAATGGAAACATATTACTATGGATTTTGTGATAGGATTACCAAGGAGCCAAAGAGGCCATGATTCCATTTGGGTGATTGTTGATAGATTGACAAAGTCAGCACATTTTTTGACAGTGCGAAAGACTTCACATTGGATCAGTATGCTGAGTTGTATGTGCAACAGATTGTTCGTTTGCATGGGGTACCTGTGACTATTACCTCAGATCGTGATCTTAGGTTTGCCACCAACTTTTGGAAAAATCTGCAGACAACATTAGGATCAAAGCTGTAGTTTAGTACAGCCTATTATCCGCAAATGGATAGCCAGTCTGAAAGGACGATTCAAACTCTAGAGGATATGTTTCGAGCGTGTGTGTTGGATTTTCAAGGCAAATGGGAGGAACAATTGCCTTTGACGGAATTCGTGTATAATAATAGTTTTTAGCAGAGTATTGCAATGGCGCCATTTGAAGCGCTGTATGGTAGGACCTGTAGAATGCCTGTATGTTGGGTCAAAGTTGGAGAAAGAAGTATAACCGGGCCAGAATTAGTTCAACAATCGATTGAGGCGGTTAAGATTATACGCGAAGGTTGAAAACAGCTCAAAGCCGTCAAAAGAGTTATGCAGACAGAAGGCGAAGACTTTTGGAATTTCAAGTAAGGGATTACGTATTTCTGAAGGTATCGCCCATGAAAGGATTATCCCGATTTGTTAAGAAAGGGAAGTTGAGTTCGAGGTACATGGGACCCTTTGAGGTGTTGGAAAGAATTGGAGACTTAACTTATCGCCTTGCGTTACCGCTAAAATTGTCGCAAGTGCATAATGTATTCCATGTATTGATGTTGAGAAAGTACGAACCGGACTCAACTCATGTGTTAAACTATGAAGAGATAGAAGTTGACAACATGGTGTCATATGTTGAAAGACCAATAAAGATAGAGGATCGAAAAGAACAAGTTTTGAGGAACAAAATGATCCCGATGGTCAAGGTTGTGTGGGAACATCGCGGGACAGAAGGCGCGACTTGGGAAAATGAAGAGCTAATACAACGTCAACACCCCCATTTGTTTGAGTAGTAGGTTGGATTGTAAATTTCAAAGACGAAATTTTTGTAAGGGGGGAAGAATTGTGACATTCTGAAATTTCACCTACTTGGGATTTATGAAATTGATTATTTTATGAACGTGTTTGTAGTTAGATCTTGCTCGGAACTGATCAATCCTAGGATACTAACTGTTAGGGAAAGGCTAATTAGGAATTTAAATTCGTGCGACCAAATAAACTCGATCGTGAACTGATTTTCGACCATAAAAATTGTCGAAATGACATTTTGAGCCAATGTAGGCCGATCCAAGGATAGTTAGGGATCGATTCACCGCTGTCATACGAGTGGATCATGGGTTATTCCGTTTAACCACGAGATGAATTGGCGGATAATCCTGAACCTATACCAAATGATTGCGCCCATCGAAACTAGCGATTGATTCTCGCGATTACATGACAACCGAGGTCGTCACGATCCGAGTGAATCTACACGTGGCTTGATTTAGTATCAGTCACGAGTCGAACATGCAAAGTTCCCAAAAGCCACCCGTTAGTCTGAGAAACGCTTAAGTTGTGTTATTTAAAGTTTAGTCATTTATTAGAGACCGAGTTGGGCATTGGAAATTTAGAAAGTCACGATAGGACACTTGGACGACGTTGTTATTAGCATAACAAGCCTTAGAATTGTCCCGATCCTTTAGAAAAATCGAATTTTGGCGGGAGATGGTAAATGACCGTTTTACCTCTGGGAGTTTGTTAAGGCCAAGTGTAAATGGAGAATTGCATTTTGGTCATTTCACCCTAACTTTAGAAATGACAATTTTTGGACAATTTTGCCTTTGGATTTTTGTGAAATTCCCATTTTACCCGTAGATATTTTTGGAAAAAATTTAATCTCGGCCGTCGATCTTAAGATAGGGATGAATCTCGACCGTTGATTGAAAAGTAGAGAGAGGGGCAAGATGGTCATTTTACACAAAGGGGTTTAATTATTGGTTTTTAGGGCCAATTCTCTCTCTCCCCCTCTCATTTCTCTCCCTTCGCTCGGCCAACTCTCTCTCTTTCCCCTCTCCCTCATCGATCGACCGCCTCTCCCCCTTGGCCACGCCACCACCGCTCTGGCCATCGTCCATCTACCCCATCGCTGCCGTCTCACCAAGCCACACCACAGTCCCTTTCACCCTCTCCCTCTCGGTGATCTCTCTCTCTCCTCGTGGCTGTGAATAGCCGGCCAAGCCGAGCCGTCGCTGCCATCATCAATTGTCGCTGTCGCCAAGCGCCGCCGTAGCTGTAACATCCTCAATTTCAGTCCCTGGGAAATGGCTACGGTTTAAATTTGATAGTTTTTCAATTGAAGCCAAGTTTTACTCTTGTTTTGGAAAACCCAATTCGGATCTCTTGTACCCCTTTGTTTTGTTATTTTTGGGGAGATTTTTGTGATCTGAATTTCCGAACACTTTATCCTTGAAAGTTGTTCCAAACATCTTGAAGTTTTACATACTTTAATTTTAGAATTTTTGGAGTTGATATGATTGGTATGATGGCCTAATTTTCGGACTATGTAAAACTGCCAATAATGGGTATTTCGATAATGTTCACACTTTATCGATTTTCTACAAGCTTTTCTGGGCCGATTTTGGAAAAGTTTCCTTCACAAAAGTTGTTGAGAACTTCCTTTTCTATAATGTATATAAATTTGGGAATTTTTTGAGATGATTTGGATTCTGGACAGAGCTTAATTTGAGAAACAAGAATCCTCTTCCAACGAACTATTTTTAATCTATATTTGAGCTATTAAAAATGGTGTTTACAGAGACATTTAGATTTCGTGTTCTTCATGAAAAACGTTTTTTAAGGCCTTGTTTATGACATATCCAAATTTGAGAATTTTCGGAGTCCATTTACTATGTTTTCAAGTCTGATTTCGTGAATAGTGCAAAGCTGTCCGGTTTTGTCAGAGTTCAAAGATTCAGCATTTTCTATCCGAGAACATTGGAATCTTGACTTGATGTCTTTTCGTGATATTTGAGGACATTCCTGTGCCGAAACTTGGGTTGGATGGAATTATTATGCATATTTATCACGGAAAACCCTCAGAAAATCTTGTGATTAAGTATGGCGCGGGTTGTGGTTTTTGTGTTAATTGATCTATTTCATGTGACCCGATTGGCCAAGTCATTTGCATGAGAATCCAGCAAAGTTAAAAGGTTCTAGGGAGTCCACGATTCGGAAAATTTGTAGAGGAATCTAGAGGATAAGGCCTTGACCGAGTCAAAACTTATTCTCCAAGCTTCATTAATTGGCCATTATTGTTTTTGACTTTAGAGGCCACCCTCATGATGGCTTGTATTAATTGCTTGGACTTTGGTGGCCCTTCATGATGTCTTACATTAATGAATCAAGACTTTAGGGCCCTTCATCATGACTCGCATTAATGGAAGTTGGACTTTGGAGGCACCGTCATCATGATGAACATTAAATGTCTTGAGTGGTGACCAAGTAAAGAGCTTCTGTAAATAGGAAGCCCTCCCTCTCTCTCATGCCACTCTCTCTCCCCTTTCACGCTTCCCTTCTTTCCCTCTCTCTCACGTCTCTCTCTCTTAGTTCATGCCCCGAGAGCTCCGGCCAACCTTCTTTCTTATTTCTTGTTTCGTATTCATGACTGAGAAAGAGAGAAAAAGCTCACCGGCTAGCCCGTGTCTCTCTTGTGGTTTGATTAAGTGACGAAGCCACATCCAAGGTCCAAGTGTTCATGTTCAAGCCCGAAATTTCCCAAGCTCACCCATCTCGAAACTCGTTCTCTAGTTTTGATAGTTGTTAGGTAAGTGAATTCCTTAATATCGGAAAAAGATGTTGAAATGCGTTGTGACATGATTTGCTTGGACCGTTTCTCGGTTGTTTGGTTGGTCGTAGTTGGTTCATTTCTCGATTTGATCATGTTTCATGTTTGATGTTGTTTTGAGATAGAACCGAGCCTTGGTTGGTAAAGTGTACATGGTGTGACCATACATGATGTTCTCTTGTTTGAACTTTGCTATTGATCTGCTATCAATGCGGGTGTGGTAAGGGCCGACTTATGTTAACGGTAATCGATATATCCTCACTTGATATTAGTATTTTCACTTGCTGAGTTTCCCCGACTCATCCCTCGTTGTTTCCCCCTTTTCAAGTCCGTAGGATGGCATCTCCCCTAGCCCGCGTTGGCAATCCCATGGAACAGAGAGCCGAACTACTCACCATGATAGATGTTAGAAAAGACCATGCCTATCGCCGAATCACGAGGCTTGTGATGTTCGATGAGGGCCTAACGGACTTGGTATCTCATCTATACATGGCGTGGTATCGCTATGTGAAAGGAGAATGGGTTTGATCCCTATATGGGTTCAACGGTGCTTTGGCGATGCGGGCGAGCTGGCTCCGAGATAAAGCCACGGGTGGGATGTGAGATGGCCAGGCAGATAGGACCGGGGTGGAGATGAAGAAGCAAGAAGCGAGAAACTGTAGTGGGTATAGGATAACTCAAGTCAAGTTTTGCTATTTATAGTGTGTTAAAATATATGTTGTTTGCCATGACCCGAAGGGCTTGTTAAAATATGTTTGCATGTCCTGTAAACATAAGGATTGTTCATGATGCTACTTGTCTAAATTTCCACCGCTGTTCTGAATGTAATTGTCCCGAAATTCTGCTTCCGCTTGTGTAAAGAAAGATAATAATGAACGGGACGTCACATGAATGACCTCAAAGAGGGGGCATTACAGTAACCGTCACATTTCAGCGGCTTAATCAACCTTGGATAGGTTGATCTTGCTTGGGAAATTCCAAGTAAGTTACAATCTAAACCCTAGTTAGGATATCAGGTAAGTTACAATCTAAACCCTAGTTAGGATATCGGGTATTAATAGACTTGTTTAGACACGGTTTAGTGTAGTTTAGGGGTTGATTTGGATTAGGGGCCTGAGGAACGAAATCGGGATGTTTTGGTGGAAAATTAAAGGCCAATTAAGGGCTGGAAATGGTTGGTTTAGGTGCTGGAAAATTCTGTTTTGCGCGTAGGGAGGATAATTTGATGCAGCTCGTAATTGCGTGAAATTGTCGTGTAGTGCCGAAATTGCTCTGCCATGGTTTTTGAGTTGAAAAATGGCAATTTATGTGATGGTTGTATGTTTGTTATGTGGCTGAATTATGATGATTGGATTGGGTGCATTTGAATGCATTTGTTTAATGCCCGAATGTGTGCACGTGTGAGATTTAAGGCGTGCGATGTGTATGTGATCACTAAAAGGCCCTGAGGCATGTTTACACGAGGTACAGATAAAATATGGTATGTGAGTATGTTCGTGTGATCACTAAATCCCTGAGGCATGTTTACGCGGGGAATTGAACTAGCTTGAGGCATGTTTACGCGGGTTGTGATACGACTATGAGATTGGGCTTGAGGCGTGTTTACGCGGGTCGCGATATGTAGGCCTGATACATGTTTACGCGGGCTGAGGAAAGAAAGTGAGAATATGATCGGGCCTAAGGCTTGTTTATGCGGGTTGCCATATGTAGGCCTGATGCGTGTTTACGTGAGCTGAGGAAAGAAAGTAAGAATATGATTGGACCTGAGGTGTGTTTACGCGGGTCGCGATATGTAGGCCTGATGCATGTTTACGCAGACTGAGAAAAGAAAGTGAGAATGTGATCGGGCCCGAGGCGTGTTTGCATGGGTTGCGATATGTAGGTTTGATGCGTATTTATGCGGGCTGAGGAAAGAAAGTGAGAATGTGAGATCGAGCCTGAGGTGTGTTTACGCGGGTCGCGATATGTAAGCCTGATGCGTGTTTATGCAGACTAAGGAAAGTGATTGAAAACGAGATGTGTGATGTGGCAAGTGAAAGTGTGATAGGACCTAAGGCGTGTTTACGCGGATCGTTGACAAGTTAAAGAAAATGGTGTGATGGTGCATGAATGAGTGTGAAATATGGAGTTCGGAATTGTCATGTGTTCGACATATGCTTGTGGGCATGAGAATGGTTTGGAATGTGTATGTGGGTTGAAATTTGTGATTGTTAGACTAATTTGCAGGTTGTGCATACCAAGAGCCCAAGTAAGTACATTGTATGTACGTTATGCATCTAATGCGTGATTTTGTGTTTGGACTTGTCTGGGGATACGTGATAGCTTAGGTAGGGTTTAGGCTATTAACTTATTGAGATTAGTCTCATGGTTGTGTAACCAAACAATTTCAGAACCCCGACCTGAGCAATTATCCTTCCATCGTCGCTGCCGCAACGTTTTGGGATTCCGATGCACACTGATCATAATGTTGTAGAATATCCGATAGACGATAATTTGACTTGAATCAAGCATACTACGGTAGTTTGGGTAGATATAGGGCAACCTTTTTGGCAGGCCCACACCTATACCACCTAGATGTTTAGGGATGGGATGGATGAGTTTGGCTCCGTCCGTGGTTTTGATGTTCCGTTTGACGGAGTATGACAGAGTAAGGGATTGGGATCCGTCAGCCATACCCCCTCCTGACGGTGAGATAACTAGCCTGGAAACTAGTCTAGTACAGTTCGGTCATCAGCCTGCACCTGTAATACCTGAACCTCTAGTGGCTGAGCCTAATCCGGAGCCGAAGGAATCACAGGCAGGGTATGATCATATGGAAGTGGATCTAGGTATAATACCAGAGGAGGAACCCGGAGAAGAAGACCCCGAAGAAGAGCCGGAGTTAGAACCAGAAGAGGAACTTAAGGATGGGCCAGAGGAAGAGCCAGAAGAGGAGTCTGATGAGGAGGAGCGGATTGAGGTTCCACTAGAATCGGGAGATGAGGATAATCCGATTGAGATCGAGGCTGATTCAGAGCCCTCCGAGGAGTAGGTGGTTCATGGGGACTCAAACTCGGGTTCTGAGGAGTCGGACTCGGAGTGGACGCCATCTAGAGGGCGTAGAGGCTAGTTTAGGGGTTGAGCGAAGGCCTTTTGAAGTATCCCGTTTTGGAATAGGGTATACCCAACCTACTGATCCTTTTTTATATCGGTGGTGTATAGTTTAGAAGTTCGGTGTGCATGTATATTATATGGATCAGAAATTGCGGATGTTATATAAGTTTGAATCGTTAATGGATGTATATTCTCCTTTTTGTTTGAATCGTTAATAGATGTATATTCTCCTTTTTTACTCCTAGCTAATTTGTCTAGATGTTTGTAACTTTCGCTGGTGCTTTATATCTCTGATGTGCTAATTTAGGTCAGTGACTTCCTATGACATCGCACTAATTCAACTGAGAATGAGGGATGTCGCAAGCTCGATGGGGTTCGGGGCATGACAACAGATTAAGGCCAGTGCCAAGGGGCTATATTGACACCTAATTTTTAGCCTATGCATCTTAAAAAGGTAAAAACTGGATATTATGGATTTGATCGCGATAAAGCCCATTTCTCAACCAAAAAAAGTCATTTGACATTTTTTATAGCATTAGTCTTTCATTTCCAAACTTTTTACACTTTGTTTTCAAAAAGTCAAAATATTGACTTTCGAGTTGACTTTTTTATCATAGTTTGACCGAAAAGTCAACCCGTAGTCAAATTTTGGTTTTTTGCATAGAAAGCCCCAAAATAGTGTCAATTTCACTTTTGCATTATCAATTTTCAAAAAATTCAAAATTTGATCCATTAATTGATATTTTATTAACTAATTACTGAAATGTTGACTTTTAGTTAACACCTTATCCCAAAAAATTGAAAAAAATTCAAAACCACTAAATCAACTCCTCTTTACCTTAATATACTTTGGTATCATCAATTTTACAAAAATCGATTAAGAATCAACTTTTCCCTAACTTGTGAATTTTGATTCTAATCAGTAAAAAATAAAATTACTTTATTTCTCATCATTTTTTAGGATAGTTTCCTTCACAACATTTGATCTAGAAGTTGTCTCACATTCAATTTTCAAGTCAATTTTAGAATTCCAAGACTAGGGTAAAGACCCCCAATTTAAGCCCTAATTAGGGATTCCGGTCAGTTCTTCATAACTTGCACAATTAAATTACGAATTAGTTAGATTTCTTATACGCAACTCAATTCCAAAATCAATTTTGACAAATTCGTATGAATTCAAGTCAATTTGATCAATTGAGCTAACTAATGACTTGTAAAACCAAGCTAGCTTGATCTAATTGATGCAATTTAATTTGACCCATTCCAATTTAGGATTTAATTTGATAGATTGAGCTTCAATTTGATGATTAAGCCCCAATTCCCTTTTGCGGTTTAGTTCAAGCCAATATGTAAAAGTCAATTATAGTGCATTAGAATGTTTTAAACCTATTCAATTGAATCAATTGAGTACTTTCCAAGTCAATTGGGTTTAATTGAAATTAAATTTGTCAACTGAGGACAAAAATTGCATCAATTGATTGAAAATCCCCAATTTGTGTGAGACAAATCAATTGAGATGAAATTGGCATTACCCATGTTGTAATTCGAACAAATTCATTTAATTGAGATGTTAGAAATGAGTTTGATTAAGTTTAATCATTTGGATTTGAGTTGTTTTATTCCAATTTGATTCATTACTTTGATAATTGGATAGAAATTCTTTGCAATTAGATCATCCAGAGAAACAAGTTGGACTAAATTGCACAATTTGCTTGTCATTGAACTTGCTAAATCAGCCCAAACCAGTTTGAACCGACCCGATTGCCCCAATCGGCGGAAAGCCATTCCCACGTGGAATGGCAGAATTTTGGCCATTTTCTGGCCACCTTTAGCCAAGCTCTCTCCCTTGGGCATAGAATTATTAAAATACCCCTAAGTAAAATTACAAAAATGCCCATAAATGACTAAGCAAACCATCTTGGCTATTCATCAAAGAGCACATCTTAGCCATTCATGGTGCCATGTCACCTATCATAGTGATTCAAATTCAATCAATGAGAGTAATCTTAGCCATTAAGGAAGCGATGTGAGCCAATTAATCAATCCAAAGGCCAAAATTTGAACTCAAAGAGGTATATAAACTTTTTTTCCTCTAAAACAAAGGGGGCTAGCCATTTGAAATTTGAAAATTCTCTCTCTAAGAGGATAAACACTCTCATCTCTCTCTCTCTCTCTTGGCCGGATCCTCCAAGCCCCCTTCGACTAGCTGTCAGCCCTCCTTTGGCAGACCATTGCTACTCTAAAGTCCCTCGAGCCTCCCCTAGTCAGTTGCAAGCTTCCTTTGGCCGGAGTCTCGCTGGAGAGCCTTGAATTGGCACTTTTCTATTTTTGTTTCCATCACCGACATCCATGCCAGTATTGCTAATCGGCTGTTCCAGCGGCTAATCCGGCAACCTCCATTGGCGATCCAAGCTCTACGTCTAACATCCTTAGCCCGTCCTTGAGGCTGTGGTGGCGGACCTTTGTCGAAATAGCTATCGGATTCACTTGATTTTGATAGTGTTTACTTTTTGTTCTGTCATGCCTCGAATCCCATCGAGCTCGCGACACCCCTCTTCGGTTAAATTAGTGCAATGTCCCAAGAAACGTCGCCAACCCAAATGAATCACATCAGAGTTTGAACATGGTGAAAACAAGAACAAAAACCCTGATAGTAAAAATCAAGGGGTACTAGGGAGAGATAATTCACCAAGCCACCAAACATTATTTTACACCTCGATATATATACAATATCCATTCTCATCCATATCACAACAACTAGTCACTTCGTGTAATCACCAATTTTACATCAAACTATGACACACACATGAACTAGCTTCTATAGATCACACCAACAACCTCAAAAGGATTAGTAGTCTGGGTATACTCTAATTCAAAAAATGGGACACTTCAAAAAAGTTCGTCTACCCCTAAACTAACCCCTACGCCCTGCAGATGGTGTCCACTTTGATTCGGTCTCTCCAGAATCCGAATCTAAATCCCCCTGAGGCATGTGCTCCTCTAAAGACTCTGTGTCTGCTTCGATCTCAATCGGATTATCTTCGTCCCCCGACTTTAATGGAACCTTAATCCATTCCTCTGACTTAGACTCCTCCTTCAAATTTTCCTCCGGTTCCTCTCCTGGTTCCTCCTCTGACTCCGCTTCTGGTTCCTCCTCTGGTGCCTCCTCATACTCTTCTTTGGGCTGCTCTTCTATAGGTTCCCCCTCTAGCTCTGCACCTAAATCCATATCCATCAGGTCAAATCCGCCCTATGACTCCTTCGGTTTCGGATCCGGCTCCGCCACTATAGACTCGAGTGCTGCAGGAACATGCTGATGTCCTGACTGTGCGAGGCTAGTGTCTATACTAGTCATCTCGCCATCGGGAGGGGGTATAGCTGATAGGTCCCAGTCTCTCACTCCATTAAAGGGGACATCAAAACCTCGGACAGGTCCAAACTCATCAAACCCATCCCGGAAACACTAGGCAGTATAAGTGTGGGCTTGCCAGAGAGGTTACCCTTTATCTATCCAAACTACAGTCGAATGCTTGATCCAAGCCATATTGTCATCTACTGGATACTCTACAACTGAATGCTCGGTGTGCATCAGTATACCAAAACTCTAGGGCGGTGGTGGTGGAAGATTCATGGTTCAGGTCGGGGTTCTGAAATGGTTTGGTTAAACAACCATGAGACGAATCTCAATAAGTTGACAGCCTAAACCTCACTTAAGCTACCACATACCCCCAGACAAGTCCAAACACAATATCATTCAATACACACATGACAAGCTCATAAATGCACTTACCTGGGCTCTCGATACATACAATCTGCACGTTAGTCTCAAATTCACAAATATCAAACTACATGCACTTTCTCAACAATTTCCATACCCAAAACAAAGATCGAACACGTAACATTTCCGAACTCCACATTTTACACTCATTCACGCACTACCACACTATTTTTGTTTAACTTGCCAATGACCCGTGTAAACATGCCTCAGGTCCAATCTCGCTTTTACTTGCCACATCACACACCTCATTCTCATTCTCCTTTCATAGCCTGCGTAAACACGCCTCAGGCTACATAATCCTATCACGACACGCGTAAACACGCTTCAGGCCCGATCTCACTTTCACTTGCCACACCATACATCTTATTCTCAATTACTTTCCATAGCCCACGTAAACACGCCTCAAGCTCCACATTCATATCATGACCCGTGTAAACACGCCTCAGGCCAGTTCAATTCCCCGCATAAACACGCCTCAGGGATTAAGTGATCATGCGAACATACCAACACGCCATATTTTATCTATACCACATGTAAATATGCCTCAAGGCTTTTTAGTGATCACACACACATTGCACACCTCAAATTTCACACGTTCACATACGCGGACATGAATTTAATACACTCAAATGAATCCACTTCAACCATCACATTTTAGCCCACATATTAAACATACAACCATCATACAACATGTCATTTTTCATCACAAAAATCATGGCACGTCAATCACGGCACTACACCACGACTTCACGTAATTACGAGCCGAGTCAAACAATCCATTCCACGCGCCATACAGAATTTTCCAGCATTCAAACCAATCAATCTCATCCCTTATCTGGCCTTTAATTATCCTCCAAAACATCCCAATTTCATCTCTAAGGCCCCTAATCCGAAACAACTCCTAAACTACACTAAACCGTGTCTAAACGAGTTCGTTAATACCCGATATCTTAAATAGGGTTTAGGGTGTAACTTACTTGGAATCCTAAGCACGTCCAAGTAAGAGAGAGAGGGTGGTGAGCCGGCAGTCACGTGGCGGCTACGGCGGCGACCGAACGGCGGTGATTGGGGACGGTGGTGGTGGCTTGCTTGGTCGGTTAGTCACGGCCATGGGAGGAGAGAAAGAGATCGCCGAGAGGGAGAGAGAGACGGCAGTGGTGTGAGGGTGGTGGTACTGTTCCGGCGAGACGGCGACAAGGTGGACGGTGGCCAGAGCGGCGGCTGCACGGCAAGGGGGAGAGGGGGCGGTCGGCTGGTGGGGGCAGGGAAAGGGAGAGTGAGAAATGAGAGGGAGAGAAAGAGAGAAAAAAGGCTTAAAACACCAATAATTGAACCCCCTTTTGGCAAAATGATCATCTTGCCCCTCTCTCTACTTTCCAATCGACGGCCACGATTCGTTCTTATCTTGAGATCAACAGCCGAGATCGAATCTTTTCCAAAAATATCCAAGGGTAAAAAGGGAATTTCATAAAAAGTCCAAGGGCAAAATTGTCCAAAAATTGTCATTTCTAAAGTGATGGTGAAATGACCAAAATGCCCTTCTCTCGTTATACTTGGCCTTAACAAAATCCCATGGGTAAAACGATCATTTTCCATTTCTTGCCGAAATTCGATTTTTCTGAAGGATTCGGACAATTCTAAAGCTGGTCACGCTAATAACAACGTTGTCCAAATATCCTATCATGACTTTCTAAATTTCCGATATCCAAACTTGGTCTCTAATCAACAACTAAATTTAAATAACGTAGCTTGAGCGTATCTCAAACTAACGTGTGGTTTTTGGGAAAATTTGCATATTCAACCCGTGATCGATACTAAATCAAGCCACGTTTAAGCTTACTTGGATCGTGACGACCTCGGTTGTCATGTAATCGCGAGGATCGATTGCTAGTTCTGATGGGCGTGATCATTTAGTATAGATTTAAGGTCATTTGTCAATTCATCTTGTGGTCAAACAGAATCACCCCTGATCCACTCATATGACAATGGCGAATTGATCCCTAGCTATCCTTAGATAAGCCTACATTGGCTCAAAATGTCATCTCAACAATTTCTATGGTTGAAAGTCAGCTCACGATCGAGTTTCTTTGATTATGCGAATTTAAATCCCTAATTAGCCTTTTCCTAGCGGTTAGTACCCTAGGAGTGATCGGTTGCAGGCAAGATCTAACTACAAGCATGTCCAGAAAATCATCTATTTCATAAATCCCAAGTTGGTCAAATTTCAGAATGTCACAACTCTTCCCCCCTTTCCAAAAATTTCGTACTAGAAATTTATAATTCAACCTAACTACTCAAACAAATGAGGGTATTGACGTTGTATTAGCTCCTCACTTTCCCAAGTCACGCCTTATGTCCCGTGATGTTCCCAAACAACCTTGACCATCGGGATTGTCTTGTTTCTTAAAACTCGTTCTTTCCAATCTTCAATCTTTATTGGCCTTTCAACATACGACACATTGTCGTCAACTTCTATCTCTTTATAGTTCAACACATGAGTTGGGTCCAATTTATATTTTCTTAGCATCGATACGTGGAATACATTATGCACTTGCGACAAATTTGGCGGTAACGCAAGGCGATAAGCTAAATCCCCAATCCTTTCCAAAATCTCAAAGGGTCCTATGTACCTTGGACTTAACTTCCCTTTCTTGTCAAATCGGAATAATCCTCTCATGGGTGATACCTTAAGAAATACGTGATCCCCTACTTGAAATTCCAAAGGTCTTCGCATTTTGTCTGCGTAACTCTTTTGATGGCTTTGAGCTGTTTTCAACCTTTCACGAATGATCTTAACTAGCTCAACCGACTGTTGAACTAATTCTGACTTGGTTATACTCCTTTCTCCAACTTCGTCCCAACATACGGGCATTCTACAAGCCCTACTATACAGCGCTTCAAATGGCGCCATCCCAATACTCTACTGAAAACTATTATTATACGCGAATTCCATCAAAGGCAATTGTTCCTCCCATTTGCCTTGAAAATTCGGTACACATGCTCGAAACATATCCTTTAGAGTCTGAATTGTTCTCTCAGACTGGCCATCCATTTGCAGATGATAAGCTATACTAAAATGCAGCATTGATCCTAATGCCGTCTACAGACTTTTCTAAAAGTTGGCGGTAAACCTAGGATCACGGTCCGAAGTAATCGTCACTGGCACCCCATGCAAACGAACGATCTGCTGTACATACAATTCAGCATATCGATCTAATGCGAAGTCCTTTCGCATTGCCAAAAAGTGTGCTGACTTGGTCAATCTATCAACAATCACCCAACTGGAATCATGGCCTCTTTGGCTCCTTAGCAATCCCATTGCAAAATCCATAGTAATATATTCCCATTTCTATTCTGGAATTTCCAAAGGTCGCAATAATCCTTCGGGCTTACAATGTTACGCTTTCACTTGCTGGCACGTCAGACACTTAGCCACATGCCCGGCTATGTCCACCTTCATGCCATTCCACCAATAATACTGTCTCAAATTCGGATATATTTTCGTACTCCCCGGATGAATACTATAATGACTACGATGCGCGACAAAATCTCCTCCTTCAGTTCCGCATCGTCAGGTACACACAATCGTCCACAGAACTTCAAGATCCCATTCTCAGATACTTGGAAGTCTGGTTTTCTCTTAGTAGCATCCATCTCCAACATCTTCTGAATTTCTTGATCCGTAGATTGTAAAGTCTTAATCTTATTATGGATTTATGGTTCAATTCTTAGCGTGGCTAGCAAACTCGAGACTTGACTTACTTTAAACCTAAATTTCGAGTCTTGCACTTTTTCCAACAAGGTCCATTCCTTGACCATCAAGTGTGCGATGCTTGACTTCCGACTCAATGCATCCGCTATACGGTTAGCCTTTCTGAGGTGATACAAAATATCACAATTATAATCTTTCAGCAATTCCAACCAACGACGCTGCCTCATATTTAACTCCTTTTGAGGAAACAAATATTTGAGGCTTTGATGATCTGTATAGATCTAAAATTTCTCTCCGTACAAATAATGTCATCAAATCTTAAGGGCGAACACTATTGCGGCCAATTCCAAATTATGCGTCGGGTAGTTCAACTTATGCAGTCTTAACTGACTTGATGCGTAGGCCACTACTCGTTCGTTTTGCATGAGTATGCACCCCAGTCCTTTTAACAATGCGTCGTTATTAATTTCATATCCTCCGAGTCTTGATAGAATAATCAACACCGGTGCCGTCGTTAGCTTATGCTTTAGCTCCTGGAAACTCTTTTCACATTTGTCGGTCCATTCAAACCTTGTTTCTTTTTTCAACAAATGTGTCAATGGTGTTGCTATTGCCGAAAACCCTTCCACGAAACGTCGGTAATATCCTACCAAACCCAGAAAACTTCGAACTTTTGTTACCGTCGTTAGTCTCAGCTATTTCATTATTGCTTCAATCTTTGTTGGATCTACTGAGATTCCTTCCCCAGAAATCACGTGTCCAAGAAATGCTACTCGATTAAGCCAAAACTCGCACTTACTAAACTTAGCATATAGTGCATTTTCTCTTAAAGTTTGTAAAACTTTACTTAGATGGAGCTCATGCTCTTCTGGGCTCTTCGAGTACACCAATATGTCATCTATAAAGTTTATGACAAATTGGTCTAAAAATTCCTTAAACACCCAATTCATTAAGTCTATAAAGGCAGCAGGGGCATTTGTCAACCCAAACGGCATTACTGTAAACTCATAATGTCCATATCTCATCTTGAATGCCATTTTCGGTATGTTCTCCTTCCTAATCCTCAATTGATAATATCATGTCCTTAAATCAATCTTAGAAGATACCGAAGCCCCTTGCAGCTAATCAAAGAGGTCATCTATCCTTGGAAGGGGATGCTTATTCTTAATTGTCACTTGATTCAACTGCCGATAATCGATACATAATCTCAGTGACCTATCATTCTTCTTCACAAACAAGACTGGCGCTTCCCGTGGGGACGCACTTGGACGAATGAAACCTTTGTCCAACAATTCTTGCATTTGCACCTTTAACTCCTTTAATTCTAACAACGACATACTATAAGGTGCCTTCGAGATTGGCTTAGTCCCAAGGGCTAACTCGATTACAAGCTCCACTTCTCTTTCAGGTGGCAATCCCGGCAATTCTTGAGGAAAGACATTGGAAAAATTGCACACCATGGCTATATCCTCTAGCCTTGGTTCCTCCATTGTCGAATCAACTACTGCTGCTAAGAACCCTTCTCACCCTTCGTCCAACAACTTAGTCACTTCCAGTGACGAAATCCAGGGAATCAAGGTTCCTCCTTGATTTCTTACAAATTCAAATCTAGGGTGTCCAACTAGATTAAATTGGATCACCCTGCTACTACAATCCATAACAGCCCTCTACTTAACTAACTAATCCATACCCACGATTACATCAAAATCAAACATAACTAAAACCGCTAAATCTATCCTTTCCTCCCTATCACCAATAACAATCTTGCAATTCGGGCACCCTAATGAGACTAGCACCTTATCATTCAATGGGATGGTAACATACAACACAACATCAAGCAATTATGGCTCCATATCAATCAATTTAATAAATTGCTCTGACATAAACGAATGTGACGCCCCCGGATCGAATAAAGCATATGTAGCATGATCATAGAGAGAAACCGTACTTGTGACTACGCCTGACGCATTCTCAGCCTCTTTTCTAGCCATCGCATACACTCGTCCTTAAACCGGTGGTCTGTTCTGGTTTGTTAGTAAAGGCATTCCAACTTAATTTCCAACTTGGGGCGGGTGCGGTAGTACAAACGACCTAGCTTGTCTATTATTAGGACAGTTCCTCACTTGGTGGCCCACTCTGCCACATCTATAGCATATAATACTCCTACTCGGACAAGGTCCAGCCCCATTTCTTCCACCACACAACTGGCACATAGTACCCTCATAACGGTTCGACTTTCTGATGTTTCTCTTAACGGAAGGAATAAAACGTTGATTTCCCGACATCGGTCTCTTCCCGAGATTACGATTGTCCCTAGCTGGAGTGTATCTCAATCTAGAAGTAACGACTCTATCCGCTAAGTCACGCTCAATCGCTTGAGCTCGCTCATAAATCTCATTATAATCCCTTAAATTCAGTGAAATCATTTGGCTGCAAAGGTCTGGCTTCAAACCATCTTGGAACCTCCGAGCTCTATCCAATGGGTCCTCCACCATCCTCAGGGCAAACTTAGATAACCGAGTGAATTCAGCCTCATACTGATCCACTGTCCTCAGTCCCTGACAAAGCCTCATAAACTCAGCTAACTTCTGTTTCTGGGTACTCTCAGAAAAATACTTACCATTGAAGACTTCTACAAACATTGCCCAAGTCTGGGCGGCACCAGCAGGGAACACCCTTCCTCTGGTGGTTTTCCACCAATCACTTGCATTTCCTTGGAGCTGGTACACCGCCAAGGTCACTTTCTCTTCCTCGGTGCACCCTAATACCTCAAAAGCTTTTTCTAATTCCTCTACCCAAAGTGATGCAACCTCAAGATCGCCTCTACCATCAAACTTAGGGGGCTTTAATTTCAAAAATTGTTCAACTAGCCAATGCATCTGCTTATTCACATTTACTTGCCCTTGCCCTTGATTTCCATTGTTGTCATTGATGGCAATGGCTGCAACGGCCTCAACAGCTTGGCCAATAGTGGCAGCTCGCTCCTGAGTCTGCCTGCCCATCAAAGTTCTAACTTCTTCAAGTGCTCTTAGAATTCCATTAACTCTAGGGTCTTCTACAGCTCTAGAATCAACTCTGGAGTCCTCTACAACTCTAGCTCGAGCACCACCTCGGCCCCTTATTCCTCTTCCTGCACCCCTCTTGCACCTCTTCCTTGGCTGCTCATTCTCACAATTCCTATCACTTACTCACCTGCTATAATTCCATACAAGAATTAGAGATCTAGGCCAACTATACTAGTCTAGTCCTAGGTAGTGAATCACAATAATAATTCACTTAGCAGGCAATCAATCACCACAACATGAGATCACCATCAATAAGTTTTGTGTACTTATCTCAGGTCCAGACGCACCTGCAACTCAACCACTAGAGCACTCAATTCACTCAGTAATCACAACAAACCGTCTGGAGCCATGCGAAGCTCACCCAACACCTATGACTCACTAAGATCCCCCTAACCAACTACCCCAAAGGCCTCTACTCCTTATCACTCCAGGCTTCGACCAACTTGGATCGAGTTGTTCTTGCTCTGATACCAAATCAACGGGGGATGTCACGCCCTGAATTCCATCGAGCTCGCGACACCCTTTTTCAGTCGAATTAGTGCGACGTCTCACGAAACGTCGCCGACCCAAACGAATCATATTAGAGTTTGAACACGATGGAAGCAAGAACAAAAACCCTGACAGAAAAAATCAAGAGGTACTAAGGAGAGATAATTCAGTAAGCCACCAAACATTATTTTACACCTCGATATATAAACAATATCCATTCTCATCCATATCACAACAACTAGTCACTTTGTATAATAAAAAATTTTACATCAAACTATGATGGCGAACTTCTGACCTGATGGAGACGGTGTGAGGGCGCTCAGTCGTTCATCGCTCTGGACGTTAGAAATAGAGGAGAACAGAGGAGAGAAAGAGACAGGTCGACGTGGGGGAAGAGAAGAAGAGAAGGGAGTTGGGCCGGGCCAGGCCCAGCCTGTGTGGGGAAAAAGAAAAGAAGAAAAAAGAAAGGCGGGCTGGGCCCGAGCAGGGGGAAAAGGAAAAAAGAAAAGGGTCGGGTCGACCCGGTCCAACTCGGAAATTTTTTTTTAATTTTTTTTAGAAAAAAGGTTCAAATAGACCCTATTAATACAAATGTGCCTAATTTCTATATGCAATGCATTTAAATAGAAATATTTTTTTTATTTTAGGAATTAAAGAAAATTAACTCCTAAATTTTATGCAATTAATTTTGGGCAAATTAGAATAGGTGTAAACATATGGTCAGCGAGTAGCCTATGGTGGATACTTAGGACCGACCTTAGGGGTTAAATGATATCAACTATTGCTTTGTCTATGCAAATAGTGGCTGATTATCATTAACTATTAATCAATCAATGTTAGTTGATTAAGTGTTTGGGTGATCAAAATGCATGAAAGCAAAGGCCAATCCCGAGGCCAATTCAATGCTTTGATGATTGAACATTATTGTCTTGCTTTGATTGTATGCTTGCATGTTATTTGTTGGGAATGTATAGTTCAAATGTAAAACCAACACCCATGAAGCGGTCCATGGAGGAGGTAGCCAAGAGACATGAAGATGAGAAGCCAAAAGACCGATGTTCAATCCGGTCTCATTTTTGTACCCCATTTGATACCCGATCATGTCTCGGATTTGCAATTTGTGTTGTAGTAAACACTTGATGAGTTGCGGGTTTTCTTTCTTCATACTTAGATTAGCTCACCTTTCAATGTCATTGGGTGTTTATTTTATGCTCGGTCTTTTCAATACAATTTTTTGTTTATTTCTTTTCTAGACTAAGATAGGATTAGTTTAAACTTTTAAAACAAATCTTCAAACAAGTATGTTGCATGGACACATAGTGGATTAGTACTTTGACATCAAAATTCTAAAAACAAATGTATGGACATTTAGATAACAACCAAACAAGTTAGCGGTACCAAAAGGACGTTAATAGAAACATTAACGTAACCTAGTCCTTGAACCTAGATATCTTTGATTCCGTAGAAATCGAAACGAAATTCTCACATTTCGATTGGGTATTCTAACTGACCCCTAACAAAAAGCTAGTGGTGACTCTTAAATTGATAAAAACATAAAAACGATCCTGTGTCATGCGAGGTATAAATTGAGGGAGAATCCATGTTTATGGTTAATGGATCTTGTGGTTGAACCAAAGGAATGACATTTTTTAGTCTACTTTTGTGATATACCATTTGGAACATTCCCAAGAACAATCATCTCTAAACCTATGCCTGAGGTGGCCCTCAAGGGGTAGGTCAAGACAAGCTAACCTTTCCTAGCTTCTCATTGAAGATTAATTGAGAGCAGTTGCACCAAATCCTCACATATTGGCCACTATGAAGAGATCGTTCAAAAAGTAGTAGAATGATGTAGCCAATTACATTGTGAGTCACATGTCATACATGATCAAGCCAATCATCCTCGATGCCATGAATGATATTTTCTTGAGGTCAGGATTGTCCAATCAACCACCACTATCCAATCCAGTGGTAACATGGTACATTCCTAATCCTTCTTCATTTATTGATACTAATAATTTTGGTCAGAGTAGTTAACCTCCTATAAGAATGTTGCAAAGGTCTAAATCTTCTAATCAATGTCACATTGATAAGAAAAGCAGGTTGATGTTAGTCGAAATAATAAAATTGATGATAATAATTTGCAAATCAAACTGGTCAACCAGCCGATCAATTGCTAAATGTTGAAAATATAAGACCAATTTTGTCATGCCCCGAAGCCAAACGAGCACGCAACATCCCTCCGAGGTCGTCAAGCATGTGACATCCCAAGACTTGTCGCCGATCCAACTTAACTCAAACGAGTAATGCGAGCGGAAGCAAATTGGAACTCACCATACAACATACAATAAAATAGGGTAGTAGAGAGAGACGAACGACGCACATCAACAAACTGCTTTTTAAGAACATAATGTTACTTACAAATAGCACAAGGTACAAGCCTTACTAGAGGCCACTATCGACGAACCATGCACAACAAAAAGAATCGGGTGGTTGGTAAGCTTGACTCCTCTACAAAAAGGGGCACTCAAAAGATGGGATAACTCGACCTATTCTCAATCCCTGTAGTACCTTGGCAGCGTCTCCGGATCAATCATGATCGCGGGTCTAAAATGGTTATATTATAACAATGAAAAAAAATCTCAATAAACAACTACCTAAGCCTCGCGTAGGCCAAAGCATGCCTCCAAACAATTCTAGACATGCAATTCGAACAATCAACGTGCCATAAACAATCACGGGTGTCCTTACCTCGCCTTGGCACATACACAAGCCTTGCACGTTAGAATATCGCCATAACATGGCCAATTGCTCATCAAACAAGCACACTTCAAATCATAACATAATCATAAGAAACATACTCAATATTCCGAATTTCGAGCATTCACCAATGCATAGCATACGTTCACATGTATCTAGGTTATTAACGACCCCTCGGGCCACCGAACTCCCACAGGTCTTCTAATGTAACCAAGCATCGTCTCGTTACGTCGATGACGGCAACATTGGGGATTGAACACCCCCCGGCAAGCCGAGTACCCAACGGCATTCCACATAGGAGCATTGATTTGACTTCCACCACGATCGGCATTGTCTGGCATCGAACACCCCCTGGTAACCCCAGGTACTAGATGGCATCTGAACTCCCGCTGGGCATCGTCTAGAACTCTTGTTTAGACGGAACATGACGTGATCATGCACATACATTATCCACTCAATGCCAATTTTTATCTTTGAGAATTGGTCACATACTAACTGAATACTTACTTGACCAATAAAATGCCACACTTTTCATTGATAACGCCACCTTTGAATAATTGCCCGAAAATGAGAAAATCGAGTGTACACATAAATGGGTGATTCCGGGCAATTCCGGGCAGTAACACAGTCATCGAATTTCCTTTAAAATAAATAGTAAATCAAATTCAAAAATTTTGAAATTTTGGATATGTTGTATAAAATATCTTAATAAACATTTTTCATGAAAAACATGAAATCTATTTCTCACTGTAAATACCTCGTTTTGACACTCAAAGTCAGACAGAACCCGGTTCACTCGGACAGCCCCTCAGACAATAAAAAAATACAATTCATTCAGTACCGAATTCACTTTGGAAAGCTCTGAAATTTTTATATGTCATAGACACGGATGTTGTTAACAATTTTTGTGAATAAAGTTTGTTGAAAAGTGTCACGCCCCAAACCCCTTCGGCACGCGACACCGCCTCTGGTCGATTCTACCGACGTCCCAGGAATGTCGCTGACCTCAAAACGCTATCAAAGATTTACTACCACAGTGGATAACAACAATTAAACCCGGACAATTAAAAATTGGGGAGAATTGGGAGAATGTACATATCTTTTTCATTTCCTTCTTATACCATAATATTTACATATATAAACTGTCCCATACATGTATATGCACACCGCCTTTCTCAAAAACCGATACTCCAAGGATGAAAACCTGGATTTACTACTACTCCAAAAATGGTGCTCGCCAAAAACCCATTATGAGTCTGATTCCTTGTCTACTGAGTCTGAGTCCCCTTATACCGTCCCATCCACTGAGGACTCCAAAACGTTCTGGTGGCGGTGGCGGAAGATTCATGGGTCCTGTCGAGGTTCTGAAATTGTTGGTTGAAACAACCGTGAGAATACTTCTCAGTAAGTTTACCCCTAAACCCAACCTAGGCTATCACGTACCTCCAGGCAATTACGCAATCACACACGCTGAAACATCATATCGCAGGCACAACAAATAATATTGCCAAGCTCAAACATGCGCACAACCTCATTCAAGCTCAATCATGTCAGATGTAAACACGCGCATATACCACTCTTATCCCATTATTCCGTCCATTCTCATTCTTCGCTAGTGACTCGCATAAACGTACACGCCTCAGGTACACTGCGACCACTCACCACATCCGGCTCGCGTACTCGTTCACGCCTCAGGCCCTTCGATCGCGCCCCGAGCATCACACTCCTCGGTCCGATCCCACATTCACACTTTCCTCAGCCCGCGCCAAATGATGCGACAGGCCTACATGATCGAAACCCGAGCTTAGAATGCTTCGGTCCAATCTCGGTCTCACCCGAGCTAATCGTGCCTCGGACCGAATTCAATCACGCTCTTTCGAGTCTCAGCCTGTGCCAAATGCATCAGACCTACATGATCGCTGGCCGAGCTTATGATACTCGGCCCGATCCCAACTCACTTTCTCATGCCATTGCCTCAAATTCCGTGCACACTTGCACCCCACACTTCACCACATCACCATTTTCACACAAAAGCACATTTTCGCATAAAACAACATTTTTCTTTGTTCAAATGTTTTCAAATCATTTTCAGCCCTTCACGGGATTTTCATAAAATTCCAAGACGGACCTAACGGTACCGAACACGCATCAAACAACTCACCACAGCATAGTGCACAGTACTCCCACAGCTCGTGAACAGTAATTTCTGCACTCAAACCATAAAATCACACCACCGACTCTTCCCGACACTTACATAAAACTCCGAGCTGGACCCAACGGTATCATTTTCGTACCCAACAGCAAGCCACAGCATACTCAACTTAAATTCCACAATTTACTAATAATTTAAATATGCATCCAATATGATAACTCCCATTTTTCTCCAACCAAACGGCATCGGATTAATTCCGATCCTTCACGGAACTTTCTTGCCATAGTATCTAGGTTCCAAAAATTCAACTTGCGTCTCAATCGGACCATCACAACTCAGTAAACAGTAATCCACAGCCAGTGAACAGTGATTCGAGGCATATGAACAGTAATTCGCAGCCCCTAATTTTCTGATTTTTCCAATAAAAATTTTCTGGTTTCAAATCTAAGGCCCGCCAACTGAACCCACTTCTAATTCATGCAATTCCGCACCTATCCTATCCCTGATTTCGCCTAAAATCGCCTGTCGATACCCGAAATCCTAAATTAGGTTTAGGCGCGACTTACCCGCGTTCTAGACTTCCTCAGCTAGAACGGAAAGCGGCAGTACTTAATCGGGGACGGCAGCGACGATGTACGACTCCCGGTGGGCGGCGATCGGCTTGGGTGGCGACGGCGCGGCTTGGGCGGCGATCGGTAAGGAGAGAGACAGGAATAGAGTCTATGGTGAAGGGGGGTTTTTCACGATGGAGAGAGGGAGAGAAATGGAGGAGAGAGAAAAGGACTTCTTGACCTAAATAGTGATTTTTGACCCAAAAATATCTAAGGCACAAATGACCTAAATGCCCCTTGCCCTAAAACTAATCATTTATAAATCCTTAAGGGCAAAATCGTCACTTTCTCCAATTCTCATCCAAATCGAGTTTTTCCGAAGGAATTGAGCGCACCAAAAATTCACACGTGTCATGTGCAACGTTGTCCTAATGTTCCGGCGTGACTTCCTAATTTTCCGGTGTCCAATTTGGGCAAAAATTCCATAATTAAATTTTATTAAACGCAACTCAAGTGTTTCTCGGGCTAACGGGCGGCTTGCTGGAGAAATTCGCGAAATCGACTCATGACTGATACTAAATCGAGTCACGTGTAAGTCCGTTCGGTGCGTGACGACCTCGATTGTCATTAAAATCGCGAAGATCAATAACTTGATCCAAGGGGTACGATCGTTCGGTATAATTTTGGAATCGTTCGTCAAGTCGTTCCGTGGTCTAACAGAATCACCCGCGATCCACTGCTAGGACAGTGGCGAACTGACCCCTAACTATCCTTAGATCGGCCAACAGTGGCTCAAAATATCACTTGCGCGATTTAATGGTCGAAATCTATTCACGATCGAATTTTCTTTAGTCGTGCGAATTTAATTCCTCTATTAGCCTTTCCCTAACGGTTAGCATTCCCAGAAATGATCAGTTCCGGGCGAGAATTTACTGCGAGCACATTTCATAAAATTCAATTATTTCATAATTTCCAATTGGCGGAAAGTTCGGAATGTCACAATCTTCCCCCCTTATGAAATTTGATCCTCGAAATTTACAGTTTCACTACTACCCAAGATTTACAACTATTACTGCTACTCAAATAACTGGGTGTATTGACGTTGCATCATATCTTCGCCTTCCCAGGTTGCACCTTCAGTCCCGTGGTGCTCCCAGATAACCTTGACCATCGGGATTGTCTTATTCCTCAAAACCTGCTCCTTTCGATCTTCAATTCTGACTGGTCTTTCAACATATGACACTTTGTCATCTATTTCTATTTCTTTGTAATTCAGTACGTGCGTAGGGTCTAGTTCGTACTTCCTTAACATTGATACGTGGAACACGTTGTGCACTTGCGACAAATTTGGTGGTAATGCGAGGCGATATGCCAAATCGCCAATCCTTTCTAGTACTTCGAAGGCTCCTACGTACCTCGAACTCAATTTGCCCTTCTTACCAAACCGGGACAATCCTCGCATAGGCGATACTTTTAAAAACACATGATCCCCTACTTGGAATTCCAGAGGTCTTCGCCTTTTGTCTGCATAACTCTTTTGACGACTCTGTGCTGTCCTCAATCTTTCACGAATGATCTTAACAGCTTCGATCGATTGCTCAACCAATTATAGCCCTGTTATAGCTCATTCTCCCACTTCGTCCCAACACACGGGCGTTCTACAAGCTCTACCATATAGCGCTTCAAAAGGCGCCATTCCAATGCTCTGCTGGAAACTATTATTGTAAGAAAACTCCACTAAGGGTAATTGCTCTTCCCATTTTCCTTGAAATTCCAGTACACATGCCCTGAGCATATCCTCTAGTGTCTGAATCGTCCTCTCAGACTGACCATCTGTCTGAGGATGGTAAGCTGTACTGAACTGCAATTTAGATCCTAACGCCGTCTGCAGACTTTTCCAAAAGTTGGCGGTAAACCTAAGATCACGATTTGAAGTTATAGTCACTGGTACCCCATGCAAACGAACTATTTGCTGCACGTACAATTCTGCATACCATTCCAACACGAAATCCTTTCGCACCGCCAAAAAATGTGCCGACTTAGTTAATCTATCGACAATTACCCAAATGGCGTCATAACCTCTTTAACTTCTTGGCAATCCCGACACAAAATCCATAGTTATATGCTCCCATTTCCACTCTGGGATTTCCAAAGATCGCAACAATCCTCCAGGCTTACAATGTTGCGCTTTCACCTGTTGACACGTTAGACATCTAGCCACGTGTTTAGCAATATCTGACTTCATACCGTTCCACCAATAATATTGCCTCAAATTCCTATATATTTTGGTACTGCCGGGGTGGACACTGTACTGGCTACGATGCGCTTCTGACAAAATTTCTTCTTTAACTCCTGCATCGTCTGGCACACATAACCTTCCACGAAATTTCAATACACCGTCCTCAGATACCTGAAAATCCGGCTTCCTCCTAGCAACGTCCATCTCAATGACTTTCTATATCTCTGAGTCCGTAGACTGTAAAGTTTTAACTTTAACTTGGATCTCCGGCTCAATTCTTAACGTAGCTAATAGACTTGAGACTCGACCTACTTCCAACTTGAACTCTAAATCTCGAACATTCTCTAACAGAATCCACTCCTTGACCATCAAATACGCGATGCTTAATTTCTGGCTCAACGCATCCGCTACTCGGTTTGCTTTTCCAGAGTGATATAAAATATCACAATCATAGTCCTTTAACAATTCCATCCAACGTCGCTGTCTCATATTCAACTCTTTCTGCGAAAATAAATACCTGAGACTCTGATGGTCAGTATAAATCTAGGATTTTTCTCCACATAGATAATGTCGCCAAATTTTCAGGGCAAACACTATCGCTGCTAACTCCAAATCGTGCGTCGGATAATTCAATTCATGTGGCCTCAACTGCCGGGATGCATAGGCTACCACTCGCCCATGTTGCATTAATACACACCTTAACCCTCTCAACGACGCGTTACTGTATATCTCATATCCTCCAGGTCCTGATGGAATTGTCAACATTAGTGCCGTCGTCAACCTCTGCTTCAGCTCCTGAAAACTTCTTTCACATTTGTCGGTCCACTCAAACTTCGTTTCCTTTTTCAACAAATGCGTCAACGGCATTGCTATTGATGAAAATCCTTCTACAAAACGACGATAATACCCCGCTAAACCCAGAAAGCTCCGGACTTCCGTTACCGTCGTTAGTCTAGGCCACTTCATCACAGCTTCAACTTTTGATGGATCCACAGAAATCCCTTCTCCGGAAATCACATGCCCCAGAAACGCTACTCGACTAAGCCAGAATTCACATTTGCTAAGCTTAGCATACAACGAGTTCTCCCTTAAAGTCTGCAAAACCTTTCTCAAATGGAATTTATGCTCCTCGGAACTTTTTGAATACACCAATATATCATCAATAAAAACAATCACAAACTGATCTAAGAATTCCTTAAACACCCGGTTCATTAGATCCATAAAGGCGGCAGGGGCGTTCGTTAATCCGAACGGCATCACCGTAAATTCAAAATGCCCATATCTCGTCCTAAACGCCATCTTCGATATATCCTCCTTCCTGATTCTCAACTGATGATATCCTGTTCTCAAGTCAATTTTAGAGAACACCGAAGCTCCTTGCAGCTAATCAAACAAATCATCAATCCTTGGTAAGGGATATTTGTTTTTAATCGTCACTTGATTCAGTTGCCTATAATCAATGTACAACCTCAATGATCCATCTTTCTTTCTAACAAATAACACCGGTGCTCCCCATGGAGACGCACTGGGACGAATAAACCCCTTATCTAATAACTCTTGCATCTGTACCTTTAACTCCTTCAATTCCGACAACGACATCCTATAAGGTGCTTTCGAGATTGGCTCAATTCTCGGTGCCAACTCGATCACAAATTCTACCTCCCTTTCCGGCGGTAATCCCGGTAATTCTTGAGGAAACACATCGGGATACTCACAGACTACCGCTATATCCTCAAGTCTCGGCTCTTCAGCCGTTGAATCCACTACTGTAGCTAAAAATCCTTGACATCCCTCATTCAACAACTTCGTCATTTCCAACGATGAAATGCATGGAATTGAGGATCCTCCTCGACTTCCCACAAATTTGAATTCCAGATGTCCAACTGGATTAAATTGGATCACTCTGCTATTGCAATCCATAACAGCCCTCTGCTTAGACAGCCAGTCCATTCCTACTATCACATCAAAGTCGTACATGTCTAAGACCACTAGATCAATCAATTCCTCCCTATCTCCAATCACGATCTTACAGTTCGCGCAACCCAGCGAAATCAACATCTTATCATTCAAGGGGGTCATCACACATAGCATAACATCAAGCAATTGCGGTTCTATCCCAACCAACTCAACAAACTGTTTCGATATAAACGAATGCGATGCTCCAGGATCAAATAAAGCATACGCAGCATGGTTGCACAGAGAAATCGTACTTGTGACAACCCCTGGCGCGTTCTCAGCCTCTCGTCTGGCCATCGCATACACTCGTCCTTGTGCTTGAGGCCTATTCTGATTTAGATTCGCTATCTGGGCCGCTCCAGTCTGATTTCCATTTCGAGGTGGCGGCAATGTAGGCGGTCTATTCTACCTGGAATTGGGGCAATTCTTTATATGATGCCCAAATCCTCCACATCCAAAGCAAGCTCCACCCCTAGTTGGACAAGGCCCGTTTCCATGTCGACCTCCACAAATCCTACATGGACCATTACCAATCCGGATTGGCTTTCCAATATTCCTTTTTGCTGGTGGAGTGAAATGCCTATTATCTACCATCGGTCTCTTTCCCGGATTACGGTTATTCCAACCCTGGACAAACCTCGATCCAGATGCTGCGGCTCTATCCATCTAATCCCGCTCTAAGATCTGAGCTCTATCAAATATCTGCTTGTACGTCCTCAAATTTATCAATAACAACTGGCTACGGATGTCAGCTCTCAATCCATCCAGAAATCTCCGCGCCTTATCCTCAGGATGTTCCACCATTCTCGGCGCAAACTTAGCCAATTTCGCGAATTCCGCCTCATACTGATCTACCGTCATCTGACCTTGGCGGAGTCTCATAAATTCCGCGAGTTTCCTTTCTCTAGCACTAGCTGAAAAGTATTTCTCATAGAAATGCGCAGTAAAAACAACCCAAGTCTTGGTTATACCTTCAGGAAAAATCCTATCTCTGGTGGCCTTCCACCAATCATTCGCATTATCTTGCAACTGATAAACTGCCAAAGTCACCCTTTCATGATCATTACACTCCAGCACCTCAAAGGCCTTCTCAAGCTCCTCTACCCATCGAGATGCAGCCTCAGGGTCTCCTTTCCCAGAAAACTTGGGTGGCTTCAGCTTCATAAACTGCTCTACTAGTTGATGCATGGGTCTATTTGCAACCACTTGCCCTTGATCCTGATTCTCATTATCATCAACAACAGCAACGGGCTCGGCAGCTTGGGCAATCGGAGCAGCTTGTTCCTGAGTCTGCTGTTCTAATATATCACCAATCCGTTCTAAGGTTCTCATAACTGCTTCCATCCTGGGATCCTCAGCAGATCTAACTCCCACTCCAGGGTTTGCTGCTACTCCAGCATCTACCCCTAAGTTATTTCTCGCTCCAGCACCCATTCCAAGATCCTCAACGGCTCTAGCTCAAGCACATCCTCTACCTCTGGATCCTCTACCAGCGCCCCTTCTTGGGACTCTTCCTAATCCTCTTCCTTCGCTGCTCATCGTCACGATTCTACTGCTCTACTACCTGCTGTAATTTCACTCAGGAATTAGCAGTCTAAACCAACTAACTCAATCTGATTCTAATTAGCGAATTAACACAAAAGCTTGCTCAACAAACTATTCCCCACTACCAATCACGAAATCACAATCACCAAAGTTTGAACACTTACCTCAAGTCCAGACACACCTGCAATTCAATTACCACACACAATTGACTTACACAAACAATCATAACAAACAATCTGGAGGCACGTATAGCTCACTCTACCCTACACCCCACTAAGATCTCCCTAATTACTACCCCATGGCTTCCGCTCCTTATCACTCCAATTCGACCAATCTTAGATCGAGCTGACCTTGCTATGATACCAATTAAAACGGGGATGTCACGCCCCCAAACCCCTTCGGCATGCGACACCGCCTCTGGTCGATTCTAGCGACGTCCCAGGAATGTCGCTGACCTCAAAACGCTATCAAAGATTTACTACCACAGCGGATAACAACAATTAAACCCGGACAATTAAAAACTGGGGAGAATTGGGAGAATGTAAATATCTTTTTCATTTCCTTCTTATACCATAATATTTACATATATAAACTGTCCCATACAAGTACATGCACACCGCCTTTCTCAAAAACCGATACTCCAAGGATGAAAACCTGGATTTACTACTACCCCAAAAATGGTGCTCGCCAAAAACCCATTCTGAGTCTGATTCCTTGTCTACTGAGTCTGAGTCCCCTTATACCGTCCCATCCACTGAGGACTCCAAAACGTTTTGGTGGCGGTGGCGGAAGATTCATGGGTCCTGTCGAGGTTCTGAAATTGTTGGTTGAAACAACCGTTAGAACACTTCTCAGTAAGTTCACCCCTAAACCCAACATAGGCTATCACGTACCTCCAGGCAATTACGCAATCACACACATATATTCACACACGCTGAAACATCATATCGCAGGCACAACAAATAATATTGCTAGGCTCAAACATGCGCACAACCTCATTCAAGCTCAATCATGTCAGATGTAAACACGCGCATATACCACTCTTATCCCATTATTCCGTCCATTTTCATTCTTCGCTAGTGACCCACGTAAACGTACACGCCTCAGGTACACTGCGACCACTCACCACATCCGGCCCGCGTACTCGTTCACGCCTCAGGCCCTTCGATCGCGCCCCGAGCATCACACTCCTCGGTCCGATCCCACATTCACACTTTCCTCAGCCCGCGCCAAATGATGCGACAGGCCTACATGATTGAAACCCGAGCTTAGAATGCTTCGGTCCAATCTCGGTCTCACCCGAGCTAATCGTGCCTCGGACCGAATTCAATCACGCTCTTTCGAGCCTCAGCCTGTGCCAAATGCATCAGACCTACATGATCGCTGCCCGAGCTTATGATACTAGGCCCGATCCCAACTCACTTTCTCATGCCATTGCCTCAAATTCCGTGCACACTTGCACCCCACACTTCACCACATCACCATTTTCACACAAAAGCACATTTTCGCATAAAACAATATTTTTCTTTGTTCAAATGTTTTCAAATAATTTTCAGCCCTTCACGGGATTTTCATAAAATTCCAAGACGGACCTAACGGTACCAAACACGCATCAAACGACTCACCACAGCATAGTGCACAGTACTCCCACAGCTCGTGAACAGTAATTTCTGCATTCAAACCACAAAATCACACCACCGACTCTTCCCGACACTTACATAAAACTCCGAGCTGGACCCAACGGTATCATTTTCGTACCCAACAGCAAGCCACAGCATACTCAACTTAAATTCCACAATTTACTAATAATTTAAATATGCATCCAATATGATAACTCCCGTTTTTCTCCAACCAAACGGCATCGGATTAATTCCGATCCTTCACGGAACTTTCTCGCCATAGTATCTAGGTCCTAAAAATTCAACTTGTTTCTCAATCGGACCATCACAGCTCAGCCAACAGTAATCCACAGCCAGTGAACAGTGATTCGAGGCATATGAACAGTAATTCGCAGCCCCTAATTTTCTGAATTTTCCAATAAAAATTTTCTGGTTTCAAATCTAAGGCCCGCCAACTAAACCCACTTCTACTTCATGCAATTCTGCACCTATCTTATGCCCGATTTCGCCTAAAATCGCCTGTCGATACCCGAAATCCTAAATTAGGTTTAGGCGCGACTTACCCGCGTTCTAGACTTCCTCAGCTAGAACGGAAAGCGGCGGTACTTAATCGGGGACGGCAGCGACGATGTACGACTCCCGGCGGGCGGCGATCGGCTTGGGTGGCGACGGTGCGGCTTGGGCGGCGATCGGTAAGGAGAGAGACAGGAAGAGAGTCTATGGTGAAGGGGGGTTTTTCACGATGGAGAGAGGGAGAGAAATGGAGGAGAGAGAAAAGGACTTCTTGACCTAAATAGTGATTTTTGACCCAAAAATATCTAAGGCACAAATGACCTAAATGCCCCTTGCCCTAAAACTAATCCTTTATAAATCCTTAAGGGCAAAATCGTCACTTTCTCCAATTCTCATCCAAATCGAGTTTTGCCGAAGGAATTGAGCGCACCGAAAATTCACATGTGTCTCGTGCAACGTTGTCCTAATGTTCCGGCGTGACTTCCTAATTTTCCAGTGTCCAATTTGGGCAAAAATTCCATAATTAAATTCTATTAAATGCAACTCGAGTGTTTCTCGGGCTAACGGGCGGCTTGCTGGAGAAATTCGCGAAATCGACTCATGACTGATACTAAATCGAGTCACGTGCAAGTCCGTCCGGTGCGTGACAACCTCGATTGTCATTAAAATCGCGAAGATCAATCACTTGATCAGAGGGGTACGATCGTTCGGTATAATTTCGGAATCGTTCGTCAAGTCGTTTCGTGGTCTAACAGAATCACCCGCGATCCACTACTAGGACAGTGGCGAACTGACCCCTAACTATCCTTAGATCGGCCAACAGTGGCTCAAAATATCACTTGCGCGATTTAATGGTTGAAATCTATTCACGATCGAATTTTCTTTAGTCGTGCGAATTTAATTCCTCTATTAGCCTTTCCCTAACGGTTAGCATTCCCAGGAATGATCAGTTTCGGGCGAGAATTTACTGAGAGCACATTTCATAAAACTCAGTTATTTCATAATTTTCATTTGGCGGAAAGTTCGGAATGTCACAAAAAGAGGTCTGGAAAAATTTATAGAAAATCGGAAAGACAAGAAGGTCGAGTGAACGGTAAATCTGGCAAACTGAATTTGGTCTAAAAATGGACTTACGAATTACCCTATATGATGTCCAAAAATTCCAGATTTAATATATGTGAAATGTCAAGATGTTATGAACAATTTTCATGAAGAACACTTTCTCAAATTTGGCTCACACAAGTCACAGAAAAAATAGCAAATTCCAACGACGCTGCAGTAATCTTACCGGGAATCAACCAACAAGCACCACTAATCAAACCAAGCACAACTAGCCACTAAACCAATTATCCGCAGCCCTTAAACCATCCCTAACATGTCTATTAGTCACCCCTTAGCCTTGCCAAGGGATAGGAAACCACTTACTTGGAAAAACCCAAGCAAACCGAGCAAGAAATGAAAGAAATGGTGGTGTGGTGGGTGGCGACAGTCTCCGGTGGTGAGCGGCGGTTTCCGGTGACCTAGACGGCGGTTGTAGGTCAGGCATGCAGCCAGAAGAAGCCAAGAAGCAGAACAAGAAGCAGCAAAGCAGTAGCAAGAGGAGCAGCGAACTAGCAAGAAGGAAAAGAAAACATAATAAGAAGAAGAAGAAGAGGAAGAAGAAGAAGAAGAAGAAGAGATGAGGAAGAGTTGGCCATGTGAGGAAAGGAGAAAGAGAAAGAGTGAAGGGAGAGAGAGAGAGAGAAAGACATTATGAAAAGAGAGAGAGAGGGAGAAGGGGTACAAACTAGGTCCTAGCCCTCTCAAGTGTGATCTAAGGGCCCCAATTCCATCTTGTGGGTCAAGCCAAGATCCAAAGGCTCCCAATAATCCTAATTCTAAATTTAAATAAAAGGATAAAATGCATAAAAAGGATTTAGATAAAGATGAAGGTATACTGGCCTAAATCCGCACCCGGTCCAAATTTCACTTTTCGACAAATCCGGGGAATCTCGAGGTTGGCCACACTTATTTTAATATCGTCCAATTGATTTCATCACGAAACTCTGAGAAATTCGACACCCAAGTTCGGGCTCTAAATAATGGCCAAATTTGATCAAACGCGACTTCAGCGAATCTCAAAATTAACGGGTGGCTTTTAGGAGTTACGCGTATCGACTCGTGACCGATTTGAAATCAAGCCACATCTAAGTTTTACGCGAGCCAGGGCAACCTCGATCAAACCATGGTCAAGTTCTTAGGTCTATGTAATCAATTTCCAATTAGCCTTTCCTTAACGATCAATAACCCGAGAGTGATTAGTTCTGGACGAGATCATACTACAAGCGCGTTAACGAAATACACATTTTATAAATCCCAAAAATGGGTCAAAATTCAGAATGTCACAAATTTCACTTAATGTGAATAATCCTATTAGACCTAACATGTTGATCAATGTTGATAATCTGGCAAGACCAGCATTACTGCCTAGGAGGCAAAATGGCCAACCAAATCTAAAATTGAACCTAGTATAGTTTGTTGAAGAAGTTTGACAACGATTGGATTAGACAGGGGTGTTATCATACCACAGTTTGAATGGGTCGATAACTAGCCTTTTCCAATAGGCTTTGAAATCCTTGAATTTGCCATTTTTGCTGGTGAAGATGAACAATCAACTTTTGAACACATTTGTTGATTTACAGCCCAATGTGGAGAAGTAAGGCCAATTGAGTTTTTAAGACTTGTGTTATTTCCTTTGTCATTGTTAACAACTGATTTTACCTGATATATCAATTTACCACCAAATTTAGTGTGTAATTGGGCAAAGATTGAGAGACAATTTCATTCTCAATTTTACAGAACGGTACTTGAGGTATCGATTGTTGATTTGGCCACTCTATCAATACAATAATGAGTCGGTCAATTAGTTTGTTGCTTGATTCAAAAAGGCTATAAATACACGCTTTACTTCAGTCTCAAAAAAAGAATTCATAAGTTCAGATTTCAATGGATTGAAATTCAATCTAAGAGAAAATTCGAAGGCCAAAATTTTGCCAATTTATTTGAATTGGCAATGAGAGTATCTAACCAGGAGCAACTACTTAAGGACAGAGATAGAGGGCAACATGAACAATGTACATAAAATGTGGCTTTCAAGAAAAAAAAAACACATATCAGATGACGTATCTAACAAAGATAGCATTCGGCAAAGAAAAATAGAATTTGCCGAAGACGAGGCACTTGATGACTTAAAAGAATCGAATGATCCATAAATTATTCAATTCTTTTAAAGGGGCATATGTTTACACTAAAAAATGATCAACTTTTGGTTATTATGGATAATTGATAGACTTAGTCGATGATAGCAGAGTTTGGTTATTTATAAACAGAATTACCGATACCTTGATGGGAATCAACAACTTACCAGTGAAGTCATTGACAACACAATGAAAAATTATCATCAAGAGTCTTGAAGTTTTTTGACAAAGTCATTGATATTGAAGGCGAGCAACTGACACATAGATAACCGTTGGTTGGTTATATCATGTCCATCCGTGAAGTAACTTCTAGTAACCACTGGAAGGGAGTTATTCGTTTTTCAAAATTTAGTGACTGCCATATTGTTGACACCTAAATTTCGGCGACCCAGTTAGTCGTTCGTTGCATAAAAAATTAGGGATTGATCCCAGTCCCTAGACAAAAAAAATTAGTTAAATTGCATATAGATTATGAGCATTTGAATTAGTATTTAGGCTCGTATAGTTGCATTTGCATTGGACCGGTGGCGGATGCACTCAAGTGCATACGTTTTGAACTCAATGGAATTAATTGGATCAAGCCCGTGCGAATTAAAGATTTGGCTAATTCATTATTCTCTGAAGTGATCGAGATTGACATGTACATTGCGTGCTTGATATATCAAATTAGGGGATATTGAGACAATATCATGAAAATATTTTCGTCACATTTGGGTAGGTTCGTTCAGTGTGGGCAGAGGAACAAAGGAAGAAAAATAGGCAAGTGAGTTATTTTATTCTTGGCCATATTATTCACAATGCCGCAATATACATAGGAAGATTGTGAAGCCATATTCGGTTAAGAGGGTTAGTGAAGGATCCATGCTAAAAAGTATATTGTTTAATATATAATGATTGGAAACATGGGCTTTACTTCCTCAGCAAAAGTTGGTCAACTAGGGAAAGAAATATTTGACTGAGGAAAGAAATATGTGAAGAGGTCGGTTCCTATGCAGTATAAATAGACCATTGCATGGCCGAAGAAGGAGGGGGAGGGAAAATCGCGAGTGAGAGCATAGAGAAAAGAGGCCACAAAAAATTAAGAATGCCCGGCCACAATTGAAAGAAAGAGGGGACTGCTGAAATTTTCTTCGGGTTGACTCACGTCTTCACACCTTATCACCCACGAAGAGGCTGCCACTTCTGCACAACAGGACAAGAATCATTGGAGCAATAGGCACACGTTGTCGACAAAGGGTCCACAATACGAAGAGTACATCCAGAGAAGTCAGTCTCCCCGCGATGGCCGATCGGGTCTCTTGGCGCCCGACTTCCACACCTTCTCTTGTCACGACTCCACCTCACTCTCTCGAGTCACGCGGCCGCTGCTCAACACTTCCGGTGACTAGACCAACCAACGAGCGCCCAGCAATTCTAGACAAGTCCCTTCAATTCCAAAGAACGTTGAAGCTTCCTTGCTGCACTTCCAGCTCACACCTGTGCTTGCAAATCTGTTGTTACGCTGAATCTCTTTTTGCAGGTAGCTCAGCATATTCCGAATAGCTCAATAGAGAAAGTTGATGCGTTATTGTCCCTGGTGCTCCGATCAATAAGTCCTTTTTTTGGTTCTCGCATGCTATCATCAAGCCTCCTTGTTTCATCATGCTGAATCCTTAGCATTGCTCCCACGAGCATCCTTGCCGCGAGCACACCGCCGATCACTGAGCTCGAGCCATCCCGTCGAGTTCGAAATTGGAAACGCTATCTAGGTGGTATTGCGAATTAGGTAAGAATCTTCATTAATTTGATTTTCGTATATTTTGTTGCCTAATTTGTGAAATTGCAGTATTGTTTGAATCTTCGAATATTATTCATATTCATGAAATCCTCAGGTAGATTTAAATTATGAATTATTTCCTAATTTCATAACGTGCTATGGTCGTCAATCCGATCTCCCGCTCGAGATATGATTCGCAATTCTACAAAAATTGGTCAATCTGATCCTCGTGCCTGGGATACGATTCGTCAATTTATTTCCAAAACTAGATGGATATTGATAATATATTGTGTGATTCGTTGCCATGTTTGATGTGGATATGATTTCTTTCTTTGTTTGATTTGAATTGATTGTCTTTCCATATAAAAAAATCCAAAAAATTAGATACTGTTGAAGTAGATGATTTTAAAGGTAGATTGCATGTTAGAGAATTTAATTAATTTCGAATTTCATGGAAAATTAAAAAAATACCATCTGCGTGTCATATAGTTTAGATTGCATCATGCTTGCATGTCATCTTGTCACGTCATTCATAACTTGCCATGTGTCATTGTTTGCATGTTTGGTTCATGAAATTGCGTGTCATGCTAGAATAGTTACATATTAATTTTGCTCGTCATTAGAAATTCATGTCTAGGTTCATTGCGTGCCATTCTAGAGATAGTCCTTTTAATCGTCATTAGAGTTAGGACATTTATGTAAATGGTATGTCGCATGTCATGTTAGATTAGTAGTATGCATTGCATATAGTTTAATTTCAACTAAATAAGAGAAAATTCCAAAAAATGTATTGAGTGTAATTACGTATTAATTAGAAATCATATTAAGGTTGTTGACGTGATTTTCTAACTAACTTGCAGATGCTTTCATTGCTCCAAGGTAAGTATGTTCTTCCCGTCTTTGCAATTTATTTATTACTTTGCTTTATTGGGTGTTTCATTAATGATTGTGCACCCGCATAATCACCTCCCATGTTAGTAGATAGGTTTAAAATCAATTCAAACTGCATGCAAATATTCTTTTGAAATAAAAGAGAAAAGGTATCAAAAGGGCATTAGAGTAATCTAGTATAACCAAGTCCCCAAATCTATAATCTCTAGTTCGTAGGAGTAAAGTAATTCTCTTGATATTTTACTTGGACTTCTAATCGACTCACCAAAAAATAGATTGGTGGCGACTCCTAATTAAAATGATTTGCATGTTAAGAACTTAAATTCTAAGTCGCAAATTGGTAAAGGCTTGGAAGGGCCCGAGCTAGATTTAGGCTTAGTAATCCATTAGTCGAACCCTTAGGTGGTGCACCACGGGAGGTGAGGTCGCAACACATATGTAACCGCCATTTGTAAGAGTTATAAATACCCCAAGTGTACTCTTTGTAAAGGCTCCTTCAATCAATCACAAAACTCAATGTTCTTTATATTTATCTTTACTTTTCCGCAATATATTTTTTTTGTACCTTTCGATTCTTGTATTTAATCGTAGTTTCAAATATCTTCGTCGTCGATTGAGGTACGGTGTTATATCTTTATCATTGCACTTTGTCGTCGATTAAATTCTGTCAAAGCGTTTTGTATTTCGTTGTTGATTAAATTTTGCGAAGCATATCTCTACCTTGTAATTCATTAAGACTCCTGTCTGGAATCACCACAGATCCCATCTACCCTTAATTAAATGAAAGAATCGATTTCGGTGAAAGATATTTTGTCGATTGGGATGATTTTTAGCAAAACAAATTGTAATTGAACTCTTTAGACGGGAAAAAACACAAATGAGACTTGATATTTGTCAAGTGATCGTAGATAGAGCAAGACCATTGTGATCTAGCTAGAATGATGTGAAAGGTATGGTGGATGTGGTGATGCATGCTCGCGGAGATAACAGTGGTGGAGATCATCATTAGACGAGAATCAACATCGGTCGTGGGAAGCTAACCGGAGTTAGATGGACTAGAAAAGTAAAGGATTAATATCATGAAAAATCTAAAACTGGTACGTTTGTGATAAATTTACCCCAAATTATTTTTTAACCACTAAAAATCTCAAACTGGTACACTTGTGATAATTTTACCCAGAACTAATTTTTTGATCAATAAAAATCCCAAACTGATACACCTGTGACAATTTTACTCCGAACTAATTTTTTGACCACCAAAAACCCCAAACTGGTATACTTGTGACAAATTTACCCCCTATTAGTTTCCTTTAAATTTTACTGTTAAAATTCTAAGTTTGATAATATGTGGTAGTTGACGGGTGCACCGGTTTGGAATTTTATCCCACCGTTTGTCACAAGTTTATCAATTTGTGATTTTTCATGATATTAATCTAATTTAATGGACACTGACGGAGGGTAAATTTGTCACAAATATACCAGTTTGAGGTTTTTAGTGGTCAAAAAATTAGTTTGAAATAAAATTATTTGGGATTTTTGGTGGTAAAAAAAATTAGTTTAAGGTAGAATTGTCACAAGTGTACCAGTGTGGGGTTTTTGCTTGTCAAAAAAATAATTCGGAATAAATTTATCACAGGTATTAACCCAAAAGTAAAATGAGGTGGAACATTTATTGCAGCCAAGCTCGTTAGGCAGTAACAGTTACAAAAAGCAATTTCGAATGCAAAAATGCCATTATTCTAATGTTGCCTAAATTTAAAGGAGGTTTCTTGAGGATGAGAAAGTCTCAGGCATTGTTGTTTGCACAAAATGAAAGACCCTCTTAGGCCTATCTCCCAATTTAAAGTAGCTAACGTAGAATTCTTTCTTTTTCGGTTGCCAATGATTACTCTATACACGAAACTACCGAGTCAATCATACTTTAACACGTACGTCAAACGAAAAAATCAACTGTCACTTCTTGGACACGCTCTCAATCTAGACAGAACATCTTCTAAACACACAAGTCGTGAGCAAGCGTTCTCGCAGATCCTAGTGCCAACGGACAATTGAACTAGAGGGTACATTGCATAGTCTCCGGAGATTGTCGCATCTGAAGATGTCGAGTTCTTGGAGACAAGGTAGGCGGTCTAAAGTTGTAGGTAGGCCAGAAATCTTAGTGTGGGACAGTTTCAAGATTGCCAAAGACGACAATTTCCAAATCTTAGAGGGGATTCTCCCCTCTAAACTCCGGCATAGTGAGAAATCTATCTCTTCCAGCTTCTCCAAATTCAGTATAGCTTCAGGAAACTCCCGTATGAAAGTATCCCTCATCCTAAGCACTTTCATAGCTTTCAAATTCTTGACTGAAGGAGGTAACTTCTGAATCACAGTGTGAGACAAATCCAGAAACTGCAGTGACCTGAGCTTCCCTATTCCATCTGGAAGTCTGGATAGCCTCCGGCAGTTCTTCAGGGACACAATCTTCAGTTCCCCCAACGATCCGACATCCTCCCAGAGGGTATCAATTTCAGTGCCGTCTAGAGCGAGATTAGTGAGAGACTTTAAGGACCTGATCGAATCGGATATTTCAGTCAGTTTCTTACAATCGCAAGCACTGAGAAATTTGAGCTTCGTCATGGAACCTTCTTGGAAATTAATCCGAGCAATGGAAGTCCCATCGATTACCAGCTCTTTCAAGCCTCTTATGTGACCCAAATCTGGCAATTCATAGAGAGGACTGCACTGCTTCATATTCAAAGAAACCAATTCCTTCAGATTACTAAATGATGAATCGGTAACTGCTAATTTTTGGCAGCCTTCCAGAATTAGTCTTTCCAGCTTCATTGAAGGAGGAAAGCTTGGAGTGGCAATCAATTGGACACAACCAGTCAGTTTTAAAACTTTCAGTTTTTTTGCCTGCAAGACAAATTGGATATGGTATTAAATGTTTAGTTCCTCAGGAATACATCCTCAAACGAAAAAAAATGTATGAAGATAATAAAATGATGTGATTGTGTTAGATTTTGGTGTTAGTATTTGTATTTAGGGATGTAAAAATATGTGGCCATTCTCGGGAAACGTAACAACAACGGTAAATGAAAAGTGGAGTTGCCAGTGGTAATGTGCCCCGAACTTTGGAGTTGCTAGTCGGTCTCGTGTACATGATCGAACATCCACCGACTTATAATTACAATTTTTTCTCTGAATTTGTCCGAGACATTCTTCCTCGGACATATTTGTGGCCACAAATCTTTACTGCCTCCTCTTAAGACTAAACTTTAGACTTGTATAACATTAATCTTATAGGACTCTAGGCTATTCTAGAAAATTGATCATTCCTTCAACAATTCCATACCTGCGCAAGCAGCTTCCAACCTCTCCAGTCTTTGTCAACCTGACTCCATGACAAATCCAAAATCACCAAGTTTTTCAAATTCAGATTTAGCGATTGAACGTCAAAAATCTTAGGGCACCCTTGCCAATCAAGCCACCGTAAGCTCGATAGACGACCCCCAAAGTTACCCTGAATATCAGCCTGATCCAGCTTGAGGAACCTCAAGTTCTGTAAACCATTAAATTGATCAGATTTAAAACTGATATTTCCTTTGGATCCGTGACCATACTCAAGGCCGAGGGCTTCAACTTTCTCATTACCCTGTCAATCAAGCAAAAATAAATAACTCATAAAAAGTGGAGCTGTATTCTAGCATCACACTTAACTTAAAGAAGAAAAGATGCGGCGCAGTGGTTGCTGAAGTTACCTTCCTCTTTTTTAGTACATGCAGTGCATCTTTGTGGTCGCACAGCCTACTGCGCTTCCAAGGCTCACGTCGGTTTTCATTTATGACAATTTCTCGGCCAAAGTTCTTCAGTATTTCATGCATGCACAGTTCTTTATCCTCTCCGATCTTTACGAAAGACCAGACAACAAGAGCTAGAATCGATCTAGAAGGACAATTTTTACAGTCATCCCACATGTAAGAGGGGATTCTCTTGTCCTTTCCGATGAAGAAGCATGCTATATCAAGAAATATTTGCTGTTCATTCTTATCTAGGTTGGTATAGCTCTTCTTCAAGGCTGCTTGAACTCTCTTATGAGGAGCCACTTGCAATGCATTCAATGTTTCCTTCCACGCTTTCTCTTTTCTGACAAGAGACAGAGATGAACCTACCAGCTTGAGCGCAAAAGGAAGCCGGTCTGTAGCCTTAACCATTTTTTTTGACAGAGTGCTGAATTTCTCAAGGGGAAAATCCATTCCAAAAGCATGCCGACAGAATAACTTCAGAGCATTATCTTTTTCCATCGGTTCAAGGACAAAACTTTCCGCACCATTGATGTTCTTAAGGACATCTTGTCTTTGGGATGTCACAATGACCCTACTCTCCGGGCCAAGCCAATCAAGCTTTCCGACTAATTCGCTGAGCTGTTCATCATCATTAACATCGTCAAGGAGAAGGAGGACCTTCATGGTGCGAAATCTGTTCTGAATATAAATCAGAGCTTTGTCAGAACTATCAAACTGTGGGGCATTTCCTTTATGGAGATGGGAAATTAGCTTGTTTTGCACAGACAAAACGCGGTCATGCTCAATTTCGGCTTGGATCTTCTCACAAAAGCTACAGGCATCATACAGATGAAGAAGTTGATTATAAACATATTTCGCCAGGACCGTCTTACCAACCCCGGCGATGCCATATATTCCTAACACCTTTTCACGTTTGTCCCCAATTTTAGTCACTTTCCCATTGCAGTAGTCAACCTTCAGCTTTGCCATTATGCCTGGCACATGAGGATCAACTCCGACTAGATGTTCCGGCACCGTTAGCTCCTCCTTCTTCAGGTTCTGCTGAACTATGCGGAAAATTTGCTTTATGAGCTTGACATGAATCCTGCCAAATGTCAGCGGAATAAAAAGGACAGGGAAGAGAAGGATTTAAAGCAGAAGAAATCCTAGCTGTGCGTGATGTGGCCATTGTCATAGTTATGATAATGAATATATAACGGGGTATGATTAAAACCTAGTTAATCTCAACGCGAAAGTAGGCAAGATACATGAGAAAAGTAATCTCAGACCAAAGTGTGTCATGGAAATTACACTTCATTCTTTTCATGGAGATGGTATCCGTCTATATTTCCGATCCGACGGAGAGCAGCCTTCCAGGAACCAATGACCGTGTCATTGATGCGGCGATGCTTGTGCCCAAGCAAGGATGTTTTGAAGGGGCCCTTGCAGTGGCGGACATCCGATGGTTCGACATAGTAGAAGATGGGGATGATGATGTGATCCCTGTTGTCCATGCACTTCAACATTTGCTCCAATTCCATGAGGCAGCTCTTGCTGGATGCGTAGTCCTTGGAGATGACGGCTATCGATATCTTGGACTGGTTGATTGCCTCGATCAGCCCATCCCGCAAACATTTGCCTTTCACCTGGTCTTCCTCGTCTATGAAGACATCAATCCCAGCACCAGTCAACATAATGTGCAGGAAATTCGCAAAGTGCCGGCGCGTGTCCGGCCCTCTGAAACTCAGGAACACTTCAGGGGGTGGCCTTCTAGACATTAGCGAGGAATGATTGGTAACGTGACTGATGTCTTTGTGTGGCAGAACTTGAGAAACGTATTAAGGAGCTCGGTCACTACGTACTTGCAATTACTTTGAAAGGACCATCCTCACACTTATAGACCAGAGTTAGCTTGGTTTTGGTGAGCAAATCGACTGTTGACTGGCCGGTGATATCTTGGACTGGTTGATTGCCTCGATCAGCCCATCCAGCAAATATTTGCCTTTCACCAGGTCTTCCTCGCCTATGAAGACATCAAGCCCAGCACCAGTCAACATAATGTGCAGGAAATTCGCAAAGTGCCGGCGCATGTCTGGTCCTCTGAAACTCAGGAACACTTCAGGGGGTGGCCTTCTAGACATTAGCGAGGAATGATTCGTAACGTGACTGATGTCTTTGTGTAGCAGAACTTGAGAAACGTATTAAGGAGCTCGGTCACTACGTACTTGCAATTACTTTGAAAGGACCATCCTCACACTTATAGACCAGAGTTGGCTTGGTTTTGGTGAGCAAATCGACTGTTGACTGGTCGGTGGAAGCGGCACTTGCTGATCTTCTCTTTTGGTTGGTTCCGTTCAGTATCCGGATTAGTTTTAGAACATTTTTTTGGGTCTTCTCATTTCAGTTGATTTTTTATTTGTTTTGATTTCTTTTCCTTTCAATTGACGAAGTACAACAAAGTCCAAAAACCTATTCATTGCTTTATTTGTGAGAAAAAAGGAGGACAACAGGTCTGCTAATCATTCTTCAAAGGAAGGAGTCCACGACTGACGACTATTTAACAAAAGACCTGTAGTCCACCAACAGCATTTAGCACCATTTGGACCAATAGATCGTCATGCATCATGTGATTGGGCTATATTACTAAACCAAAAGCTTAACCAATGATATGATGGATAACAGCACAAGTGTCTTATACGTGGAATCAAGGGAAAAGTACAAAAAAAAGTCATAAAACATTTTCACATCGATACTAATTCAATCTGTTTGGTCAATTTAGGTCGGAAATTGCTAATATGGTCGTCAACGGTCCTATGTGGTACAATAAGTACTAACGTGGACATTTTTAATAATTTTTTTGAATTTTTTTTCTTTTTTTCTTTTCCTTTTTTTCTTTCTTTTTCTTTCCCTTCTCTTTCCACTGATGGTCGGCACAAGCCATGGTTAGCACTTGAGCAAGGGTCGCCCTTGCCGCTAGCGGTGAGGGCGAGCCCTAGTGAGGCCAAGCCTCGCCAGCCATGGCCTAAATGGCCACTAGTGGAAAGAAAGGAAAGAAAAACAAATAAAAGAAAAAGAAAGGAAAAAAATTCAAAAAAATTATTTAAAAAGTCAACGCCAACGCTGGCTATTCCACGTAGGACCACTCAGTGTCCACGTCAGCATTTCCTGACCTAAATTGGCCAGATAAACTAAATTGGTACCAATGTGAAAATGTTTAAGACTAAATCGGTCCAATTAAAAAGTTTAGAATTGAATCGATACCAATACAATAGGTTTATGATTTTTTTTAGTACTTTTTCCTGGAATTAATGAATTTGGAAATTGAGATCACGAGAATCTACACATGAAATGATTTATTAAATGGTAAATTACTATGCTGGGAGAGCCATATTTAGATGGAATCCACTGCCACCGGAGTTTATGCGATGTGATATACCCTATAGCAAGACAGCCCATGAATCTATAATTGTTGTCATGTTTACATTATATTGGGTATATTTTGAATCCTAATTTGAGTAGTCATAGATTATATCTTGTTATTAGAATATTAGGGATGGAATATATTTTCTTAATCCTCAAGTTCAGTTTGGAATTTCTTAAGGTTATTCTGTATTGGTGAGGATTTTGATAATATTGCCGCCTGTTGAATTTCCTATTTAAGGTAAGTTATTTTTTCTTCACTCTCGGAGATTATTTAAAGAGCTCTAGGCTCTTAACTATAGATACCCTTAGATATTGGGAAAGTGTGCATGGTAAGAAGATCTATAATTTGTGCAATTTGTCTGCTTCCGTTTCACTGGGAAAGTGAAAACCTTTCGAGGATTGAAGGACAGGAAACGTATATGGCGAGAAATTTAAAATTATGAGTATGGAGAATAATCTTTCCTGGCAATGTAATTTGCACTGGAAATGTTAATTGTATGAAAAAAAAGAAGATGAACAACATGTGTTGGGTGAACTTATACATAGAGTATGCTTGGTATCTATAATTATCTACCTACAAACAGCAATTATTAAGTGACACGCCATACGGGGCTCCTATTATTCAGCAACAGTTATCTAAAACAGTTATCGACCATTATGTTTCAACACTTGGGCACAACTTAATGTTCGTTGTAGTTATACTTGTCGAACAATGATGGAGCACTTGTCGACCAAATTTGATTCATTGATTGGCTAATTCGACACTTGGTTATTTTTTGGTGTTATTAGTTTCATATCTTTAAAATATAACCTATTTTTTATGCTTTGCTCGGGCAACTGTATTTGATAGTATAATATCGATGAATCTTCCTTCCGTAGATTAGCTTTTCTCCGTTACGTATGAGCTAAAGATAAAAATCATTGGAATTACACCTCTTTGATTTCTTATCGAGGAGAAGCTAAACAAATAATGATAAAATTGTTTCTTTTTACTACCTCACGAAAATTTGCATGCAAAAACGAGATTTAATAGTTCCTGATGGTGGAATTCGGACTTCACTTGCGGTTAACGGTAATGAGGAAGAACCGTTGGATGTACAGATGTGTGCGTGTGCCAATCGACGTCATCTATTAGATACATTTATTTCGTCATTGGGAAGAGAATATCTCAAAAGGAATCTTTTATTTCAACAATTCTCCTGATGTCGATCTTGGAGTATGCAACGCATTAAAAACAACTGTCCAATTAATTAAAATATTTTTACCATCGTCGATCGTGTCTGTGCCATTATGAGGACATGTACGGACTTCTAAAAAAAAGTGACATTTTTTTTAAAAAATGATGCATAAGAAACCTCAAACCGATATATTCATGCTATATTTCTTTCAATCTAATTTTTATATCATAAAAAATCTCGAATTAATTTATCTGTGACAATTTTACCTTCCGTTAACTTTTTTCTAATATCCCATTAACTTGCTGATGTTAATATACATAAGATAAACAATTTGGATGATTAGAGTGTGTTACGTATTTGACGTGGAAATTTGACATAAAAGGATTTGTTAAACGATTATCTATGAACTTTGAACACTTTTCGCGGAACAATTCAGTTTAACTTTGACAAGTGCAGAAACAAATTGCAAGGATGAGGTTCTTCTATTAAACAGAAATAGGCAATGATGAGCATACAGAAAATTTGCACAAATTTGCACAGCATCAACTGAGGCCTTCAATTCCTGGATTTCAGCCCGTAGCACAGCATTTGTAGGTGCGTCGTTCCCAGCATCCCCTCACAGCAAAATCTCCCTTGTCCCTTTTCCATTCTAGGGGGAGACGAGAAGGTTTCTTCTTCTTCTTCTTCAATGGTGTTTGTTTCTGGATCACAACAGGGTCCTTAAGCTTCCTCTTCTTGCTTTGCTTTGCCTGTTCTTTGATCCTATCTTCAGAAATTCCTTGGCAGCCGCATTGTCGCCATCACCGATCCTTACCACTTCATTTCTCATATTCACCATCCTTCAGGGGTGACCCTCAGCATCAGTTTTTTGAGAGTCTCCTTCTGAATTTTCAGGTTCACGATATTATCCTTCTTCAATTGATCAGGAACGGAAATGCCTTTTGCACGCAGAATCTTCATGATGAAAGCACCATATGGTTTTTTCCCGACCTTTTTCTTCAAAGTGCGATGCATATGAAGAATAATCACGTGAGGTAGAGAAAACTCATGACCGTTGAGAATAGACCAAAGTTCCCAAGCCCCATAATGAGAGATGCCGTTAGTGGAAGAGGCTTTGGGTCACAGACACATGATCAAGATTTTCTGAATGAAATTCACTTTGAAAGGCAAAAGAGCAAGAGCATCGTGGCTAAATTTGGGATCCTCAAGCACAATGCAATAAGCATCATTGTAGATGTTACGAAAATAAGAGATCGAACAATAAAATAGACTGAACAAGAAAATAGGCTGTTACAACCTACCCTCGAGGGGCCGCCCTTGAGAATAGATTTAGAGGTGTTGTTCGAAAGACGGTCCGAATGATTCATCGAAAAGACGACTCGAACACAGCATCTAATGTTCACCTAAACGGTCCATCAGTTAAGAGCATAGGCTCTCCTAAGCCCATACCTCGGGTGACATTGGATTTCATTTTTTGGTTCATTAACAACCTAAATATTTCACTAGGAGTCGCCGCTAGCTATTGTTGGGGTTCGGCTAGAACCCAATTGAGAAGTGGTAGGTTCATCTCGTTTTCTACGCAACTAGAGATTTCTAGGAACGGGGACTCGATTACGCTAATATTTCTATTAGCGCCCTTTCGGTACTTAACTAGTTGGTTGTTTTCTAAGGTGGTCATGCCATCTTGATTTAACATTTATGATCCTAAAGGTATTAGTCTACTAAATGATCATGCAAATATTTTTTGTAGGAGAATTCACCATGTTCTAAACTATTCCTATCATATTTTAGGAAAGCAATTATCAATCAATTTATTGAAGAAGTTCATGATCTGAACTTGTATTGACATTTCATGAAGATTTTTGAAATTCTAACTCAGAAATTTTTAAAAAATCGGAGAACACCTAAGTGTCACTGGAACTCCGAATTTCTAGATTTCAACATTCATTATCAAACTCACATATGCTCATCCTTATTCGATTTTAAGCCTGATTTCATCACATATGAACTCATTCAAGTCACACACAACATTATTCAGCAAGGATCAACAACATTCAACAACTAATACATGCTTGATTGACCATCAGGTAATATAAACTTGCTTCTAGATCACTCATGTTCATCTATTTGACAAGCTAAAATCTATTAATCAATGAAAACATGCTTGAATGGACTTCACACATGCTCGGCCAAACCTATGACTAATGGATACACATCAATTTCACTCAAGCAACCAGCTCAACCTAAAGTAATTCTGAGAGAATCTTCCTAAATGTGTGATGTTATGACTGATGCAGAAACTATAACAAAATTAAAACTGAGAAGGATAAAGAACATATAGATTTACGTGGAAAACCCTTGTGGGAAAAACCATGAGGAGAGGAGAAACAAAATCTACAATAAAAATTCGAGGATTACAAAAATGTGGCTAAAAACTTGAAGACTTTTTCTGTCTTAACTTCTTAACCTAATAACTTCAGAAAAACAATATTTAATTTGCCCCCAAGTCGTAAAGTTGGCCCATGCTCATAGAGAATTTAAGACATACTCACCAAATCTCCACCTTTGCTTGAATTTTATGTAAGCAATAAACAATCTTCTCCTCTCACAAGAGTAAAACTCAGTTGTAGCAAACATTAACCAAATCCAAGCAATGCTTGAATTTAGCAATAGGCAAGGGTTTTGTCAACTTATCAGCTATATTATTTTCTATACCAATTTTCAAGACCTTGATATAGCCATTAGCAAGAATGCCTCAAATAAAATGATACTGCACATCAATGTGCTCTATGCTCTCAAGATGCATATGATTAATATGTATAGCATTATGACTATCACAATTGACAATGGTCACACCATGATCCACATTGAGCTCTCCAAATAAGCCTCTCAACCACATAGCCTCTTTAATAGCTTTTGTAATAGCCAAATACTCTACCTCTGTAGTAGACAAAGCAAACGTATACTGTAAAGTAGCTTTCTAACTAACTGCACAACCTCTAATAATAAAGAGATACCCAATCAAAGACCACTTCTTGTGACATTCCGAAAATTGCCCATTTGGGATTTATGAAATGAATGATTTTATAAACGTATTTATAGTTAGTTCTCACCCGGAACTGATCATTCATGAGATACTAACCATTAGGAAAAGGCTAATTAGGGATTTAAAATTCATGTGACTAGAGAAATTCAATCGTGAACCGACTTTCGACCATAGAATCATCGAGGTGACATTTTGAGCCAATATAGGCCGATCTTAGAATAGTTATGAGCCGATTTGTCACTGTCATATGAATGGATCACGGGTGATTCCGTTTGACCACGAAATGAATTGACGGACGATCCAGAACCTATACCAAACGATCGTACCTGTCGGAACTAGCGATCGATCCTTGCGATTATATGACAACAAAGATCATCACGATCCAGATGAATTCGCATATGACTTGATTTAGTATCAGTCACGGGTCGAATACGAGAATTTTCCCAAAAGCCGCCTGTTAGTCAGAGACACGCTCGAGTTACGTTTTATAAAATTCAGTTATTAATTAGAGACCAATTTGGACATCGGAAATTAT